>RDEW01000030.1:118093-729936 GCA_011109175.1 Dicyema japonicum
ACAAGAAGAGATACTGAACAGAATCGGATTTATAAGACGATTTGAAGAGAATTGGACGAATGACTTTGTCGTTATGTTTTTTCTGCCTTCAAGAATCCATTAGATGGGGAACTTGAATTAAGTAAGTCTGTTATTTCCAGTGATAGTTATTTTTTGACAGTTTCTGAGTTTACACTAAGGCGAGAGTAGTGATATCGAGTCCAAACAGGAAGCACTGATCTTGGGTAATCAAGAAATTAATTTAGCAACATTTTGGACGGTGGAATAAAAACATGTCAATCACTGAGTTTTTTGGCGAATTTAGATGCGGAAAAACCGAGCTCGCCCACACTTTATGTGGTAGCAGTCCAATTAGTAAATATTAGTGAGTTCCCAAATAAGTCAGTCAATTGGCCGACTAAATAATTGGAAAGTTATGTACATTGACACAGAAACACATTTTTGTCATAATAATCAATTTAAGTCGTCCTGCCAGGCTGCACACAATTGCTGCCAGATTTAAAGTCAATAACAAATCAAATGACCTCAGATTCGGGGGCAGGAATGAGGTTTTAATGAAGGGGATATAACACTAGTTTTCAACCGGACCCTAAGAAACCAATTGGAGGGCACGTTTTAGCTCATGCAAGCACAACTCGNCAATTTAGACGAGCAGTTTTTCCCCTTTTTAACGATAGGCGAGCATCAGATGGAGATTATGAACCACATGGCTGCGAAATTCTACGAGGAGCCTGGAATTTTTAAACTTTTGGTAGAATTATTAAACTATGTCATATTGTGGACTCGATTATGGCTTTATTCCTTGACTACTCTGGGAGAGGAGAACTTGCTGATAGGCAACAGAAATTTGGCAATTCTTATCCCGTTTGCAGAAGATATCAGGTGTTGTTGTGAGTTACATTAGAGTACGACGTTGCTGTGATGATAACAAATTAAATGACCTCAGATTCGGGGGCAGGAATGATGTTTTAATGAAGGGGATATAACACTAGTTTTCAACCGGACCCTAAGAAACCAATTGGAGGGCACGTTTTAGCTCATGCAAGCACAACTCGCGTCTCTCTAAGAAAAGGGAGAGCTGAGAATATAATAACAAAAATTTTTGATAGGTACGTAATGTGATCTACTAGTAGTCCTGAATTTTGAGAAAACGAAATCACGTTCTCTATTACAGACGGTGAAATCTCTGACGCTAAGGACTTTATTAAGTTTATTAGTTTATCCATAAACCTTGTTGGAAGTTGTTTAAAAACGAATTCAAAGACTTTTCTTTCAGTCCAATTATTTAAAATGTCGCGTGCTGGTTACATGTCACCTGTCAATCGATCTGTCACCTGTCGTTCAATGAATATTGATTTCTAATCAAATAATTAATTTTTTAAGTCCATCGTATTTTGAATGATGAACGTTCCATTTTTGTTCATCCTCTTAAAATAGGCTAACTTTAAATTTGGTGAAAAAAATTCAGATCAAAATGATTTGCATCAGTTTTCTAGCATAATTTATACAATAATTACCTGAAACATCTGAAATATGTTCCACGTCAATAGGAAAAAAATCATCCGAACCCTAACTTTCTTTGAAATTAAAAATAATAATAAATTTTTATACTCACGAATGACTGTGTTTATTCCAGAAACTCCTTTCAGTTTTATAAATGGAGTTTCATTAGTGAAGGAACGAAGCACTTTTACAGATAACACCACGATTCTATTTCTATGGATGTACTTCGCCATGGTTCGCATTTCAGACTCATCCATGAAACAACTAATCTGTGCTTTTCAAATTTTTCGTCTTTGATAAATGATTCGAATAAGATTTTCGATAATTCCACCAACCTTGCACATTTTTCTTCCCAACCATAAGAGAGTTGGCATATGAGGATTTACCCCGTAAGCAAACTTTAGAGCAAAATTACGCGTTTTCTCAAATGTTTTGAAAATTGAGTCTCTTTTTTGAGTCGTACCATCCTTCTATACCGTTTAACATTGCAGGAAATAGTTGAAGACATAAAGAAAGGTCTCCGACTTGAGCTTTAGTTTTCTGACAGAAAACAGAGCGTTCGTAGCTTTTTTTCTTTCGTATTTTAGCATGTTCCAGAAAATTACCAACCTTGGAGGCCAAGGTATTTCATAGTTTTCTTCCGAGGTATTTCTTGTAACGAGTTCTTTAGGCTAGCCATCCTCCTGCTTCCAGTTATCCTCACCAGACCAGACTTCTCATTTGCAACTGAAAAAAAGTTTTCATTACACCACTCATCGATCTGGTCCATGTATATCTTCAACCGTTTCTCAGATACCAAAGGATTTAAAGAGACATCATAACTTATGACGTCATCAGCGTATATCAAGATTTTTGTAAGTTGGTTTTCTAGCAAGGCAGTTCACTCATTACAATGTAGAATAATAAAGGACTGAGCACTGAACCCTGAGGGACACCTCTTCTCAGCCAGATTTCACGAGACTCATAGTTAAAAAAATAACAATTGACCGTCTATCCGAGAGCAAACTTCGTATCCAAAAATAGTTTTTTTTCAACACCTCATATCGCAAGATAAATAAAAAGTCCAAGATGCCACACAGTGTCGAAAGCTTTGGATATATTAAGGCAGACTGCGGTCAAACATCCTTTAGTTTCCAAAGCCTTCACAATTGACGTTAACACTGTACAACTAATCTCCACATGAGCGATTTTTTGTAAACCCTACTGATACTCTATTGATAGATCATTACGTTCTATGTGTTCAGAGACTCTGTTAAATATCATTCTTTCCACAATTCTTGAGATTGTTGGTATAAGGCTTATGGGTCTATAACTGGTTGTTAAGTACCCAGGTTTCTCAGATTTACGTATCAGCCTGACCTCCGTCAATTTCCAATGCGAAGGTATATGACCCAACTCCATACTACAAGTATAAAGACATCAAAGATATTCATATAGTGTCTGAGATGCTTCCTTGAATAAACGCATAACGATCTAGTCCTTTCCAGGAGTATTGTCTTCAGTGCATTTTACCGCATTTTCAACTCCAGCATTTTCTGTGACTTAGAGGTAAAGAACTATGCTGTGTGAATCAAGTGTCTGCAGTATATATAAGCAGGAACTGCGTTCTCGAGCAATTTTTCAATAAAAATAAAAAATACAAATTCAAGCAAGAGATAATATGTTATTTCTGTTAACTGAAAGGACTGGATGGACTTGTGCAACATTGAAAATCTCCGCGTTTGTGACCTTGAGAGTTGGCTACATTTATATATAACAGCCCTGCCGCCAAGGAGTAGCAATGTTTCCACTAATAAACCCCAGTTTAGGCAGAACTCCGACCTTACTTAAAAAGTAAGAACAGTAATGCTAATTAATCCAAGGCATTGAAAATGTCCTTGATTTTTCGTTTGAGTGTGAATCCCAAAAGACAATCTAGTTCCGCAGCGATGAAACACGGGGTAACTCGTCAACCCCCAGTAGTTGTTAATTTGCTAATTAATCCAAGGCATTGAAAATGTCCTTGATTTTTCGTTTGAGTGTGAATCCCAAAAGACAATCTAGTTCCGCAGCGATGAAACACGGGGTCACTCGTCAACCCGCAGTAGTTGTTAATTATTGACTAATTTCTGTATTCTGGGTTAATAAATTAATCGATGTCCACTTATAAACTTGTTGGAACCACATATGTTAGAAAACGTGTAAGAAATGAATCTTATAGCTATTTATGAACGTCATGGATAAATGCAAATCATACTGAAAGAGGTTTCTCCACTAGAGAAGAAAGTGATAAACTCAGTGATTGAAAGAAATAATAATGTTATATACAGAGAACAAAATCGAATTCAGTACAATTACTGAATTAGTCTTAGAAAGCTCAAAGAAGGGATTATGTTGATCAGAAAGTCAATTATTAACAGTAACGTAAATGGGACCTGTTGTGACACGTGTGGTTGGACTTTTGATCCTAAATCAATGATGTACTGCTCCAAATGTGATATTCTAATTTGCATAAAATGCTTTCACGGTGTTTCCAAACCAGAAAAATCCAGAATATGCCGATGGTGCTACAATTTAATGTATCCTACTAATAGTCATATTCAGGGAGTTCAAGAAGGTCTACCAGTGGCACCACCAGTTCAAAAGTGTCTCTCTCAGGCAGCTATACTTTGGTATTAATATCTTACTCACTCCAGTCGACGATAACCTGGTCAGCATCAATGGAAACACGGAAAGGACAAAAATCACAGAGTCATCGTTAAATACATTTTAGGGAAGAGATTTTGGAGAAATTCGCTGACAAACATCAAAAGAATACTGAAAAGGAAAAGAAAGAGGATAAGGTCGAAGTAATAGAAGAGGACGACATTCAAATTCCAAATACGTCTAATTATATTACCGGAGAGGTTTTACTGTTGGTAGACTACAACGAGTTTACGGAAAAGCTCAAAATTTACATATATGGGATGAGAGAACCCCCCGAGCACAAAATGAAGAATTGGTGTGTATTATAGCGCATTATAGGTCTGCGGCTGTTCTGCTACTCCCTGATTTTAATAATTCTCAAAAAATTAAATTTAAATTGAAAAATTATAAGATCGATAAACTCATAGAAGTTAGATGCCATCTGTTTTTACTTTAGTACCACGTGGCCGAGCATCAGATTAATTCACTGAGCGTATTCATCCAATTTACAGCCAAAATACCTTGGAGGACACGTGTCATTTACTCGGCTGAGGTGCATATAGCTATGGTCAAATATGATACGAAAATCTGGCATTCGTTGCTAAAAATTGTGAACTATTTATATTTAATGCAGACACGGCCACAATCTCAATATGCCCTGAGAATGAGGATTTTGGTCTCCATCGAAGACGGGACGTTGACGTTGACGGCCAAGTCTCTTGTGGGCTTAAAAGATTCAAAATCAACTCGTTATAAGATCGTCCTGTATTTAAACAAGTAAACCACTTTAGGATTGCGAATGACATTTTGATGGAAGGTCATAAATATTTGTTTGGAAGGAGATGGCTCATTTTCAATGAAAAATTCAAATTTGGAAATTTCAGCAAATATGACAATTTCAAAGTTCACATAGTAAGAATGAAGGGAGGAGAATCCATTTTGGCAATAGAAGAGGTTGAAATGACAAAACGTACATTCCGTTTTCATTTTCTTAGCTCCAAGATCGCACCAAGTAATCATAAATGGGGGTAAATTTCATTCTGTGAAAGAAGTGTTGCATCAAGCACAAACAGCTGAAATTATCCTTTACTTAAACCCAATAACCAAATAATTTTAACCAATCTTCTACTAAAAGAGAATAATATTTAAAGCAATGTGTTAATGACCAATTGAGTTTGTCATAGCGGTGTTCTTCCTAATAGTAATCTTCAAATATGTAAGCAAAGCTGAGGTTAAGTACAACGAGAACAATTTATTATTAGTTAGAGCAGTTCTCGATCGCGGCCGCATGAGGCCCGCTGATACTTAAATGCCCGCTTAAATAATAAAAATATTATGTCACATGGATGGCTTGATGCTTATGGGCAACCTGTTTTTTTACGTGTTTCCATTTTGCATTAAATTTTAATTTGACCGCGGCCGCATGAGGCCCGCTGATACTTAAATGCCCGCTTAAATAATAAAAATATTATGTCACATGGATGGCTTGATGCTTATGGGCAACCTGTTTTTTTACGTGTTTCCATTTTGCATTAAATTTTAATTAGTATCATAATTATTCTTTGTGATGTCAGAAAAACGTGTTAAACATAGATTTCCAGTGAGAGTCCGCAGTGAGAGTCCACTGATGACGGCGTCACTCGTCAAGCCTTTTTAGCATGAACGCGGCATCACAGTGAATAATGATAATTGATACCACGCTAGTATTTTATTTAAAAGCGCGAAAAATTAAAAAATAAAAATCAATAAAATTTTTGACTTTATTGACCTAAAAAATTAAATTTTTACCTATATTTAAAACGCTCTACTCACAATACATCGAAACATGTATTTCATATGCGTGTACTTCATGGGGACCACTGGCCTCTTATACGAACATCCAGAAAATCTCTGCAACACAGAAAAAGGCCTTCAAACTAACTGAGAGATGGTATACAAGGGAAAACATCAAATCACCGACGCCCATATAGACACTAATCTAAAAAAAACAAAAATGGACACCAATGCCAAAAAGGAAGTGCTCGCCCGCAACGAAATTGNCTGAGCGATGGTATACAAGGGAAAACATCAAATCACCGACGCCCATAAAGACACTAATCGAAAAAAACAAAAATGGACACCAATGCCAAAAAGGAAGTGCTCGCCCACAACGAAATTGTGTAGGCTCAAGGGATCAACACCGATCAAAGATGAGAGCCTTGATCCAATTCGTCGGGATCACTTAGTCTTTTCGGTTTAACAGTGGTCTTCGGAATTAATTTTAATTTAAAGCTATAAACCCTAATAATGTAAATTTCCCTAAACATTTCCAACTATGATCAAATTCTAAAGATACTTTATTAAATGTCTTTAGTAAAAAGTAAATTGGTTGTTGTCGTATGTACGCACGTTCCAAAATTTGCGACATACTCCTCGTAAAACAAATATGAAAAGTGATGTTGCTACATACTCCTGATAAATTATATTTATTAGATGTTGTTTTTAGATTAATAAAAATATAATCATTTTATAATATTAACAACAAATTATTTTTAATCTAAAAAATCATTTATTTTGTATCTAAATTATCCAAGTCTCTGCTATTTTCTTTAAATAATAGTTCCATCTTTGCATTCACAAATTATCATCCGAGTGGGAGAGATTTCTCTAACTTAATAAATTTTGATGTCTATATGCTCATTCAGAGCACCTCTACGAATTTTTATATTTGTGTCAGTGCGACTCTTCTAACAACCCTGTCGCCAATATTGAAAACCTTTAAATCGTTCATCCACAACCACTTTCTTAACATCTTTTCCTCCGCTAGATTGGAAAACTCAGCCTTAAATTAAATTTATTGAACCTTTCTCCTTTTAACTTCATTTTCCGTCCAAAAAATCTATCCTTGTAAAATTCGATATCTTCTTAATGTCAGGTATAACACCATCATTAAGAAAAGCAATAATTTCTTTCTCTCGAACGTCAAAAAAACAAACTTCATCCCAACTACAAAAAATAGTAGAGTGGTGGTTTTTTCTTTTATTTCATTAGAGGTGATTATTATAGGCAACTATCATAGAAACATAATTGTTATATTTCCACACGTGTTTAAGCGATTTTTTGTATCAATTAGAAGTAAACCTTTCTAAAAATTAAGATTTTCTATATAATTTAAATTGTTGATCTTTGTTGCAAGATGGCTTCTCCGCACGTGAGACCTGGTGGTTCTCCAGGCGATCTCTGTTGCAATCGTGAGAGGCAACGAAACGTCGATAATGTCGGCGGGGTCCACTTTGAATGGATGGCAGTGTTAAATAAAAGAATAAATTTATGTTGGTTAAATAAAGTTGGATTTAAATTTATAAAAAAAATTAAATCTGAATTAATGAATGCTGAGAATAATTGAAAAATTTTAATTTTTTACTTAGCTAACTAATATATTTTTGCGGTTCTTTCTCAGCCTAAGTGGAATTTGTGGAGAACGTCCACCTTGGAGGGGAAAGTAAAGGAAACCGGTCAAGTAAAGAAAACCGGTAGGTAACAAGAATGTAGCTACCAATGACGTACGTTCCCAGAGTTCCAAAAGGTTGACCTTGTGCGGAGGAGAAACAGAAGACGGGTCAGGACACAAGAAAAGGTGATCTATGGTCATCAAATGCACATCAGGGAAAAAGTGGCGACTTTATATGCAAGGTCTTCTTCTATATGTAGGCATTGAGACTCATGTGGTGACAGCAACGGAGGCATGCCAGGTTTACCCGAATTCCAAGAGAAAAAGAAGATTTACTGACATTAATGCCCGATGGAAAGCGACCAAAAAGCTTGCTTAATCAAAGGCTTTGGATTGTATTTATTGACACCGTATAGGTAAGAAGTCGGAGAACAACCTTGTTTGGGAAACCGGTAGCTCAAGTTTTGATGACGGAAGAAATTGATTTGTGGGGACGATCTGATGCTTGCGCCCGCCCGATAACATATGGGATAATAGGAACACATCAACCACTGTTGATCTTCACATGAGTGACTTGTTAATGAAATNGTATAGGTAAGAAGTCGGAGAACAACCTTGTTTGGGAAACCCGTAGCTCGAGTTTTGATAACGGAAGAAATTGATTTGTGGGGACGATCTGATGCTTGCACCCGCCCGATAACATATGGGATAATAGGAACACATCAACCACTGTTGATCTTCAGCAGAGTGACTTGTTAATGAAATGAGTGAGACAGGAAGCAGCCTGGAATCATGCCCCCTTGGAAATACGGATCGGAATGTTTCTTGACTTCTGAATACGCGAGATGAAGAGCAGATCGTTCATGTCCAATTTAGGTAATTTTCGCATAAAGCAAGAATTGTTTCGAAGTGGTCGAATAAGCAGATTAGACAATCACAAATCGATTATCAGGAGCTCTGGATAATCACGCACAACCAATGTGGAGCTTGTGGGAGTTTGTCCCCTTACAGGTCTTGCAACGGGGAATAGATTTCAATAGAACAACAACTGAGAAATTTTTTCGTTTGCAACATCTTCGGGATCCTTCCAAACATAATTTAGTATTTCGGTTTTTGAAACACCACTTCAGTCGACGAGACAACGCGGCGAAAAGATTATATTGCCAAATTATGACTAATACCCCATGAACCCATGTTTTTTCGAGATCTCGACAAAGAGTTAATTTATCATTCAAAAGTCTTAATTGAGCATTTTGTTTATGAGTCATCTAATTTCGTCAGAAAGCGTAAACAACCCAAATAGAGTGGTAATTAAGAGGTTATTGTTTCAAATACTCAGACTGGTTGTTTTGTCACTTTAATTGCTGACGATTAAGAATAATTGGCTGCGTCATATAAATCGGAAAAATAAACCAAAAACGAACTTCATCTAGTGAGTCGATGAAAATGACAATTTTGGTTAATATTTTATGTTTATTGAGCCGATTAAATACATACTGTTTTATGCGATTTTAAAATGACCATCAAATTATCAATCAATAAGATTAATTCTCACAAAAAATAGATTTTTGAATTTTATTGGGATAACATTAAGTCAGTCAATTGAATATAATATTTTTTTTATTTTTGAGGATAACCATATAATTATTTGAGATTTTTGTATCAATAAAATAGAATTTTGTGGAAAATATAATTCAATGTCTGATTTATGCGTTCATTGTTTTGATTTCACATCAAAATAGTAATCTTTGTTTTAAATTAAAATTAAATAAATATTTTAAATTATAAATTTAAAAATATTAATAAATTGTTGTTTTTAGTATTATTTCTTTGTTTACACCTTTGGATGCCCTCGAATCACCAAACTGAAAAAAATACGGAACCAAAACAGAAGACAGAAAAACCAAAGAAAAAACCAAAGAAAGATTCTGATTTGGTTCCAAAGTCTAATTTCTTCCAAAGGCTTAATTCCCGTCAGTTGGATAGCTTTTCCTTCAAGGGTTTGAAAGGACAATCCCAGGAATTTAGCCAAAAAAACGTGGTTAACTCAGAAACAACAGATCAAATCAAACCTCTGGAACTTGGAAAATCCAAAACGCTGGGTCAAGTCGAATCCCCGGATTTAAACAAACCCCAGACTGTCAACATAGTCAAGTCTAATCAAGAACTCGTCAAATCCGAGTCTAAAACCCGTAAGCGGGGACACAGAATGGNTCCAAAGTCTAATTTCTTCCAAAGGCTTAATTCCCGTCAGTTGGATAGCTTTTCCTTCAAGGGTTTGAAAGGACAATCCCAGGAATTTAGCCAAAAAAACGTGGTTAACTCAGAGACAACAGATCAAATCAAACCTCTGGAACTTGGAAAATCCAAAACGCTGGGTCAAGTCGAATCCCCGGATTTAAACAAACCCCAGACTGTCAACATAGTCAAATCTAATCAAGAACTCGTCAAATCCGAGTCTAAAACCCGTAAGCGGGGACACAGAATGGTTGCCCGTGACGGAACTATCCTCTACAAAATGACCCCTACGAACCAACTAATTCAGTCTATCCAACTGGGAATTGCTTCCCTTATTGGAAGAGTGGATAGGACGGAGGAACACGACCTCCTCATGAAGGATTTCACAGTTGTTAAAACGATTATGTTTCCAAAAATCGGGTCCTTGATCACTCCCCCGCACTCTTTCGCGGATTTCCGTTTCCGTGCTTACGCTCCTATTGCTTTCCGTTTTTTCCGTATTGTATTCTACATATCTACCGATTTCTTTCTAGTAATCCGTTATATAACCAAAGTCTTCTATCTGTGGGGAGTCTCTGAAGGAACTATCCAACCCAGGAGCTTCAGGGAGCGTATTCTACAGGACTCCTGACGATAACTTCATAATAAAGACAGTCCAGCACAGAGAGGCTGCTTTTCTCCGTAGTCTGCTCCCTGGTTATTACATGGTATCGTTGTTGATTGATTGCAGAATATGAGTCAAAACAACAACACAATGCTGCCCAAATTCTACGGATTGTACTCTTATGAGGTTGTTGTTGTGCCTACGTATAGAATCTGGGACGAAGTATTCGACTGATTGTGATGAACAACGCTTTACCGTCCAATGTCCCCATTCAGGAGAAGTATGACCTCAAAGGCAGCACATACAAGCGGATGGCCTCCAAGAAGGAACGGAAGAAGGAGTCTCCGACCTTAAAGGACCTTGACTTTATATCTGTTCATAAGAAAGGTTTCTACATGTCCCCGCAACACTATGAAAACTTCTTCAACACTTTAAAACGTGATTCCAAAGTCTTGGAGAGCTTTAAAATAATGGATTACAGCCTCCTTTTGGGGGTGCACTACAGAGGGACCGCATTGGATGGACTGGACTCTTGTGAGCCAGTGATTGCTTCCGAACACCCAATTGCTAAGTCTGGTTTCGAATTGGCCCGTAGTGGAGTCTTATCCTTTAATTTCTCCCACAATGTTTTGTCGGGGTTTCCCTATTTGGTAACCGTAGTCGGGTTTTGCAAGGTGTACCCGCCAAAATGGCTGACGGACAAGATGTGGTGCTCTACGTGGCCATTATAGATATCCTGCAGAGGTACAGGGTGGCTAAGAAGATGGAGCATGTCTTCAAATCCTTAGTTACAGACGGGGTTGGTGCTTGTAATCAATGTAGGACATGGTGTCTGTCCATACTCCCAAATTCTATAGAAAACGGTTTCTTAATTTTATAGGGAAGTATTTTCACTCTCTTGATGGTTGGTAGTGGTGATATCTAGATAATGGAATTCCGTTGGAGGTTAAAATATCGTCCGCAACATCGGATTTTACCAAATCTACTTACCCCTCCTGCAGTAGTGGACGTATGACTACTCTAGACAAGAAGTTTTTTCTGAAACCGTCCTCGGATTACCAGATATCCAATATTGATACTTTTTGTACGTCGGAGACGAGAACAACCAAGGATAAATTTGTGTCGGGGGATAGTTTTGGATATAGGTCAACAGGTTGGATTTTATAGTCATTATAGATTTTTGATATATTAATTATTCACTTTTTTGATAAAATCTTATTTAATTGATTTTTACTTAGTGTTAATCATTTAAGAGAATCAGGGATCATTAAACGATATTTTGGGACATATCTATTATACAGATGTCCAATCATCTAAGCAAATCACTATAATTCCAGCTGATTCAACTGATATAATAGTCAAAAATTAGAATTATGCCTTAATATCACGAGACCAATCTCGAAGAACTGCTCTTGGTGATTTTAACAAATCACAGTGTTTTGGTACCAAAAACCAATTATCTCAAGAGATATTATTATTACCCCAGGATCACTGGGTCGAAGAGAAAGAAAACTTCTCAACTAACTAAGTGGTACCAGATCGACAAGGGAGAGGACGATTCCGGTGGGGTCGAGAATCCTGACTGCTCTTCTCATCGGTAATGGCATCTGCTCAAACTTTCTGTATGATTTTTGATATTTTGATTTTGTATTGAACAAAGGGCTCGGTAGACTAGTCGTCTTTAAGAGTTTCTTTTGTAATTCTATCAAGAGATTTTCAAAGCGTTGGATTTTGTATCAACAGAGATTTGAAACATGGTGTCATGGGGTTCATTTGTTATTTTGTATTGACAAAGGGCTCGGTAGACTAGTCGTCTTTAAGAGTTTCTTTTGTAACTATATCAAGAGATTTTCAAAGCGTTGGATTTTGTATCAACAGAGATTTTAAACATGGTGTCATGTGGTTCACCTGTTATTGTGGTGGCGCTCATTGCAAATTCAGCATGGAAGAGAACCGTTCGACATTCCTTACCCTTCTACGACTTTCAGAAGAGTGCCCTACCAACAGAGATAAGCATTTGTATGTCATGAAACAATAGGTCTAATAGCCAAGACATTCCGGATGCGCGTTGTTTTGTTATTTCTTATTTCATATTTTTCCTTGATTATTGTTTTTTATATAAAAATTCATTTTCTTAAATATATGGAGTCATGTTGTGCTACGTGGCTAATCAATTAAAGTTTTCTATTATTTTGTTTGTTCCTCCTCTTTCCCTACCAGAGTGGCGTCATGTGATCCACCTGTCTCAGGTGGCGCCCAGTGCCACTCTGGCACGAAAAAGGANAAGTTTTCTATTATTTTGCTTGTTCCTCCTCTTTCCCTACCAGAGTGGCGTCATGTGATCCACCTGTCTCAGGTGGCGCCCAGTGCCACTCTGGCACGAAAAAGGATCATTTGCTTCCTCCACTCCACTGGAAGGGTAATGAAAAGTGTTAATTCTATAATTCGTGACTATTAATGAAAATACATAACATCAATCATATCTGCTCCATCTCAGAAATTTGTTCAAACGATAACAGAGAAAATTATATAAAAAATCATTTAAAATGTTAAAAAATTCAAAAAATTCGAGCAACGTCATTCACTAAACTGGCCAGGTATTGAAAGAAATAAATGTACTTATCCAAGCAAATTTCTTAAACGTTAATATTTTTACATTTCTCCCAAAAATATAGCCAAATATAAAATTTTTATGAAAAAATTCTTCTTCGATCATCTCCGACCGAATCCAACTCCCAATGAAAAATGACTTATATGTGTCCCAATGAAAATGACTATAGGTTCTGGATGCAGTATATGAAAGAGAAAGTCTCTGCTTATTCGACCATGGGAACTGGATACGTTTAATTAGTCGCTAACTGTTAACTTCTTTTTCCGGGGTTAATGAATAAATGCTATTGGAGTACCCATCGATCTGAAACTTATGGGATATTGACAAAGGTATAATTATCAATGATAAGCACAATAGTTTAATGTTTCCTGATCTTGAAAATTCTTCGAGTCTTTCCACACATTCCGACACCTGTTGTGATGGTTTATGTTTATCTCCACCTTTTCCAGTGAACCGTACTTTTCTTTACCAGATACTAAGAAAATTAGTCAGAAGGACAAAGACACGTGCTCGATTCATACCAAACAGACATAATTTTATTTTAAGAAAATTACAGTTATGATATTTAATGAAGGAATTTTCTGACAAAAAAGTGTCATGAGTAGAATCACATGAGCTATCATTATGCAACTTCTGACGAATGATCCTCCAAGTTCTTTCAATCTTGTCAGACGAGATTCGTACTTGGATTCTCTTACGCTCAACGCTTCCTTTGTTTGAAGCTTTGGGTTTTCAATGTCCCCCGTCTATCACCTCGTCAGTATACACGAGAAGGAGTAAGACATGGGTTTTCGTTTAACATGAAGCTAAATAGACATTCTGTGCATAAAAGGGACGTCATCACCTTAACTACGATATTGCTTATTAGTTTTTCTATGATCAACTCCAGTCATGTCCACTCCCCATTACAAATGGACTTAACTGAAGTTTATAGTTTATCAAATTTCATTAACCTGTTTTGAAAATAGTCACGTGTATGAGTGATGCTTCCCATGCTGTTGTATAATCTGTGGATGGAACGTTAACAAAAAAAAACCACTTGATCGTAAATTATTAATATTTTTCTCATCTTTAATTTAAGATTATAATTAGGAATTATTAAATTATAATAAATATTAAATTAAAAATAAATAATTTAAATCTATAGTGTACGTTTGTTATGGTTGTTAGTACGACACATCGAGTAATTAATGAAATAACAAATAGGTTGGGGAGATATTTTCTATTGGTGGACATGCATTTGAACTCTTTTCAGATGTCATCAATCAATTGAGTTCTGTGTCCTTTAACGAGTAAAAGCTTACTTTTATTATAGAACATGGACGGAGGAAGACATTCAGTCGGTAAAGTCAGCTCTAAAGAGATTCTCAAGTGACATAAACGAAATAGCCCTGTCCATTAAAAATAGGACAATGTAACTTTAATGATAATTGTAGTAAACAAATCACTTCTCAGCTAAGGTCTCAAGCATTTAAGGAGGCTGGAATCAAAGATGTCCCCCCTCCACCTAATTCTAATAATTAATCATTTGTTTGATAATTTAAATAATTGATTTATTATTTCTATTCTAAGCTTACTAGCTTGTGCCTCGGCCAGCAAGAGAAGTAATCTAATTCTTGACTCCTTAGAAAAATCACCCGAACATCCACACGAGGATTCCAGAAGAAATGATAGCCCATTATCATACGACCAATCAGTTTCTTCCTCAAAAGTTGGGCCACTAATTTCATGGAACGTCTCCTACGACCTCCGCATTGATCACATTTCAATCTGACCTATTTCAAGGTATTCAAAGATAGGAATTTAATGGGATTTGAGTCCCCAACATTTGATTCCATCTACACGGCAGTGGTCTATCTAAATCGCTTAATCTTAACAAAAAAAGCCGTTTGTTCCTCGGGCAGTGTAGAAATGCTATAACCCCACGGTCGATTCTGAAAATCGTTCCCTTATAAAGAAGAGGAACGCTCTGAATATGAACCATCTCTTTATTTTATCTCCTCTCATTTATTTATTAACCCTGGATACACCGAGAAAGAAGTTAAAGTAACCAACTAATTAAGTGTATCCAGTTTCCACTTCTACAGAAACAGAATCCATACGGAATCAGCATAAAAGGTAAGACGTCCATTACATGCAATTGTGGAAACCCCTCCAGTGGAGTGGGGGAGAGCAAATGATCCTTTTTCGTGCCGGCCTGGCACTGGGCGTCACCTAGACAGGTGGATCACATGGCGCCAATCTAATAAAAAGAGACAGGAGGAACAGACAAGAAAGCAGAAAACTTCAACCAATTAACCACGCAACACCACATGGCGCCACGCGGATAATCTCATGAATATAAGATGTTTAAACCAAAGAATCAAAAACCTTGAAAGAGCGAAAAAAAGTATTGGGACCAATCTCATCATCCATTGGACAAATGAAATCCACAAGACTTTTTTGGAATACAATCTTTATTCAACAAACCATTTATTATTTATCGATGATCTGAAGATACTCGCCGAGAAAGAAAATACGATGGTTAGAATGATGGAAGAGATTGATGATTATTTCGATGTTGTTGGTCTCAAGAGAAGTTATGAAAAGTCGGCAACCTGGAATCCATAAATGAAGTGAGATGTCTGGGTGGACACGGAAGCTATCGGTACCTCGGTGTTTTAGACGACAATGGAAGTAATGTCATTAAGTCTTGAACACTATTGCTGAAATGTGAGAAAAAGGATATAAACTTGGTGCATACAAAGCTCAATGCTGTAAACCGTTTTAAAGCCATAAATTAGAGTCAGTTGTCTCCCTGTAATTACTATATTGGTTAATATTGAACCAAAGGAGTTTGAAAATATATAGATTTGGATATTATATATGTCAAAGTATAAAAATCACCTGAAGCCCAAAAACAAGGAGAGATTATATATTAGTCGAACTAAATTGAAGAGAAGGTTTATTGTCCGAGTGAACTTATGTTGTACTGTTTCTGACTGATATGGAAAAAAATCGAATATTTCGCTAAGAAAGGATGGAATCTTGCGGGTCTTGAAAACAAAGAAAACGCATATGACCACGATCGCTAGATTCTTATCTTTCAAGTACAATATAGATCCACGTGCTACAGAAAGTTTTGTTGATTGATGCGCCAATATGAGCTTATATTCAATCGGTGGTTTTAAAGAAACCATTAGAAAGTATGATTGTCGAGAAAACATGGAGTCAAGACACCAATTGATGAAATCCTTTACGCGTCGAGGCGACTGGAAAAGCTAATAACTAGGGCAACCAGAAAATTGCAATCTTTTATTTTAAAAAGTTGCAAAAAAAAATTGTAAAAATTTGCACTATGGAAAAATAAACGAAATTATTTATTGTAATACGAAATTAAATTTTCCTGAACATCAGGTTTAAAGTTTCAATTTTTAGTGAGAATTTTCGTCAAATATTATGGCTCTCGTGAAAGTGCTAATAATAATAAGATCTCATCCCAATCACGTTGCCTCGAAGGATCGTTCGGCGTATCCAAACCAGTTTCACACCATTCGCGACGAGCTTCGTCGAAGATTTTTTCCCAAAAAAGTCCGGTTGGAAAACGTAGGATATTTTGGACCAAAAGGCTTCCACTTGAGAGCGATGACACATTGCCTCGAAGGATCGTTCGGCGTATCCAAACCAGTTTCACACCATTCGCGACGAGCTTCGTCGAAGATTTTTTCCCAAAAAAGTCCGGTTGGAAAACGTAGGATATCTTGGACCAAAAGGCTTCCACTTGAGAGCGATGACACACATTCTGGTAAGATTATCTCCAACGCCGATTTGAGACCCGTACCTCCGAGGCGTGTAGGAAGCTTGCATTGATTCCAATTTGGCACGTCAAAGTGGATGTTTAGAAGCAATTCGGCTGATTTTCTCAATGTTCTATCCAGTGACTGGAGGATGTCACGATGTTTGAAGCAGGGAGAACAACAGAGAGCATATAAGAGTTTGGGTAAGCTAATGCTATTCTTCAAAAGGCTGATTTTCTCAATGTTCTATCCAGTGACTGGAGGATGTCACGATGTTTGAAGCAGGGAGAACAACAGAGAGCATATAAGAGTTTGGGTAAGCTAATGCTATTCTTCAAAAGGAAGAACGTTGTATAAACTTCGAGTAAGGAGAGTTTCTCCGTAACTCTAGAGAGTTCATCCTCCTTTATTAGTAAATGGCTCCGCAGTTCCTTTTCTTCAAGTGGACACCCACAAAAGTATGTCCGCTCCCTGGGTACGACAGTAATTCCAGGTATTACCGAGTTGAAAGACTCGACCACGTTGATAAAATCACTCTCCGAGTATGTGATATTTATTAGTCCGAGGTTTGTAGTGCCGGCAAGAAATATGACAGAACGTCATGAACTTTTCTCCACGAGCTTCCAATCAGGGAGTCATCAAAATACCAGAGGTATAGTTCTGTGTTGATTGAGCAAACTATTTCATAGATGGCCAGAGCGAAGATAAAGTTGGTCCCCTTGTTGGACTCCAGTCTGCGAACAAATAATCTTGTCCCCGAAAACCAATGAAGAGTTAGTTGCGTAAACGAGGTAGACGAGTGGAATAAGTTCAGGGGCTCTTTTGCTTGTAGTTTCGAAAATTTGATCCCTCCGCAGTGAATTGAAGGCGTTGCAGATATCCAGCTTGACCCCAATGTGTGGGTTTTGTTCGTCTTTCTGTCCAAATAAACACCTAGCAGCATACACTGCCGCCTCGCATTCGTTCCTTACACCGACCTCCAGTTGGAGGGGAAAATTCTTCAGATACATCATGCGATTTTCACTGTCAGTCTTCTGAAATAGTTGCCGACCGCGATAGAGCGGACTCCACCTTCGGGTTTTTTGAAGGCTAGTAGATGTGCACCGAAAAGGTCCTTGGGTAATGAACAATTCACAATACAATTATATTCAATTAACATAAATTTTTTTTTTTTTTTTTCATCNACACCGACCTCCAGTTGGAGGGGAAAATTTTTCAGATACATCATGCAATTTTCACTGTCAGTCTTCTGAAATAGTTGCCGACCGCGATCGAGCGGACCCCACCTTCGTGTTTTTTGAAGGCTAGTAGATGTGCATCGAAAAGGTCCTTGGGTAATGAACAATTCACAATACAATTGTGAATTATATTCAATTAACATAAATTAGTTAAAATTTACTTTAATTAATAATTTTTGCTAAAATCCATGCCTCGTGTATTACGGAAGCCTACCAAAAAAGTCCCACACTCGAAGAAGCTCACAACACACTCTGTGTAATCAATAGTCGCCAATGACAATGTTGAAATTCGTGTGGACACCACAATTAATACCGAGACAAATATTGAGCATAACAAGCCTGATGTAACTGAAGAACATAATTACACTTATTGAGATTGGCATCAGTTCCCAGCAGGCACTAAAGCAATCGAAGTGAAAAAATTGGACAAATATGACCTGCTTGCAGGCGAATTGGAACTGCTAAGGTTAACATTGTGCCAATAGTGCTTACCTGGGATGGAATTGTATCAAGGTTTTATAAACATCACCATGCTTCGCTTAATTTGGAGAATCCTATAAGAGCGTACATCCAATCTCAAGTGATCAAGAAGACCTTGGAGAGCATGCGAGTAGAACACAAATATGGACTTACTCTATAAGAAGGATTGATGGATGTTACCATTAGAGAAGGACTAACGAGCCAAATATGCCACCTTGGAGAGGAACAAAATGGACAAACTGGGACAACGAAGACTTCAGATGTTATTCAGGATGAGTCTGTGTTATTGGTCGGGTTGGGCCATAAGAGAAGGAGAATGTGCTAGGGAGGATAGCAATCAAAGAGCCCCTACATTTGTTAATTTATTTTTGACGTTAATCTTATCTTATTATTTTTTAGTTTAAATAACTAGTGCACATTGCCTTTTTTGTTTCCGATGTGGTACACTTTCACCTAGAAAAAATTGAATACAATTCAATCTGGCAACTAAAATAACCAAAACTACTTCCCTGTCAACTTGTTCATCGACCGCTGGCAAGTCGGAATGGATTATGGTGGCTATTGAGCAGGCGTATAGCTTTCGCTCAAGGATCGGATTGGCTACTCCTAATCCTCGCTGGGGACATCAAACAGAAACCAGATCCCCACAAAAATGGGAAATTCCTCAATTTCATTCAATTTAACATAAATGGGCTTGAACACAAATCCACTGAGCATATTATCTTTCTCACCCCCAGAAAATCGATATTGCCCTCCTATAGGAAACGAAACTATCCAGAAAAACAATTCTTCCTTATTTCAAAGAATATTCAATTGTCCGCCGCGACCGACCTAATTCTAGCGTGTGCTCTCCCTTATACACAAATCTATTCTTTTTTTGTGATACTTCTACTTCACCACCCAATATTTACATCCCATATGAAACTATATTGTAGTAATAATCCTCAAAATTGGCTAAATTACAAACGATTCAAAATGACATAATCTGCAGAGAACTAAACGCCAAAGACTTTGGCTAATCGGTCAAAAGGGTAATTAGATGGGGGTTCAGATCCTATCTCTACTTGAACAACTAGTCATTCTCAATAACAAAAAATTCCACATTAAGCCCAAGAAGATCCTTCGGATCTATGATCTTTCAGATTGATTTTACTAAAATCTGTAGTATCAAAAATTGTTGAATGTGTTGTATCAAAATTAATGTCGAAGTATCTTTCCTTACCAGATTCTCAAGATGGATTTCGTCCGCAATAATCAACATCAACGCATCACTCCACCCTAAATCAGTAAACCGCTTCAATAATTGCAATCCTCCCAAACGGACTATCCTTGCATCGATTGACCTAACCAAGGAGTTTGATCGAACATCAAGTAACCAAATTCTTGCATATCGAATTCATCCACGTCTTCAGAATTATCCTCTCTGGAAGACTTGGTCGAACTGAANTAACATCGGAGTATCTTCCCTTCACAGATTCTCAACATGGATTTCGTCCGCAATATTCAACATCAACGCATTTCTCTACCCTAACTCAGTAAACCGCTTCAATAAATCTTTCCAAACGGACTATCCTTGCATCGATTTACCTGACCAAGGATTTTGATCGAACATCAAGTAACAAAATTCTTGCATATCGAATTCATCCACGTCTTCAGAATTATCCTCTCTGGAAGACTTGGTCGAACTGAAATTATGTCTTTTCTATCTCACTAACGATTCCTTCTAAACGGCGTCTCCCAAGGCTCCGTTTTGTCTCCTAACTTATTCTATTGCACCTAGCGATATTCTAACCAAGACACTTATATCATATGCGGATGACCAGATTATCGCTTCTACAGACAGTGACGTTAGCGAAGCAACAAAGGATGTCCAGAACCACTTGAACTCTCTTTAAGAGTAGCTTAAAACAAATCACCTTTTCTGTTGAAATCCACCATCACTCTAATCACATCTAACCGCCGCCAACTAAATTCTCAGCCAATATTAACAATTCATGGGCAAACACTCCTCGTTACAAAATATCATAAAATACTTGGAGTCATTTTCCACCAACTACTGACTTTTTTGAACCATGTGGGGAACAATGTAAAAAACCCTCTCCCAAAATCAACATACTAAAAGCTGTGTCAGGCCATTCTTTCATCCAAAGCAAAGAGGCCCCAACGATCATATAAAAAATTCAATTAACTATGCAAGTCCTTGTTGGTCAACCCCTGCCTCCCTCAATTCAATCGATAAACTACAAAAAGTCCAAACCATCGTGATCAGAACAATTACTGGATGTCTCAGATCAACCCCCTGATCATCTTCACTGGGAATCAAAAATACTTCCCATTGGAAAACATTTGGAAATGAGAGCTCTGCAGTTCCTCTCCCATGACTACAGCTCAAATCATCCCTGTCATTCTCTATGCAAATCTTTAAAAAAAATTATTGTGATAACCAGTGACCTGTCTCGAATGCTATGATCTATCCCTTCCACCACCAATGACTGGCGTTGTCTGAAACAGATACACAGCTATGTTTCTATGAGAACCATCCTAAGACTCGGTGATGATAAATTACTATACCGGCACCCTCCTCCAATAGACCAATCGGAATCCTCTTTCCGAAGGATATCTGAGTAAACCTGGCTTCTACGATGTGGGCACCATTCCCTCTACCGACGTACGTGTGTAAACTGGATTATGTAAAACGATGTCCTATATTCCTTTTGTAACCTCTNCTGCAGTGTGGAAAGCAGCCCTGCCATCGATCCCCATATTTACTGTGAAGGACAGAAGGATCGAGTCGCGAACGACCCTCCTGAGCTTCTCAATTCCTCGGACTCCTCTAAAATACAGTCCAATATTGGGCTTATTTGTGAAGAGTCCTTGTACCACGTGGGCCGCTGTGTCGCAGACCACACGTGAGATGTCCTCATAATCCTCAAGATTTCGTAACGCACGTGTTGTGATCTTTTTAAATCGCTTTGCACCTGACTTTCCTCCTTTTCCACCTTTCCCACGTCCAGACATGCTTCTACGATGTGGGCACCACCCCCTCTACCGACGTACGTGTGTAAACTGGATTATGTAAAACGATGTCCTATATTCCTTTTGTAACCTCTCCAAGTTTACGGCAAACCACCTTTAGAATGTTCTAAGTTAGTACAATGTCAAGACCGTTTTATCTATGGGAGCGACCGGCATTTGCTGCGTCTTACATAATAGCCGATGGTCTCCTGTAAAATAGTGAGGTCTGGGATACTTAACTAACTAAGCCTTTTGGTTGAGCTGGTGAAGTTGCTCTTAAACATTAAATCTGGAAACATGAAATTCATGGACTATAGACTTCTCCCTTTTGACGTTCAATGTCAGGAGGCTCATATAGTGTTGATAGTCATTATCAAATTGTCTAATATATATTTTGGTAACATAAATATAAATTATTCTTAACTATCTGATTTGTCGGACTATCCTTGCATCGATTTACCTAACCAAGGAGTTTGCCGGGTGGCATAGTGGTTGGTGTCGGGCTTAAGTGGCTTAGGTTACGGGTTCGAATCTCGCTGCTGTTCACCTGGTGGAAGGTTCCACGCATCTACGATGCAGAAAGGGTTTGACGAGTGACGCCATCAACAGTGGATACTCACTGCGGAACTGGATTGTCTAGAAAGGACCCACACACAAGAAAAAGAAAAAAAGANGGGTTTGACGAGTGACGCCGTCAACAGTGGATACTCACTGCGGAACTGGATTCTCTAGAAAGGACCCACACACAAGAAAAAGAAAAAAAGAAAGTGAAGATCATTCCTTGGTTCTACGATTAGTTAAAATTATATTTTCTTTACTTAAATAAAGTGTGTGTCCTGCCTATGCGGAGCTATAAATATTATGGCTCTCGTGAAAAGGCCGTTATTATTTATTATTATTTGATTTGTCATATTGCTTATTGCTAATCTATTTCAATTTTTTTACTCTATCACTCATCACAACAGAACATGTTGTACTGTAACGAATGCCGGGCAAAAGGTCCGATGGCCCGTAGTTCTAATTTCGCTGCTGTACATTTCGGCTGAGGGTTCACGCATCTACAATGCTTTGGTTTGACGCCGTCATCATCTCACTGCAAATCGGATCGTCTCACATTGAACAGAAAGACTCAAACCCCACCCAAAAAAAAGAAGTGAAGAGCATTCCGTATACGTCAATCATGACAGGTGAGTATCGATCTTCCATATTCCCGATTAACTTTTTAGTACGTTCAGTTTCTTTTCACATTTCACAAGAATATTTTTTACGTGTCTTAATAGACAAAGACATCAAGTGTCAGCCCAAAATCCTTTGACATCTGTTGAAAGTGATATCGACCTTGTTTAACTTCAAGGTGACTGTCTTCCTTCCTAATCTTGTCCGAACTAAAATGGGACGTGGTCGACTTTTCTGCATTCACCATAAACAAATTCTCGATTATCCAGTTGTTGAGCCGGTCAGGAATAATTGCATTCTTGCTGTGGCCTTCGGAATATTCCCATCTCACAAAAGCAAAACAATATCGTCCGCATAATTAGAGGAACATCATTATCGGATTACAAAGTCAGGAGATCGGCCAGAAAATGAGTTTGTTCATTCAAATAAATAGTTTATATTAAAAATAAAAAATCAATAATCGGAAAATCAAAGGATTTATACTTTAATACTTTTCTTTCATAAATTTTCTTTAACCTTGCAATCGTTGATTTAGTTTGTCGCGAGCGCTGAGAGTGATCCGTCAATGTCAATCATTGTCAAAAATAAAAATAATTTGATATATCAAAGTTTAATTATCAATTAACAAAAGTGATAATTAACTATTATTTCAGTGGTTTTTAAATTCATTTTTGAATAATTTGTCCAAATTTTCTCGTGGCGTGATGTGGTTCACCTTTTGTGGTGGCGCTCAGTGAAATAATACACCAAAAAAGAACCATTTGCTCTTCCCCATCCAGACTTATGCCTGGATGGTATACCTCAACTGGAAACTCGAGATGTTGTTTGTTCCCCTTGATTCTATTGCTTTCTGGAGACATTGAACAAAACCCTGGACCAAAACCCCTTATTATTGTGGAACTCAATGCTAACGGAATAAAAACAAAGATTCTGGAGTTACAATGTTTATAAACGAAGCACAAGATTGACATCTGCCTTATCCAGGAGTCAAAACTTTCTACAAAGAGTACAACCCCACTTTTTCCTGGATACATCTCTATCAGAAAAGACCGCATTGGACGTGGTGGCGGCTTACTCACAATTATTAGAAACGGTCTATCCTTCCACGATGTAAGCTTGCAAGTGGATGATTTAATTCTACACGACAAGACCGCGGAACAAATTTCTATTGATCTTATTAATGGGTCAGAACATCTTATTCTAATCAACATTTACATTCCACCGCCGGGATCCTGTCCTAATAACTATGTTCCGAAGCTCGACAAACTACAAGAAATTCGAAATGTGTTACTATGTGGGGATTTCAACGCCAAACATCCGCAATGGCTTAGTACCCAGTCGGCAGACAAGAGGGGGAGTCTAATTATCGACTCTCTCGAAAAAATGGTGATTCTGAATCACCCGAATGTGTTCACAAGGACACCTATCCGAAGAAATGACAACCCAACCTCCCCCGACATATCCATTGCTTCCTCTAGGATTGCCCCGAAGATTTCATGGAACGTCTCCTACGATTTTCATAGTGATCATAATCCGATTATATTAAAACTGAGCCGATTCAATAACTCGCGTAGAATTAAAGCAACCTTCAAGGTCTACAAGAAAGCTGACTGGTCGAATTTCAAGCTCTTCATTGACAATAACCTAATACACTTTGATCCCACCTCATTTTGCTCCATCGACAAAGCAGTGGACCATCTAAACCATGTAATCGTTCAAGCTGAAAAGTTGTTTGTACCACGTGCAGTATATAAATCCTACAAGCCTACTCTGGACTCGGAGACTCGTCTCCTCGTCAAACAAAGAAACTCCCTGAAGATGAATCATCTGCAAACCTCTTCTGATTTGGAAAATATAAAATGCTTAAATCAGAGAATTACAAAGCTCATCAGAGAAAAGAAAGATAGGGCGTGGAACCGCCTATTATCATCTATTGGACATATGAAATCCACGAGTCTTTTATGGAAAACTATTCGTCGAATCAAGCTAAACTTATCAGATGTATCAGAATCTTTTTCTGCTCCAAATACTGTACAAGCTAACAACCTAATGAAATATTACGCATCTATAAGTCACAAGGACTTCTCGAAATCTCATTCTTGTCACCTTCGGAATTTAATGCCTAAACCAACTTCGTGGATCAATTTATTTACGCATGCCGAGGTCACACAGGCTATAAGATCGATGAAGAGATCTTATACGTGTGGTCCTGACGGTATTCCGGGAATTTTGCTAAAACACCTTGGTAATGTTGCAATCAATTCGATTACGTCAATTTTTAATTTGTCTTCTAACAAGAACGTCATCCCATGCAAATGGAAAAAGTCTTATGTGTCTCAAACAATGAAGTAAGATGGTTTGAGAAACCATATCCAACAAACATGAAAGATATATGCAATTGATGAAAATCAGTTAATTTATCCCCAGTAAAGCATATTTAAAACTGCCATCCATCCAAAGTGGACCCCGCCGACATTATCGACGTTGCGTTGCCTCTCACGACTGCAACAGAGATCAACTGGAGTAAAAAAAAAAAAATTGATGAAACGCTTAAGGATAAATGTGGGAACTGTCTTTAATTCAGATAGGGGGAAGTATCTCGGAAAACAAGGAGAGGGGATAGATTTTGAAAGCTTCGACTCTTGTAAAGTCCAATGTTCATCTTGAGGTTTGCAAATGAATCCCAACTCCAGAATTTACTGCAGATACAGTTAACGTTTAGTGAACAAGATTCTTGAACTTTTTCGTTAAAAAGATGCCAACATCTAAGTTGGGTTCCACGTAGTCGGACAAAAGCGACATGGAATAGGAATATTGGAAAACCACGACAGAATATTCCTATTTATTTAGAATCTTCTAATATTAGATGCTAGTTAAGTTTATTATATTTTTGGTAACATATTGATATTTTAATTAAATTAAAAATAAAAATTACTAATTTTTGATAAAAAGATTTAAATAATTTAGCACGTTAGATGGCTGATGTTGAGTTTGTGTGGCATAAAATTACTTTTAGAAATAATAGGCCAAAGCCTGCTCCTGAAATTGTTCTAAAGAGGAGAAGAGACACAGAGGAGACTAGGAAACAAAATAAACTTATTCGTTTAGAAAAACAGAAGAAATTAAGAGAAAAGAAGAGGGACACAACAAAACGTTCTAGGAATTTCTATATAAATTATCACTGCATGGAAAATGGGAAAAGAAAGTTCTTCCGAGATGCAAAAAAAGGAGCAAACGAAGAACTGACAGATACTGAATCCGTCGTGTTCGTTCTTCGTCTAAAAAAGTAATATTCGTCATTAGTCTAGTAAAACTCAATGCCCGTCCAAAGTGAAGAAGATTCTTGAACTTTTTCGACTGAATGATGTCATGGATGGAATATTCATTAAGAAAAGCTGAGCAGTCGAAGTTTTGCTGAAAATTGAGAACTCGTACATCGTCTAGGATTCTCTTTCTTTTGGCACAGTGAGTAACCTTGTTTATAAGAGAGGAAGCTCGGTGGAGGACAACCAACCAATAACGAAAAATGCTGTTATTAGCGATAATTTGGGTGATATTTGTGTTAATTTAAGGAAAATATGACATTGTGTGTATGGAGGATCTTGTTCATCATATATATAACGTTGGACCTTATTTCAGGGAGGTTACATGTTTTCTTTCTACCTTCAAACTTGATTCGCAAACTGGAGTTGCTTTAAGGAATCGTAAGCAGCTTATCACAAGATTTGGGGATCAAGGAATTTTTCTAAATGACTTGATTTTTAAATTAATATAATTGTTATAAAATTTTAATTTTTGTATTTTTATGTCTTAGTTAGTTGGAGAGCCTATTAAATAAATATTAAACGGCATGTAGTTTACACGTTTTTTTGAATGCCACGTGTTTCTAAATCTTCTCTGACTAAAGCAACATTAAATGTTACGAATTTTCAAGAGAATTTCAACTACATAATAACCATGAGTTATTTTGTAAACTATGCTTAATGACAGTGAAGTGCTCAAAAAAGACTTTGTTAACCTTCACAGGTCTTCGAGAAAACAAAATTTTCGTTGGTAAGGATTTTTCGATGATATAGATAGATCGTTTGACAACATTTAGCCAACAAATTAAATGAATCTGAAGTTGGAAACTGGGATTTGTAGGTGACTAAGGCTCTTCTGAAATGTGACATACCGCTTAACAAATTATCAATGCCTTTGTTCATTAATCTTTTCAAATGCAACCAAATATCCCTTCTTCGCGATCGCAAGAAAGGAACTGTGCCGAATATATTACAAATGAATACATAGCTTCGTTCAGTGCCATATTCAAGTATTTTAATAATTTTATTTTCTAAAAAACAAAAAATTTTTGCGATAACCGATGAAACTCAAATCCGAAACAAACGATATGTCGCGGTTTTGATGGGATCAATCAAACTGCCTAAATTTACTTATTTGGTCTCATTCAAGTATATATTACAAAAATATTATAGCACAGATTGTTGATGATTCGATCCGAAATATAATGGTTGAACGGGATATTTTTATGCTTCTTATTTCTGATGCTGCAAGGTACAGTAAAGTCTCTCGAATCCGCCAATTTCGGGGATCGACAAAATCTGGCGGATTCGAGAGACTTATTGATTATTTTATCCACTAATAATGCAAATCAAAAAAATTATTTATAAGCAAAAAAATCAGTAAGTTTTGATTTGTTTCTTTTTATAGCTCTGATCATTGAAGATCCAAGCTTTTCAATAGACTCAAGATTTTCGACATTAAAGAATTCTTCTTGATTATAGAATTCTTTAATTTATTTAAGGATAGAAAAGCCTCGCTAATAATTACATTTTTCTGACTTTCTTCAAGGGGTTCTTCACTATCAATTTCTTGTTCTATTTTCTCCGAATCATATAAATCAAGTTCTTCAATCATTCAAATCAAATTCTATTTCCATTTCAAAAGAAATTGATTAAAAATTCGGCTATCCATCCATGCTTTTTTGAATTAGAATATGTGACATATTTTTTAATATCAAAATTTTTGAAACATCTAGGATTTTTAAACATCCCAATTTGTAAGGGTGTTTGTTTATCTGTACCGTCCACATTTGTACATAACATGACTAAACTCTGTCTTTAATACTTTATAACCTGATTTAAGGTTTTTACAAACACTTTTGGAAGGCATCATTTTGTAAAATAAACCAGTTTTGTCGGCATTATAGACATTTTGAGCTCCGTAGAAATTGATTTATTTTTGATTAATTCAATAAAATCTGATATTACATTAGGGTCAAAATTTAAAGTTGCAGATTCTCCATGCATATTTCGTAACTTCAAACCATTCCTCTTTTTAAATTTAACAAGCCACCCTTGCTTTTTTTGAAATCAGTGATCCCTCGTTTCGATGCAAATGTTTTGGCTTTCTCAGTAATAATTTCATCGTTCAAAATGGCAGTGATTAGTCTTTTTATTCAAAAAATTTAATCCCAGTGATTAACATTTTTGAGTAATTGAGGACGAAGGCATTTTAGTGACTTATACGAAGAATGCATTGAGTTATTGGTAATAATTTTTCACCCGATCGTAGTCGTAATCATCCAACTTACCTGAGATTGGAAAACCGGTTGATAAGGGATAATTGTGGTTCTTTAAGTTCCCGAGTAAATTGGAACCAATTGTCGCTATGTGAATCACATTGACGAAATCAATAAGAATCTTTTCTACCCAGGGATATATGCGTCAACTAGGTATTGCGGTACCTTTCATTTTTGCTGAATCCAAGAGAGTCCTTTTTAAGTCTCTGAAAAATATGGATTGATTATATGGTAACTAGTAGAATGGTACCCTTCCGTATGAGAAACAGTCCAGTTTAATGAAATTTGACTGGTTGAAGTGAGTTCCTAATGAGGAATCAAGTCCTTCGACCCTCAACCCTTATTATTTTAAATGTCCCTTATCTTTAACCTTACTTGATTCCGTAGGTTATTTTAGAAAAAAAGAGGAATGATTATTGATTCAAGATTCGAGAGAAAAGAGAGATTGGATGGAAGTTAACTTTCCTAGATGATTTGACAAGGCACGTGCAACACGGGAAACTATCTGCATGGTCATTCTCTTCTATTTCTTCCTGTTCAATCAGTCTTATAGCTTATCGAAGTTATCTTCTTCCTGAAACGTTTCTCAATCCTTCTGATATTTGCTACCACGACAAATCTCGGGCGTCCATAGAAATAAGGCGCTTCAAAATTGTGGCAAATCACCATCAACATATTCGCTTAAACTTAAATATCTTAATGAACAGTAAATTGTTGACCGCATTTCCGTTAGCATGTATATTTAAGCTCTGAGGGGGATTATCTTGTAAAGAAGGGATTCTTTCCATGCAACATACATGGCCTGTCGGCAAAACTGACAGGTACTTTAAGAGTAGTAACAAATAATTAACAAAATCTAATTTATCAAAGCATATTAACAAAACATAGTTAGGAGTGTTAATAATTGTTTCCCCTTTTTGGCTCAATTATCCGTGAACGGTAAAGTTTCTTTATTCCGGCAAATTCACCGAAACGGATCGACGCAGAATCGCGTAGGGACGGGCGTCAGCCCATCTCTGATCCTTATATTTTAGTCTAGCGGTAGCTAGGACTGTTATTCTGCAAAATTTATTAAATTTGCAGTTAAAGGCTCTCTTACACCAGGCAAAAATTGTGCCCTTTCGGAGAGCCCGAAAATGTACAGTATTCACTGCACCGGCAGATCTGAAGTCGGTCAAGCAAACACAAGAGATGATAAGGACCAATATATCACATACTCAGGATGGGTCAGTGGAGAGGAGCGCTACACGGAAACTTAAGCAGAGGAAGGTAGGTGTTTCCGAGACGGTTTCTCGGAAGCTAAATGAACTTATCACACGTCTGAACAACCTATGTACACTGCTAAAAGTGGATTTATGGAGTCTGGTGGACCTGACTAGTGAAGAGCACAGGCCACCAACAAAAACTATGAAAAGGAATTTGAAAGTAGTGCTTGTGAATGCCCGCTCCTGGTGAAAAGACATGATGAACTAGCGCTACTTGCGAGGATTGCCAAGGTGGATGTCTTGGTAGTTAACGAAACGAAAATCAAACCCGGAAGGAAGTATAATATGGAAGGATATGACTCGGTAGAAATTCCATGGAAAGATGGAGCAGTGGCTGGAACTGGAACCTCAATCTTTTGTCGTAAAGAATTGCAAACACGGAACGACTGTATCGTATTGGCCGACGATTCTGAACCCGATCTGCGAAAATTGTTCAATTTTTCGAAACAAACCCTATGTCGATATTGGTAGGAGACCTGAATGCTAAGAATACGAGCTACGGATGTTGCAAAAACAACGGGAACGGGCGACTCCTAGCAGATCTGGTTATCGAAATTGGAGTTGAAGTCTTGACGTCTGAGGAACCTAACCATTTCTCACACTATGGCGGTGACATGCATGGATTGGCCCTAGTGTCTCCACAACTCCTGGATCATGTAAACAGACCAAGGTTACTTTGGGAAATAGGGAGTGATCATATCTCTCAGGAATAACTATAAACTTGGAGCCAACATTGCTGAAGATATTTTCTTATACTTTGATACCTCGTCTATAGACTGGGTACATTATCGTCATTATTTGTCGGAGACCTTATTAATGAAGACTAATTCCATTTCTACACCTAATGAGTTGGACGTTTTCAACTGGGAACTATCCAACACTATGCTGATGTATCTACGACTATATGGAAGGAAGATCTACTCAAGAGCTTTCTGAAGAACAAACAGTCTTGCCCTCTTTCAATACGGGATCTTATTCGCGAGAGAAATACTCTGAAGGCGAAACTCTCCACTGAAAAATCCAGTTACTTGAGGATAAGCAGGCCGGGTAGGCATCAGGAAGAGCCCTACACTCTTCGTATACCGAGAGTTTCATCCATGAAATACATGGGAATTGCAGTAGATGGGAGGGAATCATACCTGAAGACATCGAAGGGAGAAGGAAGAAGGCTTTGCAAGCACTGTTCTGTACTAGAAGACTAAAGTTGGATGTTGATTCCATGCTCTTTGTCTTTCGGAATGTGATTCTTCCCAGATTTATTTACGGAAGCGAGAAATGGTTCTACACCCCCTCGAGAGAAAAGATGAAAACTTGTTGGTGTCCAGGGATTTTAATGCCAAGCACCCTTCGTGGTATGAGAAACAACTTCCAGACATGTTCTACCTGGAGATGTCGCTTTGGAGATCTATCGAACAAAGAACACACATTCCCGTGGACCGGTCAGGATACCCGGTAATTCTGTTGAAAAAGATGGGCACAGTGGGCGTATCAGTTCTAACATACATCTTCAACAACTCAATCAACTTCAACTGTATTACCGCTATATGCAACTCGAATATTCATCCAATACTGAAGCCTGGGAAACCAAGGGAGGACCCTGCTTCTTACAGGCCTTTGTCGCTCTTGTGCGTCCAGACAAGAATCCTAGAACGGATGGTTATGACACTCACACGATTCCTTTTCGGATGGCAGATTTCAACATGGTTTAAAAGGGACGATCAACTATCACACACCTAAATACATTAAAGGAGTTCTCAACAGATGGCATTAACAAAAGACAGGACAGAAAAAGACGATTGTATTGATATCCAAAAGGCTTTTGACTCAATTTCGAAAAAAATTATACGCACGAATATATTCGTCGAACATTGACGCAAACCTGAAATGGTGTTTGGGAAATTTCTTGTGTAATCGACGAGGACGATACACTATGGAAATCGATGCTCTGTATCGAGACTATTAGCAAATGGCGTCCTCAGGGCCCCATTATCTCCCCTCTTGAAACCTTATGATGAATGACTTGCCACAGCCACAGGGGGATGACATATTATTAACGTATGGTATGATTCATTGCTTTGAGGATGTGAGTATCAAAGCAACGAGAAGAGAACAAGACAATCTGAATAAATTAAGTTTGTGGTTTTGGGAAAATCAATTGACTGCTAGCCCGGAGAAGTCATTGTTGACCCTATTCACGACAAACAGAAGACTAGGGAAAGTATCAATTGACGTCACACTAGATGGGAAGAATATCCGCAAAACAAATACCAGAAAATCCTGGAGTTACCTTTGACACCTTCTAACCTTTACAAAACATGTCGAAAATATGTTATTGACTTGTACGAGGAAAATCAACTTCCTGAAGGCGTTCTTGCGAAACCTAAGAGACAAAAAATCTGAGTGACTGGATGTCATATACAAACAGTTCATCGAGGTTACAATAAGATACGCATGTAATGTCTGGGGATCTAACCTTGCTGCAACGAATTTGGACAAGATCTGCAACATTCAAGTGAAGGCAGCAAACCTACTAAGGAAATATTCCAGTGTGGAAATCCTGCCCAATAACCTAGAAAAATGATAGAGGCGACTGGAACAGTGCCCCTACAAAGGACTCGAGTATGCGGACCCCGTCCATATCGGAAATGCGCAGTAATGAAGTCGGAACACCGAGAAAATATGTGGAGACTGTCGAGGGAGGTTGGGATCACCTGAATTCTGTTAATTTTGGAGATGACGGTGGTTTTCTGGTTCAATAATAATAATAATAAAATAATAAATGCTATAAATTTTTAAGCCATAATCAATTAATTAACATAAACTCGTTTGATTAACTGTCATATTAATGAACAATAAATCAATATATAACAAATCGATGATGTATGCTCTGCAATTCAAAGACGAATTTAAAATTCAGAATGATCGACTGTTTTGTTCCCTATGCAATAAAATAGTCGATTCATCAAAGAAATTAAAAAAGTACTACTACAAATGATAAATTTGGAAGATATCTTTGCAGAGTTATCGGATGTCCTCTATTGTATATGGAAAATATCGATTGATATGTCTACCCAGTGATTCAATACTCTTTGGAGTTGGATTCGCTATCCATTCAAGAATGGCATCCAACATTCTCCATATTTGGCGTGTGAGTGAAAAGATTGGCGTAATTCAAATACGACTTAAGAGTCACAGGCCCTCCAAAGTCTCACGAGATCAATAGAAATGACCCTTTCCTGAAAATAGCATTTTTTTGCAAAATTGCTCTACTCTTGGCAGTCGTATGCGCCACATTGTGGGAGAGTGGCGAAAGATATGTCTGAACTGGATGACTTTTATTGTGACGTTCCTCAATTTGCACTTATATCTGATTCACGCTTGGATGGCTATAATGTGCAAATTATTCTCATCTTCAAAGCCAAAGTTCTCAACGACCAGCCGAATAGGCTTGTCAAGACTTGACTATGTAAGAAGATCAATTGTAGCCTTCAAGAGACGAAAGTCAAAGACGGCCTTGATGAATAAGATTACAAACTAATTTTACTTCTTGCTGATCGTAGACACTATGGACAAAGGTTCGCGGTTCACAAGGTTAATGGGCTATACTGTTTCTGGAGAATCGATGATCAATTACGCAAAAGATCTCGTTGATTAATGTCTATTGTCAACGTAAAGTGGTCGTGTTTTAAAGGATCCAGAAAAACTTGACGTATTCTAAAAAGTTCTTCCCAGGAATGTTGCGTGTTGGATTATTCTACTCTTCTTTTCATTGCGGGTGACTGAAACGCCAAAGTGTAACTCCAAGGATTGAGAAATTCTTGGATAAGTTCTACACTCCAAGTTAATTTAGGATCAAACCACGTATGTTTCCTGTAGGAAGAGATAACAGTAGTGTTCAACAGGCCAAAGAGGCAATGTGCATCAATAATGTTAAATTGAAATTTATTGAACCAAAAAAACATCGTCACTAAAAGTAAAATTTTGACTAATTTATAATAATTTAATAGTTATTTTTAAAAATTGTTTTTACAATATGGCGAACCTTTTAATACATTTGTATATCAATTAACGTGCAGTTGCCACGTTCTTGTGGTTGGTTCTGTGGTTTTCTATTTTATTGTATTTTCTGTCGTATTATCATACATTTTATTCAATATTTTATTATATATATATTATTGAATTCATCATATAGTGTTGAACCCTGTTATCGAAATGTCTATTATATATATATTTTTTGGTAACCTATAAATATGGATTGCTCCCCACTATTTGATTTTTTCTGTATTTACTGTGATCAGTTTTTCTTTTTTTACCTTATTTGTGAAAAATTTTATATTTTTAATGGAAGAAATAATATTTTTATGACTATATCGAAATTTTATTGAAATTTTTAATGAAGAACACTGCTACCCATTACATGGTTGTTAAATGTCAATCGTCAACACATTCATCAATAATATAGTTAACTATCATAGAAACATAATTGTTCTATTTCCACACGTGCGGCACATAAAGCGATTTTTCGGCAATCGATGTTATCTCAAAATCAAAGGATATTGATCTTGTGAAAGTTGATTGAATCATTCTACTATTTGGTATATTGATTCTCTGATTATTGAAATTCGATTTTATTCATAGCTCCGTGTGAGATCATATGAAGGAATCTGGCTTGGGATTAATTTTTCGGTTTTTTATTCTTCTAAATATTTAAGGAGGAAAATTCTATTGACTCTTTATCCTCGCTGGCGAGATTTATTAACGATTCTATTTTTCCTCATTGTATTTTATCTCCAGATTGACGTTGTACAAAATCTCAAAAGGACGCTGTCTTGTTGTGTGGTGTGATCTATTATAATCGCGTACAATGTCTTTTATGAAGTCAATATAACTTCCAAAATTTCCAACCATCTTTTCGGATGCATTCACCAGTTTTTCGAAAACTGTATTTCTCTCTATTATTAGTTCCCTGTCTCGATATTCTACTGTTAATTGTTAAACTTTGTTTTTCTTTACCCTCTACACCCGTAAAAATATAGAAAGGTATTTTTTTCGTTGATGAATGAATTGTATTACTGTAATCTAAGACAATCTCTCTTATTTTAAATACGGTGTTCTTTCACATGGGCCAAGCGATACCTATGGGCTGCCAGTTACATTAATCTTGAACCAAGATTAACTTCAATTAATTATATAAATGATTTATTAACAACAAAAAAATTAAATTTAAGTAACTTTTTCAGTCGATAATTCTCCTTTCGAATTTTTATCTATCAAATTAAACTATTTAAAACTACTTCCACGCGATTATTCGACAAAATATTAATTATACTGAAACTCAAACTTATTCAGTCGCAATGAGGATTTGTTCCAAAGTCCTTTTTAGCCCGAACCTATTTGTCAATGTTTTTAATTGATACTTTATCTCCCATGTTAAAAGTATATTTACTATTATGAACATTCATTTTCCTGTTCATAGCTTTGTAATAATACGCTAGAATATGAAGAATTTTGTTTGAAAATGAATGGACCGATATGTCATAACTGTAGACAGAACTTTCTAATTTATCAAGCCACTTTTTTTCACTGTTATCCATCATTTTTGACAACTTCCCTTGATCGTCTGATTAAAACTTTCGACAATTCCTTATGCAGTTGATTGTTATGCCTTCCGTGAATTTGCTTAATGCTAAAATGATTATTTGTCTGAGATTTACGTGCTTTAAATTCAACATTGTAAACTTATCTATCCTCAAAAGATAGGGTAAAATCCATCAAATTATTTAAATAATTGGAATTGAACGATATAATAACTCCCATATCTAAAGTTGAATTAATGATGTTGCATTTTTTGGCAGAAAAAATAGATCGATGTTAGAAAAATGATTATTCTTGTGACAACTCGCATTATCCTTCAAAAGGACACCTTTTCTGTTGTGTTGAATCATTTCTTCGTTGACACTGTTCAACCAACTAATAAATAGATGTCATCCAACAATTTTTAGAAAATGTATATAAACGCCGTGCTCTTCAGGGTTATAATTTTTCATACAACGTGGGGGTTTATATTTTCCTATCAATAATGGCTTCAATTTTTCGCACAAGCACTGACCGACAAAAGCATAGTGACTTTTTCTTTACTCCTTTTAATTTCAAAACAATCTTCATCTGAAGTTACAAATGATTTTGATGTTATTATTTTAATGTACAATCCCGTTTCAAATTGTGTCTTTTCTTAAATTTTTCAAGCCAACCATTTGATTGTTCTTACCCAACGATCTCACATGTTGTCCTGGTCGTCGGCATTTTTAGATTTCTTTTGATATTTCTTTTTACCAGGTCTTTTTGTATAATTATTGTCTTAAATGACAAATTGTGTCTTTTCTTAAATTTTTCAAGCCAACCATTTGATTGTTCTTACCCAACGATCTCACATGTTGTCCTGGTAGTCGGCATTTTTTAGATTTCTTTTGATATTTCTTTTTACCAGGTCTTTTTGTATAATTATTGTCTTAAATGACAAATTGTGTCTTTTCTTAAATTTTTTCAAGCCAACCATTTGATTGTTCTTACCCAACGATCTCACATGTTGTCCTGGTCGTCGGCATTTTTTAGATTTCTTTTGATATTTCTTTTACCAGGTCTTTTTGTATAATTATTGTCTTAAATGACAAATTGTGTCTTTTCTTAAATTTTTCAAGCCAACCATTTGATTGTTCTTACCCAACGATCTCACATGTTGTCCTGGTAGTCGCATTTTTAGATTTCTTTGATATTTCTTTTTACCAGGTCTTTTTGTATAATTATTGTCTAAATAACAAATTGTGTCTTTTCTTAAATTTTTCAAGCCAACCATTTGATTGTTCTTTACCCAACGATCTCACATGTTGTCCTGGTAGTCGGCATTTTTTTAGATTTCTTTGATATTTTTTTACCAGGTCTTTTTGTATAATTATTGTCTTAAATGACAAATTGTGTCTTTTCTTAAATTTTTCAAGCCAACCATTTGATTGTTCTTACCCAACGATCTCACATGTTGTCCTGTAGTCGGCATTTTTAGATTTCTTTTGATATTTCTTTTTACCAGGTCTTTTTGGCTACTTGCGTATATATTCGTACTTCCTGCCTTGCTTCATCGACTTCATAGACGAAAAATTCGACAAATCCTCTGGAGTTGCTTCCTATGGTTATTTACATCTCATATTTATGAAAAATTGCATTTGTTTCAATGTCTCGTGTATCGAATTGTTGTAATCAAAAACAATTTTTGAAATGAAGAACATTACTCCCAAGCTCTTTACTAGAAGCTTAGTCCTTAAACATGTCGGTTGTGTCGGATGACCAAGAAGAGTTAGAGAGTTATTTCCCTCAACTAACCATTGGCTAGACCAGGGGTGTCAAACTCATTTTGCTTCGAGGCCCGCATTTTTAATAATTTTTCATCAAGAAAGATTATTATTTTATTTTAATGAAAAACCAGAAATAAGGAAAAACCATGTGATCACCAAGTGATCACCATCTTCTAATTTTGCTTAGAGTAACTTCCGGAGGATTGACATCTTTTTTCTGATACAATTTTTGATATGTAGGGCGCAACTATTCGATTAGTCCCGGCTTTTATTAAAGCCGATAAATTTTTATCATTGAATCTTTTTCTTTGAACAGTTTTTGTTAATTTGATATATAAAAAAGTTTTTCACACACATATGTCGAACCAACATAGCAATTATTTTCGTGCTAAAGTTTTTACATTTCAGGAAGACGTGAAAATAAAGCAGGTATTCCAACCTCCAAATATTTAGCCTTTAGTATTGAATCCGATCGGATATCCAACAATTCCATTTGTAAACTTTTGTCTGCATTGGAAGCATTAAAAGCGAATGGTGCTGTAAATAATGAAAATTTTTGTTCAAAAGACGAGAAATTATTAAGTCTTTTATGATATTCCTTTAACGACAAATCCAGCTATCCTTCATATTTGAAAAAATTCATTACAGTATGTGCACCAACAGTGCTTCTCAGTTTTTTACATATACAGAAATGAACTAAATCTTTATTTGATATCTGATACTTTCACTTTTCTCGAATAGTTCTATTTGTTGTGCATCCTTCAGCTGTTTTATATTAAAGTCCGTTGTCTCTAACCGATATTTTCCGTCTAGTAATCCTACGATTGTGCCATATGAATTTTTTTTGCATTCAAAACCTGTAGGATTCCCGCTCTCCTCAAACATTTGTTGCCTTTGTGTTGCAGGTGGTTATAAAATACAACATAATTCAATCCTCTCCCAAGAAAATCTCGCTGTAAATACAATCTTTCTTTATTTGCAGGTTTACAGTGAATCCGACCATTTATAAGTATACTACGTATACATCAGAGTTAACGGAAAATCTTTGCCCTGAGCTTTTTTTTCTCTCGAAAGAATCATTCATAGTGGAGTTTTAAATGACTCTCGAGATAGCACTGAGGGATCTTTCGGTAAGATTTCGAATTTGTTGATATGACTTTCCAACTTTATAAAAGCAATAATTTTTCTTTTTTTCTTGGTATGTAAGTTGTAGAACCATGTAACAAGAAACAACACGTGTAATAAAATAAAAATGGGTTCAAAAACTTTGGGAAAAATAGAGAATTTTTTTTATAACGATGAGCCGGGTAGCATAGTGGTCAAGTGTCGGGCTAAAGTGACTTAAGTTACGGGTTCGATTCTCTCTGCTGATCGTCTGGCGCAAGGTTTCCACGCATCTCGATGCTAACCATTATTCAGGTGATCCTGGCATCTCTCAATAATTGGGCCATTTTTTCTCGATGCTCCGACCGTGATCCCACACATTTTCAATTAGAGGCTAGTGATGTCAGGAGCTTTATAGAAGACAGTGGATCTGTAGTTACATTTACATCGAATTTCAATTTTCATTACTTTCGGCACCATTAACCTCTGATGTTCTCAAAAAAAACTTTCAGATGGAACTATTAGAAATGCAGTCTGATTCTACTCAGAGCAAAAGACCTGAGTTGATACCTGGCTTCTATAATACCTTCCTGAAAACTTTAAAACCACAGAAAGTTTTTAACAGGGATTATGGTGCTTGTGAACAGTTGTGTTCCTTTCATGAAATCAACGAATCTTTTCAGAGAACAAGGCTGACTGATGAACACTAGTCATCCCTGATCAAGATTGGAACTGTTAATAAATTTCACTGATAAGTGGCTTTGAGACGTCACAAGATAACGAACCCATCAATTAACGTCTACTCATATTGACTACTAAATGCCTGTAGGCCATAATGAGACCTCATTCTGATTAAAGTTAGACCATAATTAAGATTAATTTCCTTTAAATTCCTTGCATGTCGTCAGGGGAATTGCGTTCTCAATTATGAGAGCAGCCAGGAGTTGTTAACTGTTAGTCTTTGTGTTAAATAAAATTGTTTATTTGGAAAAAGATTCATTTAAATTAATGTTATTAATTATGATTGGGATGACAACATTCCCTTTTGCTAATGGTTGAAACCTAGTTTATAATTTTTAACCTGCTGATCTTTCTCCCCAATGCTTGACCACGCTTGAATCGAAAACAACGGTTCCGGTTTCATCGGTCTGTGTGCTCACAAAACAAGTCGTTTCTCCTATTCAAGACTAGAAGCCTCAATAATAATAATAACAGCCTTTTTCACAAAACAATGGTATTAGCTCGCATAGGCAAGACACACACTTTATTTAAGTAAAGAACAGTTAATTTTAACTAATCGTAGAACCAAGGAATGATCTTCACTTCTATTTTATTTATGTGTGGGTCCTTTCTAGACAATCCAGTTCCGCAGTGAGAGTCCACTGATGACGGCGTAACTCGTCAAGCCATTTTAGCATCGTAGATGCGTGGAACCTTCCACCAGGTGAACAGCAGCGAGAATCGAACCCGTAACCTAATTCACTTTAGCCAGACACCTAACCACATGCCACCCTCAAATACACGTAAATTGGAAAAAAACCCACCTCTCTTCAAAATCTATTAAATGATGAATCTTTAAATGTATTAATTTAATATTTATTTAATTATTTTTAAAAATTGTTTTTACAATATGGCGAACCTTTTAATACATTTGTATATCAATTAACGTGCAGTTGCCACGTTCTTGTGGTTGGTTGTGTGGTTTTCTATTTTATTGTATTTTCTGTCGTATTATCATACATTTTATTCAATATTATATATATTATTGAATTCATCATATAGTGTTGAACCCTGTTATCGAAATGTCTATTATATATATATTTTTTGGTAACCTATAAATATGGATTGCTCCCCACTATTTGATTTTTTCTGTATTTACTGTGATCAGTTTTTCTTTTTTTACCTTATTTGTGAAAAATTTTATATTTTTAATGGAAGATATAACAAAGAAGTAAGTGACTCTTTCTTTTCTCTGTTTAAAGCCAAAAGTATCGTCATTTATTCCGACAAACGACTTTCGTGGAGTCCTTTTTATATAAAGAGCAGTTTCATCACAATTAAAAAAATTTTGTCTTCCATATTGAATAATTTTCTCGTCAAGAATTTTAAAAAATTCATTGATGTCAGTCAAGTCACATGAATTTTTTTTCCACAAATTGATTTAAATTTCAGTTCATCTGTCAAGCCAGCCGGTTGAAGCTTTGAAAGTATCAGATCCAATTTTTGAAGCCGTATATAAGGCAATTTACTTTATGAAAGTACCTGATATTGGAACCTTATCTTCGCATTGTTTCTGAAATATTTCAAAAACTTGATCATCGAATTTAGATTTCTCACAATAAGGCATAGGATCCTCATCCGTGTTTACAGTTCCTTGTTCAAGAAAAGGTACAATTGTTTTTTTTATTCGCGAAATCATGCCTTTACCAGTTTTGTATTTTTTAATTATCTGCCTTTCAGATAATATGTTCTTCAATATCAATTTAGCAATCGTTAATTTTGTTTCGTAGTTGATAACCATTCACAACAAAAATGTAAATAAACGTGTAAATTAAAATTATATATATTTATTAATAAATATTATTTTATTTACTTATAATTCATTCTCCACAATTTTTATAGTGCCCCAAAATCCGAGAATGCCCACCCCTGGGGTCTGCGACAATTCGGGTCGGACTGTATATATTCATTGGTAACCTATAAATATGGATTATTCTCCACTATTCGATTTTTTCAGTTTTTACTGTGATCAGTTTTTCTTTTTTTACTTTATATGTGAAAAAAATTATATTTATAATGGAAAATGTGTTATTTTTATGAATATCGAAATTTTATTGAAATCTTTTATGAAAAACAGTGTTTATGTCGCTACCCATTACATTTCGGCTATATGTCATTTTCCTAGCACAGGTCATTCAATCATATTAATTTTTCTAATGTGTAGTATGGTTGGCTAGCTGCCTATTTTCAGCTTGTTTCTACTTGTCAACTTCTTACACGCAATCTCCGTTTTATTTTGTTTAATGGTCTTATTTGTTCATATTCGAAAATATTTCTGATAAACCCCTTAAATTGAAACAGAATGACGAAAATTTTATGTTTCTTTGACAACATTGAAGATAACTCTCAATTATTCGACATAATTTGAGTATTTCTCTTGGTTCTGTATATAGATATTCAAATATGCCCAACATAGCAAGGATTAGTCCCATGTTTTTTTTAAAACTTGTATCTTGAAATATTCACTAAAATACCGAATTTCCAATTGAAAAATCAATTTTTTCTAATCACTGTTCGTTGGATGATGAAAATCTTTTCTTGCAAATCCTTTGAAAAGTTATCTTCAATGTGCTGAATCAGTTCCGGACCGCTGTCCACATGTATTGGGTAGATTCATCTTGCAAAGGTCTCTGATTCTGCTTTTCCAATCACTACTTTGAGATGATTTCTCCATTCGGTCATATTTTGTGATATGATGACAACGATTCTTTGCTATCTTCGATTGTGCAATTTCTCATTGATTATAAGAAAATGGGTTGACTGTTTAATCAGCATATTCTTATTTTGACGATTTTAAAAAGTAACATATTATTCGGCCATCATACTCATAAGTTATGAATTATTATTATTTAAGCACTTCACGAGAGCCATACTAATTATAGCACTGCATGTCCAGCAAAAGAAACAAGGTTAGATGTCATCCTTTTCCATGCTCCCCTGTTCCTAGCCAATGCTCTCATGCTGTCCAGGTCGTCGGCATTTATTAGATTTTTTTGATACTGACCAGGTCTTTTTGTAAGACGGGGAAGACCAAGAACAACACTGCAAATTATGAATGAACATATTATAATTATAGACAATTGAATCGAGGCTCGTAGACCATTCGTGATTTCCTTTTACAAATAGTCTTTTTTGTAACCAACGCGTTAACGTTTGGTTACACCTTTCAACTTGACCTGTGATTGAGGGTGCCTTGGGCCACTAAACTTCTGTAAAACGTTGCATTCTTGGCATAATGAAGTAACTATTTCATTTTTAAATTTTTTCCGTTGTCTGATTGTAATATTTGAGGAGGTCCAAAATTATAAAAAATGTTTTTTAAAATAGAAGCAATTAGAAATGCTTCTTTTAATTAGTAGCTCGGGAAAAGCAAAATTTTGAATAAATATCAATTACGTTAAAAATATATGCGAGACCATGATTTTCTTCAGACCATCGACTCAAATCTACCATATCCATTTGATAACGCTCTCTTGGAGCTTTCGCTTTAATGTTTATTAAAGGAATATGTGCTTTTAGCGGCTGACTTTGTGCACACGCCATACATTCAGCAGAAACTTTTCGGATGATAGATCTCTTAATAGTAAAAAAAATAGTTGTCAGAGTATTCTTTCATTTTGTTTACTCCATAATGCGTTTTCAAATGTAAAATCAGATTCATAGTTTCCAAATCATCTTGAGTAATTACAATTTTTTGTTCCATCATTGGTTATTAGTCTAGAGCAGGGGTTCTCAACCTTTTTTTACTCGTCGACTTCTTGAATTTTTTTTCGACCCCCTAATATTTAATCGACCCCTTAAAACTTTTTTATTTAGAACAGACAATTCTAAGTAAAATTAGTTAACTATCTAAAATAAATTCATTGTTAATAATCAAACAAAAAAAGTATATACTCAATGTTAAGTTCATTATCTGGCTCTATTTGTATTATTTTAAAACGAATATCTCCTCAAATGAACACATCCAATCTGTTTCGTTCTTGATTTACAATTCGATGTAGAATGCTAAATCCGCATTCAACATTTGGACATATTTTTGTCAAATATGCCGCAAATCCTTTATATTTTCCAACCATAGACATTGCACCATCTGTGGCACAAGAAACCAAATTTTCATATGGAATCTTCTTTTCATCCAAAAATAATTTGACTACGGAAAAAATAGAAAATCCAGTCGTATCAGTTTCCAACTATTTGACGAATAATAAATCTTCTGTAAGAAGAGCATGATCGTCAAATTATCTTAAAGGGTAACCTTTTAATAAGATTAACCTGACATTGCCCATTAGAATTGATTGGTTGTCACATATATGACTTTCGTCAATTTGAAGCGAAAAAATAGTATTTTTAAGCCTTTCACATAAAATATGTTCAACATTAGCAGACATTTCGTTAATCCTGCGGCGAATTGAATCATTGCTAATTGGCACGGATTTTAAAATTTCGTCAAGATTTAAACCCATCAGATCTGATAGAATCACTGATATAGATGGTTTGATGAGATTTTCACCAGAAACATGGGAACTCTCATTTTTGGCAATAATCATTGTAATTTTATAAGATGCAATTAGTCTCCTAAATATAATTTAAAATGACAACAACTATTGATTCTTTCATACTATTTGTGAAAACAGTGTCAATCGTTTTTTGTTTACGAAAAGAATCTTTTAATTTTTCAAAATACTCTAATGGTTTATCTTTTTTATCCGAGTGTATTCTCCTAAGATGATCCAACAATTTAGACGGTTTCATTGCATCATTTGATAATGACTTATTACACAGTAAGCAATGGTTTAGTATCAAAAGAATTTTTTATAAATTTAAATATTCATTTTTATATTGACGAATTTTTATTGTAGAAGGACGACTCATACACGAACAAAAACAATCATAGAAATTTTACAAATTTTAAAGAACAAAGGTTTACCACTTTAAAAATAAACTAACTTAATTTAAATAAAAAATTAAATATGTTAAATTTATTTTCGACCCCCTTACGATCGATCTGGATTGATTTTAGACCCCTGGGGGTCAAATCGACCCCAGGTTGAGAACCGCTGAGTTAGACCATTTAAAGCTCAGTTGACACACGCGTAAACCCCTCTCTTGCAAATATAATCTCTGACTTAGAATCTGCAGCTATAGCCAGGGTGACCCGACGTTTTATAAAGGACTTGACTTTAGCTTTAAGAACCCAGTAGATGCTCGTTTATTTTGGAGATAATAAACACAAACTTGCTCAGATTACTTTTGTGCAAAAGCAGTTAATGAATTCAATATGGATAAACTGGATATAAAAGGTCTCCTCTAATGGACACATCCAATCTGTTTCGTTCTTTATTTACAATTCGATGTAGAATACTAAATCTGCATTCAACACAGTATGATGTCGGGAAATAGAGTAGCAATTGTGCTATTTCTGTCCACAATTTTGGATAACTCTCTTTTATTTTCATATTTTGCCAAAAAAATAACAGGTGATTGTGAATCATTATAATATAGTTTTAATTCTGGATTGAATTTTTAACATAATTAATTCCTCTTGGGAACTCTCATTTTTGGAATAATCATTGCAATTTTATAGGATGCAATTAGTCCTCCTAAATATAATTTTAAATAATAACAACTATTCTTTCTTTTATTAGTATTTGTAAAAACAGTGTCAATAGTTTTTTTGTTTGCGAAGAGAATCCTTTAATTCTTCAAAGTACTCTTATGGTTGATCTTTTTTATCCGAATGTTTTCTCCTAAGATGATCCAACAATTTGGACGGTTTCATTGCATCATTTAATAATGACTTATTACACAGTAAGCAATATGGTCTATTATAAAACGAATTTTTTATGAATCCAAATGCCAAATATTCATTTTTATATTGACGAATTTTTAATTTAGAAGGACGACTCTTTCACGAACAAAAACAAGCATGGTAATTTTAAAAATTTTAAAGAACAAAGGTTTATCACTTTAAAAATAAACTAATCTCATTTAAATGAAAAAATTAAATTTATTAAATTTATTTTCGACCCCCAAGTATTTCATTTTTCACCCCCTTACGATCGATCTGGGTTTATTTTCGACCCCTGGGGGTCGAATCGACCCCAGGTTGAGAACCGCTGGTCTAGAGTCTTCTAGTAAGAAACATTTTGTCTTATTTAGAAATCGGGACTTCTTCATTCCAGTTAAACTTCCATCAATCTTATTGTTTTCCAAATAAGCAACAATATTTTTGTACTCTTCAATAGTTAGTACTAAATTTTTAAGTAGCATTTTTGATAAAACGGCAACATCTGAATATCAAGGTTGATTCGTGTCAGAAAAATAAAATTTCAAGGTCAAAATGTAACACGATAGAATTTGTAACGCGGATGGCGCGCCACATTTATTTTTTTAAACCAGTGGTTTTTAACTTGGATAATATCGTCCAAATTTGGCGATGAGCTTTATATTTTCGAGAGATGTCATCTATAATAAGAAATTATTTAAAAAAATAAAATATATTGTCACAGTATTATTAACTAATTCACAGATAGTTAGTTAAGTAATCCGGGTTTTTTAAGATCATTAAACTTGGGGTGACTTTTGACATGCACATGCTATTCTCGTGATAGTCTTTAAAAGGCAAGCGAGGCTTTTGCAGTGCTCCTCCATAGTACCCAGTGTTTTTCTGTATCAACAATTATTTTATAGAGATCGCCTTATGATAATTTTCTAATGTTTTATGTCACGGTGTGGGGGTTTAGTATGTCATAAAGCAGAAAACTTAAGTAGGGTTTTGATAACTGTGGATTGAAAGTCTTTACGTTAGTTTTTGCTAGATCTACTCTCCATGCGGTCATAGTTGATGCTTGGTTCGATATATCTTAGTATTAAGTTGAATGATTCTTGTAGTGTAACTTAAGTGCCTTTACGAAGTTTAGGTTTCATTTTTTATTTGTCTCCCAAAAGTGAAGGAATAAAAAGTCAGTCCCAATATTTTCACTTTTTACCATTATATACTCAAGAACCTTACCAAAGTTATTGGTTTCTTGTTTATTATTTGTATAACCCTAGTAACAGTTTCTTGAAAGACATTGATCTTCTTTAGATTCGTGCTGGACAGGTTTGTCCCAAATGCAGCACAGGCATAGCTGATTGTCGGTTGTATGTTGAGTATAGTGAGTTTAGAGTTGAGTTGAAGCAGCATTTGTAGTGTCCAAGGAGTGTTCTTACAAAGTTTATTTTTCGTTGGGAATGAAATAAAGTTGTTAAAACGTCTACTGAATGTCATGAGGGAGCCGAACGTAATTACATCATCAGCTGCGAGAACCAGAGTATCATCACTGGAACGAAAGAGTTCACATCATTCAAGAAGAGGTCCAACAAAATGGATGAAAAAGGGAATCCTGTGGGAGCACGTTCGGACGAAAGTTAGTGACAGATTTCGTGGAAAGTTAAAGTAATTAAAAGAAGTTACAGATGATTAAATGTAGCCTGTTCTTACGGTCACAGAAGCGGAAATTTAATTATTAATTTTATAACTTAAAAAATTAAAATGATTAAAAAATAAATATTTTTGAGTAAGTTAGATGTCAACTAGCATTCGTGTTTGTGTAAGCACATTAAATCAATGGGCACTCGACTTTATAGGGAACCACCAAAGAATTCGTCAAAGTAGGCTCTAAATATTTCCAAGGTTTAATTGACGCCAGCCAATGCCACTACAGATTGGGCCCAGACTTAGAAATTTGTGGAGCCAGTTGTTGTGACGAATTCAACCGCCCTGAGCTATATAGGAAGTCGTGGAAGGTTCTGGACAAACTACTAAGGGAATTCAGCAATTCTGAGACTGTCTACGACATAGGATTGTAAATTCGATGATTTTAAGGTGGACCAGTCCGCCTGGGAGGGAAAAATTACATCACTAGGGCTATTTGCCATAAAGGGTTATCTACTGAGACAATCTAGAAAAGTTAAATTTCTCATAGCAAAGTCTCCTTCGAATATTCTTGAAAGATGGTTCTCCCAGCCAACCAATGAAATACTTAATTTTGAATTGCCCCACAAGACCACAGTTTTATTTAAATTTTAAATATATTTTTTATTAATAAATTTATTTTTTAGGATTTTGTGACTTTTGGGATTCAGGATTTTTCAATTAACAATGTCCAGTTTTCTCATTACAAGTTGTGGTCTATACTATTATAGGAGTGGGAGTGTTTTGGTGATCTCTGACCCTATTTTGTTTACAGAGAGATTTACTGAGGAAAAAAGGAAATTGATAGAAACTCGGGTTCTGTCGTGTTTGATATTTAGACTGAAGAGATTATTTTGTGCGCAAATTTAATCGGCTGCGATGGAGCTGAAGTCTATTATGCTGGAAATTCGTCTATCTTGGCTAAAGGACTTGATTTGTCAACTCAACTATTTTCTCTTAAGGATGTCGTTAGTGATTTAACATTATTTTTCATCAAGGAGTCCATAAGAGCTTGTTTGTCGCTTAATGAGAATCAACCTGAAGGATCTGTAAATAATTTAACAGTCAATATTGAAGTTGATGAAGAACCAACCACAACGGCAAAAAATACTATTTTTGCAGAAGTTCAGCCTCCAATTTATTAGTAAAATAATTTTATATAATATCATATTTATATTTTAATATTATTTAGTTTTGTATATTCTGCTGTTTGCTGGCTTTGGGATTATTTGAGGAGATCTGGCGCTAAGGGATTATTTCTTCCATTAAGCGGAGGAGCTGACAGTGCCTGTGTTGCCCTTTTAGTATCTCTCATACCACGTATGCTAAAGGCGCAGTCAGGTAGTATTTTGTATAATTGTAGTACCTAGTGATTCGTTCACCATTAAAACATGTTATTTTAAGTCATCCCTTAACAGTTCCGATGAGTCCCTTAACAGAGCCAACAACCTCGCCTGCGAAATTGACTCGTATTGGTTAACAGTAAATCATAGTGTTCACTCTGTACATGAGATTGACAATGTCGTTGCCTCTGTTTTGGACTCATTTGGTTCTAGTGGGTCTTTAAGAGGCTCTTTTAATGGGTTGCCCATGGAAAACTTGCAGGTACTGTGATTTCTGAGTAAAGGCGAGAACGAGAATGATTATGTCATATTTTGCTGCAGCATCTCAAGACTTACCACTTTTGGTGCTGGGAACTGGAAATGCTGATGAAAGGTAATTTAATTTACGAATAAAAATAATTTATGTTTCAAATAAAATATTTTAATTTTTAAATTTTAGTGCTGTAGGCTATTTTACAAAATATGACTGTTCGAGCGCTGATATTAACCTAATTGGTGATATTGGCAAGAGGGAGGTTCGTCAAATACTGACTTGGTACAGAGATGGTGTTGCAGATACATCCACATTCGTAGATGTCATCAACAGTAATTTTTGGCTAATTAATCAAGAATTTTAAATGCAGTTCCCAGTGCAGAACTATCTGCGGTCGTTGAAGGAGTGCAAGCACAAACAGACGAAGTTTTTGTCCTGTAATGTTTAGGATGATCTTGGGATTACTTATGAGGACATTGGGAACTTTCGACAAAGGTTTTGTAATAAAATGTTAGTTTATTGCCTCATTTAATAGGGAAGGATTGGACGAAATCTCTGATAGTGAGCCAGGTTGTTGTTTGTTGTATGTTTCAGAAAAGATCGCAGATTGAGAGATTTTACAATTTATATGCTAAGAATATGCATAAAAGTGTTGTTTTACCGCCTTTCCTGCGATTCTTTTCTCCACATTCGTCTCCAACTCGACTTTTGCTTTTTGACTGTAATTGGCCCCACGTCGATTAAATCTAACACTTTTAAATTTTAAAATTAATATTATTGATTTAATAAAATAACTGATTTTAGTTTGCCAATTTTATTTACTGAATTATTTTAGTTTGCCAATTTTATTTACTCAATTTTTGGCTGGACAGAATAAAACTAGATCATACGTGCGTCCGACATTCCCTTCATTCAGAACCTCATGTTTCTTGATGTCTCACAAGTCTGTCACTTTGTTAATTCACATGAAAAGAAAGAAGGGGTTTTCATCCATCAAGAAGCTCACTAGTAATATAGTGAAATCACCTCAACCTTTTGACCATTGAACAACTAACCTGTCCACTGTAAATATTTTATAACTTTTTTTAAATAATTTTTCGTTTTATATAAACTTTTTTGTTTTAACAAAATAATCAAAGCCACATAAATTTGGCATTAATATTCAAAAATTTAATGAAATTTAATAAAATTTATCTACAGATATAAAAGTTCAAGATGGAAATTATTAATTCACATTCTACGGTTGGACATTGATGTTCTGGCAAATGATGTCATGGATGCGTAACTCAGTTGCTATGGAATCAGTGGGTTCCGTGGAAGACGACAACTACCTTACCTATAGTTCTGAATAAGGACCTTTCTAAACTGAGTCTGAGAACGAGTGACGATCTAGATCAGTGGTTCTCAAACTTTAAAAAAAGACGTCGTGGTCCTCTTTATTTTTTTAATTGCTTGCGGTCCTTCATTAAATTAGTGAATTAACATTTTAACAAAAACAAAATTTAGTGCACAATTAAAGAATGATAATTAATGAGATAAATGCACTTTTTGACCATCACCATATATAAGGCTTGTTTTGGAAAAAATACAAGACTCAATCTCAATACCTCCGACCCAGCACGGATTCCGGGATAACCATTCGACACAACACACCTTACAACCCTCACACAATTCATTGCGGATAAAGTTAACTTCCCCAAACCCCATCAGAGGACAGTACTTATATCCGTGGACATTACAAAAACGTTCGACTCAGTCCTTAGGAAACTTATAACAAAGAAAATATCTGAAACCAACATCCATCCGAATCTGAAACTTTGGCTTAAGAACTTACTAAATGGAAGACGAGCACAAAAACTCTGCAACAACATCAAATCAAGATCTCGCTATTTCCCAAATGGAGTCCCTCAAGGATCCCCACTATCACCCCAACTCTTCAATCTTTACATATACGAAATGCCACAAACCTGTAATGAAAACTGTCTAATCCTCCCCTATACCGACGATATCATTCTTGCTCCAAGACAGAAGAATTTAATCAGCAACTCTGTCCGCTCAACAAATGCTTGAAAAGCTGGAACTATGGCTCTCGAATCGGAGACTTGACACATCAGCAACAAAGTCCTTTGTCACACTGTTTACCACCTACAAGAGACAGCTCTGTATCGAACCAAAAGTCTTTATGAAGAACGAAGCTATCTCTATTAACAAAACACCGAAGATTCTGGGAGTAACCTTTGATCAGGGACTCACCTTTATCCGGCATGTTGAAAAAAAGTAACTTCTGCTCTGAAAAAATGAGAATTTTAAAAGTGCTCTCAAAAACACTTAGAGATCAAACTGGGTTTGCCACGATTTACAAACAATTTATCCGACCAACGATGACGTATGCAAGTCCTTCATGGGCAATGCAAATGTCACGATCTTCCACATTGAAATTATCTGCAATCGAGGAGACTGCAATAAGGTTAATTGGACCAGATCACAAATCCAACCATTGAAAATTTTAATCGAATTACAACGGAAACTATCAAAAAAGGCTAGTTTACCGAGCTGCCCTCTATTCCATGCATTATCGAAATATCTACAATCATACAGAAATTTTAAGCGGGTGTCATGTCCAATGAGAAGAGCTGTTTAGGATTCTCGACCCCGCCGGACTCGTTCTCTCCTTCGTCGGTCTGGGATCACTTAGTTAGATGAGAACTTTTATTTCTTTATCTTTGACCCAGTGATCCTGGGGGTAATAATAATAATCACCTATTTTTCTAAGTTAGGTTGTGTTTTTTCAACCCTCATGTCATTTGACACATCCAATCTATTGGGGAATTTTGATTTGATGGTAAGTAGTGCTGAAAACGCTGTCTCATACTCATATGTATTTGCAAATGGAATAAGCACTTTAAGTGCCATCTTTGCCAATTCTGAATAGGAAAGTATTAAAATATGGACCTCAAAATGTATTTAATTGCGATGAATGTATTTAATTAATAAAAGAACTCCCCAAAAATCATTTGTCAAAAAGGCGAACAATGTTTTGGCTATAAACAATGGAAAGAAAGACTCAGACAAAACAACTGATGTAGAGTGCGAAGAGTCATAAAATAATATAGTGGATATTCAGAAACGGAGAATATTGAAAATGTCGTAGAGGAAACAAAGGATCTGCTAAACAATTTGGAAGAAAAAATTTCACATGTGGCACCAAAAATGCAGTGGTATCTCTTCCTTGCAGTTGTAAATTAACAAAATTCACAGATTCAAATATATCCACCAAAAATGCCAATAAAGTCAATAAGCGAGTATCAGAAAAATTTTCATGCAGTTTTGGTTTGACGTCTTTAAGAAATTCATGTATTTCTTTTGTAGCATAAATGCTCTCTTCAATACTTTTCTTTTTAAAAGCCATCTCACATTGATCAAATCTGGAATTGATCAATCTTTGGGCTTTGAATTTGAAGAAATCAACATCCTTTTGTGCTGAACTAGGATGTTTGGATTCCATATGCCTCTTTAACTTGCTCGGCTTAAGGAGTTTGGCCAAGTCCTCATCATAGAGGTTGGCATCACGTCTCAAGACTGTTTGCAGACTGTGGAAGTGAAGAAAAAAGGAAGTATGACTTTCTTGCAAACGAGTTGGGGCAGATGCTTGGTTGCATGGTCCTCGTTATTCCAATAGTAATGACGTGGGAAAAATTGTAACAAAGTACCACAAGGGTTATCTGAAGCAGTTGGGGGTAGATAGGAAACTCCAGGCCTATCTACAGTCCACTGTATTAAAGCGGACTTTAGAGAGCCTGACACTGGAGTATAGGAGGCAGAGCCCGGAGATGCCATATGGGCAGAGGTTCAATTAAACAAGGCGCACTAAGAGTTGTTTCAGCAACCAAAATTGAACCTGCCTGAGGAGGCAGGCGAGAAAAGTTGTTGATTATCAAATATTAACTTCTTATTGTTAGGTAAATAAAGTGGGTTAAATTTTAATTACTAAAGATTGTTCCGCAGACCTCAGTTTGAGAAACACTGATCTAAATATATACTAAGGATCAAGGCGAAGAAGAGAAAACGCTGGATGAGATTAACAAAACAGTTAGCAAACGAATGCTGCACAAGAAAAAACTCTAATTAAGTATCGTTCTTTAGAATAATTATAATAAAATTACACACTTATTACTTGATGCAATCAGTTGCCTCCAATTCAGTTTTCTTGAAATCAGTCCGTTAGTGATTATAAATTCTAAAAAAGTTTAAAATCGAAAAATCATATATTTACGAGTCTCATGTTACCACTAGGACACTTTAAAGATTAAGTTCGAAATTTATTTATTTATTAAAACCAAAAATCACCGACAAACTAAATAACTATATAGCCGTCAGGTGATTCCGGCCGCCTCGAATAGCAATCTCATTCTTGCTCGGATTTATAAATAACTCCGATAAATACGCCAAGTCGATGAAATTAGGAAAAAATAGTTTATTAAAAAATAAATTAAATGGGAAATATATTATATAAATAAATAACGCAAAATTCAAAATTCAATGTTTTTACTGTTACGCATGCTTAGACGCAAAGTAAGAGATAAATAATGCCAAGTTGTCAGTTCAAACTCAGAGTACTTTTTCAGACAGAATAATCCCAATTTCAGGGATAAAAGTTAACTTCCCATACAATCCATATCCCTCCCAGTTGAGATTAATGGATAACGTTTATTTTTACAACCATCGCAGCTAATTAAAGGCCTAAAAAACGGAGAAAACTGCATGATAGAGTCCCCCACAGGAACCGGAAAAACTATGGCACTTTTGTGCGCCTCCATTGCCTGGCAGCGATCTCTAATGCATGAAGCTGGTCCATCAGCTCAGAAGTTGGCAAAAAGTTTCATTTTAATAATCATAAGTCGACCACGACTTCGATGAAGAAGAGATCACTCCCAATTTGTTTCTTTCAGAGTCCGCCAATCGCTCTAAAGCAAGCCGGTTCCATATTTCTATGATTTAAGAATTCCCAAGATCATCTACGCCACGAGGACCCACGGACAAATCAGACAAATTATAGGGGAGCTCAAAAAGTCATCATATTCCGACACTCGGTATTCTGTAATCTCACTAAAGAGTTACCGTGCTTAGTTCGAGGAATCAGAGCTGCATAAATAGCCGAGTCTGCTCTCCTGGAAACGACAGAAACGTCACGTGTATCCAAACTGTGGTTATGTTGCTTTACAATAGCGGAAAAACAAACTCTGTACATTTTACGACGGACTGGGTAACCAAAAGAAGATGGAAATGCTAGAACACTTTGCAGGTGCTGGTTGCTGGGACATTGAGGACCTTAACCAATTTGGGAGTACTGTGAAAGTGAGGAAACTCTATATTTTAGATTTGCCCCTACTATGCTGCCTTTGAGTTGTACAACTCGGCTGAGATGGTCATCTGTCCATATCACTACCTATTACGAGAACACGTGGCCGATACTGTAAACCTTACTGGTTCACCCAGACTTACTCTATTTCTACTAAGGGGAACATTCTCATCTTTGACGAGGGACATAATTTGGACGATATTTGCCGGAGTTACTCATCCTTCAGCACAAATCTCTCAAAGATACGACATTTCTCAAACTTTTTGAATAATTTTAGTATTATTCCCTCTTACTGGCAGGTTGTTCCAATTCTGACATGACAAATTACCTTTTGATTGTGGGAGACATTAGCAGGAGAATTTTAAGTTTCTGTGAGTCTATTCCTTCCTGGGAGTCTCAGAGTTTCAACAACGACCAATTCTGCTCGTACACGGGGTTCGATATGATAGAACGACTGAAGAAAATGTCAATTGGTCCTGATGACTATAAAGTGCTTATTGTTTGCTGTTTGGGTGATTCGGGTAGATGCCTAATGTTCCCTACTCAGAAAAGCCAATTGATGAAGAGTTGATTGCTGTTAAGAGTTTGTGGCGCAATTGGTTGAGGACTCTGAAATTTCTGTATGAGACTGATGAAGACAGGTACAACGACTTTAGGTAGTTGACTATGTGATGTAGGCTTATCATCACTAAGGAGTTTAAGAGTGGGGAAATCACGGTGGATATTGCCTGTCTCAACGCTGCTCTGGTTGGGGGACTTTTTACTTTAGTTATTCTCAAAGTTGGACAAAGAGGCCAAAATGATTACGATTGCCAGTGGCACGTTGTCTCCCATCGACCATCTTACAATGGAGTTGGGGGTAGAATTTCCCAATATTTTTGACGGATCCTTATTCTCTAACCAGAATGATGTAAATATATGTGATTATGTAGTTCTGGGCTGGTTGTATTAGCCAAGATTCTGACAACGTTCATTTGTACGGAGTTTTACGTGAATCTACGAATCCTGTGTATGCAGATTCCTTGGGGACAGTCCTTTTACGTTTACTTGAGGTCGTCCCAAATGGTGTTATTTGCTTTTTTCCGTCGTCCACTTTCTATAGAAATGTGACCTCCCGTTGGATGGTGGGTACTCATGTTATTGTAGCTCACTGGAGTGTTCGAACGAATTAAGGCAACAAAACAGCTCTTTTCTGACTTAGAGAGCGAGTCAGCCAGTGAAAGTAGTAATCTGATACAGTCTTACATTAATGCTGCCCAGTTAAATCCCGGTTGTCTGTTTGTTTACTGTTAGGAGCTGTTCTTTTTTGTGTTTGCAGGGGGAGGATGAGTGAGGGTATCAACTTCTCAGACAAGGCATCACGTGGAGTCGTTATTGTAGTTTTATCGTATTAAAGTTAGATTGGTCAGCCCTATGTTTCTCTTTCTCCGATGGTTTCCGTGATTTCGTGACTTTGTAGGTTAAGGCCAAAATTGAGTATAATAAAAAATATTTGCCGGTGGAGGAGTCAAAAAATACTTGGTTGTCCAATAACATGTTCAGTGCAGTGAATCAGTCTCTCGGAAGATGTCTTAGGAATGAGTAGTGGTTGTTTCTATGTTAGCTCGGATTGGGCCTGCATGATCCTTCTTGATAGTCGATATCAAATTATTCCAACAGGTATTTGTCTCTCATTGTTTGAAGGCATTTCAAAGTGGATTTTCAAAAAACTAAAGAAATTTGACTCATTTGAAAATTCCATCACCTCGATTTCTAAGTTTTTGTCTGACAAACAGTCTGTCATGGAAGAAAAAACGTCGGTGGTATCCCCAAGAGAAATGTCTAGTGTATTTATAAATAATGATGATATTAAATGTATAAGTGTCGTTATTCTGTAGATTCTGGGTCAGAAATATTGTCCAACCTCCCCGAAGTCATCACTGATCATATTGAAATTGACTCTATTGATTATATTCAGGAAATTTCTGGTAGTCCAGAGTCATTCAAGTCTATGGTGGGAGAGCATAGTATGGAATTATTTGAGTGATGTAGAAAATTCTACTCAAATATCTCAATTTTATGGATTGGGTGGACTCCCAGATATTTGTCGTCTTATTGACTCTGACACTCTGCATTATGAGAAGGCTCATTTTGATTTTTTATTATTAGGTTTATAAATTGGTTTATAAGAGTGAGTGATTATTGTAAATTTTGTTATTAAATTTTTTTGTTGAATTTTTATCATTATTTTAATGATAGATCAGGTGATCCTTCTTAGTAGTTGAAGAATGGAAATAATCTGTTTTACCACCTAATGTCCTTGAGATATAATTATTGTCATCCCAAAACCAATCCTACAATTGTTTTATAGTTAACAAATGAATTTCATTTAATTTCGTTTTAATGGTCGAGCAGATTGATGATAATGGTAAAGTATTGCTTCACTTAATTTCAAATACTGAAAAATTAATAAATTATGTTTAATTTAAAAATTAACATAAAATCATAACCGCATCAAATTTTCCATTATAAAGTCTAATTATAAAGCTTTAATTCTTTATTCATATAGATGATACATCTATTGAGATCAATTGGAGGAATCACTTGATTTCACGGACGGTTTTTGAATGTAGTCAAACGCTCCGGGTTTCGAGGAAGGACAGACTTCCAGCTTAACGCTCCAGTTGACAGAATTATAAACTACATATAAACTTAAAATTAAATAAATAAAAGATTATGGATATAATGATAATATGGAATCCAGATCGACCTTTAAGACACGTCAGTCAAATTCCTAGATATATTCACGGGGGTAACAGATCTTGTTGTCTAATCATAACGTCTGATGACATCGAATGTGACTATCGTGGGTTCGTCAAGAACTTCCTACTTTATTTCTGATCAACTCCACTGGTGGAGATTACCATTATGAAAAGTCATCTCCCTATGAATGATTGATGTCCGCAACGGTAGGACGGACCTGCTTCTCCATCTCTCTTCTGGATCTGAAGTCTGTAATGGTTATTAAAAATGGATTTGGTCGGAACAAGCAGACGTTCTCATATTAGTTCTTATTTTGATTAATTAGTTACGACTGTGCCGGTCCTACGAAATTTTGTAAATCTGGGATTAGTTAGTTAATGCACGACCGCATTGCCAGTAAAAAATGTTTATGGTTTCGCTTGTGCCATTTTTTTAGGATTATCCTTACCGCTAGTCTTTTTTATCTTTTTCGTTGTCGTGCTCGTTTCTGATTTCGTCCAGATCGTCTGCATCCATCAATCGGACCCCGATCACAGCATAATCCTCCGAAAGTGTCCTAGGAAGACAATGTAGAAATATGACCGAACGATTCTTACGTGAAGGCATTGCATGGTGTTTCTTCTCCCACCCGTAGAATATGTCCAAAAAGGCGCCAACAGGCTTCAAGTACGTTCAGACTTATTTGTCCGAAATCAGTCAGTCTGTATAATTTATTGTTTTAGATTTTCTTTGGCCAAGAATATCCAAAGAGTTTTTATTAGTTAACCTCTGTGAAACGAGTCGAGTTGCTCCATACCTTTCTTTGATGTTCCCCAAGTACATGCATTGTACATGAGGACTGGTCGGACAAATCCATTATATAAGCGTATCCGCATCTTAGCAGGAATTTGTTTCTTTCTCATTAGAATGGATTATAATTTTAAAGTGCTATTGTTCCCAGTATCTTTCGTCGTGTGATATCTTCTGAATCGCCAAGTAAAGATCCGAGTTTTCAGGTGTCCTCCACTTCTCAACAAGAGTTGGTGTTCTTTCAATAGTGGTTACTTCAGTTTATCTTCATTGACTTTGAGAGACCATTTACTCAAAATTGTTTTCGCTTTCTCTATAATAACGTCTATAAATTCCGATCTTCTCGACAAAATCGACATCATCCGCGTAAATAAGTTCCATAAATAGGTTGTCCAGACATCCAATCTGTTCTCTTAGATCTCTCAAAGCTGCCTCCGGATAGATGATGAATAATACAGGAAAAAGTGTCCCCTTTGTTGGGTTCCAACATTTGTAGAAAATGATCTAGACTCCTTAGAGCAACTCTGACGAGTAGTTCAGTCTCAGATAATAGCAAATGCATCATGCGCAGACTGTCTTCATCTAATATATCTGTTTGTGAAGGAACCCCTAAAACGATGGATTAAAGGAGAATTAGGAAATTGTTGGATACTGGGATCGCTTGATTATTTAGCTTTGACACCTTCTTTCTATGTTATCTCGGGGTAATTAATACTATGATTAACTGAAAATACTCAGGAATTAAATTCTTTATTCGCCTTAGCGAATTTTGAGTTTCTCAATCTCGGGTCTTATCTTGAGTTTACTCATCTCCAGAAAGGCTTCCTATTGGCATCGATAAAAATCTTAGCTTTTTATTGATTGTAGAACCTTCGACTTTAGTGTCATCTTTATAAACAATTTATGATCAGACTCTTTACTCTCCGGTCGCTTAAAATGAAAGAAAATCGTGGTTAACAGCAACTTAATAACCAAAAGTGTGCGCTCCCAGATGTCAGTCAGATAAATCTGGTGTGTGGGTCACATCGGTCAATCATGTATCATTATAAAGATATTTTAGGGGTCATACAAAGGAATGGAGCCTTTATTCTGAAAGCATACCCAGTCAACTTTTCCCATGACGGGTATAAAATTTATGGATCGACCTTCTATTCCTTGAAGCTACAAACCGAAGAAGAGAAACCGGATTCCTTCGCCTTTGTGAAGAAGGCAAAAATCCACTTCGCCTATTTCTGGCTCGGACAAAGGAAAGTCGAACGGTTCAGAAGTTCTCACCACAATCGATTTCCTGTGATAACACGAGAGGAATCAAATAGAAAAAATGACATGTGGTTCGCCGACGACATATTATTACTTCACAAATCCAAACTTTCTACCAGCAATGCAACACCAAGGTTCCCTGGATTCACAGTAGTTCATCGCGACAGACGTGAGAAACCTGGTGGAGGCCTACTTACTGTCATTCGTAGCGGAATTCTGTACGAGGATATTATTGAATATGCCTACGCATTGCTCAATGACTGTGGAAATATCGAACTTGTGGCAACAAAAATCCGAATTCCCAGACTTTCTCTAGTAAACGCATATCTTCTACCTTAAGTTTCTGCTCCTCCCATGTTCCCAGATTCTCTTACCTCCCTGAAGAATGTGCTTATCTGTGGTGACTTCAGTGCGAAGCTGGCAGGACAGGACCATACAAAAAGGGGAAAGATGTTAATTGAGAACCTCGACAGTCTCTGCATACTCAGCTATCCGACTTTTTGTACAAAATCAACTCGACGAAACGATAAACCATCATCTATTGACATCTCACTTCATCTCATTCCTGACCCCTCTTATTGACTAATCCGTCAAATATGACACCAGGAGCGACCACAATCCGATATTTTTGGAGGTCAAAACGAGATAATGGATGGGAAAACTGTCTAACGATAATTAATTACGGCCTTGCAAACTGGAGAGCATTTAAAAAGTACGTCGAAAACGCTGTTGGTCTTTTCCAGTTACACACAACATCCTCAGTAGAACAAATGGTTAACATGATTTTCTCAAGGCAGGGAAGTTATTATCCTGATGGGACGACGGCTTTCCTCATCAATGAAGTTTAGGTTCGCGGACAATGCTCCTGATAAAAGACATCGTCAGAATACATGCTCTCAACAAATGAATAAGCAAAGACACGAACATAAAACTGTTGACGAAACTATCCCAACATCTGTCTGCAAACCCATCTGTTAGAAAGATATAGATACGACCAAATCAATCAAAACCCCCATTGCACAACATCTTGAAGAAATCCAACACTCTGATTAACTATTTTGTCGCGAGCCACAGACGTCACCTTGATAGCTGAAATCAATGTCAATCATTGTCAGAAAATGAAATAATCAATTATTTCAAAGCAAACATTAACTAATTATTGATAATTATATTTTTAAGGCGTTTAGAATGCACCTTCTTAACAATTCCCTCGGGACGCGTCCCACACTGGTTACATGTCACCTGGCAATCAACTGTCAAACCACATGTCAGATGCCATACTTAATGTGGCTTTGATCATTTTTAATCATGTCGGACATACATAATAAATTTTGCCGTTATTCACAAATATTCAGCATGTGCTCTATAAAATGTTTATCTTCATATATAATAGGCTTAGTCAAAAATATTATGGAATATCAATCCATCGTGAGCATTCTAAATGGTGATCCTTTAAAGACATCTTCAAGACAGGCGAAATACAAATTAATGAAAAAACCCGAGAAATTCATAGTCATTGATGTCGATTATACCTCAAAGACGAAAAATTTGAAAAACAGAGCTAGTTGTTTGCATGGATAACGAGTCTGAAATGCGAACTATTTCGAAGTCTATCCATAAAAATAGTCATTCGTGGATTCGTAAACTGCATCAAGAATGTTTTCACTTTTATTTTTAAATAAAACGGAAAATTATTGAAAGAATTGTCATAGAGTGCACACTCTTCAAGTTTTCTACTCCACTTAAAGTAGAAAATTAATTTATATAATAGATTTACAATTCTAAATACCACGTGACGGCCAATAGACCTAATGAACGATTGCAGGCAGACCTCATACATGTTAAACAATTTAATGATTCAAATGATATAAATGGATTTTTACTGTCATTGATATTTACAGCAAATATGCTATTTGTAAAGAACTTAAAAATAAATCTGCAATAGGTATATTTTTAATTTATTGGAATTTAGAAATTTTTGAAGCATTCGAAGAAATTTGTTTTGAAATCGGCTTTTTTGAGATTCTGCAAACAGATAATGGAACAGGGTTTAAAAACAAATATCTAGACTCTTTCGCATGAAAAATAAAATCATGCATATTTATGGAAGACCAAATCATCCTCAATCACAAGTGATGAAATAATATTTTATGAGGTATTTTTAGTGAATATATTTAGATACGAGTTTTAAAGAATTATGGGACAAATACATCGCTAAAGTTGAGCAGATTTGAATCTCCAATTTATAAAAATAAAAAAAATTATAGAATTGATAAAATTTTAATTAAAATGACAGTTAAGACAGCAGATGACAGCTGTCATAGGTAACGTCTGTGGCTCGCGACATATTATGTTTCAGTCTCGCACAAAGATTTCTAAAGATCACCATGTTTATTTGAAGAGGATTAAATCAGAAACCTTCACAGACTGGATAGTATTCTCCATAGCTTATGTCCATCTGACATATTTATGAAACGGAACTTCCAAATTCTCTACTATGGAACTGAACTATCTGGGGACCGGATTCCATCTCCACTATGGAACTGAGTTATCTGGGCCCTCTAGTTCTATAGATGTTAGCTCTAACATTTAATACGTCGATAAATACGAATAGTATCCCGGAAATTTGGAAGAGATCTCACATAAAACCAATGCGGAAGGCTGGCAAACCCGCAGAAGAACCTGCATCATAAGGACCAATATCAATCCTATGCGCTGCTTCAATAATTCTCAAATGTATTCGAGATGGCATCCCAATGTCTGCCTTTAAATATGGATTCCGAGCTAATCATTCAACTTCCACACACTTTACGACCCTTTTCCATATATTGCAGAAGGATTCAACGCCCCGAAACAACATTTAAGGACTGTTCTTGTTTCTCTGGACATTACCTAAGCATTTGATTCACTAAAGAAATTATCTAACGAAAAAAATATTTGAAACGGATATCGGCCCTAACCTGAAAAGATGGCTCTCTATCTCTCTGGGGAAGGCGTGGACAGGTAATCTGCAACGTTAAATCGAGACACGGTCTCCTTCAAATGGGGTGCTCTAAGGACCCTCTACTATCACCAAAACTCTTCAATTTGTATATATACACAACATGCCACAACCCACAGACGAAGCTGTCTCCTCCTTTGACGTCCGAACCACATAGTGATGCTGCAAAGGACGGGGTAACGATGTCGCCTCTCAAAAGATTAAAGGAATGCTAAATTCCTTAACCCAATGGTTGGAAGGAGTATGCTTGGAAGTGTCACCTCTTGACATCTTGTCGACAAGATTATACAAGGATGGCAAAGACCACGATTAATAATGTGAAAGTTCCTTTTACGACCACATCCACCATTTTGGTAGTGACTTTTGATTAAGGACTTACATTCGCAAAACATGTTGAGAATCAGATGACTGAAGCACTTACGAGAATGAAGATCCTGAAGATAATCTCAAAACCCTAGGAAGAAACGCCCCTTTCCGATGTCCATTGGAAATTTTTACAACCGGCGCTGACTTACGCCAGTGAGTCGTGGTGAATGGTCATTTATCGATCCTCTCTCCTGAAACTGTCATGAAGCTACCAAAAGAGTCATTGGCCGTAACTATATACTCGCTCCTCTGGAAGCAGTTTTGATTGTAAACAATTGAGGATGGTGAGAAAAGCTACACTGCCCAACAAATTCTTTTTTTTACCAAATGAGTGATAACTTTATATCCCGTGGCCAGAATTTTTCGATGTCACATCTTAGGATCTATTAAGAGCGACAATGGTTGTTAGTAAACAAAAAATTATGAAATTAATAAATTATGATTTCTATAGATTTAGAAAATGCGTTGGAACTGGAAAAAAAGGTGGATAATATCTCTACAAAAACCCGGGAAAGCCAAAGATCCCCTTTACAACTTTAGACCAATAATTCTACAAACTTCCATCATGTATTACACCGTCTGTCATTGCATTAAACTGGATAAAAAACAGTGAACAAATTCATACCCCCCGACCAAGGTGGATTTTGGACAGGCAGGTCTACAGCCGATGTAGTGTGGGGGCACAGAGGATATTGTGCACTATGCCAAAAGTATAAAAATCTATTGAAATATTTGGCATTGATATGTCCCGGGCATTTGATTCGTACACCGGGGAAAACTCATGGAAGTTCTGAAGTTTTCTTCACCTTGACGACGTTAAAATAATACGCCTGCTCATGCAGAACACTCACCTTTCTGTCGAAATTGGCAAATGTACCTCCAACTTTTTTTTCGACTTCACGTGGAGTTCCACAGGGGAACTCGCTATCCCTGGTCTTCTTTATTGTTTACCTTGAAGCTGCACTAAGAGAGTTCAGGGCCCCGATTGGAAACAATATGACGAGATAATTTATGCGGACGAGCTGGAATTAGTTTCCGAGGATACTCAAACATTTCTGTACATGCTCAGCGTACTCCCACACATATTTTCGAAATGGTTCTTACCGTAAATCCCGACAAAATGGAGTTTACAACGCTTACACGTAATGATCGGACGAATCATGGAGAAGGCAAAAAATGTTGGCTCGCTTCTAGGAGACTCTGAAGATGTTACTCGTAAGAAGATCCTTGCTATGAGTGCATTGGAAAAAAATATCGTCAATATGGAGCCACAAGAAGAGGATAGGATCAAACACCAGGCTCAGAATATACAAACAGAGTTCAGCTCAAATCAGTAATCAAGATCAACTGGCCTATGAAGATTTAAGAACTAATCTAACATATCTTCTTCTTTTAAGGGAATCTTCACCAGACTTCCACTTCCTCCTCGGACTGTGGGTCCGCCGCTTCGCCAATGTGAAGAATTGCACACTCTTCCAGTCGCCTCACCGTGTAATAGATTTCGTTAATCAATGATTTGACTCCGTGTTTGTGCTCGACAATGATACTTTCTAATCTTTTATGTAAATCCAACGACTGAATCTGAATAAGTTTTCCTTCAAAACCAACGACTGGTACATATTAGTGATTTTGACATTAATCAAATCAAACAGAAATTAACCAAGTTCTTAATTAAGTATCAATATTTTCAAATTCCAAATTATTAAAAGTATTGGTTATGTCAAAAAATGTAGGTAATTAGAACAAACATAGATACTTAACATGGTCGTGAAAAGTCCAAATTAGAGTTTTCGACATTAATCGAATCAATCAGAAATTAACCAAGTTCTTATTACGCATCAAATATATCAAAGTCCAAATTATTTACAGGAATGGTTCTTGTCGAACAATGTAAGTAATAGATCGATGATTGATTCTTAAGATGGTCGTGAACTGAATGTGGACTTTAGCTAAAAATCAAATCCGCAATGCTCCACATTAGAAAGTACGTTAGTATGAAAAGATTTTTCAGTTTATAGCAGTATTGTGACTTTGTGCCATTTCGAATAAAGCAGCACCATGTGATCCATCTAATTCAAGTGGCACCTAGTGGCAGGTTGGCACGAAAGGATCATTTGCTCCTCCCTCCACTAGAAGGGTTTATTCAATCACGTTATACCTACACGCTACAGCATTGATTTCATTTGCCATATGTTTTTCCCTCGAGACCCTATAGGCATTTATTGCCCTTGGTACCAGATGATCATAGTTACACAGGCGCGTCTCTATGTTCTTACAAATAAGGGATTCCAGAGAAGTTTGTGAGGAAAATTTCTTTCCAGAAAGTTCATCGATCGTCACTCTGATCGCCTTTTCTAAATAATTTCGATCTTCATACCATTTGACAAGAAGATAGATGGGACCCACAAAATATGAGTAATCATCATCTATCCATCCATGTATTGCTTGTTTATTGTTTTCAAGAAAGAATGGTTTCCGATTTCCATTGCCAATTTTCCCTAAGAGATCGTTTCGCGTCCATCGCCAACTGCAAGTTTTCATTCTTCAAGTCTGTCTTTCAAGAATTGAATGATACTCTTTCAGCAAATAAAATACTCATGTATGACTCAGAGATTCAGAACAACCTTGTAAGAAAAATTGACGAAGATCATGATGTCTGCGTCTATCGTGAAGAAGACAAGAAGCCCTTGGTAAAAACTCCGACGATTTTCTAGGTTTTGTTTTGCAAAATATTTTTCCCATCTAACTTGAGGTCAATTAATAGTATCCCCACTCTCCTTAATGATGTGCAAAGGTGACGTGAAAATGACTTCTCCGGACAGGATTCAATATATCGAAACAGGCTTCAATAAACTGAAACTTCATTATCCGCAATCCGAAAGACATTTATTAAAAATTTCGGATTAATTTATTTTGTTTTTATTGTACATTTAAATTAATTTAAAATTTAACAATACACATAATTAAAAAGAAGGCTGAAATTTCTATTGCTCAGAAAAGAATAAAGAAATACAGCAGCCTCCTAAACCGTTTCCATGTACAGCCAGTGGTCGTCGAGACGAGCGGAGTCTTTGGCCCCAAGACGGTCTCTTTCCTTAGAGCACTTGGGTGTCTATTGACCAAAGCCTCGAGGGAGCGTCGGGAAACCGAGTGGCTTTTCCAAAGGATATCCCTGGCAGTAGTCAGAGGTAACAGCCACTCGATCATATCCGCTGGACTTTAGAACGATTTTATTGTTATAAATAAATGTTTTAATTTTGTAAAAAAAAAGAATTATTTGTGGAATAAAAAATACATCAAAAATGACTCTCAGATAATTATCTCATATCTGTGAAATAAAAATGAACTTTATTTGGGAATTTCAACACTTTCATATATTCTTAAAAATCGTGAATAATGGAGAAAATATGAAACTATGATTAACAAGTCAAGACAGCCAGCTGGTAAACATCGTCAACTTGATAATTCCCTTGTTGAATGGATTTCAAGAATGGATGCAATCAATGGCTTTATTACTGAAGATATCAACATTTCAAAAGCTAACTTTTTGGTGAAAAGTTAGGAATCAACGATCTTGAATTTAGTAAAGGCTGGCTACACAATTTTAAAGAAAGATTTAATCTTGAACTAAAAGTTCTTCATGGAGAAGCTAAAAGCTTCTTTTTTATAGCCTTTTCACGAGAGCCATAATATCTATAGCTCCGCATAGGCAGGACACACACTTTATTTAAGTAAAGAACAGTTAATTTTAACTAATCGTAGAACTAAGGAATGATCTTCACTTCTTTTTTTCTTTTTCTTGTGTGTGGGTCCTTTCTAGACAATCGAGTTCCGCAGTGAGTATCCACTGATGAGGCGTCACTCGTCAAACGAGCTAACAGTTAACACAGTATGAAATTAATTTCAATAGACAAAATATAATTGATAAGTTAAAAGTTGACCCTGAAGTATCTGATATATGAAAACATAAATATTAATTACAATTAAATTAGTATTTTTATTACCTTCACAATCCGAAAACCTTCGTGACGCCATGTGGTGCTGCGTGGTTAACTGGTTAAGTTTTCTGCTTGCTTGTCTGTTCCTCCTCTCTCTTCCTAATAGAGTGGCATCATGTGATCCACCTGTCTAGGTTACGCCCAGTGCCAGGCCGGCACGAAAAAGGATCATTTGCTTTTCCCCACTCCACTGTGGGGTTTCCACAACTGCATGTAATAAACGTCTTACCTTTTATGTTGATTCCGGATGGACTCTGTTTCTGTACAAGTGGAAACTTGATACACTTTATTAGTTGTTTACTTTAACTTCTTTCTCGGTGTTTCCGGGGTTAATAAATAATAATAATCCAAAAACCTTCACAATCCGAAAGGGATCGAAATTTTTTGATTCGGATTAATGAGAGTTTACTGTATTTTAAATGAAATTGAATCAAAAAATTACATCTAAAGAATATTATTTGTTAAAAAACTGATTTTAAGGAAGATTCCTGTAAAATAGGGAAAGAATGAAAACAAACGAGATTTCAGCAATAATTGAATCAACTTAAATATTAATTTCCTCGTTTGATCATTCATTGTTAATGGAATGCCAGGCAACCTAAGTGGAGAGGTCATTTAAGATTCTTCACAAAATTTTAACGAAAGATTGAAATTTCCTACAAGAAAATGTATAAAAAATTAAATTAACTATTCATTTTTAGGTCAACTTTTTATATTCTGGAATCACCGTGCTTCTGAAAAGCTAAATAGTGCCAATTATAAACATCTACATAACCCTTCCAAGCTCTTGCAAGAATACACGTTTTCCACGGTGGAACTCAAAAAACTTGTTATTATGTGGAGATCCTTCATAAGAGTTAACTAGGCAATATAAAAGAAAAGTCCTACTTACTAATAAATACAAAAACACGTACAAAACCATAGACACCACTACTCTCAATCAAACACTAGCCTCCCTCGACGTTACCTCCCTTGTTATGGTTTACGAATTCAAAATTGACTACAACCAATTCCATATCTTGATAAAGGGGAAAGCCCTCACCGAGAAGAAACTCCTAAGAACCATGAACTATGTGGACGACAACCTATTTGATTTCAACACAGAAACCTCCAGTTTTACTGATATGCCCTGCTCTACTTCAACAGGACTGTACAAACTCTATCAGAAGGAATCCACCGTCTCGTCGCACAAGACGTTTGAGGACTAATTAAGGAAAGCATACAATCAAAAGCCTCCATATAAAAACCCAAGAAATCAAGGACAGGATCAGATCTCCGGAAAAGGTGACCTCTATGGAAATCAATGAAAAAGAAGGAAACTTGAAAACGATTGACAAAGCCCTGAACATGCAAGATGCCCTCTTGAAGAAGCAAAAAATACTTCGACGCTTAATCAATCATAGGTAACACCCAACTGTGACGATATGAAAAATAAAAAAATTCCAAGCAAAAACATCCAATACTACGCATGTTTAAGTTTTATTCCTCACAAGAAGTCTCACGGTCTTCCCCTCTCTTGCATCTTACCGAAACGGGACGTTACTAAATTGCTAGGAAAGGCGATTTAATAGCTGAACTCCACTTATTCAACTGGTCAGGCGGCATTCCAAACGTCGTACTGAAAAACAGGGGCATGTACGGTATCCTTGCCTTAACACTGATATACAGGATGTCAAGTAATTGGAACTTCATTCTGATCATTTGGAAATTTTCCGATATAATACTGATCTTGAAACCTGGGAGACCAAAAGCCGATATCTCTCCTTTGCACCTCCATAAAAGTCCTAGAAAAGTTTATTCTGGAACTGATTCGAACATTCTTCTGTGTGGCTCTTTCCAACATGGATTCTAGAAGGGTCTTTCAACGATAACCGACCACTCAACCCTAACCAGATTCATTTCAGAGACATTAAAGACTTTAATATGGTCTATTGACGGCTTTCGATTAAATCCAAAAAATACATAGCTCAGATATTCCAAGTAAATTGAAAAGATGGATTGATAAGTCCATCAGCGGGTCATCTCCCATGAAACATATGGAAAGTCGTGAGAGCTTAAGGGGAACAATAAGATGGTTGCTAAGAGAAACCCTGATCACGTTCATTCTTTATTAAATTAATGTTTAAGTAGAATGAAGTTTTTATTAATAGCTAATATATGTATATATTAGCTAACCATCTTGAATCTAGATAACATGCCTACACCGAGATTTACTCGGCCAACATACCTCATCGTTTCTCCTAAGGATCAATCTCAAAATATAGAAGATCGTATATAACCTCAGGACAACTCTATATTCTTGCCAAAATTAAAAACTTAGACGTATCGACGGTATTTTTTGTTAGGAAACCGGAAATGTTTATTTTATGAAACCTCATGGATACTGGCCTCACTTCCAGTGAAATTTGGTTGTCTTCGAATTCGCTGGACTGTGGATGTTTTTCTCCCGACGCATTTTCCCACCCTAATTGGTTCCAATACATAGATCAAGAATTATACACTCCCTTCCCGAATTCTCGCTCGATGTGGACGTAAGCCCGGGAGACTTGGAATTCCTTCATTCGTTCATTTTTCTATACAAGACTATCAGCGTAGTCTGGATTCTTGGTGGGAGTTTTTGAAAATCTCTTAAAATCGTAAACCAGCATCACTGTGCCTACATGTTGTCTGAATCTTCTCCCGTGAATGAGGGCCGGCTCAACACCATCCCAAGCGGAGCACTGGAAACGTTTCTGACGAGGATTCAGTTAGAATTGGAGTCTCGTTACGTTTTGGACTCAAGATTTGTATCCCACATCTGTGTCGATGCTGTGATCTGATCTACCGTTTGGTTCAGATTCACTCGCCTGTAAGAAAAGTACTTGAAGATCTCCGAGATACATAACACAAACAGAGTTGTCACCAATCGGTTATCTTTCTTAGCTTGAACATGTCGGCTTATGTACGAATGATGGAAAATGGCCAGATGGGATATCATTTTTCCGTGTGAAGTCGAGAAGCCTTTGATGATGGATCACGGACACTGTTTCCGCAAATTACATCAACCTGAGTGCATCCAAAGCCTGCTCGGCCTATTTCAAAGCCGAACTATCGAAAAAATATGCTCCCCTCAATTTTTTTTATTTTTTCAACATTCCTGTAAAAATGTCGTATTTTCTCCCGCGTTAGATGTGTTAGAGAATAGTCCAAAGCATTTTGTATTAATTGAGCTCGAAATTCGGTCAGGTTTCATTTCCTGCTGCAATAACATCATTATGGAGATTGTTGTGATAAATACGTCTTTATCCCAGCCTTAAGAATGGAAAAATCAGCCTTCGCGTGGATTAAGTTGAGGAGAATATGGTGCATCAAATCTTCGTATAGTAGATTCTACTCGTATACCTTCAAAATTTCCTTGTTTTATGGATTAAAGCATTATCCATATAAATAATAAGTTCCTCTCCAGCTAAACTGTCAGATAATGCCATCATAAAATTGATAAATTTCGATTTTATAGATCCAATGTGTGATTCAATTCTCACAATTGTTCCGTTGTCATAATTGCTAAAATAACGTTGAGATTCACTCTTTGATTGCCCTTACTGGAACTATCGCACGTGATCCTATATAAAGAGATTGAAATTTGTTTCGTCCAAATGTATTTTTCTATTTGTATTACGTTGATAATCCAATGCAAATATTTTTTTTCTATATTTTCCAGACTATTCCTGGAAATTGGTTCTCTTCGCAGCATTTTGTAGTAATCAATCGGCCATCAAGTCGGTTATATATTGTCGCAATACAAACTTTATTATTTACCAATGTTCGTATTTCCTTCAGTGTTATCGATGGATTATTCTCATTTTTTTTCAATTGTCAAATTCACATCATCATCAGAAAGTTTAATCGTAGCATCCCTTCTACCTCCAGTTTACAAACATACGGATTTCCACTTTTTACGATGGATATAGCTGTTGTCCTTTGACTCCAAGATCTCGAGCAAGTTGTATATAATCGCCACTTTCTTTATCTTATTTATAAGTGCTCTTCTCGAAGCTTTTGATATTTTGAATTTTTTCTTGACATAAAATTGGTACAAGAACAACGAATCAAGAAATATAAAATAAATCACAAATCGTATTTGGATCAAATATGATAAACGAAGTCAAAATTGATATAAAAAATGTCAAAATAGAATATCGCAATATCACACCGACGAGCCTGTCTTTTAACTGCAAGATGCGAGTGGAGCGGGGCTTGGATCAATGCCCTACCCATTGGAAACGTGGGAACTCACCTAGACGATGAAACGGTCCGCACCGGAGTCTCCATCAGACTTGGATTGAAAGTTTGTCAACCCCATGAGTGCCGATGCGGCCGGAAGGTCGACTGCTATGGACATCATGCCCTTTCTTGTCGAAAAACGCAGGTCGATTCGCTAGACACAAGGCTATAAATGAAGTTGTGAAGCGCCCTCGATTTGGCAGGATACCCATCCATTCTAGAGCCACGGGCTTAAGTAGGGATGATGGGAAGCGACCCGATGGAATTACTGTCTTCCCCTTCTCTCGGGGCAAATGCTTAATTTGGGATGCTGCCTGTACTGACAGCTTTTCCCAGTCGAAACTTTTGAGGTCGGCAATGAAAGCGGGAGAGGCCGCCCGTTTATATGAAAACTCAAAAATAAAGAAATACAGCAGCCTCCTAAACCGTTTCCATGTACAGCCAGTGGTCGTCGAGACGAGCGGAGTCTTTGGCCCCAAGACGGTCTCTTTCCTTAGAGCACTTGGGTGTCTATTGACCAAAGCCTCGAGGGAGCGTCGGGAAACCGAGTGGCTTTTCCAAAGGATATCCCTGGCAGTAGTCAGAGGTAACAGCCACTCGATCATATCCGCTGGACTCAGTAATTAACTACTCATGTTTCCTAATAATAAATTGTCAATATTGTACATCGCTTTGTCAAATTTGATATAAAAATGTCAGAATTGAACTGGAAATGGTATAGTTGGCAGGTCAGATTTCCGTGCGTTCGGAATTTTTATTTCTTAATAACAACTATTCGAAACTTAGATCAAAACGAGCAGAGGATGTTTTGTTTGTTCCGCTCGTAGTTGAAAAGCCCGATTTCCTCGGACATCGACTCTAGAATTCTTGGGTCGTTTAGGAAATCTGATTTTTATAATCACAGGAGATCTCAGTAAACGTTGCTCGTTATTTGATGTTCAGGAGACTTTGTCATCTTAGGGAAGTCTCGATTGCGTTCATTTAATAAGGATTCTGATAGTGTACTAAATAAATGTCGCATGCCATCGCGTCCGGCCGTGCCATAATGTCCAGGCAAATTCTTATGTTCGAACATCTCACAACCAATGTTTAATCACTGAGTAAAAAATCGATTTTTTTGAAAAGACAAGTAATATGGAGGAAATACAATTAAGAAGTAAAAGGAGTTCTTTTACTATAATCGACAGTAAGCATTTCCAATTTATCCCAGAGGACGACGATTTGTGCAGAGTTGTTTCTAACACTGGTGCATCTGACACTTACTATTTCGACAAGTTCCCATATCCGGTGTCACTTGAGTAAATCAAGATGAAGGAGTATAGGTTCCATCTTGAGGTGATTCAGACATATAGTTCAATGCAACTACGAGGCACTATTTCTCACTTAACTAAATCAGCCTTCTGACCACAAGGTTGATTAGTCTCTCATAACACTAAAGACCAATAAATCAACGTAACTGTCCTCTCAAAGCACGACTATTAACAAAAAAGAACGTATCAATAAATAGAAAACGAGTCATGCCATTTAAGCCATAACAGTTCCTTTAGCTTTGGCATTTTGCTTCAGCCTAAGCTCTCTGTCAGCCATAGTAGATAGTTTAATGCCCTTATCATTGGTCAACGAAATCCACGGAGTATTCCCTCGTCCAATAATAAATATATTTTGCATCCTAAAATCATTCAAACACCAAACCGAGTACAAAACTTGTTATGAGCCTGATCTTCCACATAAACAATGTCATACACACCAGGGTGTTTCTCAATTTTGTTGACCACCCCAACTCTACCAAGGTTACGATCCCCGGTTATGATGCACAGATTCCCTGGAGATGAGGAATAACTCCAACCTTTGTCCATGCTTATGTGGTCCCTAATTTCCCCAGTGGCCAAATGAAACATTATAGTGTCGTTAGCCTTTACTGCGGGATTTGGAAAACGGATTGTCCGACCGTCATATGTGTATAGATATGGGATCTTTTGAGGTCCAATTATCGTTTTCTTAACCTTGCAGAGCTTTACCTAGGGAGATGAGACTCTTTGTATACCTCAGCCTCGGCTTCTCCTATTGGAGTCGGCTTGAATCTTCCCTTGGCGTCGTAGAGCATCCTGTAATGTTTGTTCACCTTGGATAAAGAAATCACGTCTGGCATAGGGAACAAAGCTTACCCATAAGTCCGATCGGAAAGCGATGGTCTGTTCTGATTTTCTTGTCTACCATTACAACTCTTCTTTTGGCTATTTTCTTTGTCTCTTGATAGTTGAGGGCAAATTTGAAGTATTCACGAAGTACCAATGCCATCGGAATACACTCTCGCTGTTTGTGAGGGCCTGATCTTGGCTTTGGGGCAAACACTCCGCCCAATTTACTGAGCATCCACTTTTTTGGAGCATTTACTCGTTTCAAATGTCTCTTTATTCCTTTAACACCCTATAAGAATATTAAGTATATACGTGCTAACCATATCAACACGTTTTTACAATTTAATTAATTCAATTATTATATTATTTTTTTTAATGTGTGAAAAATTTATTAACACTAAAATATTATTCACACCTATGTTTGTCACCACACGTGGCAAACATTGTTCTGAAGTGCGAGAAGAGGATCAATGTATTAAAATGTGTTTCTGGAATATGAAAGACAGGTACCCACCCGGTCTTGATGAACATTTACAAGCAATACATCGAACCATGCTTCTCGTCGTGTGCTTCGTGGGAACCTTCATTATCATGGACGAACATTAAGAAAATCGAGGACGTTTAAAAGAAGGCATTCAGAATGACGAAGCGGTGGTCTTGTGGAAAATTCAGAACCGGACCGACTACTCTGGAGGCCCTCATTAAACAAAACTCCGGCATGCGGGAAGGTGGCCCTGCAAATACAGTCAGCCCTGTACGAGCTTGTGTGGGTACGAGGAAGAGCACCGGGATAAATGAGGATTTTGGCGGAGCGCATCGGGATCACGTGATAGTTTGTTTTGGTTTTACCGTGGTCTTGGGTGTTAAATAAATAAAATAAATTAACTATGGGGAGAGCGGCTGCTGACATCACGGAGTAAGCGTTTCAACTACGATTCCAATTCGCTGCCTCAGCCAGACCGCTTATTATATTACTTTAAAAAATATAATAAAAACCACTCAGAAAGATTGGCGGTAGAAAGTCTGTACACAAATAGCGTCACCCGCAAGAGATTCGCTGATAAAGTGGACGTCTTCGTCTCAAAGGTGGACATGAGAGGCTCACCAAGTCAGCGTTAAGCTTCAACAACTAATGGACTTTTAAATATTGCCCAATCACTGTTGAAGATGTCTCAAGAAGGCCACAATTGGCTCTTCTATAAGATAGACTTGCTATCGAGTATACAAAAAAATTTGAGACTCCGGGCTGAGAAAGCAAAAATGTCCAAAAAAGGAAGTATTATAAAAGAATAAAGAACTCTTTTCTGCCGAAAGCTGGGTGGCATAGTGGTTAGGTGTCGGGCTTAAGTGGCTTAGGCTACGGGTTCGAATCTCGCTTCTGTTCACCAGTGGAAGTTACACGCATCTACGATGCTAGAAAGGGTTTGACGAGTGACGCCGTCATCAATGGATACTCACTGCAGAACTGGATTGTCTAGAAAGGACACTCACACAAGAAAAAGAAATAAGAAGTGAGATCATTCCTTGGTTCTACGATTAGTTAAAATTGACTGTTTCTTTACTTAAATAAAGTGTGTGTCCTGCCTATGCGGAGCTATAAATACTATGGCTCTTGTGAAAAGGCTTTATTAAGTCAAAAAGAATTTAAGAAAAATTTTCTCAATTTATGATCCAAATTTCACCTTCTGGAAAGAGAAAGGTGATATATCGATAATTATCAATATTTTAAAAATAGTTCAAATAGATATTCTCTAATGTTTGAATTTTTATTTTATTATGCTTTACTTCTAAATTGATTTTAAAATTCTTGTGTTTTTTTGAAAATTTATTTAAAAACGATATATCTTAATTTAGCAAATCATTTAAAAGATTCCTAAAAATTGAGATTCGTGTAGATAAAAAATTAAATATATAAAAAAAACTTTTATAGGATCCGAGTTTTATTCAACGGAAAACACAACTGAATCAATATTAGTAGCGGCTTCTAAACATTTCTCAAGATAGAAAGAAGTCGTTTGGCATAAAATCAAATACGTTTCCACTCACTCATGATACCTATTGTCAGATCTGCCAATACCACATTGTTTGATGCTGTAACACATTTTTTTGGTTTTTTGGTAATTAAAAAAGTGAAAGATAATGTTTCGTGACAAAGGAGACATTTCGCGGTTCATTGTCTTTCGTGTTGATAATTTATCAGACTTCATGTTCTCTGTGTATGAAATTTTAGAATATAATATTAAGCTGTTCACTTCTCTTACACGATAATCTTTTTCTGTTAAATTTCATAGATTTTGCAAGGTTAAATCGTTTTCAATAAATTACTAAATAATTCAATATATCCTTCATAATTATAAAAAAATTATAATATTGAAAATAAAGTCGTCAATTAGATTCAATATTAGAAAAAAAAAACATTATTCCAATCTTTTGTCTTAGCCATAACCCTTCTCGTTGATCCCTTTTCTTTCTGGCAAACAATCTCCGAGTTCTCGCAAGAACTCAGCCGTCATTGGACCAACGGCTCCCGATGATTCGGTCGCAACAAGAGTAAATCGGTAGCGATCTCCGAGGCAAAAATATTTCTTGATTTTTAGGTTCTCCGCAGTCGAAGCTGCTGCTCCAGGTGTCTGAACCGACTTGAAAATATTCGTGCTTGAGAACGTGTCTACACAGGTTGCGTCCCAGACCAAAGATCTTCCAAACGTGAAGGGAAAAGGGTCATCCCGTCAGGTCTCTTTCCATCTCCTCGATCAAGACCCACTGGTTCAAGCTGTGCTGGGAAGTTTGTAGCCTTCAGAGCTCTGACGATCACATCGTTCAGAGCAGCATGACGTGGTCCCTTTCCGGCGCTTCTTCTGCAGGACAGCGGGTGCAATCCCTTCGTATCGACTGTTTTCCCGCATCGGCATCGGTGCTCCAGGCAAACGTCTAGTCCCAGCCTTTGTCCGATTCCAATCCTCAAAGAATCGTCGTCCAAAAAGGTCCCGAGGTTTGGGCAAGGTATTGCACCAAGCCATTCATTATAATTAAAAATTATTCTATACTTAAAGTCGTCAAATATACTGATGAAATCTAAAGTCTACTGATGAAATCTGGTCAGAGGTTGTTGTATTTGGTTATTTAAAGTTCTCGAATACTAATCATTCAATGGGGAATCTTATAATTTTGAATGCAAAAAGGTGTATGCAGATGCCACATTGTGAATCAGATTAGCCAGAGAGAATGGAAAAACTGTGATCTTGTCTATGGGAATCCCATAATCACGATTTTGGAAAAAGAGTTAAAAATGCAGAATACCTTGACTACTTAAGAGAGAAAACAAAAAAAGAGCTACTTGAAAGAGGATAATAATAATAATAATAATAATAAAGCCTTTTCACGAGAGCCATAGTATTTATAGCTCCGCATAGGCAGGACACACACTTTATTTAAGTAAAGAACAGTTAATTTTAACTAATCGTAGAACCAAGGAATGATCTTCATTTCTTTTTTTCTTTTTCTTGTGTAGTGTCCTTTCTAGACAATCCAGTTCCGCAGTGAGTATTCACTGATGACGGCGTCACTCGTCAAACCCTTTCTGCATCGTAGATGCGTGGAACCTTCCACCAGGTGAACAGCAGCGAGATTCGAACCCGTAGCCTAAGCCACTTAAGCCCGACACCTAACCACTAACCACTAAGCCACCCGGCTAATTACGAAATTATTGTGAAAGAGGATAATTTACGAAATTATTGTGAACGTGCTTGGAGACTTAAAATAAAAGAAAAACAACGAGAAATTAATAGCAGTTAAAGAACAGGAATATTCCATTGGTTATCATATTTCGGCATTTAAAAAATGTGATGAGTCCAATGATTGTAAGTGTTAAAAAAAGAACATAATTCCTATAATTAGATAATTTTTTGAATTATTAGAATTTGTATTTTTTTCTATGAGTTACTTTTTCAAAACACTGCGACTCTAAAATTCAGGAAAACCTTTTCCAGTATAACTGAATTTCGAATGATCCGAAGATCATAATCATATACAAAAAGGTACCCAGGAAACACAGAGTAAAGTAAATAATAAACAACTTATTAAGTGTATCCAGTTTACACTGTCACGGAAACAGTTTTTCCAATGTCACAAGTCTCTCCAGAAGCAGCATAAAAGGTAGAAGACGTTCATTCTTTGAGTTGTGGAAACCCTCCAGTGGAATGGAAGAAAGCAAATGATCTTTTACATAGTCTGTTCAGTTCAAATGGGGGTCATATGACATGCAGGAAAAACGACTGGCAGGTACTGATGTGAGTAATGAGAAACTCAAGAAAATGACCGTAGACAAAGAAGGTACTGGTCTAAAGGGCCGAGGACCAGATGACCAAACTAACAAAAAGAGCATCATGGCTGTTATACGTTGCAGCTCAAGCATTTTTATGAAGTCTTCGCTCGGAATCTCGCTGCGGCAGATGTCCCACTTGAGAACCGTAGATTTACCCGCTAGATCCCTCATAGTAAGTTTAATGGAGTAGTGTTAACCTGTATCAATACGTCTGTGGCTTATGCGGTGGAGGCTAAGCCACTAGCGTTACTGGGTGACATCAGTAGCAAATTACTCATGACATTTAATTTCCCTGCACCATAATTATAGCCTTCGGTGAATTCGCAAACATTCTTTATCCAAGTAAGGGCATATAATTCAAAATAAACCTTATTTATGATTACGCTTGCTTAAAGTTCTTGAATTTCCTTGCGTTCATCGGTTAAAAATGAGCAAATCTCATTGATATAAGGAGATATGGAGAGTTAAATTATTCTGATTCATTTACATTCACTAAGTTATGAAATAATATTTTCGTTATTATTTATTAGTCTTCTAAATTTTCATTTGTTGATATATTTATTAATTTTCTCATAGACTATGCTGAACTCACTACGTTTCTAGAAAATACCCATGCATCAGGTCAGTTTTTTCCCGCCTGTAGAGTCGACGGTTTGAAGTGTCAAAAATTCATTCAATGCGAATAGCCTGGGTCCTGTCATCATGTTTGACATCAATATTTCAATAATATCTGAATTTATGTTCAGGATAATATCCTAGGAATAAATCTTATTTGTAAAGACAGAATTTAAGGTTATAGTGATCAAGCCATAGGTAAGGAAAATTTTTAGAAAAAATTGATTCTTTCTACAAGGTTAAAACCATCGATGATAACTCTCAAAGATTGGTGAAACTCTTTAAACGTGGATTACTTTTTTGAGATTTTATTCTCTCACTACTACGTTATAAATCCTTTTACGTGAAAAATTAATTGAAAATATCATGTTCGGCCAAGAATCAGCCACTTAAACAAAGACCTAACATGAACATTTGATCACGAAAAACTAATAAATTCTTAATTAAATAAAAAGAAAAAATTATTCGAAAAGCTGAGGGCAAAACCAAAATAGCTAATTGATCCTGACACGTTTCAGCAATTCTAAAAGTCGTCTCGAGATAACGAAATTATCTGCCAGGGAAAGAATAGTGAGAACCTTGTGAATGACGGCCAAGCATTTGGCGTATTTTTGGGCAGATTCCTGGAATTTCTTGATTTGCAACATTTTTCATTACATAGAACAAGACCCATTATTATTATGATCAACAACATAGAATCATAAGTTATAATTCTATTCGTGCTGCATCTCGATGATCCTAGTATCTCACTCTCTCTCTTGTTCGAAGAAAGGTTCCACAGATACTGTGGTCTTCATCTTTCCTTTGTGTTATGTTTATTGTCTCAGGTCAGTCCGGTTACTATTTTAATAAAAACCGTGTTTTAGCATTCTTCGGACATTTTAGTAAACTCTCAGTTATTTCAGTAAAATAGTAAAACCGCAATTTTTGCGAGAGCCATATTACCTATAGCTCAGCCCAGGCAGGACACATAGTTTATTAAAATAACAACAGTTATGATAACTAATCATAGAAAAGGAGAACCAAGGAATACTCTTAACTTATTTTTTTTCTATTTGTTGTTAGTTATTTAGTTAAATAACCAGCAACTGTTAAGTAGGAGACAGCAAATACCGGTCGCTCCCATAAATCGGTCAACTTTGACATTTTAGAAGAACAGCGTATAGTTCAGGACATCCAAAAAGATGATTTGCTGTCAACTCGAAAAGGTCGCAAAGGGAACAGAGAAAATTTACATCATCAGTTTACGTACGTCGAAAGAGAGTGGTGATACCTACATCGTAGAACTCCCATTGAGTGCTCAGCATTGGAAGCAAACTCGCCTCAAAAGGTGTGAGCCACGGGAGAGGCTCTGGTTGAGGCAGAGGCTCGAAATGGCAATTATCAGAGGTAAAGCCTTCGCCATTCTGTCGTTCTATTATTATTATTAGCACTTTCACGAGAGCCATAATATTTATAGCCCCGCATGTGCAGCAAAAATATAAGAGAATTAGTTAGGTTGCTCCAAGCTCTTCTGTTCTTGCTAGGGTCCCTCAGTGAGTCCAGATCGTACCAGATGCCAATGTTTCTTCACGGCTTTCAGATCGTTTTGTAGAACGACCGGGAGGGTAGTTCTCGGTCTTCCACGAAAGCGTTTTACATTAGAGGAGTAGTAATCTTCCATTGCGATATTCGGAGGGGATATCGGGTCCAACCTCAGGACGTGTCTAAAAAGTCTCCAACGAGAGCTAATGATCTCGTGGCTTAATGGTATACAGTCACACTTATTGTACAGTCCATTCCGCGAGATCTTGGATTGTTGATAATGCTGCGTAGAATTCATCCAGTTCGGTCGGGTTTTTGCCACTTTTCCACAGTGGTGGTTCATATACATTATAATCGTTAGTGTATTTTTAGGGGAACATTGATTGTTCAAGTGGATCTGTATTACGCAGATCCTGTCATTCACCCGCCAAATGCGACTGATGTCAGATGATAGTTTTCTGTGAATGGCGAATCCAAGACCATAGTGTTTTGAGTCATTAGGTAGACCTAATAGACGATATCTTCCGTGGTTTTCATCGAGATAGTACGTAATTTTCGTCTCTTGTATACAGCCAATAGAAACGTTATATCTTTCTAGGTCATCACAGAGAGTATTTCTTGACTGAGGATTAGATATTCCTCTAGAATTGAATGTAAGAAACTTTAGGGCAAGCATATTCTTTTGTATCTTCTGCTTTCTAGACATTTTTCTTATCCGTTGTACAGAGAAGAAACAAGGCATGTCATCACTCACCAAAAATTTACATAATCATTTTTAAATGAAATAATATTTATTATTATTAATCAATATTTGATTATAATATTAATAGTTAAAATGGCTAACTGGCTTAATGGTTAGTTAGCTAAACAATGGCTTAATGATTAGTTAACTGGCTTAATGGTTAGTTAGCTCTTAACTAACTAACTAGCTAAACAATGTTGGTCCATGACCGCCCATAAAAGGAAACGGGTTGTCAATTTTTCGTAACATTTTTAACTTCATCTTGTCGGTCTGGAATCACATACATAGTTAGCTGAGGATATTGTAGTGACTCAGTAATGGATATGAGTTTTTATAGTCGCTCACTCAGTTTCTTCGATACATTAAATTAGCTTTTTCATTTATGGAAGTCTATTTAATATCAAATTTATAGTCAACATTCTCGGCGCATTGACACCAGTTATCTCCCAGAATATAAAATATTAGCGTACTACGTATTCCATATTTAGGTAACTATCACAATGTGGATTACTTTTACCAACTTTATGCTCTCTGCTTTCTTTATCGTCTGAGAGTAGAATAGTGAAGACCTACTATATTTTAATTGTATTATTCTAAACACTTAAGATGGATTGAGCAAAGTGGTAAATCATTGAAGTAAAGATCAGTAAGATATTACTATTAGCGACAATCATACTAATTCTATGGGTTGACACAATAGCAGATGCTCCAAATTAGATAGTACGTTAGTATAGGAAGATTTTTCAGTTTATAGCAGTATTGTGATTTTGTGCCTTTTCGAATAGAGCAGCACCATGTGATCCATCTATTTCAGGTGGCACCTAGTGGCAGGTTGGCACTAAAGGATCATTTTCACCTCCCCACTCCACTGGAAGGGTTCACTCAATCACGTGATTCTTACACGCTACAGCATTGATTTCATTTGCCATATGTTTTTCCCTCGAGACCCTATAGGCATTTATTGCCCTTGGTACCAGATGATCATAGTTACACAGGCGCGTCTCAATGTTCTTACAAATAAGGGATTCCAGAAAAGTTTGTGAGGAAAATTTCTTTCCAGAAGTTCATCGATCGTCACTCTGAACGCCCTTTTCTGGATAACTTCGATCTTCATGGCATTTGCCAAGGAGATAGATGGACCCACAAAGAATATGAGTAATCAATTCATGTTTCCATGTATTGCTTGTTTATTGTTTTCAGGACAGAATGGTTTCCGATTTTCCATAGCCTACTTGCCCTAAGTTTTTTCAATAACTCAGGATATACCATAAACATATTTTATCCAGTTATCCCGGCAGGAATAAGACGCATCTTTTTCAAGCATCACGACCAACCATATCCGGCATTATGGAGATCCTCCACTGGAGTGGGGAAGATAGGGATCATTTTTTATGCCTAACAGTCACAGGAGGGCTTTTGAGTTAAATGGATGACGCCTTCATGTCCCGAAGTAGAGTTAATATTTAAGATTACCAACATTGAGCATATCTAGTTTGATAAAAAAATTAATCATATAAATATTTGAATTTTCCCGCTCTGTTTTATTTCTTGTGTGGCTTATAAATGGGGGATGAATACTCGGAGATAATACCTCTTTGTCAAAAGGCGGGGGTATTAAGTGTACCAAAAATTCTCAAGTTGTTCATTCTTATTTTAAGCAGAAAAACCCAAGAAATACTTTCAATCATGCAAATCAAGGGGAACCCTCACATAAATGGTCGAAATGCAACGAACATCCGCATTGCTTGCGCTCTCCTGATCGCAGCACGTGATCTTCAAATCACAACAAACTCAGTAATTCTAAATTTTAGTTTTGGTTTCCCTCGCCTCATCCTGTGGCCTGAAAGTTAGCAAACTCAACTCCATCGTTTCCATCACTCAGAATCGTCTCGACTTGTCCGTAAAGGAGCAAAGCATCGAGGAACTCTGCATAATTCTCGACTGCACAAACGTGATCCCTCTGGCTACTAAAATATACTCAAAGTACACGTGGTTATTATTCTATGATTCATCAATCTGAAAAATAGCTCAAAGACTTTCATCGCTGATCACAAAGCCTATTTGGTTGGGTCGATTTATTTGGCCTGCAGGAAGTCAAGGTTGAAGGTTCAAAGAGATCGTTTCGCGTCCATCGCCAACTGCAAGCTTTCATTCTTCAAGTCTGTCTTTCAAGAATTGAATGATACTCTTTCAGCTGGTAAAATACTCATGTATGACTTTCAGAGATTCAGAACAACCTTGTAAGAAAAATTGACGAAGATCATGATGTCTGCGTCGATCGTGAAGAAGACAAGAAGACCTTGGTAGAAGATTTTGAGGATTGGAAGAGGAGGATGATAGAGGAAGACCCTGCTGTTATTTGATTATTTGTGTTTATTATTAACTTTTTTAGAAGGAAAACAATTTATTTAAAAAAATTAAATAATTATTTTCCGTGTGAATATTAGAAAATCGTCATTCCGTCTGGTCTCTTGCCATCATCACGATCCAGCCCAACAGGCTCCAGTTGAGCTGTGAATCCTGCTGCCTCGAGGGTTCGCAGAATAACATTATTCAATACGATGTGACGAGGTAAACGACCTGCACTCAATTTGCAAGACAAAGGATGTAGTCATTTGGTGTCAACTGTTCCTCCACAACGGCATCTGTGTTTCTGGCAGACGTCAAGTCCCAATCGTTGTGCTATTCCGATTCTCACACAGTCGTCGTCCATAAGAGTTCCGAAAGAAGCGCATGGAAATGCGTGGAGCCATGAATCATTTTCACGTTATGCAGCAGATAGCAAACAGGCAAGCCGGTGTTGGTTCGACTTTTGCTTTAGGCTATCAACGATAGCCTTGCAGGAAATTGCGTCTCATTTGTTCTGATTCGAGACATACTATTAACTAATTCGGGTATTAATAATGTTGCCCCCTGATGGTAGACGATAATAATCTTACAGGTCCCTCGACGATTGAGGATGAGTCGACTCATAGAAATCATCTTGGGAATCGGATTTCTGCATGAACTGTAGATCCCCGTGAGCGAATATCGCTCTCCGTCCTTAAAAGGAATAGCCACAATGTCACGGCGACGTTGTTTGACCATTTGTTCACTTTATGTAGTCTGTAGAACTTTAAAAACAACGGGGAGACGTCGATAATATCCACAAAGAAGTAAAACGGATTAACTAATAATTAGAGAAACCGATGGTCAATAAGCCAACTTAAGTTATTTGTTTAATTTTTTTTAAAGAACAAAAATTTATTAACAATAAAATATTATTTATTAACTATGAGGGAGAGCGGCTGCTGACATCACGGAGTAAGCGTTTCCGCGAATAACAGCGATACCAATTTTTGCCTCAGCCAGACCGCTTCCCGCACGTCTTTCTTGCGGTGGGCCAATTTTCCCCCGATTTCCTTTAGGAAAGAGGCTGTAATACTTCCAGCCGCACCAGACGTCTCGATTGCTATCGGTACAAAACGGTAGCGGTCTCCAATTTCGCCATATTTTTTAATCTTGATTTTTTCGGCCAGATCGGCTGCCGATCCAGCAGACTGCGCCGAGCTGAGCATCATCGAGTTCGAGAAAGAATCCACAACAGTGCAGTCCCATACGAGCGATTTTCCCTCAGTGAACGGAAAGACAGTTAACCCATCCGGTCTTTTCCCATCTCCGCGGTCCAATCCCACAGGTTCCAATACTGCCGGGAAGCCTGCCGCTTCAAGAGCTCGCAAGACAATGTTGTTCATAGCAGCATGGCGGGGTGCTCTGCCCGCACTCCTTTTGCACGAGAGCGGGTGCACCTTTGGCATCGACGATCCCTCCACAGCGACATTGGTGTTCGACGCAAACATCAGCTCCCAGGCGTTGTGCGATTCCAATCCGAATACAGTCATCGTCCAATAGGGTCCCCAGGGAGGAAGACGGGAGTGCATCCAGCCACGCTCCGCTCCCATGGTTGGCGGCGGACACGAGGCATGCAAGACGATGCTGGTTGGCCTCAGACTTTAGCACGTCGAAGATATTCTTGGAGTAAATATCATCCCAGTCACGTTGCCTCGAAGGATCGTTCGGCATATCCAAACCAGTTTCACACCATTCGCAACGAGCTTCGTCGAAGACTTTTTCCCAAGAGAGTCCGGTTTAATACGTAGGATTTCTTGGACCAAAAGGCTTCCACTTGAGAGCGATGACACATATGCTGGATAGGCGATCTCCAGCGCCGACCTGAGACCCGTTCCTCCGAGGCGTGTAGGAAGCTTGCATTGGTTCCAACTCGGCCATCAAAGTGGATGTTTAGAAGCAATTCAGCTGATTTTCTCAATGTCCTATCCAGTGACAGGAGGATGTCACGATGTTTGAAGCAGGGAGAACATCGGAGAGCGTATAGGAGTTTGGGCAAGCCGATGCTATTCTTCAAAAGGAAGAACGCTGTATGAGCATTGAGTAAGGAGAGTTTCTCCGTGACTCTAGAGAGTTCATCCTCTTTTGTTTGTAGATGGCACCGCAGTTCCTTTTCGCCAAGTGGGCACCCAAGAAAGTATGCCCTCTCCCGAGGTGAGATAGTAATCCCAGGTAATATCGAGTTGAAAGACTTGACGACGTCGATGAAATCACTCTCCGGATATGTGATATTTATTAGCTCCGATTTCTTTATATTTATATCAAGTCCGAGTTTTCGTAGCGCAGGCACGGCATGTGTTTGTTTAATTTGATTGTAAAATAATATTAAGCAATATACAGTTAAACCTCTCGAATCCGCAGATTTTGGGACTGGCCAAAAATCGGCGGCATACCAAATTGTAGGTTCAATGTACTGCTTGTATAGGGTATCCAATCCATTTAGGCCTTTGAAGTCTCTTAGATTTCCCAGAAAGCCTTCATGAAGTTAATCTTTCTGTACAAGCCGTTACTACCCTTTCAATATATGTTAAAAGATTAAGAAGGTGTCGAAGATAATTCCAACAATCTTCTAGGTTTTGTTTTGCAGGATAGTTTCCCATCTAACTTGAGTCAATTAATAGCTTCCCCAGTCTCCTTTTTGACGTGAAAAGGTAACGTGAAAATGACTTTTCCGGACTTGCTCTCAATTGGTTTTCATAAAAGCAGAAACACAGATTATTCAGGCTGTCGTTAATTGTTGTTGTAATGCCGAAAATCAAAATTTCCGATTCTAAAAGAATTTTTTCTATCTTTAATTTTTTTTTTAATAACAAAAATTTTTTTTAACAATTAAACAAATGTCAGTTGAGAAAGCCTGCTGCGTGGATTGACGAAACGAGTTCCCTCGGAGTATGGCTATTCCAATCTTTTGTCTTAGCCATAACCCTTCTCGTTGATCCCTTTTCTTTCTGGCAAGCAATCCTCCGAGTTCTCGCAAGAACTCAGCCGTCATTGGACCAACGGCTCCCGATGATTCGGTCGCAACAGGAGTAAATCGGTAGCGATCCCCGAAGCAAGAATATTTCTTGATTTTTAGGTTCTCCGCAGTCGAAGCAGCTGCTCCAGGTGTCTGAACCGATTTAAAAATTTTCGTGCTTGAGAACGTGTCTGGAAAAAAGGTGGATAATATCTCTACAAAAACCCGGGAAAGCCAAAGATCCCCTTTACAACTTTAGACCAATAATTCTACAAACTTCCATCATGTATTACACCGTCTGTCATTGCATTGAATGCATGCTTCTCCAATTCCTATGGGATGTAGAAAAGAAATCATTCTATTGTCTGAGGAAGGCAGGAATTCTGCGGGCCATCAAATCAAAGAAAACTCATATGGCCACAATCATAGAATTCCTCAACCGAAAATATAAAATTTAAGAACACGATATTCTTAAAATGGACACATTGAAAGAACTACAGCAAAAATGTTTAGTGGAACAAATACGTGCAAAACCATTGCATGGAATACTTTTACAACTGTCTTGATGATAACAATGTTGATACAACAGAATCTTCCCGTTGGCTTTTGCATGGAAACAATTCACCCAAATCCAAAGGAATGTTGTGCCTCACTCAAGATCGTAATTTATTCTTCGATAGTGTTGGCTCTAATTGTGGTCACTGTAGCACTGCTAAAAAAGTGTTGATCATTTGGCTACAAGGTGTGGTCGAATGCTGAACAGTGACTATCTTCGCCGACACAAGCAAGTAGTGAGATGTATTCATCTGCATCTATGATATCGGATAAAACACTCGAAGAAGCTCAAAACACACTCTGTGCAATCAATAGTCGCCAATGACAATGTTGAAATTCGTATGGACACCACAATTAATAAAGAGACAAAAAATAAGCATAACAAGCCTGATGTAACTGAAGAACATGATTACACTTATTGAGATTGGCATCACGAAGTGGGAAAATTGCAAAAATATGACCTGCTTGCAGGCGAATTGGAACTAATACATAATGCTAAGGTTAACATTGTGCCAATAGTGCTTACCTGGATGGAATTGTATCAAGGTTTTATAAACATCACCATGCTTCGCTTATTGTGGAGAGTCCTATAAGAGCATACATCCAATCTCAAGTGATCAAGAAGACCTTGGAGAGCATGCGAGTAGAACACAAATATGGACTACTCTTGAAGAAGGATTGATGGACGTCACCATTAGAGGACTAATGAGCCAAATATGCCACCTTGGAGAAAAACAAAATGGACAAACTAGGTCAACGAAGACTTTAGATGTTATTCAGGATGAGTCTGTGTTATTGGTTGGGTTGGGCCAAAGAGAATGAGAATGCGCTAGGGAGGATAACAATAAAGGAGCCCTTACACTAGTTAATTTATTTCATTAATATTATTATATAATTTGTTGTTATTATTTGCACTTATCGCATGTCATAGGACTTGACAAAGCATGTACAACACAAATTAGCAAATCAATAGCTAATTTCATCCACTTATTCCTATACAAAGCCACAGTGCGTAACCAGTCAAGATCCTCTCCACTTCCAAGATGCCGTCCCATTTCTTTGAGGTCTTCGTCGAGAACGACTGGCAGTGTTGTCTTTGAGCGGCCACAGAGACAGGGGGCTTATTTGTTAAGAAACTGACTTTAAGGAAGATTCCTGTAAAATAGGAAGAATGAAAACAAACGACATTTCAGCAATTTTGGAATCAACTGAAATATTAATTCTCCGTTTGATCATTCATTCTTAATGGAATGCCAGGCAACTGAAGTGGAGAAGTCACTTTCGATTCTTCACAAAATTTTAACGAAAGATTGAAATTTCCTACACAAAAATGTATAAAAAATTATTAACTTTTCATTTTTAGGTCAACTTTTTATACTTTCTAGGTCAACAATTTAATTTTTAAGGGCTAATTGACTGAGAACTTTTAAAAATTCCAAAACTTTTACTTGATTTGTTAAGGAATCTTGTTGTAAGATACGAAGTATTCACTTCTAAAACGACTGTTAATGAAGTGAGAATACCACAAGTATCACTCTGAGTTTTCTAGTCTTCAGTATATTTATGAGGGATTTCCCGGCTCCCAGGAATCTTAATACAAACGTGATTATTTACGGGGACGATTTATTGAGATCGGACGTCTTGGAGAGTTCGGTGATGTCTGAGGGAAGATTACGTGATTTTTTGTAAGAAATTTTCTGGTGGTGTAAATACCATGTCTTAAGGCTCTCAATGGAAAAGTCGAAAGCCATGTGAATTTCACACTTTAGAAATTTTTTTCAACAGGAGTACACATTGAGTGGTATCAGCAAGGCTAATCATTTGCGTTTTTGGGTGTCCGTTTTGGATGTAGAGGAGATTATGTTGAAGGTGCCAAAATGAAAAAGAAAAAGGTTTACCAAGAATTCTGTGTCTACGGAAACTCGATTTGAAGGAGACGTTTATATTTTTGAAAGAATGATTCTGCCCTCCCATCTACGGATGTGAAGGGTGGTATTTTTCGGCCAAAAGAGAAAATAATCAACCTTCTTGATAAGACTAGAAGGATGGCGATCAAGCGGGCACTTAGTAAAAAAGGTGAAGAGGCACTAGAAAAAGAAGAGGAAACGTTGACCAACTCAGTATGGATGGTAGTAGTGGAAAGGATCAAGGGTTTTCTTCTGAGGAACAGAGTGCATGATAAGTACGTTCAACGAGACTTTGAAGCTAGAGGATAAAACTAGGAAAGAATCGAGGCCTCACGGCAGGATTTTTAATAACTTAATCCTCCATAACTATCGCTGCGACTTGGTCTTTAATAAAATGTTGTTATGCTATGTCAGAACTCTCGTGGCTTATTGAGTAATTTGTCACGTGGTTTCATTAATGGGTCAAAAACCCTATTAAAATACAAATTTTTAATACATCAGAATTTAAAAGCTAAAAGTTCTTAAAAAAGAAAATTCCTTTGAATTTCTGACAAATTTAGCTTTCACACGACAATTTTAGTTGCGAAAAAATCTATCCGTTAACAATTAGTATTTCATCCTCTTATCTTTGGTTTGGTTTCTTCAAAAATGCATTACACAAAGAATCTAGCCTCTTTCTCATTTCAATTGTACCACTTCAAATTGTTGTGAATTTGGTGGGATGTCCATTTTTAAATCTGATCGGGATTCCCCTAAATGGATTTCCTGGTTCTTTGCAGGAATGCAGAAGTGAGTTGATATGCTAAATTCTCGAGGATGAAACGGCAAATCTCAGGCATAACAAGTATATTCGATGGTTGGAGCGAAGCTCTGGTGATAAAGGTTACTGATACAAGAACATGAAAGTTTTTCTATGCAATAACCCTCAAAGCATTCAACTTTCGAAGTCCTTGGTCATCAACGTGAAGACTAAACGTCATAAGTCATACACCCTGTGACTGGACCATAACGGGTCACGGAGAGAACTATCTCTGGTGACGACAATGAGATCGTCCGAGTCAACAGAATCGGAGACAGGGAGTCTTTGTGAGACTTCTTAGGAAGTAAAAACAATCTTGATATCGACCTCTTCTGCATCACCCCGAAAGAAAATTCTTCAACTTTATGTTCAAATGTATATGAAGATCTTCTTTAAAACAGAGTCCAAGGGTGTATGTAGATCTAGAATTGTCTCAAGTAGATTTTCTTTATGAAACCACCTGTGATAAACTGGGAAACAAATCCCAAGTGAGTCGCGATAGATCACCTACTCTAAAGTCATGTTGGAACGCTGTGGCTGAAATTTTTTGTAAATTCATATTTTTTTATAAAATTGATTATTTTTTGTTATTTTAATAAATCGTATATATTTTATAAAATTTTAAATAATAATTCTGCATTCTAATTATTCAAATTGTTCATAATGACAGGTTTACCTATTTTACCAAAATAGATTTAATTGCTGAACTAAAAAATGATTTATCAGCTGATATTCGCGGACTCACAGAGACGAGCGCTTTAATCGACGACAAAGTCAAAAAAGCAGTAATACCTAATATTCACCTTAGACGGAATTGTTGATAAAAGGGTTGAATTCTCACATTGATTTCTTATCTGAAGTTAACAGAGAGGAGGTTTATGTTCTGACGATATAATGTAGAACAAGGAACTAACTAGAAAATTCATTGACGAAATTGAAGTTTTCCTGGTATTTTTATTAATTAGAAAGTCAAAAATGATAATTGTAAATCAAAGTTTTCCAACAATTTAATTGCTATTCATGAATGTTCTTCTCTATTTTCTTGGCCATTTTATGTTTGTTAAGTAATAATTTAAGAAAATTAAACCGCCAAAATTTTGTTATACTACAGAAAACACAGTTTCCTTTTACCTCGATAGAATCAGATCAATGTATAAAGATGACCCCAACAACATAAATTGGTGCGATTCCATTGCCTCGATTTTGAAAACTTTTAGTATTTTTGTGAAAAATAATTATCCGACAAGTTTTGATCTCCAAATATAGTAAAAATAATTTATATTTTAGGCCCTTTCCCCGCAAACCAGTAATGACCTAAAATGTCAACTCCAGCAGGGACTTGAAATCACGAGTGGTTGACCTTGTTTTAATTTTAAGGACTGAAAAAAGTCACAGATGACATGAAAACTCATAAAAATCCTCAATTAAGGGGGAACACAAATATTGCACCCAAAAATGTCGTCACTTCAAGCTCATCTAAGCCAAAGAAGACTTCTCCTCCGGTTTTTAGCCTATCTGGAAACAAATGGGAAGTGGTTTGACAATGTAATGCTCATTTCTTTAGGGATTCCAAAATCAAGTCAAAGACCTTGTTATTGAAGACGGGAAGGTCAACCAGTCCGTGAACGTGTTTAACTCCACTGGAAGTTCCCTTAAAATCATGGAAAAAGTAAACGCTATTTCTCTAAGTAATTGTTGATCACATTTGAGGCAACTTGACTAAATGTCAAGTAGAAATTGACAGTGTTATGAGTATGGTGGATGTCGGAAACTGTAAAGATCTCCATTTAAAAGTTAATGGACTTACTCCCTCAATCACCATTGATAACTCTGATAGCGTGGTTATTTACGTATCTGAAGAAAACTCCGAGTTCGCAGAATTTAATTTCGCAAAGCACAGTGCCATTGCCGTCAACGTTTTTTCGTCGGATGGGTATCTGAAAGTAACTTGATTATGTCAGTTTAGGAAATTCCTGTTTTAGAACAAAGTAAAGGAAAACTGATGAGAAAAGGTGATTCATATGAGATGGAAGTGAAATTCGTTAATTCCTAGTTAATGGGGTTATCTAATAAATGGACTACTGGAATTGTTACTAATAAGAATCTGAGTTATTTTCATTTTCCTGTCAGTTAGTGAAAGGGGGTAACTAAGGCGATTACGTGAACTCTGAGTTGTTTGAAAAAGACCCACAAACAAGGAAATTATTCGCTCATCTTCAACACGCACAGCACGTTTTTCGAAAGCCGTTATAGCTTTGCACGGGCATGAGACACTTTATTAGAGTAAGTTATAACAAGTAATTTTATAAAAAGATCCAAGGAGTGATCTTTACTTCCTTTTTCTTTTTGTTGTATGTGAGTCCTTTGTAGAAGATCCGGTTCAAACGCAAATCAAAGTAGATGTGTTGAATCTACACCAGTAGCGAGATTCGAACTCGGAATTATCAGGATTTTTGAACTCAAAAAACTTGTTATTATGTGGAGATCCTTCACAAGAGTTAACTAGGCGATATAAGAAAAAAGTCCTACTTACTAATAAATATAAAAACACGTACAAAGCCATAGACACCACTACTCTCAATCTAGTACTAGCCTCCCTCGACGTTACCTCCCTTGTTATGGTTTACGAATTCAAAATTGACTACAACCAATTCCATATCTTGATGAAGGGGAAAGCCCTCACCGAGAAGAAACTTCCAAGAACCATGAACTATGTGGACTACAACCAATTTGATTTCAACACAGAAGCCTCCAGTTCTACTGATATGCCCTGCTCTACTTCAACAGGACTGTACAAACTCTATCAGAAGGAATCCACCGTCTCGTCGCACAAGACGTTTGAGGATTAATTAAGGTAAGCATACAATCAAAAGCCTCCATATAGAAACCCAAGAAATCAAGGACAGGATCAGATCTCCGGAAAAGGTGACCTCTATGGAAATCAATGAAAAAGAAGGAAACTTGAAAACGACTGACAAAGCCCTGAACATGCAAGATGCCCTCTTGAAGAAACAAAAACGTCGTACTGAAAAACAGGGGCATGTACGGTATCCCGGCCTTAACACTAATATACAGGATGTCAAGTAATTGGAACTTCATTCTGATCATTTGGAAATTTTCCGATATAATACTGATCTTAAAGCCTGGGAGACCAAAGGCCGATATCTCTCCTTTGCATTTTCACAAAAGTTCTAGAAAAGTATATCCTGGAACTGATTCGAACATTCTTCTGTGTGGCTCCATTCCAACATGGATTTTAGAAGAATCTTTCAACGATAACCGACGACTCAACCCTAACCAGATTCATTTCAGAGACACCAAAGACTTTAATATGGTCTATTAACGGCTTTTGATTAAATATAAGTAAAAAATTGTTGAAAATTCATAATAAACAAGCACACACAAATAAAACAGAAATATCAAATATTTTCTCTCACAATTGCGGCAGAATGATCAAACCCGAATACAACTTCCAATACCTCTGAGGCTATTGGAAGACGAAAGGGAAAGTACTGATTATTCGTATGGCCCAATCCCAATGAGCCTGTTCTATTCCTCCCCCAAATATAAGCATTCCCAAAAGTATTTACAGCTGCAAAGGAAGAACTTCCTCCAAATACAGCAGCCACTTTGGCTTCCAATCCCCCAAACAAAGTCAACGGCAGTTCGGTGGGCTCATCAACAGAAGAAACCATCCCTCCCAGTCCAAGAATCCCATATCCCCAAACAAACACTCTCCCACTATCAGTGAGGACAAGAGAAGCAGTACATGTACAAGCAATATCCACAATACGTCCAATTTTCAATGGAAGATGTTTAGAAACATTTATTTGAGGTTGGGAATTTGATATGGCGGTCTTCAACTGATCATACTCTGAGTTCCCCCACCCAAATACATCACCCTCTGAAGACAGTGCAAACGAAGTATCACCAGAAGAAACAATTTTCACTATATCAACTCCCTGAGTATCCCCCACAACTTCTGTGAATTCCTCAGTAACATTATAGTGACCCTGACCAGTCTGTCCGTCTGCCCCCCAGCCACAACTCATCACTCTTCCCTTACTAGTTAACACCAAAGTGTGGTCACAGCCACACGTCAACCCTCGCACCCCTTCGTCAATCTCAACCACGTGTACTAAGTTGCTATTTGAATATATTTCATCCCTAATCACTCCACGACCACACTGTCCATAGCAGTTATTCCCAAAGGACATAAGTTTGTCGGACGTCGCAACAACAGTGTGAGCTCGCCCCGCGGCCACTGCTGTAAAGAATTTGGCCGAAAGTTTGATCTCTGTTGGCTCAATAAGAATGCCAGTATCAGTATTGCTTGTTCGAGGACCCACCTGAGATCTCGAATTAGCCCCAAATCCAATAATTTTATGACTTCCACCGACTGTGGCAACGACAACAGTAAATCCGTATCCAAGGCCACATAATGAGGGATCATCTTCATCTCAAAGATGTGTTTTAGTGGGGCTGGGATCTTTTTCTGAAAAATTTTATTTTTTCCTAGTAAATTCAAAAATTTTCCTACCTGGAGGGGGTATTAGATAGTTTGGCTGTCCCAGTGCCGCAGTATGATTACTCCCCCATATGTATACTCCGCGGCGTCTCTTACGGTTCTTTCCCACTGCGTTGGTGACGTCAGGAATGGCCGAGAAATTGCATTTTTTGACACAAAATGAAGGGATTCGGACAAACCCAAGTAAATTAAGCATGGAAAATATTTAAAATAAAAATATAAAAAATAAATAAATTTAAAAATAATAACCAATAGAGACTGAAATGACTGAATATATTGAATCCCTTTATGATAAAGTCCCCAAAGGTTAATAAATATTAGAATTGAAGGATTCAAAGTCGTCTCTGTACGATCATCAATTCCAACAAAATATCAGACATATGTGATTGATAACTCTGATAAACGTGGCTTCGGGTCCACCGCACGACGCTTCAATCATGAGACCTATCTTGTGTGAATGACTATTTACTTTCAGAATCAGGGTCCTGGGCCTAATAAATACCATCCGGAGGAAGAGACTGCCAAACCACTCTCCAAATTAGGAATGAGCAGTTTCAACTCAAAAGTCTAACACTAGTATGACTTTTAGAGATTTAATCGACGCGGAAATATGGCCAATCAGATGGATATCATCGGTCCTGGGCCAGCAAACTTACTTTTGGACAGATCTCTTAACAGACGGAAGGATTTTCACGATTCCATCGCCTCTTCTGGGTTTTATTTGCCCATCGTTACTAAAAAACGGAAAAACGGTCCATCCTTGGCTCCAAACGCATACAACGTCAATTTTAATGTTATTTTCTAGACAACAACTTCTTTGGGGAACATCAAAGCGACCAACAATGCGGGAGCGGTTAGTGTCTTTAGATCAACCACAAAACGGGAGACTAAAGTGATCGAGCAATCTCCAGCTCCAAGTGAGTTCTGCTTAGTTTAGGATTGAGACAACTACGATGTCAGGTCAGATTTGACCAACACTAAGAATCCAACTAGATCCTGCTTTCTCTCAAAATCGAACAGGATTTGTTTAGAAGCCTCAAATGAGAACGTTTTTGTTTATTGGGATTATTTCAGTACCCCGGACCCTGTGAATACAATCAAACTACCAATTTTAAGGTGAAAAATGTGACTCAGCGAAGGTAAGAGAACGACATAATCCCCAGACCTACAGATCATTTAAAAATTGCTCTCTGTGGATCAAAGAAGGTTCTAGAGCATCCTTTTCCGGGTCCCTTCGAATATCAGAAAACTCTCAACCTGGAAAAACCACTACCAGTCTACAGTTCGGCATTTAAGTCAAAAACAAGTCGTACAATGCCAATCAAAGGCGGAGATGGAATCCCGCCAAGTATTTTGTATATATTTGTAGATTATTATCGCCCCAACAAAGTGACAAAAAAGTCATTCTTTTTTAATATTGACAAAATATGGGTATGATTTATTTACAGAATAAACTAACGAATTTAATATTTAAAATAATTTAATTTAATGTATTATATCACATGTTTCTGAAACTAACGAATTTAATATTTAAAAATAATTTAATTTAATGTATTATATCAAAAGGACCAGTAGAAAATCTCCGCCCGATAATACTTCTGAATTCGATACGCAAGGTGCTGGCAAACATTGCACTAAGCCGGATAAAGGGTGTGGCGATCTATACCTACCAGCAAGTCAAAGTGGGTTCCGAGAAGGGAGGTCTACGGCAGACATTGTATGGAGCCACAGATGGCGCTGCGCAACGCACCAAAGATTCAAGAGCGCAACGACCGTGTTGGGAATAGATCTCTCCAGAGCTTTTGATTCAATAAACAGACAGAAACTGATGAATGTGCTTGAGCAAATATTGGATGAATCGTCGGTTAGGATAATCAGACTACTACTTGCGAACACAAGACTATCTGTGAGGACAGAAGGAGCAACTTCCCGCAGTTTCAAAACAACGATTGGGACACCCCAGGGTGATTCCCTCTCCCCTTTACTATTCACCATATACCTTGAATCTGCACTCTGCGACCTCCGTAAATGCTATATAGGAGACATAGAAGAGACATCTTATGCGGATGATGTGGATTTTGTATCACGGGACGTGACCGCACTCCAACACCTGCTAGAAAATGCACATGCGGAGCTTGAGAAATGGTTTCTCAGCGTAAATGTTAACAAAACTGAAATTACGGAAATCAAAAGAGAAGACGATATTACTCATGAAAGATGGAGACGTACTAATAAGCTCGGCTCTCTACTAGGAGACGCTGAAGATGTACTAAGGAGGAAAACACTGGCAAATGCGGCAATGGCTAAACTGAAGAAAGGATGGCTAAGGGCCAAAGGACTTGGAATTGACATCAGATGCAGGCTTTACAACGCGTTTGTGAAACCGATCCTACTGTATAACGCTGGGACATGGGGAAGTTCCTTCAACGAACTATTGAAACTGGATTCGTTCCATAGAAGGCAACTAAGAAGCTTACTCGGAATGGAGTGGCCACGTAGAATATCAACCACTGGTATCTACAACAAGTGTATGTGTTCTTACATCAGCAAGGATGTGATAGATGCCCGGTGGAGGCTATTTGGGCATGTACTAAGAATGAACCCGGACGCACCCGCTAACAAAGCGATGGAAGATTACTTTGACAGTTGCGAAAAACCCTTCCGCGGACGACCTAGATCGACACTTCCGACATCCCTAAACAAAGACTTAAATCGTGTGAGAAAAAATCTAAAGACGGGAGACAACCTGGACGAATTGAGATCACTCGCATTCGACAGAGGAAGATGGAAAAGACTAACTATAAATATTGTTTCTTTGAGTGTTGCACATGCAGGGCTATAATCATTATGGCTTTCGTGAAAGTGCCTTAATAATAATTATATCAAATTCCCTCCCCGATCGGATTCCTCTGCAAGACCGAGAGAAGGCTCTTCCGGAAAGTAGTGGGGACGATGGAAGATCACAGACGTCGAATAGCACAATTGATTGCGAGGACTGGGATCACCTAACTGTTTGACTCTTTTGTCTTTCTTTCTCGGTGTTCCGGGGGTTATTAAAATAAAATAAATAAATAAAATGTTTCTGAAGGCGTTCTTGGGAAACCTAAGAGACAAAAAATATCTGAGTGGTCTGGATGTCATGTACAAACAATTCATCGAGGCTACAATAGGATACACATGTGATATCTTGGGATCTAACTTTTCTGCAACGAATTTGGACAAGATATGCAACATTCAAGTGAAGCCAGCAAACCTACTAAGGAATATTCCCGTGTGGAAATCTGCTAAAAACCCCGAAAATATGATAGAGGCGACTGGAGTAGTGCCCCTGCGATGGACTCGAGTATGTAGACCCCGTTCATATTGGAAATGCGCAGGAACGCAGTCGGAACACCGAGAAAAGATGCGGAAATCGTTGAAGGAGGCTGGGATCACCTGAATTTTGTTTATTCTGGATATGACGGTGGTTTTTTGGTTCAATAATAATAATGTTGGAATTAAATTTAATCTGAAAGTTTTTTGGAACAGAAAAATTGTTAGTTGGTCGGACGGTTCTGATAATGAAGTATCTCAATTGCACGAAATAACCTCATCTCGTTAAAACGCTTATTGGCGACTATTACTACATACAGATAAGACCTGAGGAGACAACAAGATCCTTATAAGAGACGTTAATCCTGGTGAGTCGTCGGCTCTTGAAGAACTCTTCCTTAAAGTTTCTCCAGAGAAATTGCATGTAACATCGTTCAGTAATTAATTGTGTGGTTCCCAGATTTCCATCAAGAAGACCTGCTCCATTTTGGAAGTCACCTTTAAGCTTCTGTTATCATTCACACATCAAGTTGACCTGGTTGCCTCAAGGATCCAAAGGAAGTGGAAATTCTTAAGTCTTTTTTCGCATTTTCCGATATCTACTCACACATCACTGATATGGAAAACGCTAATCGTCGCGCCAATCACGGATTAGTTCACAGATGCACGCGAGACTTGCTCAATTGGCCAAGTCTCCTGAACATCCGGTTAAGACGGAAGTCAGATTATATCTAAAACCTCACCCAGATACTGGAAGAAACCTTCCTTTCCGGGGTTAATAAATTAAATTCCCGACAAAACAATAAACATGTCATCAAAAATTATTAAATTTCAATTAATTTTAAGGTCTCCATTATGGCACACAGGTATTGAGCACGCAACGCGAGTTATCCCTCTGTTTGCGAATCCAATGTTCTGGAAGAGCCATCGAGTAATTCTAGGCTCCCCGTTCTCAAACAATAAATTACACAAACATTTAAAAAATCTTAATTTGGCTATAAATGTCTACTGAATGTAGGTTGTTCTCTTTATAGTGGACTAGGATTGTTACCACTTTTTTTGGGCATCCTTGTGTCACCTCTACGGTTAATTTACAGATGTTCCTAAATTAATTAGGTAGTTATCCTGGTTAATGGATAATTTGTCTGAACGTTAACTTGTCGATGTAGCTTTGGTGGGCCATGAAATCAGGAGGCATTGCTTTCGGATATACAGAAACGGTAAATTCACCAATGTCTGGTTTAATTTATTAATCCAGAATATTAAAGGAAGTTAACATCTAATTAAATGTATTCGCTCTTACAGTCGCAGAGACAGAGATCTTTCCAATATCACATACAACTCTATCCAGAACAAACGGAAAGGGAAGTAAACTTCCACTCCTTGAGTTTTAGGAAGCCCTCCAGTGAAATAGAGAAGAATAATTGATTTTTTTAGTTAAATCCTACCAACAGGAAGGGTTTTTCAATATAGCAAAAAGTAATCGTTATACCGTACGTAACGACTGAGAGACTTTTCCCAACTCCAACACCTGATGGGTTTTTGACTTTTGTTAATTATAGAATATTGATTCAATAAATTATTTTATCATATTACAACAAAATCAAATATTATGGCCCAGAAGAAGAAAATGAAATTATTTTTATTTCAAATTTATTGCACCCACCAAAGCTACAGGATTTGAAACAGCGTTCGAAAATAATTTTGAATTTCATATCATAGAAGAATTCGCAATAGTTCTGATAGTAAAATGGGCTACAGTCTCTTATGACATTATATAGTGTCCCTAGAGATTTTAATTCGATATTTACCGTTCAAATAAAATAAGTCTTCTGAGTGATGCAATGCTTATACACGTGAGAGTCTTTGCAACCAGAAATTCCCATGGTTTTTGCATAAGGAGGTTTGGCATGTTTGAAGATTCAACCTTCTAAAAGACAGTTTTGGTCAGAGAATGAATCACATCTGTAGCATTTGATTCGGATACAACTACTAACTCAAAATGACCGCTACTTTGATTTAAAATAACAATCAAAATCATGTTTTATTAGATTAAATGACATAAAACATGTTATCTAGTGCATAAGTGCTAATCGATGAATTGATATTAGCCGTAGTCTATCACATCTGCCATTCTTGGTTAGTTTTTATAGAAAAGTAGATTTATCAAAAACCACTAATTGGGACGACTCAATGTTACGTCATGATATTTCCTAAAAATTACAAATCCAATGGTCAATCTCGATTTTTTAAGACTGATTTATTTTATTAACCCCGAAATCACGAGAAAGAGGATAAAAGTTATCGTCTAATTAAGTGATACCGGTGTCCATACCAGTCCTTTTCCTGCGGTTAGTTTTGGAGAAGGATTAATCTCTATAGCGTGGGAAGGTTTTTTCTCATATCTCGGGCAGGCGTCCATATATAAGTTTGATGTGCGGTCCGAGGGATGGTCAGGGACTTTGCCATCTTGAGGAACTCCCGGTGACGTTCTTTAAGATATTCCATGATTGGGGGAACGTTCAGTGTTTTTCGTAGTAACGAGGTGGATGTCTTTTTCTACGATCTCCTTTTCTAACACTCGTGATAAGGCGCAGATGATGGATACCGTAGGATGACGGGCAGTTTGGTGGTTTTGTTGTTTTTCAGAATAGGGTGTATCAGAGATTTCTTCCATATTGACGGAATCTTGTTCTCGTCTATTGAGAGGTTGAAATTTTGTGTTATTGGGGCCGTCGCGGAAGGACCGCAGAAGAATGGAGTGAAGTTATTCATTTTCCTGATTACTGAGTGCATCATTGACAGGTCAAAGAAAGTCATGTTGGGACATTTATTCCTTCGACCATGACTTGAATGAACATCCAGGTCTTTTGAATATGGTTTATGACTACACTCTATCCCATAAATGTTGACCCAATTCCCATAAATGATGACCCAATTCCAATAAATGATGACCCAATTGCAATAAATGATGACCCAATTCCCATAAATGTTGACCCAATTGCCATAAATGATGACCCAATTCCCATAAATGATGTCCAAGTTATACTAATTAAATAATTTAGGAAAAAAGTATTTTATTCAATTAATCTGTTATTAATTCCATGTACCCTTTCCCAAATTTTCTGTACTCAATCTAACTTCGGACCTTTTCTTGAGTCTTTTTCTTGTGATGCAGGCCTCCTTTAAATTCCTTGAAATTTGAGACTTAGAAAGATTCACTGAAAGTTTTTCTTGAAGACCAACTTGTGTCAGCGAGTTGTCATTTCCAAAAATAGATCTCATTTCGACATTCAACATTTCCTTATTTTTCTTTTTCGGCCTACTGTCTTGTAAAGATCACCGAAAGTAGGATCCTCGAGTTCACAGCTTTCGATTTTTTGAATACACCTGTTCAAACTCTTTTTGCTGATCGAGGTGATCTCAATCAACTCTTCTTTTGTTTTAACTTTATAAAGTCTTTTAATTTGATTAAATAGACTTTCGTTCATAAAAACCTTGCGACTTCTCATATCTGTATTAGTTGATACCATAATAGGGGAAATTAAAATATAGATTTACTCGTGTATTATATATATAACTTGGACATCATTTACGGGAATTGGGTCAACATTTATGGCAATTGGGTCAACATTTATGGCAATTGGGTCATCATTTATGGCAATTGGGTCAACATTTATTGGAATTGGGTCATCATTTATTGGAATTGGGTCATCATTTATGGGAATTTGGGTCATCATTTATGGGATTGAGTGTAATATTCACGTAGTACTTCATAATGTCATTGGGATTTGAAGATAATTTGTTCCCCTTGCTATGGAAACTTCCGGATCCTACTCCCCCTCTACACTCGAGTTTTTCGGACGTCTTGGAAACCGGATCACCTCATGCACTGGAGATCTCCGTGAACGCCGCTGGCTATTTGAGCGAATTTCGCTCGCAATTTTGAGAGGGAACAGCCACGCAGTGAGGGCGGCAACTACCTGACTTCTATTGTTTAATAAAAGTTTTATAAAACGAAAAAAAAAAGATAGCTCTCGATGTCTCATTAAATGTGGAGAGCACTTCTTGAGAGCAAGTGGAGGAAGTGTTGTTAATAGCTTTTCTGAGCACGGCTTCCCAACTTTCTTTGTTGTGTTTTGTAATATTACGCCTGACTTCTTTATTCAGTTTTGATTTCCTTTCAGTTACGTCCACTGATTGTCTTTCGAATTTCTTCAGTTTATTTCTCGCTTGGATTAGAGCTCGCGTTTCAGCATCAATTGGGTGTGATGGACGTTGAGGACGACCCATCGGAATGTATCTTTTTCGAGCTCGGAATATAATCTCGTTAAAGTATTTGACAGCAGCCTCGATAGATCCGAAGTCCTCTATCCGGAAGGCCTGAAGGTTTAGCTAGATAAATATGTGAAAGCGGGTCATATTGCCTTTGAGAAGTTAATATTGGTTCTTGGAGTGTTCATTAACTTATGTTTTTGTGGAATCCCCATGAAGATCGGGTTATGGTCAGTATGCAAGTCGTATATAACATCCCATGAAATAACAGCCGCAAGAAAAGGAACGACAAAGAAGTGTCGGGTGAAGTAGGTGAGTCGCCTCGACGGGAAGGGGCCCTTGTGTGTTTGCTTATTAAAATGATCAGGTTGTCAAAACTTTCAGATATGAGGGCTCTCCGTTGATCCAGTTGTTGGTCAGCATACTATTGAGAACTCTTAGTATTTAAGTAACCGCCAATTAGCGTGTTTTCCAACCTGGTGAATCGCTTGAGTTCGGGGCTGTAGCCGCTGGGGCATGACGGTGGAGGGATTATTTACATATTGATAACTGTCAATCGGAGAGAGGTAGGCAGGTTCGTTCGGAATATTTCTGGCCATTATATGCTTCCTGATTAGCGTAATCAGGCCTCCTCCCTTTTCATCACCTCTGTTTCGTCCGAAAACGGAATATCCCGGAAAGTTGGGGGTTGATCGCCGTGGATTAAGTTTCGTCTCTTGGAAAAGAGCTATATCCACTAAGTTTTTTGTTAATGAGAAAGCGTTGAGTTCGGCAATTTTTGTTCGGATACCATTGATGTCAATTTGTAATTGACTATGTCTGGTCCAGGATTTTCCTCGACATCTCCACAGGAAAGGAGTAGGATTCGACACCATCCGCACGTCCATAGTTTCGGGAGTTTGCGACTCTTTTCCAACACTTCAAGCGAGCGATGCCACCATGTAGGCGAGACACACGGCATGAAAAAATAAGACTGATCGACAAGACCACGTGGTTTTGTCTAAGTTTTCAAGTTTTCAAGTTAACGAGAAAAACGTTAGACTAATAAAATATTTTTTATATAATGAAATTATTGTCAGCAACATAGAATCATATTAACTATTAACCACGTGCGGCTTTAGACAGATGATCAGCATAGTTTTTTTTCAGCTTTGAATCTCGATCCTTTATATCCCCGAAATTTCCTTCCCTGTTCAAAACTTCGCGGTTCTGATGTCGTTTGAGTCAGTTGCATTGTCTATGCTTGCGAGAAGGTGAAAGAAATGGGTTTCATCCATAGGAATTAGACGTTTCGTTTGTGGAAAATTGTAAATGAATACTATTTTGAACAACTTCCCTAAGATCAAAATTTATAATTCTTATTTTGCATTGGAATCGTTAGCCGTCCCCTTTCTAATGTTTTCATTTGTGGAAGTGACTCCGTTCCATTATTTGTTTTCAAATTACTTGCTAGTAAAACAGGATAACTAACTTTATTATTTTTTAATTTAACCACAAAAATACATTTTTTCAAAAATTCTAGTTTATGTTTTTTATTTTTATTATACTCTTCATTTAGACTTATGACTCAGTGTCATAATTGCTGGACACAATTCAGATATTTCCAATCTCGCCACTATCCATTCAGGCTGAAGGTTCCACGCATCTAGGATACTTCCTGGCTTTACGAGTGACGCCGCTATCACTGATATCTCACTGCGAGACGAGATTTTCTACAGGGACTCACACGCAACCGAAAAAAACTAAGAACATACCTTTTCCCCCTTTCAACTATTAGTTAGTAAACTGCTTAAAAGAACTTGGGGGATCATTGTCAGAAGTTGCATGTATAGGAAGATAATTAATATGATTCTATGTAATAATAGTTTAGTTTTATATCAATCAGGTACTACTCGTTTAAAATCATCTGAGGCAGAATTCTGTCAAAAAGTCAAGAGACCATTTGCCTACAAAGTGCTCCTTGATTTTAAAAATGTAGAATAAAATATTCATGATTTTGACAAATTTCATGTAAGAATTGTTAGCAGTAGTTTCCAAAATTTTCAGAAAATTAACTTTAAAGGATATTAAAATCGATAAAATTGATTTTTAATTTAAAAATTTTAAGAATTTTTTAAAATCTCATCGACAAATGGAAATTATTTTAACAATATTCCTCAAAATATTAACTTTGAATAAAATTGAAGAAAAAAACTAAGATTTAAGTTTCATACCATCAACACTTCGTTGTTTGAGTGGTTGAACCTCCCTAATAATGTCTTTGTATTGTCGTATTCTCTGTCTCTCTACTTTTTAATGAAAAAAAACTAACAGGACTGATAATTGAAAGTACTGTAAAAGCGAACCCCTATGTATTCATACGCTTACGGAAAACGTGGAAGTGCTCTTAACTAAGTAACTATTGAGGAAGAACTAATAAAACTAACAGACTGATAGTCGAGAGTACTGTAAAAGAGAAACCATAAGTATTCATACGCTTACGGAAAATGTGGAAGTGCTCTTAACTAAGTGACTATTGAGGAAGAACTAATAAAACTAACAGAACTGATAGTCGAGAGTACTGTAAAAGAGAAACCATAAGTATTCATACGCTACGGAAAATGTGGAAGTGCTCTTAACTAAGTGACTATTGAGGAAGAACTAATAATTTTGAAATTTGACATTAAATATTGATGAAATTGAGTTTAAAATGTACTAGCCTGACAGATAATAACGCTATTGTGTAAAAAAGTATATTTCTCAATTTGTATCTTAGTAGCAGAAAAAAATCCATATCGCAATAAAATCAAATTTTTAAATTTTTGACTAAAATGGAACGTGACCAGAACATAAACGATCATCTGGCTCAGATCAGAGCTAAAATAATCCGCCAAGTTTATATTTCATAGAACCATTTACCGAAAGTATAGAAACTACTGAATGCAAAGAATCGAATTCATGAGGACAACTATAGATCTTCATCTGCTGAAGGAAGTGACTTTTTGTTGGGACATCACGAAGACAGTTCTGGCAGTGACTATCACTAAAGTTAAATTTAGGATTCAGAAAACACGACAGATTTCAGCTTCACAGAGAACTCACGAAGCGGCAAAATTACATAAATCGTCTAAAAAAGGTATTTTATTTTCTAACTTAAAGCAACTTGAAAATCTTGAGAACCCTTTAACATACGATGACCCATACATTCATCCTGATGGTGGATTCTACCCAAAACCACCACCCTGTAACTATGATGCTGGCAGCTGCTGTCAAAACTATTGTCCTCAACCTCCATGCTTCGGGACAAATCCGTTAGACCTCTGTCAACCTAACTGTACTCCGAACTGTTTGGTGAATTACGGAGACTTCTCTGCGGGCAGAGCATTTAAGAAATCAGGTATAATAAAAAATGAATCGAGATTATTATGAAATGATGGTTATGCAGAATGCCCAGGTAAATCAAATGGTTATGCAAAAATGATGATTGGTACGATTAATAATTCATGTCAAAAAGTAATGATTAGTTGATATTGCAGAATCAATGTGACGACAAATGCTGTGGCCACACAACTCATATATTTGATCGGCCAGAAAGTAAAAAATAGTTAATCATATTTATTGTCTTTAAAATTAAAAAAATTAAACTTTTAGTTTTTTTGAACATTAAAATAAAAATATAGTTGTGACAAGGTCTCCATTATGGCTTCAGTCATTTAGCACGCAACGAGAGTTACCCTTCATGATGACGAGGCAAACTTATAGTTATCTTCATAAGTCATGTTGAAAGGGTTATCTAGTCGATCTAGGTAGCTGTGGGAACGTCCGCTTTGGTAGTTGCCTTCCTGTTATCCACCGGTTTCCGTCACTTTGCCATCAATGATCCAATGGCATGTAGGAAAGAAAACGATTTAGGTTCTAGAATATCCGAGGCTTTAGCTGTCACGTGCGTGAAAACAGAATGTTCTCCTATGGTCAAGTATTTTTTAAGAGGAGCCGATTCTGAGTGACTGGCTGTTATCATAAGGTTAGAAAGGGAGAAACCATCTATACAAGTGGTGTGCCAGGCAAGGTATTTACCACCCTTCCATGGGAGAAGAGTTGTGTCAGGTCTTTCATTCATGCTGTTCATTCAGCGGGGCTCCAGTCGTACTGGATATCCAAGGCTTCGAGCTTTTCCGCAATTCCCATTAATCGTCTCATGCTTCTTGCTCCTTCCGGCACTCTGTTGACTTTAAAATTTTCCTTTTTTGTAGTGAAAAAAATTGATCGTCAGAAACTCCAGATTCTATATATTTTTTATTCCACATAAATACTACTGCAACAATTTTCAAATCTGTTCAGCTGCGAATGAGTTTCTCCTGCTATCTTTATAATTCACATGTACACCAATATTGACATCATAATGCCGATAAATTGTTCCGTAGTTTATTTTGATAGATTACTTCGAGCCACTTTGCTTAGCTTATTCTTCTGGAATAAGTGACTGAAACTCCATGACGACTGAGATCCTCAGTCAGCTATGTTTTTCATAGTGAAGAGGAATATACTAAGTAAGCGTTGATGATTGATAGGCATTAACCAAAATGTCCCCTGTAGTATAGTGGTCAGTAGACCGCGTTGTTCCCAGCGGGGGAGTTTATTTTGTTGATCATAAAAACATTTTAAAATTATGGTGTTCAAAGCATTCTTCTTTTTGCTTGGTATTTACTTTATCAGTATAGTTATCCTCTCACGTGTTGTGTGACGTAGTCGGCTTAATTTTTCCCTCATATATTATATTGACAGTTCATTCTGACAGCCCAAATGCTGACTCTGTCAAGGGGAGGGGAACCTTAAGAAATATTTGTTTTATTGGAAATCGTTTGGAATTAATTTTACTTTTGTGAGCCTCAGGCTGTTTTCCCTGACAATAGTAATTGAGATACACTCTCGAAGTCATCCAGTCTCGCGTAGATCCTTGGTCACACTTTGGATCACTGAGCCGATCTGACGAACTAGGTCGTCCCCTTGTGGGCAAAGCATTCCTGACGTCTCAACAGCGAAAAGGTCAAACAAATGATTTTTCAAAATGTTTCAGTACTTCTCTTCTGATTCTTGAATTGATTGGGATCCAAAACAGTGGTGGACAGCAGAGGAAAGTCATTTTGAGACAGACATGGTGGGGGAAACGACTCGCGCTAAACTTGCATGATAAGGGATGGTAACCATAGGGATCGATCCAACGTCCACAACGACATTTTCCTTCAGCACATAGTTTAAGGCCAAGACGGATAGAGCTTACTCCATCATCATCCAACGGGTTGTCAATTTCAGCACATGGGTAAACAAGCTGCTGACTGGTAGCTAGTTGTTTTGAGGGATGCAAGTCTTTTTGTATCCCCAGTGCTCTCAAGGAAAACCTTCTTCTCAAAAATACGTCTTGAATACGTTTTTCATTAGCACGGCCCTCCGAAACATTAAGATAAAAGTTCTTCCATAAGTTCACAACTCCCGATGTTTAAACGTCTACGACTATTTCCACTGACTTGTGTTAACTGGCTTATACGTCTAGTTTTTGTTGATGTTTTGGTTGACCGGAATATTATTTTTTGAAATCCAGCATTTTTAAAATTATTGATATTCATAACATCATTCACGACATTAATCCTCATAGGTTTCATTCGCGACTACAAGGCCTACTTTAATAGTAAAATCCTCCACCTTAATCGTGAAAGAGACATTTAAAGACATTAAGACGTCAAAAAGAACTACCTTAATTAAATAAAGAACAAGTACGTTGATTTCTAAAGTCAGAAATGAAACATGGACTGCCAACCATACCAGCGATGACACTAGTTCTCGCATATGCTGAAGACATAATCGTCATATCAAAGGACAATTGTGTTGAGACAGCCTCTGGTCGACTCCAAGACTTACTAGACTGTCTGAGAATTTAATTTTAAAAAAATTACTATCGACAAGCTCTGAAAAGTCCTCCACAACTTTATTTACTTCCGATAAATATTATTCGGGTTACTTTTAGATGTCCTTCTGAATGGAATAAGCGCCAAAATGATACCCTCGAAGCACCGGTGTGTTCCGAGTGTATAGGAAGTGTATTGGTCGTGAGAGGGACATCAAGAAAAGTAGAGAAGGCTAAAAAGAGAAGCTGAAAAAATCACCTAGTGGGGGGTGCTTCCTCCCTAACATAGCGGTGATTTTTTGTTTTTAAGTAAAAAATTATCTAGTTGTACTAATTCACTTTTGAAAAGTTTAAGGTGCTCCCTCCTTTTCGAATCTTTAGCGGTACTAGCTGCAAAACACGCGCAACGATGACTTGAGCAGATACGCGTTAAAGAAACTCACCGCGCACGTTGAATTAAAAGCAAGGCACGTTTCTTGGCTCCGCGGCATGGTAATTACGTCAACCGAATATCACTTCTATCATGTCAGACAGGTTCCAGAAAGCATGTAAACCCGGAAAAATAATGAACTTGAGCAGATACGCGTTAAAGAAACTCACCGCGCACGTTAAATTAAAAGCAAGGCACGTTTCTTGGCTCCACGGCATGGTAATTACGTCAACCGAATATCACTTCTATCATGTCAGACAGGTTCCAGAAAGCATGTAAACCCGGAAAAAATAATTAATAACAGACCTTCAGAACTTATTTGGAGTTTGTCTCATAATCTCAATTAAAAAATGCAGGACCCACCGAGATTCGAACTCGGGTCTCCGGATTCAAAGTCCGAAATGATAACCACTACACCATGGGTCCAGTTTTTGGAAAATTTTATATTATCATTTCTAAGTGATATTCTTCGTTGTAATTATTTCTTGTACGAATATTAGGCCATTTGATAAAATGCTCACAAAAGCAGAAGTTATAATGATGAATCCACCCTTCCTCTCAAAAAGTGAGATCTCTTACTAAATTCTATGTTTGCATACACAACCAGTACAGAGCCTGAACCGATAAAGTTGTTGCCTTCTAAAACCCCATTGATTACTCATTTGACATGTACAGATTAAGTAAAGACTTCACTTCGGAATTCTAAGAAAATTTTCATAAAAGCATGATATTTCTCTCAATAGAATTCTGAATTTAGTGTGTCGTTTCTTAGTGTCTTAAGTTTTAAAATATTATATTTTGTTTGCTGACATCGATTACTATTTAATTTTTGTTATTCCTATCATTTTTGACTATTTCACTTTCCCTACAAATAGATTTTTGTTAAAACTCATGAAATTTAAATAGAACATTGTAAAAAGAATTTTTCAAACCAGGTCGTCATCGTAATCAAGTATTAGTTGAGACGAAAGATATCTTCCACGTGCCCTATTGAATTATTGTTAGTTGAGACGGTGTGTGGGACTAAAGAATGCCTCGGATACGCCTTTTAAAAGCATTGTGAGCCTAATTGAGGAGTACAAACATATGGCTGAGATGGAAGGATACAAAACTGGGTAGTATCAATATCCAGTTATATTTGTAGATATCGATCAGACGGGGGTGAAATTTTGAATTTACCTTACCTTAAGTTGAGGAAGAGTTACAGTACTTCTAATTTATAAAGTATTGGAGACTTCAAGCACGTGAGAAGGTGGAAAAGTGTAGATTATTTGAAAAATTATTAAATAAAAAAAGATATATTGTTAATTCAAATAAATCTATCGTTCCTATTTTATTCTTCGCTGATTGCCTTTACATGGTGGCTTCATCAAATTCCACAACGGGAAAGGTTTCTCATATCTCGGGCAAGAGTCCATATATAGTTTGATGTCCGGCCCGAGGGATGGTCAGGGGACTTTGCCATCTTGAGGAAGTCCCTGTCACGTTCCGTAATGTATTCCATGATTGGGGGGACGTTTAGTGTTTTCCGTAGTAACGAAGTGGACGTTTTTTTCGACGATCTCAGTAGTATTCTGAGACATCGGTTTTGTAAAACTTCCAGCTTTGATCATTTAATTAATTTTTTAACATCTTCCTTGATGAGGATCTCAAATTAAAATGTGGTTCACCAATTTTGTAAGTTTTGGCAACGCCTACACAAGAGGGAAGTTTTTGCAGAATTGTCCTTTGATGATCATAAATGATCCATCACAAAATACTCCCTACAACTTAACGACCAACTCCATCGGACATTAATTTTTGTTCCCCCGCCTTGATTACGATGACGACCTGGTCTGATCTTTGGTTGAGTTAGTGATGCGTCTCATTTGCACCAAGTCTTCATCACATATAAAGGGGCGTGCCTAGAGTGGGCCATAGGGACAGCTAACCCTGGCAGTACGCTGTAGGGGGTAGCAGATCAAAATCTTAGAGTTCACATTATTAATCTATACTTACTTTTTTCTCGATATTTTCTTATCATAGACAAGATCTACTGCTAGAGATCATCGTGTTCTATAAACATCGCTAAAGACTTGGAGCGTACGGGTTCTAATCGATGGCAGGTGCATGTTCGCTGTGATTTCCCTTACCATTCTTCAGTGACGTTTTCATTGCTATGACGATGATGTCACGTTTGACGCTTGCGTGCGAGGCGTATTGTGCTTTGGTTACCGGTATGTTTAAACTGAGTCCAATGATTATTATTGAATACGACGGTTGTTTCTCCTTGCTACAGTTTTCTGTTTGGATTTCCTGTGTGTATTGATTTCCTCAAAAATGATCAGACAAATGAAGCGAATATAACCTAGTCAGGCTCAAAATCGCCACAAGAAGTTCAGAGAAGCTGTTTAGATGTGTGGGTGAAGAAGCAATGAGTGGCAAAAACGATCAATCGGAGATGCCTACAAGAGACAAAAGTACAGGCTGGAATGGACGAGCTACATGGAGACTATAGACTCATTTTACTACCATCGTCATCAAGACACTATGGACAGAGGTTTGCCGTGCACAAGAAACTTGTTCGTGGAGTACATCGGTGTTGGAGTGTTAACGACAGAATCAGCATACTGCAAATACGGGTTGGGGTCAAACACACGTCGAGGGCCCTTATCTCAATTATATATGTTTATGCACAGTGGACGGGTTGCCAAAGATTCGTACGAACTTGACGCTTTCTACGTGCAGCTGTCGAGGACATATGCCGAACTGGAATCGTCTTTCTAGTCTTCATTGCCGGAGACTGGAATGCTAAAGCAGGAGTACGTCGGGAACATGAGTCGACTATCGGAAGACACGGAAGAGGGACTCGAGGTCGGACTCGAGGTCATACGTAGGGGCCGTTGTGGAAAGCGACCACAAGATAGTCGTGGCCCTGTTTGATATTACAAGTCGCTATGCACGCACTTCAGAAACAAAGCCATCTCAAGTCATACAGAGAGGATACCTAGTCGAGAGATTATGTTTTTCATACTCCACTCGAAATATCTATCGAGCATCTATGGAACATTATCTACAAGCAATAAAGACAGGTCTTCCCCCGGGAGTCACTTGGACGCATACAATGAAAAGAATTCACATAGCTGCAGATGAACACATTGGTAAGCGACCACACAACACACGAGGTACGGACGAATGCCATCCCGATGTCCCTGCACTAGCTACAAAACAGAAGGATCTTCGACTATCGCTAGAAAACATGACGAACATAGACAGTAAATGACGGTGCGAGTTGGGAGTACATCATCCAGAAATTTTTCGACGACTGTGGGTACTTTCCCTCTGGGAGACTCCCTTTCCTCTTTGCTGTTTGTGGTATACCTGGAGGTAGCACTGCGTGGTCTTATAAGTTTTTATAATGGCCAAATCACCGAAATTACATACGCTGATGGTGTGGATTTCGGGTGTCCAGACATTTGGCCGACAGGAAATTCTAAGTTTAAAATTCAGAGATAAAATTCAAGATAAAAACATTTACTTAAAGGTTATGAGAAAGCGGATGTTTTATAGACACTCTTTGTGAAAAAAGATCTGTGCCATCCTTCAAGTGAATTCGTAGTTCTTGGGAGGCCTTCTGCCTGTCTGTCGTGTACATTCCACATTTCCAAACTAAACAATGGTCTTCTTCTCCTACCACGTTGCAAGGCTTCGATCAATGGTGTCTCAAAATAGGTCAGAAGATCTCCCAACACGTCATCATTCTCGTCATCTATAGTTTCAAGGAGCGCTCAGAAACTCTCAATGACTTGAGGTACAGGAACAAATGCCAGTGCATTTATGCTTAATTTAATTGTCGGCCTAATATCTGTTGGCCAAATGTCCTAGTACCGGAGTTCGTATCGGAAGATAAAGCAGCCTTGTGGCGGTTACTTGACGTCGCCCCTGCACAACTTGGAAAATGGTTTCTTACGGTGAATACAACTAAAACTGAAATTGTGAAAATCGTACGCATGGGATCAAGATTGGAAGAGGGATGGAGACGTTCCAGAAAGCTCGGCTCCCTCCTCGGAAACAGTGAGGACATAACTCGTAGGAAAGTACTATTGACGGTCGCACTGAACAGGATAAAGACGGATTTGTTGGCTAACAGACCGGTAACAACCGTGCTTCGTATGCGCCTCTATAATGCTTTCGTGAAGCCGGTCCTGCTATATAACTCTTCCTGCTGGGGGACCTCGGTCTCAGAAACCAAAACTCTTAACTCCTTCCACCGAAGGCAATTACGAATACTGTGGGGAATACAATGGTCGACACGGATCAACAATGAGGCACTGTACCGAAAGTGCTCAACGCGACCTGTGACTTGGGATGTGGTGGAGGCCCGATGGAGACTGTTTTGACACGTCCTACGGATGGACCACACATCACCTGCAAATTTGGCAATGGATGAATATTTCGCTGCAAGTGGAAAGAAATATCGGGGCGCCCGCGTACTACGCTACCGGGGGTGCTGGGTGAGGATCTCAAGGCAATCAATCGGAGGCTCGTAAGTGGGGGAGATCTGGATTCTATGAGAGGTTAGTAACAGGGGAGGATGGACGAGTTGATCCGAAAAATCGATTTTAGTGCCGCACGTGTGGAAATATAACAATCATGATTCTATGATAGCCGCATATAACAATAATAATAAACACCTCACCTTACTCGATCTTATTCATTCTCCTAGCACTCGCTCCGAGCAGCAGAAAGCTTTGCACGCCCCTGCACACATGAGTCTAACAGAGGATATAGTCATGTGTGGCACAATTAATTAGTATATTTGAAATTTTGTTAAAATATTATAAAAATGTTAAAAATATTTTTTTGTTTTTTTACTCTTAATTAATATTTTATTTTTTAGTATAATAATTCAAATTTCCTCATTATTAAGATTAGTGGTTTTTACTCAGAATTAGTGATATTTTACCAAAGTTACCTCCTCTTCTTTCTTTTCTGTTTGTTGCACTTTTGAATTTGTTGGAATAGACTTTCACTAATTCGATGGGTCTGGTTGATTATGCATTTGTTGAGTTTAACTGAAGTGAACGAAAATTCTACGTTTTTGTCTGTTTTTTAAATCTGCGATGAACTGAGTGTAGGCTGAGCATCCCAGCCAATTGTCCGATAAGTTTAGGTCCTTCAGATGCTTGCTCAAAGACAGTAACTCTGAGATTTTCTGGAAAAGTCGAATTGAAGTGACACTTTTTTGAGTCTCGTCGAGTTCGTTGTTGGACAAATTCAATTTTTCAATCCAAGGAATCACAGTCCTTACCTTTTTTCGTTTACGAACTTGTTTTAACGGAATAAACAACATTTTGGTTTTTCTACTTTCTTTTCGTTCTCCTTTCTCTCCGACTCCACCAATGCCGAAATGATGCTGTAGGTTCCTTCATTCTGAAGTCTGTTCCCCTCCAGATTGATAAATCTGCTATAAAATGTGTAATCAACGTGAGTGACGTGGAGAGAATTAATTCTGCTAATTCGCTTGCACTTTCCGAGGTTATTTCGGAAAATCTAAGACTGAGGCTTTTCAAGGATGTGTTCCCTTTAAAATCTGCAGCCAAATACTTGCATCCCCTGTCCCCAATTCCAAATTACCATAATATTGTACTTGTTGCAGTCCAAAGTTATATTTTCTATGTTATTCAGTTTTGAAAGCGCTCTTTAATGCTTTATGATAGGAAACCCGGATAAAGTCGCCATCTTGTCCCCATCGAGGCCATTCTCGATGAAGACGACCTGTGTCAGCTTTAAATATCCGTCGGTAATAACTCGATTCTAGAATGGAAGGAATTTATTACAAGCATTTCCACACATTGGTGACTCAGGAAAATATGGCAGAGGTGGACCTCTTTCACGAAGCAGTAGCAGGAATCTTTAACAGCGAATAACAGTGGGTAAAGAACGACGGGGGTTGATTCTAATTTATGGTTGATGGTAATCTGGAATGACAAATGGTGGTAACAGAAGTGAGTAATTGCTCAGCTTTAATATTCTCCTTCATATTATTCATGATAGATGTGCTAGTTTGTGTGCTGTATTTTAAGCAATATTTCTTGTATGATATCATTAATCTCTTCATCACTGATTCTATCGATTCTGCCATTCCCGGAGCATTTGCTGACTTGCTTCTTCTAAGGTTGCTCATATTTCTTGGATATAATATTAATGATTATTAAGATATTTATTTTTAATTTTAATATATTTATGGATAACTCTACTTTGGACAATCGTCCTCTCCACTATGCCTATCGAGCTTTCTTGAAGACTGGTCATCTCTTCACCTGTCTGGGGCCACCTAGTAATCTCTTCAGAACCAAATATACCGGTGGCTAACAAGAACGTCACCAAACATCAAAGCGTATTCAAAATAAGAAAATTTTTGCATCTCGAATTCCACCACGGCTTCAAAATTGGCTAACGAATTTCAGGAAAACGTTGTCGGGTGAAATAATGTCTTGTCTATCTCACTACCGATTCCTTCCAAACGGAGTCCCCCAAGGCTCTGTTTTGTCTCCTACTTTCTTCAACTTGCATCTAAGCGATATTCCAACCTGATTATCGCTTCTAAAGACATTTAAGAACGTATCTTGTGGGACAGTATCGCTTTTCATGGAACTTTCGTATATAAGGGCGAGCGTAAAGTTTAAGCGTATGTATTCTGACCACGTAGATTACTCATAACCAGACTTGTCAATTTGACATTATTGACAGAAATCCACTGCTTTTTTCTGGTGGTCTCATTTTAATGACGGGAAAAATATGAATACTTTGAGATTCGCTTTTCCTGTAGTCTTTACTATCCTTTCTGTCAGTTTCTCCAACGTAGAACAGTCAGACTGAGAGTGAATAAAGACATTAGTAGAAAGGTACCAAAACTCAGCAACATTTTTTGAGTCACAAATTAAAAATTTTATTAATATGAATAGCATATTGTAAGTTCTAATTGTTTATACACCCAAAATAATTGATGTGGTGTTGCCTCTCATCAATCGGAGGAACTACTGGGATTTGCGAACTGCTTGTGGCTGTAACTAAATTTTAAACGAGAGAAGTTTAGGATTCACGAAAGGTCAGGTTCCAAATCCCCCCGATTCAAAATCGAAAGAAAATGTTCCTACCACTTTCTGTACCCGAATCTCTCAAATACCTTTTGCAGTAACTGCGGTCTCTGACTGATGGAATCGCTGCAAAGAAATGTGTTCTGCCTATATATGTTATCTAAAAATTTAAAACAAGATCTTTCAGTGAATTAATTATTTTTGTAAAAATTTGTCAGGAATCACTTGCTTAGTTAAGCAGGCGCTGCCTCAAGCTGCTGTCGTATCGCCCCCTTTTCGCTTGAGACAAAGTCTGTCGTCAGTATACGGAATTCCCATAACTCAATCACCGTCTTCCTGAAGTCGGGGAAAGTCAATTCCAAATATAAGGCGATGAAACGTTCACACACCTATCGCACTCCTACTCCAACAACTAGCAATAAAGAGGAATGAAAATGACTATGATTACGTTAAGGTCCTGGAAAGTTCCAAATAAAAAAATCCAGTCATTCTGGTTCTTTAGTAACACGACTGTTACGTGGGGCGATACTAGTCTTCAGATACATTAAACCCGTACGCAATTGAACAACGCTTATTCTATCATTGACCCTCCGGAAACACTATAGTTCATATATTAGATACTTGTGAACTGGAAATCCCTGCCCATAGTGTCCGCATTCAGAAGATAAGATTAATCTTCAATCTCTATGTAATTCATAAATTCCTTCTTTGACTTTTGTCTATTGAAGGCAACAGACTTAGCTTCTATATTTTTTTCACAGTCCTGATAGCAATTACCTCTGGCATTGAAGTTTATATTACTTAGCCTGTTATAACCATCCATACGTGCATTATATATAAGTTCTATAGAGAAAGATGACCATCTCAACCAAAAAAACGTGGTTTATATTTTTTAAATAAAGTTCAATTTACGATTTATTTAATAAACTATAAAAATTAACATAAAATTTTATTTATTAAAAAATATTTTTAAATACACAAATAGAAATTTAAAAGTAAACACTTTTGTTATGAGGATTCGTGTTTTAAATCGTGATCCTAACGAATACACTCGTGCTACTAAGAAAGATGTTCATAAGAGTAATTTAACTTTATTCATTTAAGTCCACCGAAATTATGATCCAAAATTACACCCTTTTGAGATGGCCCGTGAATATACACGTGCTCTAAATGCAGTCAAACTGGAACGTGTCTTTGCGAAACCTTTCATTGGGGATCTAGCAGGACACAGCGACTCGATCAATTCGATTACATGCAGTCCCACAGATCTTTCAATTCTCCTTACTGGTTCATTCGATGGCGAGGTTTCCTTTGCATTTTATGGAGATTCGTCAATGGAATATTGCTCAAAGAAGCTGTCTTCGGAGTTTTATGGACACCCACGTGGGCTGTGTCAATGGAATTTGCTTTGGAGTTGATGGCCGTTATTTTTACTCTGTTTTTCATTATTTTTACACTAGTGTGGAACTGACAACGTTATAAACCGTTGGGATCTGCAAGGGGGATCAAGCTGTTCACAAAATTCTTTCAAGAGATATTTTACTCGAATGGATCACATTATAAAGAGATATCTTTGTTTTTTACTCAGTCTCTTTGTGGGACGAGAGCAGGATGAACCTTTGAGGGAATTCACGTGGGGAGATGATAGTATCAATGACGTCAAGTTTAATCTCACCGAGACTAACTACGTCGCTTCTGTGGCTTCTGACCGTTGCATAACACTGTACGATATCCGAGCAGCCAATCCACTCAGAAAAGTCTCCTTTCTTATTTATTCGACAGATAACCACGCAGATGAGGTCAAACAGATTGTGCTGGAATCCCATGGAACCCTTCATGTTGACTGTGGCTAATGAGGACTATAATCTCTACACATTTGACATTCGCTCTATGGGTAGACCATACAACGTCCATATGGGTCACGTGGCTGCTGGTTTGTTTTAAGTTTGAGTTCTCAGTCTTAGACGTGGACTACAGTCCCACTGGACGAGAGTTGGTGTCTGCTGGCTATGACAAGAGCATCAGAATTTTCGACATAAACGCTGGGAGTTCGCATGTGCGTCAGAAAAACTGGGAATTGTATATTTATGCTGTCATCTTAACAGATGAAACCACGTGAGAAACTTGCAGTAAATTACAACAATTCGTTGAAGGAGAAGTATGGGGATTTTCCTCAAGTGAGGAGAATACATCGTCACCGCCTAATTTACAGAATGCACGTGAGAATAGGCTGATGAGAGAAACTAACAAGAGAAAGTCTGAATTTCTATTTATTTTTTAGGGAAAGAAATAGAAGAGCTCACAGTCGACCAGGTCAAGTACCATTTGTTAGTGAGAGATGAAGCACGTCATAAAAGAAGATGAATAATTTTATTTTTTGTAAATTATTTATTTTGTTATCGTAATTTATAAATTAAAGAGTCAAAGGGCAGTTAATCTAGTGAGCTTGAATTGCCCAGGCTGTTTCCCCTGACAATAGCTATCGAGATACGCTTTCGAAGTCATCCAGTCTCACGTATATCTTAGCTTGAAGTCCTAATATGATGATTAGGGGATGAGTGGGGTGTTGAGTTAGTTAACTTTGATTATTGATTACCGTGTTGTTCACTTTGTGATCTGTCACTAAGGCACGCAGCTCCTAAACTTTATTTCTGACCCCGTTTATGTGGAATTACAAGACGACTAGGAGGGATCTTACTCTACACGTTTTTATTATTTTTGTTGGTTGATGACTATACAGTCACGAACACAGGAAGCTCACTCTTATGCAAATAACTATCCAGAGTTTGTAGTCAACTTAGGGAACTTTCTGTCGATACAGAAAATAAAACCTTGAACCATCTAAAAGACAAAATTATGTCATATTTTTAGATGACATGGTCTCGGTTAAAAGTGTTCAGTCATTCTTGTCGATACTTCCAGTGGTAGAATAAATTGGCCAATAAAAGTTATGAAAGCATTCATCGAAGCAAATATTCCTCTTTACAAGATGAGGCAGCTTTCCTTGTTACGTCTATCAAGAGGAAACTTCTCCGTTACCATCTAAAATAACATGACTTGCATAAAACAAATTTCTACCGAAAAAGTAAATGAAATTGTAAGTGTATCCTAATTTTTGTACTTAATATCGAGAATAAAGGCCTCTGTTGTGAAAAACAAAAGAAAAAATTTTTTCAAAAATTAGACATCAAATAGGACATCAGTTGCCAAAAGACAGTGAGCATTGACGCAAACTGTGCAATTCAGAGTTGTTCACCGAGTCAACCCCTCTCTCTAGGATCTCCAAACCTTAACGATATTACGTTCCCAATCTCTCGGATAACACCTCGGTCACACCCGAACTCTCAAACGCAATTGAGACGAAACGGAAAAGTTCCCAAACGCAGAATATTTATCCAGCTTCCTCCGTTCGGCAGACTTAGCGGCAGGACAATCTGAGTTTGTACTGGCTATCATATTCGCCAGGAAGAAAATATCAACGCGTAAATTGTACCAACAAACCATTGAAGTATCCACCCTGCGTCATCGATTGACAAACTCAGTTTTTTACACGAGAAGAATCTACGCATTTTACGTAGTCTGACAGATCCTATCACCGTCACTCCTCTGTCGGAGTCGTCGATGCGAAGGAATGGTCGCGGAGTTCATCTGGTTTTCTCAAATGCCAAAAATCTACTATGTTCGAGCACAGAATGAAAATGGAAAGGAATATAGGGGAACCAGGATCACCCAATTAGTTTGGTTACTACTTCCTTCTTACTCAGTGTCACCTGGGATGACTTTAAATGAGGCTGATAAAGTTAACTAATATGGGATACCAAATCTCTCCTGCACGTTTGAATGACACAACAAAACATAACTAATTTTCCTAGTAAATTCTTTGTTCATAATTAGGCGATTCGTATCCAATAGCAACATCCATGAGTCGCTTGATGTTTGATATACAAAAACACAAAGATCATAAATTACAAACTACTAGTTAGAATATTAGTTAATTTCTTAGAAGGATTGAAAACCTATAAAATAGCTGAATTGGTTGCGAAAACAGACTGTTCTTAACGATTTGAGATTCAGTGATTGTTCCATCACAGAAATTGATATTATCGGATGTTGTGGGTCTCGAATCATCGGAAATCGTGTAAAAATCCAGAATCGACGAAATGAGAATAAACATTGAGTTGGGTTTTATTCAAAACTTAATGAGCTTAGTAGAAAATAAGAGTAGTTTTATGCATCTGTTACAAAAAGATCATGTAAGAATAATAGATGCTAAAAGAACAATAAAATCTTTTATGGATAAAATCAACCTATATTTATATTATTTAAAAAATGAAATTTTTCACTTTGTGAATTCGAAAAAGTAGCAGAATATAAATGAGGAAATTTATACATTACGGTTATCTCACTCAAAGCTGAACTTTTTATTTTTTAGTATTAGCTTTGATATTTTTAAGTGGATCATTGATCCATTCAAGTCGAAAATTTTGAACTCTGATTAAGAGAGGAATTAATGACCTCAAAAATAATACATCTTGTGAAATTAATTTTCTGAATATTTCAATTTTTCTGTTTTGGAAGAATTCGAAGATTAAAGAACAGTTTCCAAATCTTGTATTCTATCACTCATATAATCTTGTACTTTCCAATTTCACATCTTTTGAAAGAGGATGAGCTCATTTATTGAAAAGTGAACGAAATAATTGAAAGTTTGTGAGGTGATATTCGACTCCATTTATGTCTTTCTATGTCAAATCAAACGTTTTTCCATAAAACTGTTCGTTGATAGCTAGACACATAAAAGCAAAAAAAGTTAAATTTACTAACGGGCAAGGCACTAGGCGTCTCCTTAGTAAGGTGGATCCAAAGAAACCATCAGAGGGAAGGAAGATAAATTTTTAGCCAATTAGTAACATAGCACCACAGTCACAAATAATTAATCTAAGCAAGTAACTCAGGGAGAACCCCTGCATATGCTGACTTAATCCATCCTTCAATAGTCCATTGCAGGATTCCGAAGAGGGGTGAAGTAGATTCACCCTCTTCTATTTTCGTCAATGTCCTACAGTCATCATTTTATTTATTTATTAACCCCGGATGCACAGAGAAAGAAGTTAAAGTATACAACTAATTAAGTGTATCCAATTTCCACTTTACAGAAACAGAGTCCATCCGGAATCAACACAAAAGGAAAAAGACGTCCATACGTGCAGCTGTGGAAACCCATCAGTGGAGTGGGTGACAGAAAATGATCCTTTTTTGTGCCGGTCTGGCACTGGGCGCCACCTAGACAGGTGAATCACATGACGCCACTCTAATAAGAAGAGTGAAAAGAAACAGAGAAACAAATATAAAACTTAAACCAATTAGCCACGCAGCACCACATGGCGCCACGCGGCGTACAGTCATCATAAATAATATTAATAAAATAAACATAATATTAATAGAAATAATTAATTTAAAAATTTAATTAATAAAATTTCATAATCAATTATCAATGTCGCATAATATAAGATATAAAGATGCTCACGATTTTGGTAGTTTTCACGGAGTTATTATTTTAAGAGAAACGGAAGTCAAGGGCACAGGCCTCACTGGAAGCTCATCCCGAGAAAGTTCCTGTATAAAAATCCCTTAGTTTTAAGGTGATCATTGAACCGGTCAAATTTTCTGAAGACCTGATTACAATTGAGAAGCGAAAGTTCATAATCAGTCGTCGACTCCCCCTTGAGAGTATCTGTAAACTCGTTCGGAACAGACTTGCTTTGGATTCAACCTCTGCTATTTATCTCAAGATAGGGGACGTTGTCCCCTCCCTCAAGTACCCCTACTTTTAAGTGTGTAGCTCCACAATGGGACAGCTTTATACCAATTACAAAGAAGATGATGACTTACTATACATTTATTATGCCAAGGAAAGTGTATTCGGAAGCTTTTGATAGTATTTTTAGTTATTTTCTATTTTTTTACTTTTTTTAATTAGCTTAGGAACTTGCAGTGATTATCAAAGTATTTAGACGGACTCTTTACCACCCCCTTGATCGAAGAGCTTGTGATCTGAGTTTCTAAGAGAGTCTAAGATACTTCAATTTGATCCCTTCACTTATGCGTCGTGAGAATCTTAGAAGATTCGAATGCACCGTGTTTAGGGAGGAATAGGAATATTAGCGAGATTATAGTGAATATAATGTTACGGAATAAATTTGAGTAATGAAGTAAAATCAATAATATATTTATTTTTTAATAGAATTGTGGTTTAGTTTGTGTTTTTGTAATTTATTATTGTTTATCAAACATTTTAAAGGTGGGAGGCGCAAACCACATTTTGAGCCACAAGTTTCATGCTTTTATAATTTATATGGAATGGCGATTGTTAGATGGAATACTTACTGCTTTTGCAAATGGTTCCAGACCTCCTCTTTCTTCAATGGCTTATATATTAACCCCAGGCTTACAATCTTTGGTAAACTCAACACAAACAGTCACAACTACTCAATCTAAAGATTTTATTCATATGGGTTAACACAAGAGAGCTGACCAAGTCATTCATGTTTAGAAAAATAACAGTCGCCAAATATGGGATCAACTAAGGAGAAACCCTCTGACTATAACTGAAAGATTTGTCACATCATCTGAGACCACTTTATTATGATGGACTGTACTAGTCAAACACTCCTAAAGACCCTATATGAAATAATCTCACGAAAAAGACTGTGTGATCAGTGTCTGAAAAAAAAAAATTCTTCTGTATCGTTTGACTAAATATCGTTTATTATTTATGGTGGTCAGTGTAATAGGTGCAAGACCAAATCCAAAGGGTTTCGGGTCCGAATCTCGCTGCTGTCCATTTCGGTCAAAGGTTCCACGCATAGACGATGCTTCTGGAATTGACAAAATTGAGTCGAATCAAAGATCCGTTTATGAAACTTAAGCTATGGGCCAACTATTCTTCATGTTCCCACTTTTTGGTAAAATCATGAAATAAAAATTCTTAAGATCATAGTAACCACCAAACTAACCCGACGTTCAAAAAGGAACCTCATCTTTGTTGTGTTCCTCCCTCGAGTCCACATATGCACGATGTTTACACTCGCAACCCCTTCGGCTTTTACACATTAGGGATTTCAGAGGCATTGGGAAAGTCCACCCAGAAATTATTCGCTGCATAACAGAGATGTTGATGTCGCAAACATAACAATATTGAAGTCACATTTTCCATAATTTAAGGAATCGTAGTTTGATAACAATTGAAATCCACAAGTTAGAAATTGATTCGTCTTTAATTAATTCAATCAGTTCTTGTATTTCCTCCTCCGAATCAACCTCGAATGGTAACCATGGTTTTTGCAATCTAACATCCAATATTCCAACAATTCTACGCATAGAAGTTATGCATTATGGCCTGGAGGAATTGAGCACACAGTTAGTGTTACCCCTCATAAGCGCGAGGCTAATATTCTAGAAGAGCCATCGCGTCATTTAGGATCTCCCTTTCGCAGTCTTGCAGTAGGCTATATTAACCTGATAAACTCAGACGTGCTCGGGTCAAGAACAACAACCATCTAAAGGATATCGGCTGGAATGCGAACTGATTCACAAAGCTGAGATAGTTGATACTTTTCATCTGAGAAGAACATTTAAATTTATAAGACAGATTGAGAAACCTCAAAAGAGGCCAAAAAATGAAAATTCATTAATATCCCTACACACGGAAATCTTTAGTAAAAGGCGAAAGATTTATACGCTATGTGTAGAAAACAGAACAGATGTCTTTAATTAAGGATCGAGCAGAATTTATATTATACTATGAATTGATATATTATTATTTGATGCTTTAATATAAAGAAATTTAAAGTGAATCATATTTTTAATGATTAATTATCAATTATTTTTATTGAAAATTTATTATAAATCTATAAAAATTATAATTTATTAATTTCAAATTAATTTTAATTTTTTTAAACCACTCATTTTTTTGTTGAGCTGGTGACGTGGCTCTTGATCTCAATGTCTGGAAAACACAGTATCAAGCCATTGGACTTCTCCCTTCTCACGTTTAACGTCAGGGGACTCTCTAGCGTTTGGAAACGGAAGGAACTGGTCGAGGATCTTTCAAAATACAAGATTTCAATCGATAAAATATGTACAACCAGATCGACTACATCATATGCAGGCAAAAAGATCGAGGAATTATACTTGATGCACGAGCTTATGGTGGATCGATTATCGACAGCGACCCAAAATGGTTATTGCTAGACTTTCTCTAAAGAGATTTATGGTACTACAAAGAACGAAACGGAAGCACATTGAGACCACCGAACCCAACTATAGACGTTATAATTTGGAATCCTTAATCAGTCAATCAGAAGGGGCCCTAGAATTTAAAGAATATCTGGATACAGAACTAGAAAACATGCCTACAGATTTGCCGCTCGGAAAATCCTGGGATTTTGTAAAGCAGTCAATACATAAAGGAGTCAATCTGCATCTATTGAAAGAAAATGAGAAAACCCCATCGCACAATGAAATTTACACGGTGAAGGACCTTGCCAATAAACAGAAGACCATATGGATGCTATATCAAAATACTGACGATTCGAACGTAAAATCAAAATTGCGGCTAGAAAGAAAAACTATCAAAGCAAAAATAAGAAAAACTATACGCCAGCATAACAGAAATAAAGCACTGGACCAGATTAAGAAGATAGAATCTCTCAAGGACAACGCTAGATTTTACGAGGCTGTGAAACAGATGAAAGGAAAGAGACCCCATCAACCGATAATGATAAGAGATGACAAAGGAACGCAAATTGTGGACCAAATGGAAGTGGCTGAAATTATCGCTGCCCACTTTGGAAAACTTTTTAATCCAAGGAACGACACTATCATCCTAGAACGAGGAAAATTGGACGAGAAAATCACACCATATGAAGTTGAACTTGCGAGTTCCAAGTTGAAAAACAACAGGACTCCTGGCCCCGACGGACTCGGTGGTGAATTCTTCAAATATGGAACCCAAAAGCTGTATGAATGCATCGCTAGGATCCTGAATGAAATGTACTATTATGGTCACACGCTGACCCTGGGAGAGGGTATCTTGATACCTGTACAGAAGGCGAATAAACCAAGATCTAAGGTGGAGAACCTCCGTCCGGTCATATTAATGAATTCACTTCGGAAAATTCTGGCGAACATAACATTACAAAGGATGGAAGGACGCCTAGATACTTTTCTGTCGCCATACCACAGCGGATTCCGAAAAGGAAGATCTACTTCCGATGTTTTGTGGTCCCACAAGTGGAGATCTGCGGCCGTTCAAAAGTTCAAAATGTCTACAACCATCCTCGGAATCGACATTTCGAGGGCCTTCGACTCTGTCGACAGACGGAGGCTAATACTGGTTTTGGAAAGTTTCCTAGACGCTTCCATTGTCAGAATGGCCACCACCCTCCTTGCTGATACTTGGCTCACTATAAGAGTTGGGGAGCCTTGTCTCGCCAATTTGAGACGACTGTTGGCACTCCACAGGGAGACCCATTATTATTTATACTTTCTGTCATATACCTTGAAGCTGCTTTACGGGAGTCAAAACCGATAATGGGTGAAAAGACTAACATTATTGTGTATACTGACGACGTAGACTTTATTTCAAATGACAAAATACCGCTCACCCGCTTGATGGAAGAAGTGTCTGGAAGACTAGCCGAATGGTTCCTAACAGTAAATCCGGACAAGACTGACGTAACTGAACTCAAGAGGGAAGAAACAAGGACGGAGGAGTACTGGCGCAAATGCAAAAAGCTTGGCTCCCTCCTAGGAGACCATGAAGAAATTACGAGAAGGAAAACCCTAGCACAAACTGCCCTCTCCAGATTAAAGAACATCTGGCTTCACAAAAAGGGCCTTGACATTATAACAAAAACTCGATTATACAACTCGCTAGTGAAACCCATACTACTATATAACGCTGGTACCTGGGCCTGCTCAAGAAATGAACTGAAGAGGCTTAATGCGTTTCATAGAGACCAACTACGGCATATGATGTTCGAAAGAAGTGATACGAGGATGTCATCTAATCTTCTTTATAAGAGGACGAAGACCTCAGAAATTTCTAATGAGATTCTGGATACACGATGGAGGCTTTTCGGCCATATTCTGCGACTGGACCTAGATGCCCCCGCGAACGTAGCCATGGAGGATTGCTTCTTGTTAGAGGCCCCCGTTTCCGTGGTCGCCCAAGGACGACACTGGCAGTCGTTCTCGACGAGGACCTCAAAGAAATGGGACGGCATCTTGCAAGTGGAGAGGATCTGGACTGGTTGCGCGCTGCGGCTTTGAATAGGAGGAAGTGGATGAAACTAACCAGTGATTTGCTAACTCGTGTTGCACATGCTTTGTCAAGTCCTATGACATAGCGATAAGTGCTTATAATAATAATAAAATAATAATAATAATAAACCACCCATTCTAATTTTGAGCCGGTGGCATTTAATTTTGAGTCGGGTGCATAGCGGTTAGGTGTCGGGCTAAAGTGACTTAGGTTACGGGTTCGATTATCGCTGCTGTTCACCTAGTGGAAGGTTCCACGCATCTACGATGCTAAAAGAATTTGACGAGTGACGCCGTCATCAGTGGATAATCACTGCGGAACTGGATTGTCTAGAAAGGACCCACACACAAGAAAAAGAAAAAAAAAGTGAAGCTCATTCCTTGGTTCTACGATTAGTTAAAATTAACTGTTCTTTACTTAAATAAAGTGTGTGTCCTGCCTATGTGGAGCTATAGATATCATGGCTCTCGTGAAAAGGCTATTAAAAAAACAACCCATTAAGAGCCATTCAAAACGACTCAACAGAGAATCCCTTATCGGTCAGTCCGAGGGCGCTCACAATATCAAACAGAACTGTGTACGAAAGTATGAAGTGTTGAAATCATGGAAGCTAGATGGAGACTCTTCGGAGACGTTCTGAAAATGGACCTGGATTTCCTGGCATATGTGGCCACGGACGACTTCTTCTCCTCAACACTACCCGATTCCGTGGACGACTGAGCATCGCCCTCCCTATGGTCCATAACAAGGACCTTCAAAATACCTGGAGACGACTCAAAGAAGGATAGGATCTGGATGGACTATGAGAGCTTGCTTATAACAGGGACCAGTAGTGGATGATGACTTTGTTAGTTTCTCAGGTTGCAATGATTTGTCTCAAATTTCTCAGATATCCCCGAAAATAAAGATCTAATGAAATCGGTCAAAGAGACACGTGAGTAAATCGTTCTTTTATAAATCATATTGGGACGGCATATCAGGTAGAATAAATATAGGAAGCTGGCGACCATAAGAAGCACGCCAAAAGTCACTTTGTTAACAACGATCATCAACTTTCACATCGAGTCCTAGTAGTCTAAAAAATTGAGTACGTTAACACCTTTGGCCGGGTAGTTTCACACTGATGACCCTTGGAATAACGATTCCGAAGCTCTGATCTCAGGAAATCTACATCGTATTTTGTTTTCTCTGTGGAATAGTTGGCTACAGGTAGACAATAAATCGTAAGTTCTTTCAATCCGTGTTCTGTTTTTTGACTGAGAGGAAATTTTAAAGAAAAGTCAATAAGAATCTTCGAATGCAGCTTCATTTATTGGATTTGAGCTGTGGTAAAGTTGGGTGATCGGAGTAAAGTAATTGATATCTTATGCTCCGCATCTCAAGGTGATCACTGATCAGTAATATTCGTCTCCAACTTTAGGTGGCCAACAAGGGTAGATTTTAAAAAGCACGTTATACATCTAAAGGGTGAGTTTTAAGCCTGCTGAGATTTGATATGAGGGTGATCGATATGCATGTGACCTAGCTTTGAGAGTCATAAATAAGCGTCTTCCCGATAAATCGTTTGAAAGGTGAAACATCCAAGTTTCTGTTTGAGCGACCTGCTACAGCACAATAAACATTTGTCGGCTGGTTTTAGCGCGTAGATTTTTATGTAGAAAAAAAGTTAATTTTTATATTAAAAAAGGTGGCCAAAATCGCTTCGCGAAGACAGAATGCTTTAGAGATACTTTTACGTCGAGCCCTGGTGGTACAGGGCGAGAAAAGAGATCCCAAACTACTCTCCCAGCAAGAGACGGATGATGTCTAAATTTCAAACGATAAAATTCCACTCTGACGGCCTTCGGAAGAAACAGTTTTGAAGCATTAATCTCACGAGGTCTGCGCTTAAGTGTCTTGTTCTCTTCGAGAGTTAGTAGAAAAAGAGACGTTATAAAAATAAAAGGTCCTTTCAACTCCCATAAAAGAAATAAGGATTTTTATTGAAAGCGAATAGGGATTTCACTCCTCTCCTAGAACCGCTAAAATTAAATTCGCATTTTGATTAAAGATTAATCGCTTATTTTAGTATAATTTTTATCTCAATATTGATGTTTTTTGAAATAACAAAAATAGTATTTTCATATTCTTTAAACATTGCTTCACTTTCATATCCGAAGAACTCGCATCACTGAGAAAAGTTTAGTCTAACAGTTTAGGTGAACCAGGTTCTCACAATTAGAAAATCCATTCAACATCTGTAGTCTTCCATCGTACCCACTACTGTCCGGAAGCACAGGAAATCGATTGTAGAAGAGAATTTCTAGTCCGATCGACTTTCATTTGCCCGATCCTGATATAGGCGAAGCTGATTTTTGCCTTCTTTGCAAAAGCGGATGAATTTAGCTCTGCATCTATGTAACTTCATTGAATAGGGAGTGTTTCTCGACCTCTTTTTTGCCAATAATATATCAGTTCCGATGATAATAAATTTTTTATTTAAAAATGATAATGTGATTTTTGACACATGTGATGGTTTAACAGATGGTCTATATTTGAATTCTTTAGTTGAAAGCTACTCTGAATCCACGATTTTATTTATTTTTATTTATGTACCCTCGATCCCTTTAAGTGAAAAAATCCGGTGGCTAACAAAAACTTTACAGCCAAAAGCGGACTTTCCCAGAGATACAAGTCTATTTGGCGTGTCCATTCAAAATGGCCTCTTTCAAAATGGCCTCTAATTAATTTTTTTCAGGATTTGGATAGGTTCATCAATAAACATCACGGGATTTTAGCGAAACGACATCTTTAGGTAAAAAAGTCATCTTTTTTAAATCTTATAAAAATTGATTTTACCAAGGTCCTCGACGCAAAGGTCGTACCTGTCTTGGATCTGTAAAAACCATTCAATCGTGTGATTAAGTTTGGAGTCTGAAGCAACATAATCATCTTCCAAGGAGTGAATTTGTCAAGAGAGCCTTAATACGGGAGGACATAAAGCTTCCTTGAAAGCAGTTATTCACAATATCGGTAATAATTAATCACCATGTAATTCCAATAATATCTGTCTTTTAACGTCAAAAACTGAAAAATATATATGACACAATGCTTCTAATATTTAAACGTCTCATTCCGGATTTAGAACCAAGAGTTATTGTCTCAGATTTTGAAAAAAGGATCAATAAACTCTTTTCAAAAGTCATTTCCAAACGCACGGATAAATTGCTGATGTTCCATTTAGGACAAAATATTAACAAAAAATATTGGAATTAGGAATTTTTAACGACATAAATAATGAAGATATAAATAGGTTAAATGTGATTTAAAATTAACGATAGATTTGTAAAACTGTCGAAATGCTTCTCCTTTATTTCTATACATACTGTAAAGAACACTTTTAATTAGATAGTGTCGAGATCAGATTTTCCTGCGATTCTAAATCCATAATATCAATATTTTTCGATCAATTATATCTGAAATCAAGAAAATGGATTAATTCCAAGATTTCCAATTAATTATTGGAATAATCTGGATAACTTATATAAGGACTTACCACGGACAAATAACTCCGTTGAAGGCTGGCACAATGTTTTTAGAAATACATTTGGACACTAAACAAGACACCAAAAAATTTTGTAAAGAAATTGATAAAAGAAGAAGGCTTAATGATTAAATTCTTAAGATTACAAAATGGAGAAAAAATTCTTAGAAAAACTAAATATATCGCTTTATCTGAGATTATATCGAGATTTGTTTAAGAAAAAAATATGGATCCGATAGAATATATATTCAATTTAGTAGAATATGCATTCTACTAACATTCATAATTATTTTTTTTTTCCTTTTGAAAATAAATCTTTCATTTTAAAGTTAAATAAAAATATTAAAAAAGATAACTTTTTTACCTAAAGATGTAGAGGACCTTGGTAAAATGTTCCACTTACCCATAGGACCCCTTAAAATCAATTTTTATAAGATTTAAAAAAGATGACTTTTTCACCTAAAGATGTCGTTTCGGTAAAATATCTCGATGTTTATTGATGAACTTATCCAAAACCTGAGAAAATTGATTGGAGGCCATTTTGAATGGGAACCCTATTTGGTTCTGCAGAGAACTACTAGGTGGACCCGGACAAGTGAAGAGGTGACCCGTAATCTGGTCTTCAAGAAAGCGTAGTGGAGAGGACGATTTTCCAATCCTTTTCCCAATCCTGTGTAGATATAATATATTCGCGAATCATAAAGTATGAGTATTTAGATATGATTCAAAATTGTTAAATCCTGTTGTGTCTATTTTTAATAATTTTAAAAATAATATTCCCTTATTCAAATGACAGTTATCGTGAAAATCTTCTTAGGATATATTTACTGTTGGTCAAATATCATCGCCATAGTCTGATATAAGTGTTGAGCCAACTGTCACATTGTCGATCATTGCAGTTTCTCTGCAAATTCTACCAAAAATCCATTATAAAATGCTAATGTATAATCTTTCTTTTTTGTGGGTTTTAAATGAATTTTATACATCGATACGGTCACGAATTTCCAAATCGATGTATATATAAATTCCTTCTGAGCATGTGGTCTCTTATGACGGAGGCTCTTGAGGAAAGAATGTGGTTTATGTATTAGTAAGATTGGTCTAGTTGGATATCACAGATTTTTTATTAAACATACCAGTAGCCTGGAAGGCTGTGGATACATCTTTCTTGATTGAATCTTTCTGAGGGTTTTCCATAAATCAGAAATGTCAAAATACGGATTAAGGATGGGATAAAGTCGTTATTTGTTGTGTTTTCGAATGAGATCGTGAACTTGTTTAAATTCAGAGATTCAATTCTTTCTTCATTGATTTGATCCTCCGGCATTTTTTAACAGATTAATAATCTCGGAGAAAGTCAAGGTCACAGTTCGTGATGAAACGATGCAGAATAAATTTTTTTGTCAGCAGCGGATTCAACAAGAGTTTCAAAAGATGAGAAGATTCCCAAGAAAAGTACACGTTCGGTCTCGTTCCTATAAGAGTCCCACTTTCTGATTAATATGAGTCTCTGTGGTCCTCCGCTTAATAGGCTGTTATCTTTTATGGTTATTATAATCGGATTACATGTGATAGAAGATCATAGAGGACGTCCCACTGTGCGTCGAGAGTTAGATTAAAAGGAGATATCAGGGAGATATCGAATAACGTAAAAACACATCGAATGTGAAAACCTTTGTTGTTCAAAATAACCAAATCTGCATAATTTGCGGTCCGAGCTGACAAGCTTGTTGGAAAGCAATAATACATGACGTAGTCAGAGGGATATGAACACAATGAAACACGTCTTCTTGATATTAGCCTTGGTAGACACAATTTCAATAGGAGAACCATCCATTATTAATGATTTAGAAGAATCAGCAAATGGAAGAGATTCGTAGACAAGTACAGGTAATTACGGATTACAGAGTACCTCATGAAATGTGGAGTCTGGACTTTGAGGTAAGATTGGCCAGTCTTCTAATGGAAAATAAGAGATTGTCATAGTTTCCTTCGAACTCTTTCTTAATTTCTGTGTTTATAGACCAACGTGGTACTTGGTAGCTTCATTCCTTTTAAACTTGATTCCCTCACTGATCATATGATCTCCACAATGTTCCCCATTTCTAGATCGAATCTTCGAAGCAATGTGAACCTGACCATAACAATGGCATCGTGTTTCAGTCCATTTTATCATTAACCCCAGGCTTCTATTCTTTGATTACCCCAGCAGATTAAATATTACAAAAACTGCCTCAATAAAGATGTCCAGAATGGGAGAAAGATGGATTTGTACTCATTTATGACTCCTAGTGGCTGTGGTTGTGGAATGAAGTCAATGAACAAGATAAAACATGGAACCTTTGTGTACTAATATGTGTGAGGTTAATGGAAGTGATAGTGGTAGATCGTTCAGATCAGATCGTTGAAGACAGAGGAACTGTGTACGACACTGGAAGGATGAGTTACTTGTTTGATATTGAAAATAACGGGAATCCTTTGGTAGTGGACGTTAAGTACTTTGGAAATATTTCCGAGTTTATTAACCAAAATGTATTGAGTGGTCTGATTACAGAAATATTTCTCGGTTTATTAACCAAAATATATTGAGTGATCTAATAAATATTAAGCACGTGTAAGATTACTATTCTTTGTTATGCCACGTTCGAAATCATCACAATTTACATTAAAAGAAAATCATTCCAGAAGAATTATCTCACGCCGCGTGGCGCCATGTGGTGCTGCGTGGTTAATTGGTTGAAGTTTTCTGCTTGCTTGTCTGTTCTTCCTCTCTCTTCCTAATAGAGTGGCGTCATGTGATCACCTGTCTAGGTGACGCCCAGTGTTAGGCCGGCACGAAAAAGTATCATTTGCTCTTCCCCACTCCACTGGAGGGGTTTCCACAACTGCATGTAATGGACGTTTTACCTTTTATGCTGATTCCGGATGGAGTCTGTTTCTGTAGAAGTGGAATTTTTACATTATATTTTTGAATTTTTATTGTTAATTGGGGCTCCTAAATATCTGAGACTAATTTTTTAATTATCAAGCAAATAAAAGTTTCGTGTCATTCTAGGATCTTTGTCTGGCAGTTCTGCAAGCTGCCCGATCAGTCTGATAAACCTTGTCGTGCTGGGGCCGAGCATATTGAAGAATATTTTTGTTTATCCTGGAAGCAGATCACTGACCCTGCTAAACCGTATCGGATAGCCTATCCCAAGAAGGAAGAAATATTAGAGAAAGGAACTGGCTTATTTAGATGGGTTTTCAATTCCGATTGAAAGGAACTTCTAGTAGTTATTAAGTAATTTTCAAAATTTTCTTTATCAAAGTTTTTCTATATTGTGGCTTCGTGCACTATTGAGTGAGCCATTGAAATGCTCAAAAAATTCTAGAGATAGAGAATTTTTATAAATATAATGTTAAAATTTACATAATTATGTTTTATAATAAATAAGAAATTTATTTGGTCGATTTATAAATTTTCCGATATTTATATAATTCATTCGACAGAGGAAGATGGACAGAAGGAGCAATTTCCCGCAGTTTCAAAACAACGATTGGACACCCCAGGGTGACTCCCTCTCCCCTTTACTATTCACCATATACCTTGAATCTGCACTCCGCGACCTCCGTAAATGCTCGTAAATGACATAGATGAGACATCTTATGCGGATGATGTGGATTTTGTATCACGGGATGTGACCGCACTCCAACACCTGCTAGAAAATGCACCTGCGGAGCTTGAGAAATGGTTTCTCAGCGTAAATTTTAACAAAACTGAAATTACGGAAATCAAAAGAGAAGACGATATTACTCATGAAAGATGGAGACGTACTAATAAGCTCAGCTCTCTACTAGGAGACGCTGAAGATGTACTAAGGAGGAAAACACTGGCAAATGCGGCAATGGCTAAACTGAAGAAAGGATGGCTAAGGGCCAAAAGGACTTGGAATTGACATCAGATGCAGGCTTTACAACGCGTTTGTGAAACCGATCCTACTGTATAACGCTGGGACATGGGAAAGTTCCTTCAAAGTGGGACGCTACTTGTGTCGACCCACTTTGCCCGTCCAACATAGTCGGGAGCGCGGTAGACACACTCTATGCCGCGGAAAAAACGATGAAGGCAAAGGAGAAGAAATACGAATCGCTACGCGACCGATTCACTTTCTATCCGATTGTGGTCGAGACAACTGGAAAAATAAGTGGAAAATCGCTTCGCTTCCTAAAGAAACTTGGACACCTAGCTACACTAAAAAGCCACGACGCGCGTGAGACCCGGTGGCTTCTCCAGTTGATCTCTGATGCAATCGTGAGAGGAAACGCAACGTCGATAATGTCGGCGGGGTCCACTTTGGATGGATGGCTGTGTTAATTAATTATTCATTATTTATTTATTTTTAGATTCCATAAATGCCATTTTTGGAAATTTTAGTTTCCATAAAAAATTTCCCTTGTCACAACTAATTAATCCAAGGAAGAGACCCAAGTGAGAACGTTTACTTGTGTCGACCAAATCCACCCTCCAATAGTACATTACAGGTTTCAACTTCAAAAGAGATGTAAAGTAGTAGGTCCACCCTCTTCCATTTTCATCACACGTCCTACTGTCGCTGACAACACTTCATTCTTATCCGGAAGAGTTTTCATAATGGTAATTTTCACCAGTGAATTTGATCAGGGGGTTGAATAATGATGTAACGATGGAAGCAGATCAAGGTAGGTAAATCTCTTTCAACATCTCTGTCGTACCAGAAGGACTCGTTGCCTCACGGTTGGAATCTGTTTGACGAGAGTTGACCTTCACTAAAAAGTCATCTTTCGGATTCGAACCCTGATCTTCAGATCTGATGTCATCAGACGTTATTACAGCTAAGAATGCAACATCATCTGTGTTTATGTAATGGCACATTCATTTGTGATATTTGGTCGTCCTCCGACTACAATTTAAATGTTGGACTTTGTGAGTTGTTTCGTTTGTTTCTTGTCGTCAGTTCCCTACAAAACAGAAGACTATAATATTGTGAGTAACGACGAATTTAGAAATCATATTTTGATATGTGACTATGGCGTCTCTGAGGAAAACTCAATCTGAAAATTACAGAAGCATTATAGGAGTGTCGTAAACAGTAAATACATTCACATAATTCCTCAAAGTTGATCAATTATGGCAAACTAACCACACGGAGGTTCATTGGACATGTATTGATAATGAATATGGAAGTCCAAGTTAACGTGGTCAGGGATGATTTCTTGACCTTCTACGCTCTCCGATTCTATGGACAAGCAAGGGCCACCCTATGTTTTCGATGACTTCCAAATGATTGGGAGGGGTCACAAGAAGGAAGAAAACTTAGATTCACCATGGGAGTTTGTTGGCAACAATAAAAATGGAAGATAGCATTACTGTTATTGGCAATAATGGTGACTGAAAAGAGGTTGTAAGTGCTGAAATACCTATATTTCTCAAATTTTTTGCTGCCATTCATGGTGACTGAAACTCCTCTTCTTTCTTTTCGTGTGTTTGGAAGAATTACGAACTTAAAAGATATCAGAAACCTTTATTTTTGAAGCATTAGATACACCATGGTCGCTGGTTCAATTCCATTCGACCATAAAATTGATGAAACCTCGATAAGAGGATCTATCGGTAGGTTAATGTGATTGCTGCTAATAACAATGTTTATCACAATCTCTGTAAATTCTGACTAAGTTTCAGTTTGATTTGTTATCAGGGAGACATTAGAAATTAGACAAACCATTCTGTTAACTGATAAATTGTTTAGCGTCGCTTGTTCTTTACCTTTTGACACATTCTTTAGATTCTTTATTGATTATCACTAAGTTGATGTGCCTCAATGGTAATGGACAACTTTCTGTTGACACATCTTTAAGTTTTTACCGGCTGGCGTTGTGTAATAGGCCTCAGATAGTTGTGGAAGTGCATACTTCTGTTTAAGATAAGAGATCCCAGTATACAACCACATTTAAGTGGACTCTCCTCATGTTATTTTGGATTTTTGCAAAGGGGGTTATGGATTTAATTGAACTTTTTGGAAAGAAATTATCCCATCAATTTGGTCCTTGACTTTTCCCTATTTTGATGACCAAAACATCACACGATCATAATGATTTGTTTCTATGAACTTACAAGACCATTCAATGGGTTATCATGCAACATGTGAGATTTATTGGTGGTTTTAGATAAGCACATCTGGTGTCTCGTTATTAACCTCGTAGATTTATGTTTAAGAAAAGGTTTGTTCATAGAAGGGGGAATGTCTGATTGAGAGCATTTCCGGACAAATTGTAAGAGTGGTTGACACAAGAGCTAGTTACTAATTTATGCCACTTAATTCCCCCATAACTTAGTACTGATTTGAGACAAATAAAATTCTATGTGATTTCACGAAAAAATCGTATTTGTCCCGATTTTGGAGATATTTCTGTGGGTACTACAGTCCACGCAGATATCGATTTGGCTGGCCTGTGAAGCGTAAAATTTGTTGGAACAATTAAATTAGCGAAATTTTCAATCAATAAAATTTTAGATTGGCTATAAAATCGACAGGAAATTCTGATTGAAGCAATATTTTAAACTCAATTTTGCGCAAATAAACACAATTGCAAACTCTGCAAACTTATCACAATTTAAGGCGATAACACAAAGGATGTATCCACTTAAGATAAGGGCGTTGGTATAAAATAAACTGTAATTTGCGTACTTTGCTGAAATGAAAAAGTGTCCTCGCTGCAAATCAAGGAATTTTCCGAGCATTTGGGTACAAGATGGCATTGAGATTGAGCACTACTGGTTCAAAGGTTGGAGAAATTTATAAAAAAAGATTCACAACTTGACATGAATAATGAAGTAACGATGGAAGTTATGGACCGACTACTGTCGGAGGATAATAAATCCAGCTCTCTGTTTGGTGGAATTTTCGATGATGAAAAAAAATCCAAATATTCTAACAAATCGGGTTTTATATTTTAAGAATTTTAGATCCCCCGGTCTTCTCAATTGAGTGGATTCTGAGGAAATAATTTCATTATAATTTAATAAATATTCTTTCTATATCAGTTCAGAGATATTAAGTGTGCTTTTAAGACATCAATGGCAGAAGTGTTTAACCAGGAAACCCATTTAGAGAAAGGTTCACCAGGAAGACATTCACTCCAGAAGAAGGAGATCCCGATCGAGTTCCTTTGTAGAAATTCGAAAAGAAATACCCAGTAGGTGGTGGGATAACCGGTGGATTACTTCTGGAGAGTTCGGGAGTTGCTAGAAAGTGGGATCGCTTAATTCGTCAATTTTGACGCCTTTTTGGTGATATTGACGTTTCTTAAATAAATAGTCTGTTCGTTACTAATGTAGGCAGTTTTCTCACAAGCAGGTGACCCACATGAAAACCATATAGCCGGATTTAATTTCTGTTCCACACCAGATATGCCTGACTGATCTCTGGGTCGTTCACTATTGGTAGTTACTTTCCTATTGACTTTATTTATTTGAAGTTACAGGAGGTATAATAATAAAGCCTTTTCACGAGAGCCATAGTATTTATAGCTCTGCATAGGCAGGACACACACTTTATTTAAGTAAAGAACAGTTAATTTTAACTAATCGTAGAACCAAGGAATGATCTTCACTTCTTTTTTTCTTTTTCTTGTGTGTGGGTCCTTTCTAGACAGTCCAGTTCCGCAGTGAGTATCCATTGATGACGGCGTCACTCGTCAAACCCTTTTTTAGCATCGTAGATGCGTGGAACTTCCACCAGGTGAACAGCAGCGAGAATCGAACCCGTAACCTAAGCCACTTTACAGGAGGTAAATACAATAAACAAATTCGTAGAACATTTTAATACGACTATATGGCTCTCAGGGTTAATGACGACTTATTATGGAAGAGCCATATTTTAACCGGAGTCTTACTTTCGAGATTTCGTTTTGTGGAATCATGAGTTATTATTATAAGCAACATTCGTAAAATCATAATAGTTATAATTTCACTTGTGCAACATTCAAAACAATCCTCCGAACCAACCTCTTCGATCGTAAAAGAGTTTCCTCAACTCGTCCAGGTCGTCCCCACTTCTTAGACGTTTGTTCACGAGCTTTAAATCTCCGTCAAGTGTTTCAGGTAGTGTAATACGTCGGCGTTCTTGAAAACACGGCCCTGTCTCATGAAGTAGTCCTCCATTGCTATGTTTGCTGGAGCGCCCAAGTCCATACGCAAGATATGTCCAAATAGCCTCCAGCGAATATCAGTAATTTCGAGACTCAGTGGAATCATGGAAATTTCCACAACAATAAAGGATTCCGAAAACTTTTATTTATTTAATTTATTTATTAATATTAATTAAATAAATAAATCCAAACTTTAGTACATTCGAGCTAATTATAAAATATAACCTCAACTATTTTGTGGTGAAATAATATCTGGTAAATTTTAAAACCACTAAGAAACAATGTAAATCAATTGTTTTTCTTAAACGCAAAAAATTTCCAATAGATCACAATTAGTTTACGTTAGAAATTCGAGAAGAAAAAATAAAACTCGTGGTTATCAATGTCAACGTGTGTTAAAATTCGAAAATGGAAAGAAGACTATGTTGAATATGGCTTTACGAAGATAATTATTGATGGAATCGATAGACCCAGTGCATGTTTTGTGATGCAATTTATCGAATTCAAATTTGAAACCATCGAAGCTGAACGGACATTTTAGATCTATCCACTGAGGTGAAAAACGTTCAGGAAATAATTTTGAATGTTCGAAGGTTAAAAGGGCACGATACGATATCCAAGGAACTTTTCCGTAGCTTGGGTTTACCCCCATTGACAAACCGTTACTTTTGGCGTCATTCAAAATTGCATATAAAGTTGCGAAAACAAAGAAGCCACATACTATTGCGGAGACTCTTATTAAGCCGTGTGCATTGGAAATTGTGAAAACAGATCTGGGTCCAGACGCCTCTCGAAAACTGCAGCAGATTCCTTCATCAAATAGTTGTATCCGGGATCGAATTAATTGTATCTAAAATTCGTGTGTCAAAATCAAATGAAGTTAAAAGATGTCTTGAATTCGTGTGTCAAAATCATGAAGTTAAAAAATGTCTTGAATTCGTGTGTCAAAATCGTAAATTTTATTCGAGGAAGGGTTTTGAATCAATAGATTGTTCAAAGCATTGTTTACTGATTATGATGCTGACGCCACTGTTCTCTTGTATCATACTGATGTTAGATGGCTGTCAAGAGGCCGTGTTTTAACAAGATTTTTTATTCTCAGACGTGAAATCGAAGAATTTTTATTTGAAAAATTCTGAACTATTTGATTGTTTCAAATCTCCAAATTTTGTGATTTTTGTGGCATATTTAGCTGACATATTCAATCATTTTAACCAGTTGAATCTCAATTCAAGGGATGAGCATTATACAGTCCGACCCCGAATTGAGGCAGACCCCAGGGGTGGGGCACCCCCGCATTTTGGGGCATTTTTTTGGCCAACATTTTGGCAGAGTAAAATGGAAAATCGATAAAAAAACATGGAAATTTTGGGGCACTATAAAATTGTGGGGAATGAAATTATAAGTAAATAAAATTATATTTTATTAATAAATATATAATTTTAATTTACACGTTTATTTACATTTTTTGTTGTGAATGGTTATTAACTACGAAACAAAATTAACGATTGCTAAATTGATATTGAAGAAAAAATTATCTGAAAGACAGATAATAAAAAATACAAAACTAGTAAAGGCATGATTTCGCGAATAAAAAAAACAATTGTACCTTTTCTTGAACAAGGATGAGGATCTTATGCCTTATTGTGAGAAATCTAAATTCGATGATCAATATAAGGTCCTTTCATAAAGAAAATTGCCTTATATACGGCTTCAAAAATTGGATTTGATACTTTTGAAAGCTTCAAACGGCTGGCTTGACAGATTTAAAAAGCGACATGAACTTAAATTCAAATCAATTGGCTGAATTCTTGCAAGAACTCGGAGGATTGCTTGCCAGAAAGAAAAGGGATCAACGAGAAGGGTTATGGCTAAGACAAAGGATTGGAATAGCCATACTCCGAGGAACTCGTTCGCAATCCATGCAGCAGGCTTCCTCAACTGACATTTGTTTAATTGTTAAAAAAATTTTTGTTAAAAAAAATCAATTTGTGGAGAAAAAAATTCATGTGAATTGACTGACATCAATGAGTTTTTTAAACTTCTTGACGAGAAAATTATTCAATATGGAAAACAAAATGTTTTTAATTGTGATGAAACTGCTCTTTATATAAAAAGGACTCTACGAAAGTCGTTTGTCGGAATAAATGACGATACTTTTGGCTTTAAACAGGGAAAAGAAAGAGTCACTGTACTTCTTGGGAATTATCAAGACCTTTAAAGATTACTCAAATTATCTGATTCAGTATTTGTGTTATGAGGATGATGATGAATTCAACGGCTGATAAACAAAATAAACCTTGTCATGTAATTCTGCTAATTTCTAAAAGCTGGGAAAAACTTGATCCAAGTTTAATATTTAATTGTTGGAATCAAATTGAAAAGATTCGTGATTCCGTAAAAATTGAAGATACCATTACAGAAGAAATGATCAACAATGCCGTAAACGAAACATTGAATGGGGAAAGTGACAAATTCGTTGATAATATTTACAACGAAGGTTTAGAAAACGATAACATGGAAACAATTCTAAGAAAAACGCAAGATTCTCTTGATCAGTTAGAGAAAAAATTTTTTTACATATCTCCTGAAATGCTCAAAGAATTTTACGATTTTTGACTTAATTTTATGAAAAATGTAAGAAGTAAAAAGATAACTGGGAATAAATTAACTGATTATTTTTCTAAAATTGATTTTTGATGTTTAAAATCTCTGTTTTATTAAACCCTTGTTTTTTGGGCACCCCCGCTTTTTGGGGGACTTGGTGCCCCAATTCGGGGTCGGACTGTATATGCTTCTGACAATCTTAAGGAATAAACTGTTATTGTGGACTCGACGTATACAAGATAATAATTTTGGAAATTTTCCAACGCAGGAAGAAATTGATATTGAATTCAACTCGACTTTAGATAAAAATATTAAAAAAGAAATCAGCAATCATCTTGAATGTTTAAAACTTTCATTTGATGGGCATTTCTCAATCGGAAATATTAAAGATTCTGATACCTGGATTGTTAACCCATTTGCTTTCAAAATAGAACAGATGGAGGATAGAAAAGAGATTAAAGACAATTTGATTAAATGCAATCATCTACACTGAAAATATTGTACGACTCAAATTTTTTGGAAGTTTTTTGGTGCGGTTTGCAATTTGGTTTTCCGACCCTTGCAAAAAAAGCACTGGAAGTTCTGGTTCCACTTGCAACAACTTGGCTATGTGAATCTGGATTCTCATCTCTACTATATATAAAAAAATAAGTACCGAAACGCTCTAATCCCTGAAAACGATCTCAGAATTGGATTAGCAAACAAAAAACCACGCTTCGAAGAATTAATTAAAACTAAAAGAAAAGATAGTCTCAAGGAACCTGACTAATTTTTTGAATAAAATTCGAATTCTCTAGATTTAAAATTTGGGGGTGCGAGGTTAGTTTTTTAAATTTTTGGGGGTGCAAACTCAAAACGAATCGAGAAGCGCTGCTCTATTGGGAGAATGTCTTACAGCATGGATGCGACCTTTTGTTCTTTTTCTTTTGTTTAAAAATGATATATTTAGGGGACAGCGAGTATACGAAGTTTTGGGTACACTGGTTTGAATCTCGTCTGTGACGAAATTTGGAGGAAGATGGGCAAGTCTGGCTTAAGAAGGAATGTGAGAATTATTGAGTTATTTGTTCTTAATAATTTTGCTTCAATTGATTTTCATGCGACATCAAAGAAGACCCTCCCCTTCCCCCTTTTAGTTACATGTTTATACTATCGGACATGCTGTTTATGTTTTCTTGAGGACAGTACATTTAAAAGAATGGGGATACTAAGGCATCCCAGATTCCAATTCACAACCATAGTTGACGACTCTCAGATATCACCTAAGTAATCCATAATATTTACTACAGAACTCCAAGATGGTGGTCATATGGTTTTTTCTTTGAAAAGCCATATTAGCTATTGCTCAGCTCATACAAGACACGTTTTATTTAAGCAAAGAACAGTTATGATAACTAATCTTAGAGAGAGAGAACCAAGGAATGCTCTTCACTTCTTTTTTTCTTTTTGTTAGGTGTGAGTCCTTTACCACAATCAAAGTTGTTAATATATTCCGAAAGTTCAGATTTCCAAGACGAAAATATCGTCAAAATAAACGAGCAAATGCGTATGTCATACCTCGGTTGTGGAAAGTCCGGCATAAACATGTGGGAAAGAAGCAGTTATTTTTATATTAATTTTTTCATAAATATGAATTGATTTATTTAAATAAAAATAAAGTTAGTTGTTATGACAAGGTAACATTATGGCCTCCAGGCATTGATCACGCAATGGGAGTTTACTCTCATGATAGTGAGCCCAATGAACTAGAAGAGGCTTTCCCTTGAGCATTCCTGCAAGCTGCCCGATTAACCTGATAAATTCGAACGTACTTGGACAATCCAGACTTCTCAATAAAGATCGGCTGAAAAGCGAACTGGTCCCCAATGCAGCGAGACTTTCAACTTTTTTAGTTTTCAGCATTCCTTGCTGCTGAATCCGCGCGCTACAATGACTTGAGCAGATTCGTATTATAGAAAGTGTCCGTGCACGTTGAATCCCAAGCAAGACATCTTCCTTGGTTACATCCGGCCACAAACCATCACCTTTGTCAAGATTGATGGGTTCCAGAAAGCAAGTAAAAAAGGTGTATTAGACATCCCTCATGACACTCGAGTTTAACATGACGTGACAAGGGAATGCCATTTTGAGAGATAAAGTTCTTTGGAACACCATGCTCACTTGTTGTCCACTGTTGACAACCGTTTTAAGCACAGAGTCCAGACTCAATCTGGGACAAGAACATAAGATTGAATTGGCCGCTCCGGTGTGTACCTCGCTCCCGAAAATATTGGATCGTCAAAGGGGGTCGACACAGCATCCAGACTAAAGCCTTTCTCTCTCATGTGGTATTATTAATCTATCCACGTCAAGTACAAATATAGCAGTTTAACAAGTTTAAATCGAACAATTGAAAAACCTCGAAAAAGGCCAAAAAATGAAAATTCATTAATATCCCTACACACGGAAATCTTTAGTAAAGGCGAAGATTTATACGTTATGTGTAGAAAACAGAACGATTCTGACAAGACAAGACAAGACAAATTTTATTTTCTAACAAACCCCAAAACTAATTACTGTAAAGAAACCAAAACCTGAACCAAAACTAATTAAGTGGGTTTGTATTCATCGTGTAGGGTCATTTTATGAGACACCACATGTCTCTACTTCGTTTGGACCCCAAAAATTACATCACATTTTCCATAAGTGATGTAATAATTTTTCTATCTTTCTGACTTTCAGGTCGTAATCCTCTTCGATATTAGATTTTAAGTCCAGTCCATATGCCAATTTAATCGCAAATCTTCTGGACTTTTCCAATTTTTTGACAAAGACATCACTTTCTTTTGTTTTAAACCATCCTTGATAACCATATATCAAGAAAGGTTCAACACACGCCGAATACACAAAAAGAAAAGTTTCAGGCTCCAAATGAAATCGAATTAAAGATTTCAACATTCCTGTAGCTTTCTTTCTTCGTGTTTTAATATGTTCCTTGAAAGATCCTCTTCGGTCTATCAACAATCCGAGATACTTCAATGTTTCAGAGATTTTTATATCCCCAGTATTCACACATTGATTAATATTTTTTCTTTTACTTGCAATCCAAGTGACTGTTGTTTTTTCCCTCGATAGAGTCAACCCATTGTTTTGGCACCACTTTCCAATCTTAGTAATATGGGATTCCACCCTTTTCCATGAAATTTGTTTATTCATGCTTGAATCAAGCACAAGAATGTCATCAGCATAAATAATCATTTGACTATTTACGCTCTCTGTTTTCGGCAAATCTCTCATTACGCAATTGAAGAGTAGCGGGCTGAGAATTGAACCCTGTGGAACTCCTCTTCGCAATTCAATTTTCTTTGAAATTAAATTTCCAACACGTATATATGACTTTCTTTTTGAAAGAAAGTTTTCTATCCATAATAACGCAGTTTTCCCAATTTCTGCTTTTGACAACGTATCAACAAGTCCAAAGTGCCAAACACTGTCAAACGCTTTTGTTATATCCAAACATGCTATTGTAAGAAATTCCTTTTTATTTCGTGAAATTTCGATTGCAGATCTTAGCTCTTTAAAGCAATCTCCAGTCCCTTTTTTATGCCGAAATCCCAGTTGATTATCAGAGAGAAAATTATTATCCTCAACATGCCTTGATAGACGATTGAAAACAATTTTTTCCATAACTTTCGATATTGAGCAGACTAGGCTAATTGGCCTATAACTATCTGCTTTTGACCTTGGCTTTCCTTTTTTCACAACCATGCGTACAATTGTTCGTTTCCAATAAGCTGGAACATGACCAAAACTCCAAGAAGAATTATATAATATTTTTAGGCACTCAATCAAAATTGGGCCTGCGTTCTTGAAAATACTCATTGGGATAAAATCCCACCCTGGTGCTTTATTTTTGCAACCCTTAATTGCAGCATTTATTTCTTCCAGCGTTATAGGATGACACAAGGGACCACTCAGTTTCGACTTTTCTTTATAACTACTTCTTGTATCTTGTACTTCTATCGGAATAAAAGATGCCGGATCTATCTCTTGAATTTTGGACAATTGTCGACGTAAAACATTTGGAATTTCTTCTTTTGGAATAGTGAGACCATCATCTGACTTGAGAGATATTTCTTCATTCTTATTACTGGGAGAATTCATTCTTGCATATAGTTTCCAAAATTTTGGGTTCTGTCGACGTAACTTTGAACATTCTCTTTTCCATACTTTTTCTTCATTCTTCTTTACAACATCCATTATTTTCTTCTTCACTAACTTGATCTGCATTTTAAGTTCTTGAGAGTCGAAGATATCCCAACACCTCTTTAATTTATTTTCTAACTTATTCTTCTCCTGACGCAAAGAGCGTTCTTCTACTCCTAGAACAGTTTCTCTGTAAATTAAGGATCGAGCTGAATTTATACTACACTAAATTTGATATATTATTATTAGATGCTTTAATATAAGAAATTTAAAGTGAATCATATTTTTAATAATTAATTATCAATCATTTATATTGAAAATTTATTATAAATCTATAAAAATTATAATTTATTAATTTCAAGTTTTCTTCCCAAGACAATTGCGAAAGATTATGCTGTGATCGGGTGCCGACTGATGGATGCAGACGATCTGGACGAAATCAGGTGACGAGCACGACAACGAAAGGGATGGAGTAGGCTAACAGAAAGCATAATCGAAAAACATGGTACAAGCTAAACCATAAACAGTGTTTACTGGTAACGCGGATATGCTTTAACTAACTAACTATTATTTTGAATTTATCCAGAATCAGCACTCAGGGAATTGAAACTTTAAGGGAGAATAGTGGGACGATGCAGATGTGGACTTTGTCTCGGGAGACAGGGACGCCCTCACCCAATTAATGAGGGCGATACCGGAAAGACTGTCTGAATAGTATCTTACCGTCAACCTGGACAAAATGGAGTGACTGAACTCAAAAGTGAGGAATCAAATACTAACTAAATCTGGTGAAACACCCAAAAGTTAGGCACCCTCCTAAGAGACTAATAGGATTTTGCGAGGAGAAAGACGATTAAAAATGCATCATTGCAAAAACTGAAGAAAACCTAACTTTTAAAAAGGGGGAGAGATACGGAAACGATACTACGCTTGTAGGACCTATTGGTCAAGTCTGTGCTCTTCTAACATTGGGACCTGTCCGTTGTGATCTCTAACCCACACTTTTTATATCATAAATATTATTTTTATATTATTTATTTTATTTAGAACCCCTGATCACCGAGAAAGAAAGACAGAAAAACGTCAAACAGTTAGATAATCCCAGTTCCCGCAATCAAACGAGGGTTTTCTTAGGTTTTTCTTCAGCCATCCAAAGTCTGTGGTCTCCCATTGTTACCACTACCGTGCGAAAGAGCCTTCTCTCATCCCTGCAGAGGAATCCGAGTGAGGAGGGGAACTTCCTAACCTTACAGACCTGAAGGAATCCGGTTCCGCGACTACGGGTTCCAGGTTCCGTAAGTGGGGATTAACCGTTGATCTAGAATGAGGGCCCATCATAGATATAGTTTTCCGGTATATTGAATTGATTCTGTGGAGCGTAGTCTCTGATAACGCGAATCTCTATGCAACAAAGGCATACTCCACAGATAGTTTGCCGGTCGAGTTTTCCAACAGAAGCGTCCAAATTTAAAAAAGTCCTCCGGACAAGCGCGCGTATAATGAACTTTTACAGTCATTTAGTGAGGACTTTTTTTCACATGTGAGTTAAAATTCAATATGCTGTCGAACATTAGCCCAAGAATTGAAGGAGACCTTGTCACCGGTATCTGGACAGGACCAATACAAATTCTTGGATTTTCTTTTGATCGACAGTCTAAAGTAATAGGTGCACATATTGATTTTTCGGCAGAAATAGTTAGTCGGTTAGCAGTCAGAGCCAATCATAGACGGTATTCACTCCCGCCTGAGCATTAGAGGTTGCAACTTGCGTCAATCTGTTGCGTGTTGCAATTATTAAGTCTTTTGTGCAAGATAATAGCAAAAAATTTTCGTCCAAGTAATTTGGTAGGTCGTGGTGGAAAAGATTGAAAAGGGTTGGAAAAAGAGGAGAACCTTCTAGTAGTCAGTTGGCCAACCACAGCTTTAGGTTTGGACAAACCTTCGATTCAAAAATCTTCCAAAGAAGCTTCCTTGGGACTGTGTTGAAAGCCTTGTTTATGTCGAATAATACCATTATAGCTCGCATTAAATCCATCGGCTATGAATTGGGATAGTTTGGTTAAATTGGTGGTGACCTTCCAGGAACCTCTTGAGGGAAGTCTGGAGTAATGGCAAATAGTACCAGTCATATTATTCTGGATCCACGTATGGTCTTTTGCGAAAAAAATCGATTTCATACAAGGCACACAAATTTAATATTTTTTATTATTGCTAACTCAAATTATACTCGGGGTTTTGATCAAGTTATAGAATGGGACTGACAATATTAAGCTTTGGTGTCTTTAAAATATTGAGCAGACATTTCGCATGATAAATGTAGGCCATTCCCTCACAATTACTCGGCTGACTTATTAATATCCCAATAACACAGTAAACCCAAACTAATTATCACGTGATCCCGATGCGTTCCATTAGAGATCTAGGTTCTTCCCTCGTATCCGCACATGATCCTACAAGGCGGCTTACTGAATTCCGAATTACAAAGCTAATAAAGTTTAACAACAAAACAATCATGAATATACAACAAAATTTGATTAACAAAAAAATTAAAAATATGTTGTATTATAAAGAATTATCTAGTTTCTTTACTACATTTTTTATCCGATTTACAGCAGTACTCTCCATTACATCACCACAGCGGTATATCTCACTCTCAGGCTGATGGTACATTCTACAATTTGTAAATATCTTGATAAGATCAGCCATAAATGAGTCAATATACTTATATCGACCCATCATCGCATTCTTTCCAATAATATCGAGATCTAAATAAAACCCATAGCTACCAATTGGCTCACTTATGATCTCACAATAGTCAGGATATTCTGACAAATTGACCGGCTCTACAAAAGGCCAAGCCATTTTGTGCTTCTTGAGATCCCCAATGAACTGAGCCAAAATATTCTGGTTCTGACGGACAGATAACATTGTTTGATGTGGAGATCCATTCGATTCATCCTGACTTTGAGCACGACATCGGGGACAAATGTATCGTTTGAGACGATTAGCATCCAATCTACTGATACCGATGCAATCAAAATGAAGCCAATCATCACATCTGTCGCACCCAATGTACTCACTACAATTATATTTCCCATTTACCGCGAATCGTAAGGTCTTCTGCATATACAGGACACGTCTTCATCCACTATTTTGGCAGCACTCTTCGATGTCTTAGCCGGTTTCCGCCTCTTTTTTGAATTTTTGTTTGGTTTGCCTTGTTTTCCATCATTAAACGACAGGTTCCTCTGTTTTACTGTACATCCATCACAAATGTAAGAATCTATCCTCTCTACTTCCTGTTCCGTGAGACCAACGCAAGATCCGTGGAACCAATTCCCACAGGAATCACATCCGATGTAAAATCTGTTAAAGGAAAATAAACAACCTCGTCTTGTCATAGGCAGTTCGACATATACAGTAGAGTTTACGGTCGAAATCATCGTTGGGGGTTACGTCAGATTCAGTGCGAAAGGGAGGGGCACATTTCACACAAATGTAGTTCTTGAAGGATTGGGGTCCCGCACTAAAAGGGAGACACAAACGGTGACAATAATCGTGACATTGTCGACAAATGATGGAATCTTCCCGATTACTAACATAAATTCAGTATAAAACCATTTCCTGTCACAAACAGAACAAGATTTGGGGGTTAAATCAAAGTTGAATTGTTTAGAAGAGACTGTTTTCACTGGAGATTGGATTGTGTCTGCCACGGATCGTTTGCAAGAGTCACAAATGTATGACTCGAGTTTGTCCGCCTCCTCCTCATGGAGATTTACACATGATCCGTGGAACCAGTTCTTGCAGACATCACAACCAATATAAAAACTGGAATATTAACTACAACAACCGGTTGTTATCGTAGGGAGTTCTACATATGCAGTAAAGCATTTTATCATCCATCGGAATGTTCCCCCGGTTAGATCGGGAAGACATGAGATCCTTCGATGATAACTTTTCATTGTCCTGTCGTGATCGCGGAACCGCGAAAGAATCAAAAATCTGTCGAAATGACGGTGACTTGACTCCAGATATCGGAGACTTGTGCAGGTTAGAGCTATTAGTGTCCTTTTCTAGTCCCTTGGTCATTTCCAATATTTTCTTGACTTCATTCTGCAAAAATAAAATTATCCCCCAACTTGTACTTCCCTTCTAATAGACTGTTCGGTTGATGTCCGTTTTCTCATAATCTCTTTTTTCAAAACCTGTTTCTGCTTGTCCAATTGGTTCATAATTTTCTGGTGGAAAGGCTTGCTACGAGGTCGGTTATCTGTGGTCCGAGTCTGTGCTTTCTTACGTGGGATTTTGTTATATCTTTCAACACGATCGAGCATATTGTTCATCACACTCGTGCAAATATTCAATCTAACTAATAATGACGATTAATACAAGGATTTATCTTCCATGTCTAGCTTTGGGATATTTTCAGTCATGAAAATGACGGAAGTGTCTAAAATATGTTTAAAAAATACCTAATCCGTTCTCTTCCAGATGCTTAGTAACCTTGTCAGGATAGAGGGAGTACAGTTCTCGAATGTTGCTAATTGAACAAATATTGGATTTATCGTGAATTAAAGTTCGAATTGCTAAAATAACCATACGAATGTACTATATATAATTTTTTGATCAATTGTCCCCCGTATTTCTCGTTTTGGCTGAATAATTCTCTTCAAGTCATAAATCAAATTACAGATTTGATCTGGTTGTTGTTTAAATCAAAAATTGAGCTTTGGTTGAAATCCTCTTTAGTTTCCGACATAAAGGAACCTAGTTGATCTGAATTTTCAGGAAAGCATATTTTCTCCACCCTCTGCGATTAGTAGAATGTCAACCCTTGTTGAAGTCCCTGAATAGGCGGGGGCACAATTATCCGGATTTGAGGAAACTAACTGAAATCCTCCATCAGACATCTGCACAAGACGTTGCCCTGAGAGTAAACAAAAAATAAACCGGGTTTCAATCCTTTAACATACGTGGTCCCGTCATGGTTTTTGAATACTTTTATTTTCTGAGGTTCTTTAGAGTCAGAGGAATGCTCTGAAATATATAGAAATCCACCTACCTAATTTCTTTAGTTTGTCGTCATCAAACTTAATTTCCCTATCTTCGCTTTTAAGATCAGATATAGAATCCATTCCTACAGAAATGACGAAATCTTACAAACCATCAGAACTCACGGGCTGAATGCCCATCAGTGGTTCTCTCAGCGTCCTGGACAATACGCGACTTTAATGAAACCAAATATGTACTACGATTCACAAAATGATTTAATCATCCATACTGGTACGTTACTTCTGTCTGAGATCCACTCCTAAAACTAAATAACACATGCTTTACAGTTTGAGTCGATTCCGCTGTTGCTGAAGGTTTCGAATCACCTAAAAAACTATAAAGTGAATCCACCTCTAGCAGCATCCTTACTGGTAGTCTTCTTAATTAACAAGTCCCTGTTGAGGTCATCAATGTCTTTCATTTCCAAAATCTCTTCGACGTGCTCGCCAATGAAAACTCCTTTACTGCTTCTAAAATTGGGGACCAATTCATGTAATCTGGAATAATAGACGGTTCAAACCTAAGACACAAATTTAGTTTTCTTAATTGACCAATAAATTGTGATAGTGAGGATGAAAAGAGGGTATGATAGCTCCAAACTCTCTCAAATGTGGGTTTTGCAAAGGTTGAAGGCCAGAAAATACAGTCATCTTCATTATCATCATACAAAAATCCAAAAGGGACATGAACTAACCCACCACGACGGACCAAACTGTCAATATACAATAATTTCAACTTTTTCTTTTGATTAAACGGTAGATTAAATATATTCCTCTTGTTATTTAAAAACACAAATGGGTGACCGCTACAGATAGGCTCACTGTGTTTTTTCACCGTCTTAAGACATGTGGAATCGCACGTGTCTGGAAACCAGTATGACATTATCTAATATAAAACACGGAAATACCTCGCTTTCTTCGTCCATCAGCTGATTTTGAGGCCCTCCGTCATTCTCTATTTTCACAATCTGAGAGGGACTCATCACAAGTCCAAAGTTGTTATCCATTCCCTTTGACATCATAAAAGTCTTAAAAGAATTGAAATTCTTCTCAATATTAGAGTCTCCAATAAGCACAAACAAACCAGAAAATTCACTATCCGGAATATCAAACGGAGATCTCCGACTACATGATATTTTGAGTTGACGGATTAGTTGGAACCTCAGGTGTTTGACCTCCTCAATTCTTTGTGAAACAAGCCCGTCAAGTCTATGGCTTTAATTCCCAACAATACTCGCATGGGTTAGTCGACCAATGTGGATAAATGATGTGTTCCTCAATTCCGGCAGAAATTCCAAACTGAGAGTAGAAGTTGTAGTTACTATTGGCTCTCTCCAGTTCTATAAATATCATAGACTCAACGCTCTGCCGATTTTTTATATGGAATACATTTTCATCCTTCTGGTTGAAGTAATCATAGTAATGTTTCCCTCTTCTTGTAATTTCCTCAATCTCTTTGCCCAGAACTCTCAGACCAATTTCAGAACACGGTCGTAACGATGTGACTTACAAGTCCCCACCCAACACCAGTTGGACATCCCATGTTCTCCATCCTTTGCAAAAACCATCTATAATGTCATCCGCAAAGTTCTACAGTTTGATTTTTCTTCATTTCTTCATATTGAAGTCTCATTAGTCCTGGAAATAAAGATAAGCTACAACCAGAAGTACAAGTCCAAGAATCAGTAAACAGAACTGACCTAATGTTCCTCTGTAGGGTAGAGAGACTTGCACTTAGTTGTTTATAGTCGCGGCTTTCGTTCACAGTTTTGATCCACTTTTGCTTATTGATGCCCCAAAACCGGTGCATAAAACATGACGGTATTTCAATCTCCAATTGAAGCATACTACGTGTCAAGACACATATTACTTGACTCTAACAAGTTCATAAAGCTCATCCTTTCCTATAGACGAAGGAATATTCCACTTTTTCTCATTTTGAAGTGAAAATAAAGTAGATAAGAATTTTCGGCTGGCATCTTCGAGTCCATCCTCGCTATAATTGTTAATATAATTCAGATAATCCTTGTCTTTTCCTAAAAATGCTTAATATTACCAACCCAGGACGTAAAACTGATTTATGCTAGATTCATCTGAATTGTCTACAATTGAAACAAAATATGAACCTCTGATAAGTGTAGGAACCGAATGAGAAGAACTCAGGCGTGGGAGCGTCACCTTGTGGACTTTAACGTTAATTTTGCTCCCGTCACTCCTCCGTAGCATGACTTTATCAACATTCTGAGACAATTCACTCATAGACTCTGGTCTTGTGGACAAAGAAATCTGAAAATTCAAAAACCAAAAAACCGGTTTGTTGTTGATTTTAACAGCGCTTATAGTTTTAGCTGATTTGCTCACTAAAACGGTAAAACAATCAATCAACTTATTTCGTTCTGAAAATAACTCTGCTGTTTAGCCCTACGAGACCCTTCCTCGGTAAGGGCCTCAGTTATAGACAGAAACTTGAAAATCTCACCGATAGGACTGAACAGGTAGATCAAGTTTTTTTCACACTGATAGGTAGATTCGAAACAAGCTGTCAGCCTTTTTAGTTGAAAAGTGCTCGAATAATATCGGATATCTATCCCAGACTTACTAAATCCGTTAGAATAACAACTTACGCTACAACCCTTCGGGACATGTAGTAATATTCCCTTCCAGTACGATCTGTCCCGATTGGAAGTGGGACCAGAGAAAGGATCCGATTAACATCACAGGATAAAAGCGAGTCGTGAACCCCCATAATCTATAAATAAAGAAAAAGAAGACCGATTGATTTTTACACAAAACACATAACCAGGGGACAGCTTCTTTTGGCCATGAAGCTGCAGAAAAGCACGATTCATGGTGAGACGAAGCACAAAACGCGCAAATAAGTATTTTCCCGTTTTTGCAGGATCTATAAAAATAAGAAAAGTCAACCTTCCACATTTCCTGCATTCTTCTACCGACATAAACTCAACGGAACAGTTCCCCAAGGATTCTAAGCATTTTCGACTCAAAAATTCTAGGAGAGTCAATTTATCGACCATTGACATGAAAGGAAGGGAAGAGCTCCCCAAAATACGACGACATTCTTTTGAAGAAGCATCACTTGTAAATGTGGCATGATATTCCCGTAAAAATTCGTAGACAGTCAAATCGTTCATCAAATACAGTGATAACTCCATAGAAGTCTTAGCAGCTGAGGAGCAGTAGCGAATCCCTGAGGCTTCATTTTTCTTTAAAATAGTCTTGAGGAGACAGATCATGACATGGCTGACTAAATAAGTGTTTTCATCTGCGGAAATGGCGGAACAAAATGTCTCTATTCGAAACATTGTGAGTCCAATATATGTGGAAAGCTTCCGTATGAGTTCGTAGACAGCCAAAATGCGAAATGCCTGGGAATTCGGAATCATCAAGTCTCGGGAGGACTTAGGAATCGTAAATGCAGGTTCTTCGTGTATGATTTCTGATATTCGATCCTTACGGGGTGAGTATTCAACAGATGATGAATTTTGTGTTGGAGACTCGTCTGGATACGGGCATGGAGTTGGGACATTGGAGGAAATATCGTTTAGTTCATTAGAAAGGGAGGTTTCGTTGAAATTTAAAGACATTTCAAAAGTTTAATTTCCAGAAAGTGTTATTGCGTTCTGGGTTACAATCTGAAAAAATAAAAATATATTTGAATTAATTAATATATAATAAATATAAATAAATAACTGATATATTAAAATGAGTAGTTTGTATGTATTTTTTTGCTTATCTACAAATCACAACAGGTCCTGGCTAAGTAATATTTATGCCGATTAAAAGAATAAATATTTAATATTATATTATTTATTATTTTAATTATTTTTATTGTTCGTTTCCTTATTTAATAATAAAAGCTACCTTTCACTTTTTTGCGCAGTTGCCCCGAAGGATTCCTTTCTGCTCTTTGCCTTCCTCAATTCATAAGTATCGTCATAGGACCCTCCTAACTCAGGAGACGCGCAGTTTTTTGGCCGGGACCTAAAAAGGATTCCTTCCCTACTCCAGTGGAGGGGTTCCCTCAATAGCGGATACGGATGGATGTGATATATGTAAAGGCCAAAGATGATAGAGCTGGAGATATGGCTCTTATACTAGCTCCTTATTAAGATCAGGATATTCTATTAAATTACGTTTAGATCCAAATCGATAATACCTCCAAATATTAAGATTGTATAAGAATAATTACACAATGTTATTATATAGAGTTATTCATCAAAAAATGGTCTTATTAAACCTAGTAAATTCATTTCAAACTGTATTAATTAGTTTTCTTGAAATTTAATTAATGAATACAAATAAAATTCACTGTGGATTTTGCCATAGTCATCAACTTGATCATCAACTTGTATAAGGTGAGCATAAACTGTCGGAGACCTCGGATTTTGCAGAAAACATCCAAGCTGGCATTTACTGGAGCTATTAATAGCCTTTTGAATAAGAAGTAAAGAAATTGTAAATTCTGTCAGCTCCAGTCGTTTCCTCGTGAGAAGGGTAAGAAACTGTGTCACCAAACATCTTTCGAGTGTCAAATACTCCACTTGACTCGGTCATTAAGGGCTTGGTCTCACCTGGACCAGATTTCACAGATCCTTTTCGGTAGGACAAGTTTCCGAGAGCTCCAAAGGTTTCAACAGTGTTACTTTACCAGGGAGGTCAACATACTACCGACTTTTCAATTTTTTGGCCTTCCCACAGGATGAACAAGCCTTGGCAGTTCTCTGATGGAAATTATTTGAAGCGAAAGTGTCCGTACACGTGACGTCACAAAATATTGATTTTCTAGCAGCGATCGGAGGATGATCAATCTATCTTGACTTCTTCCACCTCGTTTTCACATCCCGGCAGGTTCGAGTACCGAGGAGAAGCCACGTCGATTGACTTCTTTCAATGCTTTATCCTGGGGCCCTGTCGGTGCTCAGCATTCCTCCTGGAAGCGATTTGATACAGTTCCGCTACACATATCTCCTAATCTGGTACAATTCAGAGGAGGCGTTAGGAACAACTGACAAACAAGGTAGTGCTGGCTGGAGGATTCCATAATCTTTTCATAATTTTTCTTGCATTCCTTGGTTCTCCAATGACTAAGAGTACGATGGGGAAAGTAAACGTCTTCTAACTGAGGAGGCATTTAATCTAACGTGTCTCCTACCATCATACCTCTCAGTTCCCCAAAAGAACAGCTTGTCCATTCAGAGGACTTCATATATCATTGGGACGGTTCCTTATTTTTCTCTCCCGCGCTAACTCTTGTATTGATTTTCTCTTCAATGAGGCGACCGAGCACATTTGTAACATTCACGTGGACTACGCCTTTTGAAAACAAGTCACACTTCCTGTCAGATTTAGTGACCCCTGAATTTGACCTTCTCTTGATTTCTCTTTGGCCTTGCATCTTTCATCTCTCGTAGGCTCCGATAATATTGTCAAGATTCTACCCGAATTCTCTTTTAATCAGGAAGTCGGCCATCCATGGGAGAATTGGAATAGTTTTTTGTAGTCATCCATCTCCGAACCTGCAGTGGAGTCCGAACAATGTTGTTTTCAAGAAAAATTGATCTTTCGATGAGTTTGAACTGAGAATATTTTTAATTCTACTTGAAAGAGCATCAACATCAAAGGGACGTGTAGTCTTTGGGATCCTTACAGAGATTGTTCGAGAAAACGACGTCCGGGATAAAACTCAGGATTGACAGGGGAACAATCCCAGATATTTAACGTGTATGCGGAAGCCTTGTAGAGTTTGACGCAGCCTATGTGATAGTAGTTTCGCATCCGTAAAAGATACTCGTTTTCGCTTGTTGTTCTGGTTGCATGATAGTCATTTCCCGGTACGACTTTTCGCGCTTTCATGTTTATCTTCTTCAATTCAACGTTCCACCACAAGAACACGTTTTTTATGAAGGACTATTTTTTCAAAATTCCACGAACGTGAATGTATGACGCTTCCTGAGTGATCAACAGTAGCGAGATAATCCACACAGATTAACTGATAACCTTAATTTGTGCTGCTGGTAGTTTATTATTAGCACTGTCATAGGAACAAAATGTAAAAGATATTAACTAAATTCCCACGTGTGTCACACTTGAGACTATCCACTAGGTTTTTCCAGCATCCTCGGTTACAGGCCACACTATTAAGCATATAATGTTGTCTCCAGTTTTTAGTAGTTTTTTTCACGCACATCGAGTCACCTTGAAGAGTTCCAATAGTTATTCTGAAGTACCTTGATCGGTTGGGTCCAATCTTCATAGCAAATTCTGTGTCAGCGAGCAGCACACGAATCATCACAACAAAGTCGTTGTCCAGAATAATCTTGAGGAGTTCCATTAGTTTGTCTCTTAGGGTTAATTTTGAAATTCTGAGATATGACAGAACCACCTATTCCCCCATTTTACATCTGCAGTTGATCTTCTTGGTCTGAATCCGCTTTTGAAGTTTAATTCATTCTAACATCATCAGATATAAGATTATCTTATTCAAGACTATGGTTGAACAAATTTTGTTTATGAGACCTTGTGATTTGTTTGATTTTTGAGGAGGAATCAACGTTCCCTCTTACTCGGTAATTCGGTGTTAATGTGGAACATTTCGTTTAGAATATTAGTTATTATCAGTGAAACTTTTCGTGGAGCGTATTTTACCAGTTCACCATTGATGTTGTCGTTTTCACGTTGTGTTACAGTCCGATCTCGTTTTGGAGAAAAACCTCAATTTTGGGGAGATTTTATCATTTTTAATATTAATAATGAAATGTTCCTTTAGGAATTTTTTCACCTAAAGATCTGGCTTACCCCGCGTATCTGTCCTCTTTGGGTTCTAGCCGACTGCTGATCAGGATGATTCTCCAACTCCAAACAGAATCGTCTGAAATCACAGACATGGAGCATTTGAAAGTGATGATGCCTGAGCAGAAAGACCGTTACAGGACTATCTGCGAAAATAAATATGAGAGGTTTCTGAACCAATCAAACCAACACAGACGTGCCTGTCTAGGCACTGTAAGGTGTGAATGGAGTGGCGCTTGGATCAATGCACTCCCCGTTGGTAGTGTCGGGATCCATCTTGACGACGATACTGTCCGCATCGGCATCTCCACCAGACTTGGACTGGAAATTTGCCGGACTCACAAATGCCGGTGTGGCGCCATCGTCGATTGTTATAGACACCATGCCCTCTCGTGTCGAAGAAGTACAGGACGATTCATAAGACACAAGGCGATCAACGGAATTGTCAAGCGAGTCCCGGAATCTGCGGGATACCTCGCCATACTTGAACCTGTTGGCCTGGACAGAGGAGAGGGAAAACGTCCTGACGGTATCACAATTTTCCAATTTGATGAGGGGAAACCTTTGATGTGGGACGCTACTTGTGTCGACCCACTGTTCCCATCCAACATTGTCGGAATTGCGGTTAACACACTGTATGCAGCAGAAAAAACGATAAAGGCAAAGGAGAAGAAATACGGAGCGCTACGCGTCCGATTCGCGTTCTATCCCATTGTGGTCGAGACAACTGGAGGAATAAGTGGAAAATCGCTTCGCTTCCTATTGATACTTCGACGCTTTGCTACACTAAAAAGCCTCGACGAACGTGAGACCCTGTGGCTTCTCCAGTTGATCTCTGTTGCAATCGTGAGAGGCAACGCAACGTCGATGATGTCGGCCACTTTGGATGGATGGTTGTGTTAATTAATTATTTACTGATTTTGTAGCATAGAATTCTTGTAACAAACACCCAAATGGGGAGAATATAGTCCAATCTGTGCATTTATTTGTGAGGAATATGGCATCTCAAAGGGAGTCGGACTGAGAAGTGAAGAAATTCCATTTGAAGGCTGCTCTACGTAAATTGGGTAAATGAGCCCCAATTAAATGCGGAAGCTTATTAAGTTTTTCGTTCTTTGAGATTCAAAGGTTTCCTGATCAATGGAACAACATTAAAACTTATTTCTTGTAAAATTGATAATAGGCATTCTAATAAATACTTTATTGCATGGGTGGTTCCACCAGTTTAAAAAACAATTTGATACAAAATTCAAAACCTTCAAGAAGGCCTGCGGGCCTGACAAAGTATCTTTAAACCCGAAGAGAGAGTCTTCTTCATACAGGCCCATTTTCCTAACCTGCACGCTATCATAAATTCTTGAAAAAAACTTGTACTCTCGGCTATTACTCCGTATCTTCCTCAACATAAACCAAAACTTGAAGATTTGATTGGCAAACTTTCTCTCTGGAAGATGTGGAATAGTCATCTGTAGGCATCTCAGATTAAGATTACAATTATTACCAAACGATGTGCCCTTGGGTTCTCCGCTCTCTCAGACTCTTTTACCTATTACTTCACGACTAGACAACTACGACAGACTGTCTTTAACAAAGGTCTACAGAAAGTGAACGTTGTGTGTACAGTCCTTTAAATTTGGATGAATCTATTGGAACACTGTACCAGCAAACCATCGCACCGTCTGTAGAATGTAGATTCGTGCTATCGGAGACTTGCTCCACAGACTCAACTCAATTTACCGAACAATCATTCTTATGTTGGGCCCTCATGCAGGATCATCAGTCACTCCCCTACTCAGGGAAGCTATGACCCGTTGTCGTGGATCCGGATTCCTCTGCGAGGAAGATGGAAGCATTCTTCGCCTTCTATATCAAAGGCAAAAGAAAACCGATGTGTACAAAAGTTGCCTTCTCCAATTGGACTCCTCTACAGGAATGAGAGAAGACTCTTTCGTATGGTATTGGCGACAATGGAAGACCAAAGATGTTGGATGGTGCAGTTGATACCGGAATCTGAGATCACTTAACTTTTTGACGTTTTTTCTGACTTTCTTTCCCTGAGATCCCGAGGCTATAAATAAACAAATCAAAAGTAATTATTTTATCCCATCCGGTCCCTTTCCGTCTCCCTTGTCCAGGCTATAGTATAGAAAAGTGTCAGGCAGACTCTAGTGCGCGTTACACGACACCGTCCAAGTTAGTGTGCCCGGAAATCTCTTCGCACTTCTTCTTCAGGAGAAGAGATGATGTCCGTAAGTACCAACAATTCCGTTGCATGGACAATGCTGAGTCCGGTATATTATCAACTTCAGACGGATAGAGATCCGATGCGGACTATCTCATCATCCAGACGGGTCGGTATTCTTCACATAGGAGTATAGAGAGGAGAGGATGTGGGGCGTGTTATATCTATTGGGGAACAAATACCGAGACCTCCGAAGTAGACTGGTAGGGTTACCTGATTCCAGATTTGATCGTTGAACTTGACTTTGGTTCGGTAGTAGAACGGAATAGTGAATTTATCCATTCGAGCTGTTATATTCACAGGAAACAAAGTGCACCACGATGTATGTGGTTCAGTTTAGATGCTGTCAGGGTATCCTTCAGAAGCAAGAAGGGCGTATGTGTGTCTAGTATTTCCAATTTTGTGAACGTTGACTTTAATTGTTGTTCTATTGGTATAAGAGCATCATCGATTCCTTTTTTTGTTAGGAGGCATTCAAGTATTTCGAGCTTTTTGACTGGAGTCTCTGTGGCCATAGGAATTAGTAGATGGAACGATGATATAATCGTATTCCTTTCGTGAAACTGGAATCTGAAATTACTAATCTCGTTTTTTTGCGGCGCTGAATGTTAGGCCTAAGTCTTCGAGTTGAGGTATTAGTCATCTTAGACTATCCAGTACATTATTGGGTTGTCCTCCCATGGCATAGTCATCCAAGTACCACACGTTTAGCGGCGTATAAACGCATCTTGTTAAACAGTCGATTCCAAGGCTGAACAGAGAAGGCTCCAATGGATCTCATCACTAGATTCATGTATACGAGGAAATGATGAATTTACCATGTGCCAGGCTTGACTTTTTCCCGTAGGAGCAATACATAATCGTATATTGAGGGGTAAGGCGTGAAACTATCCTCCACGATTAAATCGCGTCTTTGATGTCGATCTTGAAGATAATATACGGAATACTCTTGTTATTGAAAGTCTGCACAGCATGAATTGCTGCTTCCAACCTCCCGGAGTGCCGACTCAACCTAGGCTGGTTGCAGGTATTTGATAAGCCTGGGGAGGAGACGAAAACCAGTTTTGGCACTAGGCGAAGGAAACCCACAATGGGTCGACTCTTTTTTTTGAAAGCCAGTATTTTGGAAAAGAACGTGATGTGGTGGATCTGCTTGGAGCGAAGGAAAGTATTTCTCCTGTTACGTCCTCTTCAGATACAAGTAAACCAAGCGTTTGTCCAGGGAAGGTGGGATCCGCTGGTCGTTTGATGGGTTTTGGTGTTGCTAGGTGAGCATTGCGTGAGTCTCTGATGGTTCCAGAATACGGTTCTGATCAGGGGGAATCCTCATAGCGGATTCAGAAGAAAACTTGATGTTCTCCTTTTCGGTGGATTTGAGTGACTTCTCGTTTCCTCTCCCAGGAGTATGTTAATTGTACAGGGGGTGTATCAATCAAGTAATAGAAGATTATTATTAACACTATCATAGGAGTAAAATGTCAAATATCCTAATTAAGTTCCCACATGTCCCAAGCACGAGACTATTACAACATTTGTAGGTTGAATTCCAATAACTCTTGTGAAATAGTGACCACTTCCCGTAGTGGTGAGATTCTGATGGTAGGGGGCTGATTCGGTTATAATGTAACTCTTCTAGTCCACACTTGACTTTCTTCTCTTGAAAACATCCAATAGTGGCGCTGTAAGTATTCAGGTCCTAGCTACGGAAATATCTTTCAAGCCTCTGATAGAATGTAAAATTCTCAGATGGTATCATATGTGATTAAGTCTTCGTGTAATTGGGTCGCATCACTAACTCGACCAAAAAATGGAAGGAAATGATCGGTAATTATGTATCTCATTGAATCCGCTCTTCACCATTGTCTGTTGAATGCATCCAATAGCGGCACCGTAAGTATTCAGGTCTTGCATAAGATTTCTCGTTTGGAAATATAGTTCGAGCCTCCTACATTGAACACAGTGAAATCCTCTAATAGCCTCATAAGTGATTAAGAATGAAATTAAGTCGCGTCATTAGCTAACCCGAAATGCGAGTAGTTTATGACTTATGGATACGGAAGGTGAAATGAAATTATTCCAAAGACCAGGGGTAACTAGTTCCGTGATCTTGAAGCGTTCTAGTAGAACCCAGATCCAAGCACAGTGATCCAGAGGATATTGTCCGGGAAGCTGAGGTCGAAGCCAAAACTCGTCGCCAGGGAACAAAAGTAGTCTCCTGGTGGAATGAGGAGATGGATTCTTTTAAAAGAATAAATTTAAATATATTATAGACTTAAATGATTTGAATAATATTCAACAAATACTCATAATCGGTGACAGCTCGAATGAGGGCCAGAAACAAGATGGCGAGATGGATGACTGCAAAACACGGCCCTTTTAGAGCTGCGCGAAAGAGATCTTGACTAACTAAATACTGATAATTTAAAGTAAAGTTGACAGGTCTCCATTATGTCCCGCCGCATTAAGCACGAAATGGGGTTACCTCTCATAATCGGGAGTCCAAACTTAAGCTTATTTATGTCTAATAGGAGGCTATGAACGAAGCTAATTATGCTGTTACTAGTTTATATTTTGTGGCTTATAATAATATTTTTTGGAAATAATTTGTTGTCAATTTATAGAATCTTAAATAAACCACATTTTAGTCAATGTGGTTAATAACTTCCATAAATTAATCAAATATCGATAATTCTTTGGCCTGACCAATGATGTCGTCACATAGCATCACATGGCACCACGCGGTTTTTAATGAAATTTTATTTTTAACAAGAATATTATTATTAAAAAAACATAATTTTTTGTAATTAGTTAAAATTCCAAAATATTGGGACTGGTGTTTGATACGTGATTATTCTTCTCGAAACATGTTTCGTATTTATGCTCAACTTGCTCCGGACCGTAACGATGACTTTATTTGCTTGTCTACAGACAATTTATTAGACCAACGTTGCATTATGCTGCCTTCTAGGGCCCCTTGTCTATCTATTACGAATATTTTTAAAAATCCAAAACTCTGTCCTCAGAATGATTACTGGTTGTCTAAAAGAGTCCAACTGATCACCTCCATTGGGAGTCAAAAATTCTCCCAATTAAGGATCATTTCTAGATGCTATGACAGACAACCACTGCCTTTGGCTCATACTTGGAAAAATTGGTGTCAACAAATACAATTCGAAGACTTGGATTGAACAAGTCTCTTGGTCGCCATCCACCAGGCACCGATGTCAGTGAATCTTCTTTTCCTCGGATATTCGGGTAAACCTGGCATTTCATTAGTAAGTCAGCACACTTTTTCTTATCGCATTTTGACTTTCTAGTTGACGAGCAGGCTTTGGATGCACTCTGGTGGATGATGTTTGCGGTATGGTCTCCGTGGACGTGACGTTCCAGACCAGAGGCTTCCCGACTTCAAACAAAAAAATGGACATCCCATCTGGCCATTTTCCATATCCCTACATAAGCCGACGTGTTCAAGAAGAAACGGATTACTGGCTGTATCCATTGCCCGTCTTCTGACAACTTCGGTTAGGGCCTTGTGTCTGGAGATCTTCCGACCTAACCGACATGTATAAGGCCGTCTGTCAAATGGTAGTTTTGGGAACTCTCACATGTCCCATAAAGTTATTGGTAGTCCTGGTCCGAAAAAATTTGATTGATAATGTCACCAAGGTGGTCAGATAAAAGAACCAAAATTCGGATTCATCACAGAGATAGAAATGTCCCGGGAGGAAATAGGATAGGATTTTTCTGGAATCTCGATCAAGGGTTGGTTAATCCATGTTATTATTTATTAATTCCATGCTTACAATCTTTGGTAAGCCAAGCACAAACAGTCACAGCTACTTAATCCGAAGAGAGAACCCAAGGGAGAACGTCTGTTTGTACCGACCAAATCCATCCTCCAATAGTCCATGAGAAGTAGGTCTCCCTTCTTCCATTTCGTCATTCGTCTTACCGTCACAGACATCACTTCATTCATAGGCGGAAAGTTTTCATAATGGTAATCTTCACGAATGATTTGGTCAGGGAGAATCCATTTTAGACAATCGACGAACTATAAAAGGTCACTGATAACATTAATTTAACCAGACATTACATTAATAATCGTCTTAAATTATTTTAATTATTTTAAATTAAATTAAAACAAAATCTCTGACGTGTGTCTTTAATTGTTTATGTTGGGACTCTTTAGTAAGCAACTTTGTTTGATTTCGAACGTTTCGAAAAGACTTTACAAGAATAAAAACAGTGTCAAGAAAAGATGCCAGGATTGCTACTTTTTTTATTTGAATAACCAATTGCACGTGGAGTGTTTCTCATTCCCACATCATAAGTGCAGACAAAACATTAGCAGAGCCAAACTTGTCAGATATGACGCGTCCGACCCCAAACCACGTGACTTTAAGCGTAGTTATTAATTTTTTTTAAATGGAAATATTTAATATATTGTTTTTTTAATATTTTTTGTACTTATTGGATATTGGGAAATTTTAAAACGGTTACGGGAGCCCAGCCAAAACCTCTAAATTTCCGAAAAGTGATTCGCCCATCCAGGAAGTGTGTCGGCACTCGAGAGGAACACCGAGAAAGGATGAGGCGGCTGCTTAAGAAGGTCGGGATCACCTGACGGTCCCCTCTATTTTATTTTGTCGGTGATTCTTGGTTTTGATATTATGTTTACATTTTTATGCGTGCTATTACGTTTATTGCTTGCAAAGATGGAATATCTCGCGGACAGACACCACAACTTCCTAAAAATAGCGAGGTCTTTGGAATCCCCTTCGAAGAAAAGATTCTTTCCTACCAGAAGTATGCTTGCAAATTTGAATGCAAATTTTCTCCCTTTTGGACGCTCTTGAAAGATCCTATAAAAAGCCGGAACAGAGGAAGATGCACTGTCACCGGGATCACCTAATTAAGACGATACCTTTTTCTCTTTCCTTGTTGCCGGGATTATAATAATTAATTACCTGCAAAGAACCAAAACCCGATTAAGTGAAGAACTTACACATGTGGAGGAATACCGATCAGTCTTGAAGAAGCGATTGAGTTCCTCCGCATGAATTAGAGAAGAGATGGGATCGGTGGTGACCACTCGTGGATAATCCAGGAGTTTCTAGAAGCCGGATCACTTAACGAGTTGGCTTTGACACTTTTCTGTTTGGTGGTCTTGGGTTTACTAAAGTAAAGAGTAAAATTTTTATTTCAAAGTCACTTGTAGTAAATTTACCGTCTGAAAACTAGGAATTACTGACTTGTGGCATTTTTTCTGTGTTTTTTGAAAGGGAAGTAGTACAAAGATACAACGTTCCAGGAAAAGTCTAATTTTTTTAATTTTTGTATTATAATGAGAACACTTGATTGATTTGAATGATAGTTGAGTAATTATACCGAACACCCCCAAAAATGGTGTAGACACTGTTTGTTACCTTCAAAACTCCATTCCTGAAGCATCCACGGTATAACCAAGTCGAACTCCAAACACATGGATGATCCATTAGCATCTTTAACAGAATAAACGCAGCTGACTATTCAAGTGTATTTCCTTCAAAGGGGGATTAGACATGACTAGCCACAGGATTAGTCATGCCTCCTACTTACAAACTAATGAAAGAATTATTGATATTACTCCGATTGTGTCTCCTACTTCCATGTAACTAATTAAAATATATTTCATTTAAGTGAATCCAATAGGCTACCCAGTACTCCACTCGTATTCTCCTCAAGGATTTCCTCATGATCAAGTCGGGAGTGAATATACATAATTCTTTCATTAATTTGGCTATAACCTATTCCAAAAAAGTACGTAGATACTTATCTCCAATTATAGACATGAAGTCCTTGAAAGCAATGTTCACTCCATTCGGGCACAAGATAATTCCAAGTGTGTTGTTCAATGTTGTTGTGGTCATTGTCCTTGAACATCAATGTCATCAAAACATCAAGTCCTGGTATATATATTTTAAAATATTATTGACTTTAATGTCGATTAATTAAAATTGTCAACAATAATTGTATTAATTTGGGAATTTAGGCTATCAATGATGGTATAAACTCAACTGAATAACAGAAAACTTAGACGAAAATGAAAAGGCTAATTAATTTTCGAAATTATAAACTAACAAGAGAATTTAAGGCAGTCTGAAATTCCTAAAGATCATAATGTTTGAATCCACTTCTATTGAAAAAATTTAAAGTGAATGAATCAAATTATGTAATTCAATTTATTGAATATGGAAAATAGACATAAAACACCGATCGATATTCAATACGGAAATAGTAGGAAGCTCAAAAAAATAGCCAGTACCGATTCTTAGTGATTTCTCAGATTTTTTTAAATTGTTTGAATATTCGAATTTGTTAGAATTTTTAGATATAAACATGTTTTATACATTTTATGTCAAAAAATCGGATTTAAGTATAAAAACTAAAATTAATTAATAAAAGTTATATTTAAATTTAGAATATTATTATTTTTATATCAATTTTATGGAATGTCAAACCATAATTAGCAATAAACTTTATTAACAAAAAAGTAAACCACGTGAAGGATGGCCATTGATGGTTCACGCAAGGATAATGGAAACGATTCAAATTATGGTATTAACCCCACATACGTGCTAAATATATAAACCTAACTTAACAATTTGTCTTTATTTAAAGGGATTCCTTCTAATTCTTCACGTTATGATTACGTGCTAGAAGAATACGGGATTTCGTCCAAAGTAGCCGAGATTTTTCAACCATTTTACGACATTGGTTGGGAAACTGCATTAATTTAACCTAATAGGGAAACTCAAAAGAAACGATTTTGATGAAAGAGCGATAGACGCCTTGAAGAGTCTTAGCGTTCCAGACGCGATCGATATTGCGAATATTTTCTCAATGAACAACCTCGAGATGATTGCCAATAAAAGTGCCCACCTTTGTCTGAACATCCGAGTGGTTCGCACGAGGCGGAAGAATTATCATTGTATTTGTACTCAGGAGATTTTCAAACCTGATGACGCAAGAATGAATGTCTATACTTATACGTTAATTACTAGGAGATATGCAGCAGATCGGGGTATCCCTATGAGAAGACATCAGGTCAGAGAAAGTATGGGCCTGCTCCGATGGTAACTCCTCCTTCAGCTAACGGACACGAGGTATGGAAAGTAATTACGATTAGATCTATGTCGGGTCCATCCCTTACTCAGTCTGTGAGGATCAATTGATCCCTATGATGGAGACTTGTGGGACCATATATGATCTGAGGATGATGGTGGAACCTGCGACTGGGAGGAATAAAGGATTCTGTTTCGTCACTTTTGTTGAGGATGACGCAGTGGAAAAGGCTGTACAGAAGGTTAGTACGGATAATGTGATCAAATTAGTTTAATGGACTGGAACTTGTGACTGGTATGAAAATTAGGGTTAATCCATCTATTCCGAACCTCAAATTGTTAGTGAGTAATTTGGTTTCCTCTAAAACCAAACAAGAGCTCATCGAGGAGTTTAACAGGAATTTAGGTGTTTTTTCTTTTGACTTTATAGATGGGGTTGTGGATATAGAGGTCATGTCATTGACTTCATGTATTGTAACATTTGATCTCCACAGACATGCGTCGTCTGCGAAGAGAAAGTTGGCTTCAGCCAGAGTGCGAATATTTGATTTCCCGATTGTTGTGGAATGGTTCGTGCCAGAGGACATGACGGATGATTTGGTGTGAATGTGTATGTTACCTAGTCACTATATATTCGTAATTACGATCCAAATTTGTCTGATTCTGAGTATATGTCCATATTCAGTAAATTTGGGGCAGTTGTCCGTTTGAACAGATACAGTGTGAATGTTCTATTTGTCCATTATTCCACAAAGAAGATTGCTGCAGACTCTCTTAAATATTTCAATAAACGAGTTAATCTGATTTTAATCATTTTCTAGATTATCGGTGAAAGGGTCATAGAAGTGTCCCTGGCGAGGCCAACCAGAAAAGATAAGCGTGACCAGAACTATAAGTATTGCCTGTCTTATTCCTAGTCCTCCTGTCATTATGGATAACTATGCTCATTATTATCCTCAATTTGACCCTGTATACGCTTTTGGTTGCTTTTTTTAGTAACAATAGGTCCTCCGTGCTATTATGTTTACCCTGATGGGTCTTGTGAATATAATGGAGTACCTATAGCTGCTGGCCCATTTCCCTATATTTCTTTAGACTATGCTGGAAATTCTTATTATAGTTTTTATAATTCTGAACAAACGGTATTCTTTTATGTTTATCTGTAGAGTAATGGACAGCATCAGATGATTGACTCGTCCCCTAGAACCAATGGTACTTCCAATGGAGTAAATGGAACTAATGGGGTTAGTGGGACTGAAGATAATGGATTAAATGGAACCGAAAATAACGGAATAAATGGAACCAACGGTAGTGTTAATGCTTATGTCGTGTTAGATGAATGCAACGGAAGTGGGTCATCCGTGAATAATTGTTCTATGTAAATCTATATATTCGCTAGTCTCCTTAGTTAGTTTAGTTAGTAATAACTTTAGTTAATTTTAATAAACAAATCAACTCTTATTCTGTAATAGATAATTGTGTTAGTAATCATTTTGTCACTGATCTGTTTGATAAGTTTTTTCCTTCATCTCTTTTCGGAATCTTGGAAGGCTTGACTTGATTTCAGTTTGAGAGTTTTTCGATGAATCTTGTGGGTTCTCGGGTTGTCTAATTTGTTTGGCAGAGTCACTAAGGACGCGTTGTGAGAAATTGAGGGTCGCGATCGTATCCAATATATTTTTTTCGTCTGATATTATGTGTGACATTAAAATTATTTGACTTCCCTCTATATTATCTACAATTGATATACTTAGAATGCTGTGAAGTGTTTGAGTGAGTTTTGAGTTTCTGTGAAGTGAATACCCGTAATTATTCTTAAGGGCGTAGAGGACTTCTTGTAGGCTTGTTAGAGATTTGTTTATAATCTGAGCTTCTTTTAAATGAATTCCGGCAGCCTTTGTTCTGGCAACTCGTTCAGAACTTGCCAAATCGACAAGATATATACTTCCTGCGTTATATCATAATAATAACCAAATCTTTGCTTGTTATCCTCCACTCGTATTTCATATATGCAGTGGGATCGAGATGAGGCATACGATGTTCTGAGAGTTGTCCGTCTTCCTGATGCCATGTTGAGATGCTGGATAAAGCAAGGAATTACTGTTTGGCTTCCTCAGATGATGAGATTTTGACACGATTAATGTCAGGGATCCAATAGTCATTTACATGATCTGTCTTTATTCTTAGTTTAGAATTGTTTTTTATGTTGAGCAAGTCACTAAATCATATTTAATGAAAACTTTAATTTTTCGTTATAAACTTCAATGGTCGCTAAATAACAGCATTTGACCTTGAAATTAAGCAAATAATCAATAATCAGGTGAATGAGACCTGGATTTACTTCGTCCCCCTATAATTATCATTTTAGCATAAAACCTCAATAGTATACGTTTTGCCTGACGAACTTTGGCCATACGAAATTAGGCACGTTGAGTATCCATCAAAACACAGTTGGATCATTGGTTTTATTGTCTCAAAGACCTGTTTGTTTAATTAATTTTTACGTCGATTTGAGTGCACGTGGGACTAATGTAGCTATCGCAGTGGTACCTATAAGTCTTATTTTCCACAGTCCTTAGCGTTAGTTTGTTTCCACAATCAACGTGTATTCTACTTGGGTACATGGAGGGATATTCTCTACACCAAATCAGCACATTGCCTTATAAAGTAGTAAAATGAGTCTTACCATTTTCTTTGAAATTTTGGATGCATTTGTATTGAATCATGCTTTCGGCTAACCCATTCGTGGTACCAGATATGAGCTTCATTAGCTGGTCAATGAAATATTCCTGCATTGTAATAAACAAATTCTTTAGATTTGTTTGATCCAATTTCAGTTGGTTGATCTTTGTTATCAGTGGTTTTATCATCTCACAAGAGCTACAGCTTATGTCGCTCGTATCCGCACTTTGGCGAGAGATTCTCTATTTTTTGATAACCCGTCTCAATTTCGAGAGATTTCTGTAGGTTTTCGCAGTAATCGGCGTTTCTGCGCCAATTTCAGTAAAATTAAACCTTTCACTTTGATATGTTATGTCACATTTTGAAATATTTTCGTTGAAGCTTTGAACTTTATCCAATTCCATTTGAAGGTTATTGATGAGTTCGTTTTGATCGTTTTTTTCTTTGAGAAGCTGTTGACGAATTTGTTCGCTCTTAAATTAAGGCCTCTGATACTTTGTTGAGTTTTGCTTGAAGGTCAAAGTTCTTTTCCGTCAATGTCGTTACGAAAGATTCAAGAAATTCAATTTCGTTGTTTTTCTCACAATTAAGGCTTTCAATGATATCATTTTGTTCCTCAATTTTTGCTTTTAATTTGTCTTCCTTGGAATTAGCGAATAACACAACATTTTCTGTCCTCGTTTTTCCTGTGAACGACAATTTTAAAAGTTGTCGTAATCTATTAAACTGGTTGTCTACATAATTACGACGGTTAATGTGAGATTCAGATAAGGTGGAAAATGAGTCTAATTCGTCAGAAGGGACCGATCCCTCATTAGAAGCAATCATTGTAATAAATGTCGATTCTATAATTAATACAGACGCATTAGCAACAATAGTTCGTAATAAATCGACAAATCAATGTTAGCAACGGTTAATACATTAAAGTCGTTTTAATCAGCGAGATTATCTGCTCATTCGGGTCCCCAAAGTCGACTATTCCGCACGGAGGAAATTGAAAAGGTACTCAGCCCTCGGATCGCTTCCGCTTCGTTCCAGTCGCTTTTGGAACCTCTGTGGCGTTTGGATGAATTGGTAAATGAACCATCAATGAATAGTGGGGATGGATTCCAATGCTTCTCACAGGCTCCCATGAACTGAGATGGTTCTCTCAGTGCCTTGGAATCGCAATCGTCCGCGGCAATGCTTCTCGACAGCTAGAACCTGATTAGTTTCCTTTGTTTAATTAAATGTAGGAATTTAAAAAAAGTTTAAAGCTTTTTCCATTCGAGGAGAAATCAATTCTATGGAGAAACCACGTTATCGACTTTTTTCCAACTAACAACAGAAGTGCGGTAAATGCATTAAAAGGCAATGAAGTTTAAAAGGGAAAAATACAACCGGTTCATGTTCTGGGGGATAGTTGTTGTACAAACCATAAGCAGGAAGTCTATGTCTTTTCTCATAAGACTAGGACGTCTAGCTACACTCATAAACCATGACTTCTACGAAACCTAGTGACTCCTCCAGTTGATCTCTGTTGCTATCGTGAGGGGCAACTGCTTCAATGCGTGAATCAATAATTATTTGAGAACAACAAAAGTAATTTTTATATAGAAAGATGAATGGCCAGGTTGTTTCCTGTGACAATAGCTACCGAGATATTCTCGAAGCCATCCAGTCTCATGTAGATCCTTGGTGACCATTTGGATCATTGAACCAATTCGACAAGCTAGATCGCCCCCCTTGTGGCCAATGATATAATTTTTTTAAGCACTCCCGGGAAATCAAAAATTAATTCGATTAATTAAGTTCCCCTTGTGCCACGTCCAGTATCCTCCACACATCCTCTTCCATGTTCCCCTGTTCCGGGCCATTGCTCGTAGTGAGTCAAGATCTTCACCATTTCGAAGAGTTTTGTTTATTCGAATTAGGTCATTATTTAGTACTGAAGGCAACGTCACTCTAGGCCTGCCACGGAATGATCCCTTCAGTTGTGCGAAATAGTTCTCCATTGCAATGTTTGGTGGAGTCAACATATCCATTCGTAAGATGTGACCAAAAAGTCTCCACCTAGCCTTGAGAATCTCCTCTGATAATGGCCTTAAGCCACTTCTTTTGTACAGTTCTGAATTTGATATCTTTTTCGGAAAATGTATTCTCAAGATGTTTCTTAGTTGATTTCTATGAAATTGATCCAGATTGTCCATTTCCCGTTTCGTAATCCCCCATGTCCCACAGTTGTATGTCAGGACTGGAACCACGAATGTTTTATACAATTTTAGCTTTGTATTCGTAGTTATGCTCTTCTTAGAACGCCAGATAGTTAAGAATTTTTTATATGCAGCAGTGGAAAGGATTTTTCTGTGGGTAACATCTTCTGAGTCTCCAAGTAGTGAACCAACTTTTTTATGCCTTCTCCATGATTCATCGTAAGTGCGTACAACTCGTACAAGTTTTGTATATTCAGTTTTGTCTTGGTTGACAACTAAGAACCATTTAAAAAGACATTTGGTAAGTTCTTGAGAACGTGATGAAGAATTTCAACATCTTCAGAAACAAAGTCAAAGATCGTCTGCATATATTAACTCGATTATTTTGTTTTGTTCTCAATTAAAGGCCTGAAATCTCTCAGTGCAGCCTCCAGGTAGATTATGAATAGAACTGGTGACAAAGAGTCTCCTTGCGGAATTCCACGTGAAGTATAAAAGAATTCTGAAGTAGTTTTTCCGAGTTTGGTTGCTAGTTGCGTATTCTGCAGTAGTTTTTGTATAATTTTGACATCATCCGTTGTTAGGAAGCTTGTGAGTACTTCAAGAAGTTTGCCTCTATGAACCGAGTCAAACGCTCTGGACATGTCTATTCCGAGAACATCTATGCACTTTTTATATTTTTGGCATAGAGCACTTGACCATCTGTGTGTCCAAATGACATCGGCAGTGGATCTGCCTGACCGGAAACCACTTTGTCCTGGTGACAGAAAATACTCCACCTTGTCTTTGATTCTTTCCAATGTAATGATTGACAAGATTTTTCGCAGCGTAGTTAGTAGGATGATTGGTCTTAGGTTGGAAAGGGGCCCTTTGGGTTTTCCCGGTTTTTGCAGTGGAATTAACCAACCCTTGCCAATGTCTAACGTAGTGTTTTCTTCAAATATTTTGTTGAGTATATTGGTAATGATTGTTACCAACTTCACTGGGGCATACTTTATAAGTTCGGCTGGGATATTCTCTGGTCCTGCCGATCTGTCATTTTTCAATTTTTTAATTGCATCCAGTGTTTCTTGTGTGTTTATTGGGATGTCCAAACCATGGTTGACTTGTGCACCAAATTTATAGCCTATTTCGTTGTCCCAGTTGAGCATATGATAGTAATAAGCAGATATAGTAGCTGCTTTGTCCTTTTCATCGATAATTATTCTGCCAAGGATGTCATTGATTATTATGGGGCTTGCACTCTTTTTCTTATTAATTAATTGAATAGCTTTGAACATTTTCACTCCATCTTTATATTTTTCAATGTCTTCAATTTGTTTTTCTATTTCTTTAGCCGTTAGGGATTTCTGAGTTTGCTTGATTTTTAATAATGTTCGGTTTCGTTGTTGCCGAAGTTCCTTGGCCTTTTCTGGAGACCTTGAGTTTTCTATCTTCAATCTCAAGGCTTTCTGGTTTTCTGATAGGACGCAAATATCATGATTGTAAAATTTACGGGGTTTTGTAATACTTCCCAACACATCACATGCTGTACCTTTTATCGACTTTGTCCCAAATAATATGAACAGGTTTAGTTTCGTCGATATCATTAAGTTCAAGATTTAGTTGATACGCATATTTCTGTTGAGTTGACTTGTCATGTAATAATTGGATATCATATTGCTCCTGCTTTTTATTGGAAGGTGTTTTCATTTGGTTATGGACTTTGTATAGTCCAATGCGAGTAACCACAATTTTATGATCACTATTGTCTCTAATCCTCCATATGACCTGGAGTCTACGAGGAGATGTTTGTGACCTCGTCTGCATAGTATGTAGTCAATTTGATTATATATTTTTATGTAATTTCCTTGCAAATCCTTCCTAGTTCCAGTCCACGTCGTCTTGTGTCTCGCTGGGTGACGGAATGCCGTATTGCACAAAAACAGATCCAAGGAAGTGCAAAAGTGGATTAATGCCATTCCGGGCGTGTTTCGCCGATTTCTTCCATGAGATCCGATACAAGTTTCTCCAGATCTGGCTTTTCCTGCTTTGGCATTCCAGTCCCCGGCAATTAAGCAAAAATATGAAGAACTGAGGGTGTTGTAAACCCTTATGAGGGCGGAGTAGAATTCGTCTAGTTCTTCTGGATTGGCAGATGCCCTGATTCCAGTCGGGGCGTATATGTTGATGATTGTCACTGTAGAGTTTGGTTTGCTTCCCCACCGGATTTGCAGTACCGCAATCCTGTCTGTAACGACCCACATCCGAGATATACGACTATACAATGTGTGATGAATAGCAAATCCAAGTCCATAGTGACGACACGTTGTTGGAAGGGTAATCAAATGATAATTTCCCACCCGCATGCATGTGTTGTCAGTTATTTTTGTTTCCTGTAGGCAGCATACTGATACCTTATAGTGATCCAAATCACGTGACAGCTGAAGCTTCTTGTATGTTGGATTGAGTCCTCTTACATTCAGGGTACCAACAGAAAAAGGGCAGTTAGATATTAGACGTGAGAAAGACATATGTGCTATAGAGGGACTTCACCACCTCAACCAAAGATATAATTAACTTGTACAAAAAATCAATTTAATGTATTTTGGATCAGAACAAGTTCCTAAGCAGGCGGTTTGCTGTGGATATATCTTCTTTTTCTTCTCTAATATTTCTTTACTATATGGGGCCAACAATATCGTGATAAACAAGGATTGTTTTGAAGGCCAAGTATGATAATCTGGTTTTTGCTGATTAAAAAAACCACAAAGTCATGTTTGTTAATAATAATAACAGCCTTTTTCACGGAGCCGTGGTATTTATAGCTCCATATAAGCAGGACACACACTTTATTTAAGTAAAGAACAGTTAATTTTAACTAATCGTAAAACCAAGGAATGATCTTCACTTTTATTTTCTTGTGTGTGGGTCTTTTTTTGACTATCCAGTTCCGCAGTGAGAGTCCAATGATGACGGAGTCACTCGTCAAGCCTTTTTAGCATCGTAGATACGTGGAACCTTCCACCAGGTGAACAGCAGCGAGAATCGAACCCGTAACCTAAGTCACTTTACCCGACACCTAACCACTATGCCTCATGTTTGTTAGTAAAATAAATATTAAGAAATCCCAAGACCACCAGAAAATAATGTGTCAAAGTCAACTAATTAAGTGATCCCGGTTCTAGCAACATCCGGACTCTACTCTACTGGTACACCAGCGATCCCACCGTCTTTCGAAAGTGTCTCTTGGAATTTACACAGAAAAACTTGAATGGGGCCTGATCGGGATTCCTCTGCATGGGTAACCCTCTCCCAAGTGGTTTCCTTGCATAAATGCAGTATGAGTAACAAATTAGCATAACGTCATGCTCAGTGTCAATTAGATGTGAAAAAGAACCATTTGACTTTCCCTGACCGTCTCTAAATGTCAACCAAATAAGAAGGAAAACATCGTGCTCAGAGCTCTTCTTTCAGAAAATCACGTTGATCTCACACTTATCCAGAAATCTGGGGTTTCATTGATCGTACAACATCCACTTTTCTCCGACGACAGTGTGATTTGTAAAAACCTCTACCTCATTAATCTCACACCGATGGAGCAAGGAGGAACCCAAAATTTTAATTGGTGCGGAAATACTTGACACATGCTCTCCCACCTTTCTGGTAGTAAAAATCTACAAGCCAGAACATACCTTTGCTGAATCCCTCTTCTCAACAAAATTTTCTTCAATTCCAAGTCATGAACCTTTCAGTCATAAAATTTAACATTTGTCCAATATTTCCTGCTCAAGCATTGGTACCTGGTTTCTACGGGATGTCAATCAAGTGATATCCAGGAATCGTGATAGTTCAAGGTTTTTAAATCTTTGTCTCATTATCATATGATTCATATGCACTGCGCTGGTAAGGCTACCAGCTCCGTGGTCCGCTTCCTACGAGAGTGGTCATTAAACGCGGTAATCCCGGTTACTTCTGATTTATTAGAGCTGGTTATCCCCCTTTTTATGGAGTAGAAATTTAACATCCTTCTTTGTCTTCCTAACATCTTAATACCATTTTATCAAATAAACCTATACCAACTGGATTTACAGTCTCCAAAGACTTATGTCCACTTTTTATGAACTTGTGTATCTCCAAGGAAGTGGACAGTTAACTAGTAAAGAAGTCGACTGCACATCCTCACATTGGCCAAAGAAATATTGATCCCGTTGGATGATCCATTACATTATTACCGGAGCTATTTGCTTAGGTGATTGATATACTGGGCAGAATCCTTAATTCTAAGTTTCTGAAGTTTTTATTTAATAGGGGGATCCTATATGTTCACTCATTGCACTAATCATCAACGCGTACTGACCGATGATACCCCAAGTTCTTTAAATTATGGACGGATTCGTATCCAGATCCTGCCTTCATCCATCACTTAATTTGTTCAGAAATTTAGGTTTTTCGACCACCTGACCCCGGAAAGGAACCTCCAAAAGATTGGATGGTCTCCCAGAGATAGATTATGTAAACCTTTCGAGACAGGATAAGTAAAGAAGGATGAAGTCGTGCTACTTGATCGGGTTTCACACCCTTTGCTATAACCATGACGTAGCGAAGGTGCATAGTCAACGGTCTATTGGCTTAAGGTTGCATTCAAATAAAATTGTTTTGGAAAAGACCCATTCCTAGTTACCTCTGAAAGTGAGCTAATGCTCTCTCAGTTCTTTACCACTTTAAAGAAGTTGGCATTCTGTTTTCATAGATGGGAGATTCTGCAAGTGATTAAAACAAATAAATTGCATTTGGCGACGATAGCAGGATTTCAGCCTTCTAAATATGGAGTTGACAGAAGAGTCTCAATATTGGATCTCTCAGGAGGATTCACAAACGGATGTATCATTTAAGCGTATTGGAGAGCAGAATGTTGACGTGGAAGCCTATAGTGGATTACTATAGAGAGAAATAGGTGGTCACATGAGCGAAGCACTATATTGTCTTGTACAAGACAGAAATTTATTTTTTGGGGGATCACTGTAGGAAAAAAGGACTTTTGATGATCATTTTGCCACTGATTATGCTCAGAAGTACATTGAAGTTGTGAGATATTACCACTTGCATTTTGTAAAAAATATGGAAAATCAAGAAAGTTGAGGGAACATTAGATTCAGTCAATAATAAAAACCCAAAATGTGTGAAACAAAGATAAAGGAGTGAAACAAAGATTTTTTGCAGATATGACCACCAATTTTCTCCACTCCACTCAGTTGTGTACTTTCTTATGGAGAGCTTTAGATCTTCCGGGGTTAACAATGTCATTTTTATCCCCGATAGATCAGCGTTGAGGACAGTCGGTGAGGTCATTCTTGGTCTGCCACGATATTTCCCAGTAATGGAAGTAATTTACCATCACGTAGTTGATAGCCATTCCAAACGTAAAATATGCCGAGGTTCCATCGATTTTCGATAATTATTTTTTTATTGTTACAATAAAATGAACAAAATGGTCATACAGCTGCCACACTGAGAGCGTGGCTATTTCCTCTCAGGATGGCGAGTGAGATTCGTTGAAGTAACCAGCAACGCTCAAGGAGATCTCCTGTTCGTGGAGAAATTCGATTCCCTAGACGCGTCGCAAGAAAACCTCTCTAGGTGGGGTTGTAAAATTGGAATTATGAACGCACTCACATGGCAACTGACTCTAATACCAGACGAGAATGCCTTAATCTGCTCTATATTACTTGTCATTCATGATACAAATCAATTGCAGCGCAAACGTCATATTTAGTGCATAACATGATTCATTCGCCATACTGAAGGAATTCATGTTATAATTTGCGTTGTCGAACTGAGGATCGCCAATGACCAGTAAAACAAGTTTTTCTTGACGCCTTATCCTTCCTTTAAGTTCACTAACAAGAGCGGATCTAAATGGTTCTTAATTGTCAACCAAGACAAAGCTGAATATACAAAACTTGTACGAGTTGTACGCACTTACGATGAATCATGGAGAAAGCATAAATAGTTGGTTCACTACTTGGAGACTCAAAGATGTTACCCACAGAAAAATCCTTTCCACTGCTGCATATAAAAAATTCTTAACTATCTGGCGTTCTGAGAAGAGCATAACTACGAATACAAAGCTAAAATTGTATAGAACATTCGTGGTTCCAGTCCTGACATACAGCTGTGGGACATGGGGGATTACGAAACGGGAAATGGACAATCTGGATCAATTTCATAGAAATCAACTAAGAAACATCTTGAGAATACATTTCCCGAAAAAGATATCAAATTCAGAACTGTACAAAAGATGTGGCTTAAGGCCATTATCAGAGGAGATTCTCAAGGCTAGGTGGAGACTTTTTGGTCACATCTTACGAATGGATATGTTGACTTCACCAAACATTGCAATGGAGAACTGTTTCGCACAACTGAAGGGATCATTCCGTGGCAGGTTTAGAGTGACGTTGCCTTCAGTACTAAATGATGACCTAATCCGAATAAACAAAACTCTACGAAATGGTGAAGATCTTGACTCATTACGAGCAATGGCCCGGAACAGGGGAACATGGAAGAGGATGTGTGGGAGGATACTGGACGTGGCACAAGGGGAACTTAATTAATCTAATTAATTTTTGATTTCCCGGGAGTGCTTAAAAAAAACAAGAGCGGATCCGGCTTCCTCGACTGTGCAACGAGCAGTCAGACCACTGTTATCGGTCCACGTTCTGCACACTTCTGAAAGAACGACACAATTTCTGGTCAAAAGTGGGAAAACTGGAGTATCATATAAGGTACATTGCTTCCGTCATAAGAAATGTACGGAGTCACTTATTAGTATGCTTACTAAATTGAGCCATGGAACACTTAAAAAGTAAAAACGAGACCAATTAATGAATAAATTAAACCTAAATAATCACATTAAATGTTAGTATTGACGATATGTAGAACTTGAATATCCGTAATTCTGAGGAGCTGATCTTTCATCTCCCGTTTTTGGATTACTAGGCACAGAAGAATTGTCATGCATATAAGAATTAACTCCATCACCATAACCTGGGATAAAAATAAACAAAACTGTGAATTGAAGGCAGCTGGTTAGGATCAGACTGTATCGAATTATCATATTGACTACGTCTATTCCCCCTATCATCATTATCTGCATATCCAAAATTAGCATCGGGGGAGGATGGGTGGTTAGGAAGTACCGACGGATTTGTTGGATACTGAGATGGCCACGATCGATACGCAGGATCACGCGGGTACGGATGGTATACCGGGTACTGTCCTGCTGGTCCTCTCTGATCAGGCCAGGGTCGATTGTAAGCAGGAGCCTGGTCGTCCCATCGTTCTCTGTATTCTACCACTAAACCAAATATGTACGTTGTAGATAATAACCACCAGGATCACATTCCATATAATAGTTACCAACGGGCTGCTGGTGTGGAGGACCATAAGGCATATACCGTTCTCTCCCATATCGGTAGTAATCCCGATCTGATTTGGGGTACTTCGGGTAGTTTCCCCTATATTCTTGTCCCTGGGGATAACCCTCATAAGTATCATCTACATAACCCACACACCATTACATCTCTTAGTCCTGTATTCCCCTCCATTTCTACCATAAGCGTATTGTCCTTTCATCTTATCGTTGGCAAACTGTCTCTCTTGTCGTGAAAGAGCCTTAGTGGTTTCCAATTTGAATCCTTCAACCATGTGGTTCTTAATTTCTACAAAAATAGAATAGTTTATAATAAATATATATTCAACTTAAATATTTACGTGCTGCTTTGTCGACACTATCATAATCGTAAAACTTAACGAAGGCAAAGCCCCGCCTGTTGCCTGTATTGTTGTCGATTATTATATCAAGACTTTCCAAATCCCCAAATTGGCTAAAATACTCCTTTAACATCTCCTCAGTCAACTCCGGGTTCTTAACTCCACCGACGTACAACTTTTTAGTTGTCACGTGGGAATCAGGCTTATCAGCATCCTAAGTATAAACAAACTATCCTAATTAATCTAACTAGGCTTAGTAAGCTCTTCCTTACCTTGCCTAACAGCACACAATATGATAGCAGATAATACAAACCTCGCGTGGCATTGCTCTCTTAGTTTCAACTTGCTTCCCCCCAATCACATGCGGACGATCCCGTTGTACGCTGTCCACGGACATCGAATTGGTAAAAGCCACAAAACCGAATCCACGTGTTCTTAATGAGTAAGTTTGATTACCTTTTTGAACGGGGGTCCCTCATTACAACACAGTCTATGATTTCTCCGTACTTAGAAAAATGTTTGTGTAGTGTTTCCTCATTTGTTCGATAATTTATTCCTCCAATAAATACTTTACGAAATTGCTCTGGTTCAAGATTCTGTAGATAAATAAATATTTAATACATTATCAACAGGTTTCTGTAATTTTACTTCAGTTTGTACATTTTGTTGAGGAGACTGACCACCAGACATATAAATGAACAACAAACTAATCAATGAAACGTTTTATTTATTTAAATAATAAATAATTATTATTAAATAATAAATATATTATATTATAAGTAACTGAAGCCTGACACTGGAGGATAGGAGGCAGAGCTAAGAGATGCCATATGGGCTGGGGGCTCAATTGGACAAGGCGCTCTCTGAGCTGTTTCAGAAATTAGAATCGAACCTGCCTGAGGATGCAGGCGAGGAAGGTTTTTGATTGTTAGATATTAACTTTTTCGGTTGCTTAAATAAAGATGAATTACGTAACTGAATTCCCTAAAAAACACTGAAAATAGCCGCACTGAACGAGAACAAGAAAACCTAGTTTACTTGTAAAAAACTAGAAGAGGATTCAAGAGTCACTCTCAATAATGAATTTATGAAACCAACATTCTTGGGCCTGCACAAGACAGGAACTTGGAAAGTTGAACTTTTTTCAGAGATCAGCTTCGATATCGTGTCCTTCTGGAACCACTCCAGACTGCCACATGACATTCTTTACAAAAGAACTAGGGGTACAGAGATTTGTACGAGATTCTGGAGGAAGTATAGTGGCTGTTTGGGCCTAGAGACCCCCTACAGCGTAACCATGAATGGTTATTTTGTTTTTAACGTTTTTTGGACTTTTCGTGAATGACTAATCCACGTTTTCATAGTCGACCAAGAACAACCCTACCGGCCGTCCTGGATAAAGACCTTAAAAAACCAGAGACGTTACAGAGACTGGAAAGAACTTCCAAAATGCTGGTAGAATAACTTGACAGCTACTCGATTTTGGGCATCTTTGCTACTTCGACACTGAATTCCAGACATTCTGACACATATAGATGATCCACAAAGTCGGAAACTATCTACCAGAAATTTTTAATGAAATATATAGTAGTTACACTTAGAAATCATCCCAAACTATATGTGGACATTAATAATGCGAAAGGTAAAGTATTGCTGTCAGTAGGTCTTCGATCTCTTTAACTAATGCTCTGAAAATAGCGGCTACTCAAAAAAAATTTTTGGGTGAAAGAGAATTGATCTACGGATAAAAGGAATATGATGATGACACCCTTGGAGGTCCTAATCCTAGGAAATAATCGAGGGGCTTAATCCAACGTGATCAAAAGACAACCCGATCCCAACGAGCTGTGTAGAATCCAGGGAAGACCATCGAGCGAAGCTGAGAGCTTATATTAAATTTGTCGGGATCACTTAGTTTGCTTTTTCGGTTTAACGGTGGTCTTGGATAAAAATTTAATTGAGTAATGAAAATTACGCAGATAGCCCTCCTCAGATGCTAGTCGACTATGATCGAATGAACTGCCAGCTAGTATTGTATAAATTGGCTACAAATTCAACGTGGATTGAGGTAAAGAAAGTCTTTGATTCAATGGACCACAATTGTCTACCAACATGGACTTGAAACCGTAAAAAACTTAATCAGCAAAAGGAAAGTATCCCTGAACATCAACAAGGAGAGGATTGAAATGATAAAATTGAGCCATGCAATACTACAAGGAGACCCATTGTCTCGGATGAATGGAGGTGTTGAAGGATTCATGGGACTGAATCAAACGCCTTTTAAAAGTCTAACGAGACTGATACTTTCCGTAGATGCCGCTTTGGTTCGTTGAAGCCTTCCGAGATAAATTGTGTCAAGGAAGTTAAGTGTGTTGTTGTGGAACGTTCCGATCTGAATCTGTGCTGGTAGTGACAAAAGGGCAAATGAGTTTTATTTTCCAAAGTACGAGTTTTTCCATGAGGTCAGGGATATCAGGCGGTAAGAGCGGACGTAAGGCTTTCGGTTTCCTGGTTTTAAGACAGGTATGATATGTCAGTTCTTTCCATTTACTGGGAATAGCGTTCGTGTTTGAGGACAAATTAAAAATTGAAGCAATCGATCTGATTGCAGTCTCTCCAATATGTTTTAGCAGAATTCCATGAATACCATCTGGACCAGACATACATGACTTCTTCACGGATCTTACTGCCTGTGTAACCTTGTCATGCGTAAAAAGTTCGACCCATGAGATGGTTAAGGTACCAAATATTGTAGGCGACAGGAGTGAGTCTTCGAAAAGTCCTTAGAGGCGTTATACTTCATCAGGTTTGGTCCATCTTCAGAGCGTTCCTCTTCTTATAAGGGAACAAGTTTCGGAGTCGAACGTAGTGTTATAGCATTTATACGATGCTTGGGGGCTAACAGCTTTTCTGCTCAGAAGATTACACGGGTTAGATGATCCACTGCCGTGTCGACAGAATCAAATGTGTAAGGGTCAAATCCAGTAGGTTACGATCTTTGAAATTTCAGTCTGCTTGTTTTAGAAGGTTGCTTTGTTCATATGTGGGCTATTGAATCGGCTCAACTTTAGTATAATTGGATTATGATCAATATGGAAGTTTCCATGAATTAGCGGGGCAATCCTGAGAATAAATTGACAGGCCGGGTGAAGTTTCGGAAGTCCATTGCTGACAGGCATCCAAAAAAGGTAGATAAAGTGCAATAATTGTTTAATGTTTGGAAAAAATATTTAAATTAAAGAACATTGTTGTGGTCTAGTAATAAAAATTTATAAAATATTTAAATTAATTTAGCGCGAGATAGTTTTGTTTGTTTGAAATTGAACGATGGTGCCGTTTGGATTTAACCCTAATGAACTCAATCAATCGTCCTCTTCTGTGTTTCCATCACAGTCAAACATTGGAGGAGGTCTGAATCAGACTATAATGACTTCTAACCCTTCATCTGGTTTTTTGGTATACATTATATCAGGGTTCGGTGGAGGATTTTCTCAGATTTCGTCTCAGTCATATCCATCCTTGGTGGAGTGGGACCAAGTACACAGGCAGGAATTAGGAATTTAGGAGGGATGTCACAAAATACTGGAAATGCAACATTTGGTGCCTATATTCATGATTACAGGATTTGGGGATTGAACCAGAGTGGAATGGGTGCAAGCAAGCCCTTTGGGGGTTTAGTGGGAATTTTGGATCTCAGAATACTGGCCAATCATCGGGTTGTTATGGTGATGCACCTTAGGAGGTTTCGGAAGTGGATTCCCTCAAAATAATCCTAACCAATCATTTGGAGGATTCGGGGGAACTTCAAAAGTGGGATTTGGAGTAACACCAGGAGTGGGTTCTTTGAATTTTGGTTTCAATCAGTCATGTGGTTATTTTTTCGGTAATCTTTCGACAGCACCTGGATACTCACAAAGTTCAAACGTTTCTTTTGGAGGATTTGGGGGACAGAATACACTAGGTGGGAATTTGGGGGGATTTTCGCAGAATACTGGTAGTTCTGGCGGGTTATTCAAGGATTTGGGGATTCTCTCAGCCTTCTAATCTTTTTGGAGGACATGGAAGTTCTCTTCTAGCTGGGGGAAATTCGCTGTCTGGTTTGTGATTAATTGAGCTCAGGATTTGGGGGTACAGGATTTGGCGGCAATGTGGGTTTCTCACAAAATAGTTATTTCAACCAACCAACTGGTAGTCCTCGATATAATCTCCCAATTAGGAGGACCTGGGGGATTTCAAAACTCTAATCAGAACGCATTTGGAGGTTTCAACAACCAGGACCTGTCGGGGGACAGAATGTGGGGTTCAACCAGTCAGGTAGTCTAATTTTTAATAATAGGAGGATTTGGAATGGGATTCTCACAGAATATTTCCGGGTTTAATACGAATATGGGTGGAATGGGTTGTATAGGCAACCCCCAGCAGATTTTGACTCAACCACTGAATGAAAAATTGGACAAGAATGTTATAGAAATACTTAACTCAATCCAAGAATACGATAAACTGGAGACTCAAATGAGAGAAGCTGAGGAAAATGCATCGGGGCCCTCATTTGAGGATTATTGTAGCCAACTGGCCAGACTACAGCGAAATTGGTGCCCTGTACTGTCCACTGTTGACAAGCTGAGTCATGACATTCGGATTTTTCTTACAGAACAGAGTGATCTTGAATCACAGATGCGGAATTTGCAGTATAATTTGTCCTCAAAGTGTAAGGAAGAGCGAACGAGACTTTTGCAGAGATTATTGGTCTCTAGGGTGGACGAACTTGCTTTGAAAATGAATAAGCTGAAGTCGAGATTACTGAAATTGACTAGTGAGTCTGAACTGTTTTTCCGTATGGGACTGGATTCTACTGAGTCTGTGACCCAATATTACACAAAACTTGCCCATTTGACGTGTAGTTCGATAGACCAATGGGAGATAAAGATTAATCAACTCACCACTATTGTTAGCCACCTTGAAAGATCGCTCAGCTATCCAAAAATTACTTACATTTGAAAATTTATTTTTGCTTTTATGTATTACTTCATTAATTATGTGTCTTGGTCATGATTAGTTGTTGGTTCGTTCCCCGAAACACTACCTGGCTGATTGAAAGATTTCCTGACGCTCTATGTCTTCTAAGAGTCGTCATGTGATTCACCTGTGGGGAAACGCAGTGTCGAAAAAAATTACTTTTATTCTTACTCCGCAGGAGAGGTTCTCACAACCACGGCTGTGGATTAACGTGATGGCTAGAATGGACTCGTTCTACTCCGACCATGAGAACTTGATATACCTTGATTAGACGATTTTTTATTGAAAAACAATTTATTAACATAAAGTAAAGTTGTCATGGCAAGTCTCCATTATGACCTGCAGGCATTGAGCACGCAATGGGAGTTATCTCTCATAATCGCAAGCCTAATGTTCTGGAAAATCCATCGAGTCATTTTAGGTACGTCCGTCCGATTAACCTGATAAAATCTGACGTGCTCGGGCCAGTAACACCAGACTTCTAACGGAGATCGGCTGGAAAACGAACCGGTCACGATGCTGTGGTACTTCCTCCTTTTCATATATCGGCAGTCCTCGCTGCGGAACCCGCGCGCAACGATGACTTAATCAAATTTCCATTTGAGAAAGTATCCTAGCACGTTGAATCCCAAGCAAGACACCTCCCTCGGTTCATGGGATGGTTGTTGCGCCATCCGGCCTCTTGCTATCACCTCTGTCAAGACCAACGGGCTTTAGAAGGCACGTAAACTCTGCGTCTTCGATATCTTTTATGACAGGGAATCTCCCGGAGCTCCGTACTGCTTGTGTAGTCTTTTTTTGTGAACCATCCCACCACATCGGCATTGGTGTTCCAAGCCAATAAGCAACTTCAACGCAGATTGTATTCGCGTAGCGCAGAGTACAACTGCCCATACCGGGAGGGTAATTCTCAGTGGACTCAGCATTCAGACATGTGCAACGATGGGTATCAACAAACATTAGCTTTTTTTCACAAAGGATTTTATCCCAATCCTTTTGAGAGGTAAAGTTCTTCAGAGCACCAAACCCGTTTGCTGTCCACTGCTGGATAACCGCGTCAAACACAAGGTCCAAACTCAATCAGTGGCAGGAAAATTGAGTTAGTCAAGGCACGGAAGCTTGCGAGAGACGACAGGTAGAATGTCCAAATCGGCAGAACACCTCAAAAATTATCGGGTGCTTTCCTTGGGACCAGCCATTGCTGTCAAAACTGATATTGAGGATTTCTACAGTCGTCTATATGATAAGATCCTCAAGAGATTTTAGAAAATCAGATTCATGGAAACACGGAGAACTCCGTAATGAGAAGATCATCTTGGGAACAAAAATGTTATTTTTAATTAAAAAGGCCGTTTGTGCTTCAAGAGTTTTAGGCCTTTCCGTCGTTAATTAAGAGTTATAGGCCTTTCCACAGTTTGCTTCGCTTGCAGGCCGCTTAGTCTTATAGAGTGACTATACTATGGAGTTCCCGAACACAACAAATTTGAGCACTCTGTAATTCCCTTGGACAAATCAATCGGTTTTTAATTATCAAACAAAATATATGTCTAATTAATCCGTATGATAATCCTACCCACGTTGGCAGTATGCTGTCCGGAGGTTCCAATTTTGCATGATCTTACTTTACCTAATTTAAGGCCGGCAAACAAAATCGATTTTACTCACACATACGAACTATTTTTCTCTAATATAGTATATCAACTAACTTTATTTTAATAAATTTAGTATATGGCTCCATGAAGGACCAAATCGCCGAGGAACAGAAGATCTAAGGGCATCCAAAGGCCCAGACAACCCTCTGAATGAAGCAATATCAAGATAAATGGCGATGCACCAAAAAACGACAAGAAACTGTGTCCGATGAGGTGGGTTACAGTGGACAACCATCTCTGCCAGGATCGACGAACTCCTTATCGGTCTGGAATTATTTGCTTAGTTGGAAACTGTATCATGCGGTAATAAATAATATTAATAAATGAACTCAATAGGGAAAACGGGGAAATTGGTAGGTCATAAAGGGTAGGAATGTCGAACGGGCTTTTCCATGAAAAACTTGTACTGAGGGCCACCATAACAAGTGAACCACATGACGCTAAAAACTGTTCTACAGTTGGGACTTTGTACGAGCGGGCAAGGAAGATCGAGAATTAATGGAGGCTGAGATTACTTAATTAGTGTTTTAACATAAGGTCCACTGGTATTTTGGATTACAGGAAATTGTCACGTGACATATCTTCAAAACTTTAAGGAAAGCTTATAAACCTTACGTAATGTTAAGATAGGGGATGATAATACAACCCAAAATTTGTGAACTCATAATAGTAGTCTAAATTACTAAAGAAAATTATAATTTATTAAAGAAATGATCAAGTAGAAAGATTGGTCGGTAATCGAAAGGTGGAAAAACTCGTTTATACAAATTTAAAAAAACCGGCTCTTGAGTACGCAAAGCAGAGCCAAAAATACACTTCATTCGACCATGAGTTCCAACAGAATCAACAATCTTTCCACGTCGATTAGAACCGCTGTAAATTTCCACAGATTTAAAATAATTGACGTCTTCTGGATTCGAGAACATGTCACGTGCAACAACATTTCTTCCACGAACGTCAGTGCAGGAACCAGCAAGAACGACCCGTTTGAGCAGAAGGCGATTGCAGTTTGCTGATATGACCTGTCCTTCCGCCATTATTCTGAGCTCAGCAGCTGAATCCATTCCAAACATAACAGCTTCTCCACTTTCGAACATCATCGGGGCATAAATTGAGGCCACAACTGTATCAGAGGGCTGAAACCATCTTAGCAACTACAAAATGATAAAAACAACCACCTTAAATTTATCACAAGAAATTGAGTTCTCAGAAAACACAGGGGATGCAGAAAATCTACGGAAACCAATCTGAAATAAGAGAGGAGATTTTGACATAATAGCTCTGTCCATACTGTCGGTTGGGGTTAACTTTATATTCAGCATTGTGTGACTCCTCTCATATGGTAGTAAGCCATAACAAACAAGGGCGGACCCAGCATTTACTGAGGTAAAGCGAATAACCAACCATTAAAGCAGTCCACCTCATCAATCAGCACAGTAATATAGGACCCGACCTTAGCAGTATTTTCACTGGTTTCTAGTTTATTAAGAATGTGTCGGTGAGTGGCACGTGGATTTACCAGTTGAATTAGATTAGAAAATTCAGGGGGAAACTTATCGAACGACTGATCCCAGTATGATGTCCTGAAGCTCTCTAATCCACGATACCTTAGCCAATTACAAAACCACCAACTCTTTAAATCTAACACGACACAGTGACTTGGGATCCACCTGATCTGGATATAGATTGTCTTCCTCATCATCCAACGATTCTACGGACTCCTGAATAGAAAAGTTGTCCACCACCAAATCATCAGAAACCAGAGACTGAATGACAAGAAAGAATTACCTTTTCAAAGGAGTCACAGTCATCCATAGAACACTGAGACATCCCGCACTAAAAATAATTATGTAAGAGAACGTCTGAGAGCATATCGACTTCCGCTGGCTCTTCCACCAAGTTCTCTCATCCCCCGTCCGCTCGATTACTCTCTGATAATGTTAACTTAAAAATTACCGATATCTCAGTTTGCGGTTTTCCGTGGCACTTTATTTGAAGAATTCTGTACTCTCCTACCCTCGGAATGTGCAGCCACGTGTTCGCGGAGAGTGGAGCCCCTCTAAGAAACCCAGAAACTTCAATCTGGCGATTCTTAAGGAATAAAGAAAAATCACACATTAAGGTATTTAAACCCGTCGACTTGAAAGTGGGGACGATGCTGAAGCATAGGATTAGTGATGCGACGAACAGAGGCAATATTTCTCAACAAATTCTCGACATCCTGTGGAGACTTCACTATTCTTGGCTTCTCATATCTGGACAAACAGAGACTCAGCTGCTTCTGGTAAACTTTCCTCACAAAGGCCTCATCTGCATGGGAAGGAACCTTCTCCAACTGATTTTTACTTAACTGAATATTCGAAAGACTCCTAACCTGGATAATGGGTATGTAGGCTGAGTATTTCTGTACTCCAATTGCTGACAGGATCTCATATCCGATAGTGTCTGGGATCTGGTTATACGTTTGGAGGCCAATGATGATATCTGCCACCAGAAGAAGGTCCACTGTGGCCAGACTATCTCTCCTGTTTGCGGGAAAAAAAGACATCCAGCATTTGAACTGTTTAACCCTAAAAATAAGAAAAGTTGAAAAACCATAGATTGTGAAACCCTGCCTGGTAGTTTGTGTGATCACTGCCCAAGGGAGAGAGTCCAATTTCGCAGAGCAGTTTTTGTGGGTCTGCATCATCGTCGAGGGCAAAAATCACCTGTTGAGGGTCATAAAAATCTGCTTACAACGCTAAGTGGTGGAGCATCTGCGAGGCCAACCTTCGATTTCTCCAGTTTTGAGTGAATAATCTTCATCGCTCGTTTTTGATTTGCCAAAAATAAATAAATATATTACTTTGATCACTCTTTCTAGTTTAGGTTCACTCCTGTGAAGTTGAATTTCCCAACCTGCGAGCTCTTCTTCATTTTTCCTAAATATTAAAGAAAAGCTAATACTCTTTTGCGTCTTCTTAACTTGCCGTTTGCTTTTGTGTTTGCCATGACTATGACCTTTATTTTTCTGTTTTAGGGGCCCTGAACGATGATGAAATGTATCCATGTGAGATTAAAATTAGCACGTGAATTAATTTAAAATATTTAAAAAATTAATTAATATTTTTAAATTATAGTTTATTAAAATGTATTGATTTTATAGGCTTTACAACAAATGTTTTTGTCGTGATTTAAAATCGCTTTTCGTGGACATTATGAAAACTGTTTCATCTTAACTCATACAATCGATTATAAGCTATGGCTGTGCTGCGTGTGGTAAAAACCTATCTAAAAAATTTTAAAAAAGATCGATGACTTTTAATCAGCAGTAACATGAGTGTACAGGAACTGCGTCGAATCTTGAGACAAACACCGCCCAAAAATGAGAGGATGTTTAGGGAGGCCAAGATCACCTGACCGCAGTGTTTTCCTTTCGAATTTCTCTGTGATTCTAGTTTTTAAATATATAAAACCGCCGTTTGTAATCTTAAGTTCTTTAATTATTTCAAAATAGACAGCCATGGTCCATCTTATAAATAATTTATACGGAAAAGTGAGGAAGGATATTATGCTTTCAATGCACTCATTCTTCGAGTCGCCAAAATACACTAAACTGTCAATATTTAGGGACAATAGAGCGGGCATTTACATAAAATGCTTCCTGCTACTTTAAATGTATTGAAAATGAAACTGAGAGACAGATGTCTGCAGAGCCATATCCAAAGCAAACAACATGATCTTAAATCGTGTGGCAGATAATATAAAAACTGATTGATACAACATTTTTTTCACTATGCGAAAGAAAGTTTCAATTCCACTAATCAAATGATCCATGATTTCAATTACTTAGATATTTTCGAGTTGTCTGCTAGCGATCCAACATTCTTCCGGAAGTATCTCATCAAATCTCTGCAAAGGAACTCGGTCTGCGTGTCCTTCTTCATAACTGATTAAGATTTCTTCACATGGTGTAATTTTTTCCCAAATGGAGTTCCTGGTTCTCTACCTTTCTCCCTGACCAACTCCACTGATGAAGATTACCATTATGAAAACTCTTCTACCTATGAATGATGTGATATACATGGGAGTATAATGGAAACGGCGGACCTACTTCTTTCCCTCTCCTCGGAAGTCGTAGCCTGTAATGGACTATTGGAGGATAGATTTGGTTTACACAAGCAGACTTTTCCATGGGTTCCTTTCATATATTAATTGGTTGTGACTGTGTGGGAGTCGTAGACTTGGAAAAGATTGTAAGCTTGTGGTTAATAAAAAAATAGAAATAAATAACCTTACTATTTCTAGGCGCGAGAATTTCTCGTTTGCAAATCCAACTGTGATCACAGTTCTATAATGTTTCTTCCAAATCCACCAAATGACAAAATTTGACGGGGGTGCTAATCTTGGTGTCTATCCAATTTTCTAATTTTCTCTCATATTTAAATTTAAGTTTACCTTATCCACATAGTTATATGATGCCTCAAACTTGAATTTAAATATCTCTTGAGTTCCTCGTTCAACAATTAGTAATCTCTGCGTCATGCCAGCCGGAAATACTGTTTTTATTCCCCCCAAAGTGGATTGTCTGTATCCCTAATATCTAATAATGTTTTGTCTAACCTTTCAAAAGCACGTTTATGTTACATTGTACGTTGGCCCCTGATTATTAGATGTTCTTGTGTTGAGCCAATCTCCAATTTTCGTTTAATATTCCTTAATGTTCACTACTACCTCCCCAAATATAAAATAAACCAGCGGTAAAAAGGAGTTTAAAAGTCAAGTAATCAATTTTTCTTTGAATTTTTTCGTAGAGAAGTATTGATGTTTTCACTATTAACCTCCACGTGAGCGGGAAAAGATTTTTATTTTTTAAAAAATAAGAACAGCTCATTAATGAAGGGGTCGAAAAAATAAATGTTCTAACTTTTTTTGATTAAGTGTGAGTCCCGGTAGAAAATCCGGTTCCCATGTGATTTACCACTAATGGCGACATCACTCGTTAAGCCAGGGAAGATGGTAGATGGAACCTTCAGCGGAATAGAAAACTTCTACATGACTTCATTAGTAGAAATGTGCCTACCGTGTTATATTCCTTGATTTTTTATTCTCCCTCCGGTTGTAAAGTGCAGATTCCTTGATCAGTTACTTTATGTATGTACTTACATGCATATTTGATGGCCTTAATATAATTTCAGAACTCTACATTGCTATTTTCATTAAACAGTTGTCGAAGGTTTCCTTCATTCATTCCCTGACCAAATCCACTGGTGAAGATTTCCTTTGTGAAAATATCTCGCTTATTTAATTCAACTTTGTAGGAGGATTTATTAGCAATAAATATAGGAATTCATGTCTTAATTACTTTGCTTTATTTCCCACACGGTCTCCATCTCTAATCTGATGCAAAACATTTCATTTTTACCCTATATTTGAAGAAAAATTTTTCGACCTCTTCTTTACTTGGGAGTCGATCCAATGTGGTCCCTAACTTTAATCTGATAATAAAAATGTCATTTTACACTTATGTAGGAATTTTTTACCTCTTCTAAACCGGGGATCAATCTTTCCTTGTTGCTTTATCTTGGATTCGTGCTAAAAGATCATTTACCTCATTTTAGGGTCACAATTTAATTCGCTTCCGATTTCCTTGGAAAACAGCTAATTACCCTGGAAATACTGAGGGAGGAGTTAATAGTTGACAACCTGGACAAATGTTTGAAGATCGAAGCTAGTCAAAAAGGGCTTCTAAAATTACGGAACGATGGACTTCTAAAAAGTCACAGTCTCCAATGCCTCTGGAATCCTTAATACGTAAGAACCGAGAAAAATTCAGTTGTGACTACGAGGATCCAGTTATATCTCCGATACATGATTGTGTGGTCAATGGAGGAGCATCGGGACAAGTTGAGGTGTTTATTAGAGCGTAATGGGATCACGCCTAATTAAATGTATTCGATTCCCACGGACCAGAAGCAGAGTCCTTCAATATCACAAGTTCATCCGAATCAGGTAGATAGCTCCAGCAGAAACCTCGATGATTCTATGACCAAAATCGCTTTCTTTTCTAGGGTCGTTGATACCAAAAAGTATGAGAGACAGCCGCTAAGAGGGATAGCTGATTGAGCGCATTTCTGTACAAATCCTAAGGGGGATGTGCTCAATCACGATAGCTTACTACTTTATAACACTTTGTAAGGTGAATAATCTATTTGAGAGTTCACTTCAACTTGTAAGTCAATTGCCTTCATCCTTTTGATATTTGGGAGTTAAGGGTATAAGCAAGTATAGTTTTGAAGTGAACTAAGATTAGAAAAAACTAATAAGGATTTTAAAAATGTTGTTTGCTGAACACACGAGGATTTTAAAGTTAATTTAAACACATAAAAGCGGATTTTCGGATTTTGGAGAATCAAAAATTTTCTATAATACAAAATAATCGCGTTAGAGTTAGAAATATGAACTATCTGGGGGACAATAAGTTGAAAAACAACTGGAATACTTCGGATGACGACGAGATTCATAATGTACAGGTCCTCGATATACTTTAGCCTAATGATTCGAGCTGGTCCGTAGATCTGCAGTCTTCAGTTCTCAATATTCAGCAGAATCCACAATGTATTCCAATAAACTAACGTTAGATCACAACCGCTTCTATTCTGATAACAGAGTTCCGCATGATTACGAGTTTTATACTCATGCTTACGTTCCTAATGTTGGGGACAATTTTATATACACCAACTCACTCCCTCCTTTAGAATCACAACTAAAATTGTCTCAGAGTGGCTATGGAGAGTATCCAAGATATAACTTCTTCAGAAATAACCGACAATATAACAGTATGAGTGACATATAGCTCAGATTCCGGGTTGATGCCTTCCGTGAACTTTAACCTTAACTATTGCCAAAAAGAGATCAACATTTACGTTAACAATTATCCCAAACCGAATGAGTACACGAGGACCACTGATAACTGCAGTTACATGCCGGGTGCTCTACCAAATTATGTCGGTCAAGAAAATAAATTTCAATTCTCCAACAGCAAAATCCACCTTTGGGAATTCCTCCGCGATCTCTTGGACGCGGACTGCACCGAATGTCTGTATTGGTTAGATAAATCAAAAGGTACAAGTTCACATTACAAAATAGGTATATTTAGGATTGAAAATTCCCACCTGCTTGCTGAATTGTGGGGGAAGAGGAAAAACAGACCCTTCATGAACTATGACAAACTAAGCAGATCCATCAGGCAGTATTACAAAAAAGGGATCATGAGGAGAGCAAAGAACTATCGACGTCTTGTTTATCAATTTTGTATTCCCGACAAAAAATAAGCTTTTTAACAATTTTAATGAAAGATGCGTTCTTATTTTGTTTTATTGATTACTTCAGGATTTACTCTAAAAATAGTCTTAAAAAGATTATCGCATCCGCTTAAAATAATCAGCTTAATACAAAAACCTAGAATGTCATTATTTTCATATCTCACGGAAAATCACTTGTTTGGGACTCCACATGTGTGAACACCTTCAGTTCGCACTCATCTGGAGGCCGACAAAGTGGAGGTGGGGAAAATACGAAAGTCAGCGATAACTACCATTTGACTCCTATTGTGATGGAGACTTCTGGGGTCGTGGGAGAGAAGACGGAAGCATTTCTCTCCAGTATAAGACGAAGGCTTGCTTCAAAGACATGAAAGGCTCTGATTGAGGCAGAGGCTCGAAATGGTGGTGATCAGAAAATTCGCCTTCGCAATCCTGGCCTCATAACTAAAAGACTTTACTTAATTTTTCCAAACTGAGTCGTCTCCACATGGCGGTTAAATGATAAATGAATTTCTCTTCCAAAACGTAGAACGAATAGAAAGACATGTTTACTCCTCTGCAAAGAACCTGGGAACTAATTTGAAAACACGTAGTCCTGAAGAAGGACACCCAGATTGAGTTCCCATGTTGACATTGGTGAAGGAAATTACGGAAAAGTTTGGATCGTTGATGGATCATTCTAGAAGAATTCGGAAATTAAAGGCTAGCTTAATCGGTTGGCTGTGACGCCTTCTTTGATGATGATCTTGGAATGAAATAAAATTTTTAAAGACAAAAGCAAAGCAAAACTATCTAACCCACGTGATCTCAACACACTCCATCAGTGATCTAATCTTTGCTGAGGTTTCTTCCTCAAACCCACACAGGCACGTATTGGGCGATGATCATAGTTACACAAACGTACCTTCAGTTCTTAGGAATAGAAGCTTCCAGAAGAGTTGATGAAAAGTATTTCTTCCCAAAAGTTTATCGGTCCGTAACTCTGATCGCCCTTTTCAGGCAATCTTCGATCTTCAATGCATTTGTCTTGAAGATATATCATGATTGTAGGAACGAAAAAAATTCATTAAAAATTTAATAATTAAAGAAAATATAAATGTTAGAATGTGATTATTTTATTCCCCTAACTTTGTTAATGCGGCGCTTTCCTTTATGACCGCTATCGACTCCACTGGAGGGGTTTCCACAACTGCATGTAATGGACGTCTTACCCTTTATGCTGATTCCGGATGGACTCTCTGTAGAAGTGGAAACTGGATACACTTAATTAGTTGTTTACTTTAACTTTTTTCTCTGTGTATCCGGGGTTAATAAATAATAATAATGACCGCTATCGAGACAAACTAGAGTTTCACGGTCATCATGCCTTCTGAGCGAAAAAATACGTCCGAGTTTCTTGAGGAAGACCGGGGACTTATTGATTACCGTCCGTATGTCTCGACAGATTGCACGGAAGATATATTGTCAAAAAGTCCCCTATAGTTTTTTTATTTAGTTCTCTCTGCTTTCTCTGTGTCGGAAAGTGCCTTTACCGCACTCCTGATGAAGTTAAGACTCACTGTGTGATCTATATTTGCAAACAAATCGAGTGGAAACAACGATAGGTAGGAAACGAGGGTGCAAACAATAAATATCTTTGTAATCGATAAAATAAAAAACATCACATTGATAAAGGTCAGAATCACATCCAACAGTCAGTGAAACAAGTGGAGGTTGAGAAATTGCATAAGTACGACTTGTTTGCAAATGAATTATTATTACCCCAGGATCACTGGGTCAAAGAGAAAGAAATAAAAGTTCTCAACTAACTAAGTGATCCCAGATCGACAGCGGAGATAACGAGTCCGGCGGGATCGAGAGACCTGTACTGTTCTTCCCATCGGACATGGCAAATGAAGTAAACGTAATTCTAAAATGGGAATGGTATTCAAATTCTAAGGGAATTACCGCTTAATGTGGAAGGCTTTATACGAGTATATATTCGAAAAACCTTGAAGTGTATGTGAATAGAATACAATACAAGCTAGAATACCCCCATCTCAAATTAAATGTGAAGAAGAAATTTCCAGAGAAGTGGACACTCAACTCCATAATTCAAATGAAGAGCCAAAGTCGAGAAGGGTCTAAGAATTCACTCTCTGCTCTTTGCCTTCTATTTTTACAATCGCTATTGGATCCACATAACTCAGCGGATTCCCAATGTCTTGCCGACATCCAAAAAAGAATCCGTCTTTGCATACTTCAATGGCGAGGTTCTGATAATACAGTAGAGGGGTTGGAAAAAATTTAGGGTCTCAGCCTCTTCCGAAAATATTTGAGAAAATATGGCTGGACTAGTTGGTGTGTTAGTCTATAGAAGATCTTGGACTTGAAATTATAGAGGTTTGCATGCTTTGTCGTGATAAGAATATCTTCCACATTTATCTGCTTGTGGGTTGATATTGGTCAAATGGAATTTATAAGATTACATCCCCTTTTAACTCATTAATATATCTGATTGCTTAATACACTCGGGACAATTTCGGTGAAATCACGGAATCGACTTCACCGTGAGATTGACGACAAATAGGAGAAAAGACAAGCTAACTTGGAAGATTGAAAAAGTCTTCCGCCGTACAGCAATATCTGGCCTGATTTGTCCAATAACCACGAAAACTGATGCTCTCCCAACGGTCTATCAGTTGACGTGATCCATAGCAACCTTAAAATTAAATGCATGTCAATGACCACTATTTATTTATATATACCCCAGTCCCATCAAGTGAAAGAAACCGGTGGCTAACAAAAACATAGCAACCAAGAGGGACTCTCATAGAGATCCGACAGGTATATTTGGTTCTTAGAGAACTAGAAGGTGGACCCGTCAATGACCACTATTCAGATAAGAATGAATTTTAGAAGCAAAAGAACTTGAGAAACGTGGTAAATTTATTAGACTATGAAAGGAAACCTAAGAAAGTTAGTTGCCTCCATCCTTCCTCATACTTTCCTACAATTAAATATTAACTTGAACTCTTTGTGAGTCACAGTCATCCAAAGATCTTTAAAGTAATGCTAAATGTACCCAAAAATCGAAGGTAGTATTGGATTGCAGATTTCCCCTGGTCTATGCCATTCTCCAAGAGGACACTGATACATCTCTTGGTCACTTTTTGCAGTTAAGTCGGAAGGAGGCAACACCTATTAGTCACACAACAGAAAACCATATCAAATGCGGCAAATATTACTGGCAACTGAATTTATACGAATTTCCCTGCGTTTAATTGATTGATAGGTTGACCGTCGGGAAATATGCATTGACAGGACAAGTGTCAGTCTATGGTTAACTGCAGGACGCTCAGGTGCACTAGTCTGGTGGACTGTTTCAATCTTCCCAAGGTGAATATAACCAATTTATAATAGACTTGGGAGATACTGGAAAAAAAGTTTGAAATAAAGGGAGAACGTCTGCTTGTGCTATCAAATCCATCTTCCAATAGTCCATTACAGGTTTCCACTTCAGAAAAGAGGTTGAGTTAGGTCCACCCTCTTCAATTTTTATGAGACGCCCTACCGCGGACATCACTTCATTCTTAGACAGAAGAGTTTTCATAACGAAAATCTTCACCACTAAATTTGGTAAAGGAAAAGGTAGGAAGATTCCTTTCAACTAGTGTTCGTCCAAGAAGTACTCATCGTCTCACCGGTGGGATTTGTTTGACGAGAATTGATTTAACTGAAAAGTCCATCTTTCGGATTCCATCCCACAACTTTAAGATCCGATGTCATCAGACGTTACGTTCAGACAAAAAGGCTACTACCTCGTTTGACATTAACTAATAATAACAGCCTTTTCACGAGAGCCATAATATTTATAGCTCCGCATAGGAAGGACACACACTTTATTTAAGTAAAGAACAGTTAATTTTAACTAATCTTGGAACCAAGGAATGATCTTCTCTTCTTTTTTTTCTTATGTGTGGGTCCTTTCTAGACAATCCAGTTCCGCAGTGTGTATCCACTGATGACGGCGTCACTCGTCAAACCCTTTTGGCATCGTAGATGCGTGGAACCTTCCAACAGGTGAACAGCAGCGAGAATCGAACCCGTAACCTAAGTCACTTTAGCCCGACACTTAACCACTATGCTACCCGGCTTTTTCAAATAAAAAAATAATTTTATATATCTAATTTATTTAGAAAACATGAATAATTTAATTAAATTATTTGTTGTTTTGGAGATAAATAGATCGAAACTGCTAAATTGGATTTTTTGCATTATCGGGCGATACTGTTACACACAGGAAAAAACTTTGAAAAATCGAAATTGGAGGAAGTTTAAGCATTTTTAGGGCTTCCACGTGCTCATGGGATCAGGGTCATATGGAAAGTTTGTAGGTGAATACTTAAATCAAAAGATTCAATCAACTCAAAAATGAATATCGTATACAAGTAATTCAAATGGAAAATTTGGCCAATTAACCGACATTTTGAAAAAGATGGTTTATGACATTAACTACTATTCACAAGCCATTCGATATTTTTGAGAGTTACTTCGGAAAATGCAAAATGAAATTGAGGTACTTCATTCGATTACCGGAAACGATGATTGCCAAGAAATAGACTATACTGATCTACAGAATGACGATGGATTGTTCACGATCAGACAATTGGGAATCTGAAAAGGGTTGTACAATGTGTAAAAAAACTACAGGACACGCACTTTATTTAAGTAAAGAACAGTTATTATAAATAATCGATGAGGGAGAACCAGGGAATTTTCTTCATTTCTTTTTTCTTTTTGTTGGGTTTATGTCCTTTAAAGAAGATCGGTCTCGCAGTGAAATGTTCACCGATGACGGCTTCACTAGTCAACCCAAAGCATCGTTTATGTGTGGAACCTTCAACCGAAATCTATAACAGCGATAGTTGAATTAGGGACCATCAGGCGCCCGGCACTCGTTACACTGCCCCAGAAACACTGTGTGAAATAAGAAAATGGCAATTTGATAAAGAGACCGCGATACTATGTACAACAGTGATGAAAACGAAAACAACAGAAACTTTTCATTATATGATTAAGTTTAATAATAACTCAGCCTTTCCACCAACGAATATGCATGTTTCCATTACTCATCTAGCTTAGGCAGGACTACACTTTATTTAAGAAGTAAAAAACAGTCATGCTAATTAATCCAAGGCCAAGACATTGAAGGTGTTCTTAATTTCTTTTTCTTTTCCTTCTGCTTGCATGTAAGTCCCTGAGACAATCCGATTCCTCAGTGATTAATGACGTCACTCCTCAATTCCAGAAATGACAGAATTTGTACGGAGGTAATTGGGAATTTGTGTGCGAAGAGGAAGACTTCCGCCGTGCAATGGCCGCAATTTCTACTTATCTCCGCGACGTCTTGGTCACCCAACTGGAAAATGCAATTTTTCTTGGCTCTCCTCTACACTGCAATAATGTGTCAGCTCTCCTGGAGGAAAAAAGTACATCACTCCAACAATTCATTTCCAATTTACAAACCCTGGACTCCCACATGTCTTTATTCTTCTTCATGAATTTTTACCTTACGACTCCTTTTTCTCCTACAGACAGCCCCATGTTTCACGGACATGAACTTTCTGAGAGTCATCGACGAGAAGCTGAGGACTGCCGTTGAAGAATCGCTCAACATGTCTTTTGATAAAACTGGCTGGATCAAATGCAAAATACCCCTTAGCTACGGAGGAATCGGAATACGCTCACAACTAGAACTCGTCCTCCCGGCCTTCCTTTCTTCGACATATGCTTCCAGTGGTCTCACACGCCAGATCCTACGCTACATTAACGGATCGGCCGCTGAACAAGTGGCATGCATGGCTCGGGAAGTCTGGACGTGACTGGGTTTGGATTCCCGAAAAAAGCTAATAAACAACGAGAATGTATGACCCGCTGGCATTTAGCACGCAATGGAAGTTACCCTTCATGATCGAGAGCCCAATGTTCAGAAAGAGTCATTGTGTTACTCTAGGCTCTCCCTTCCGCAGTCCTGCAAGCCGCCTGATGAACTCTGCCGCGCTGGGGTTAACTACGTCAGACGTCTCAACTGAGACTGGAAGAAGGCGAACCGATCCCCAATATTTTTTATATTATAAAAGAAGTATTGGCAGTTAGACAACTTTGTTTTTGAAACCTTCAATAGTTTATGGAAGATTCAGGTTTTATTCAGGGGACATTATGATCTTCTCATCACTTGTGCAGCACCACGGACAAATTTTCAACGAGACGCCTCCGCGCTCTCTTTTAGGATGTGATTTTCCGAAGAGCATCTAGGTTCTCTACTCCAACTGGCTTAAGGACATTTTCAAAGAATATTGGCTTGAAAATAGCGAGAAAATTAAAATTTGATTTTTTCAAAGCATCAAGCTAATGGCTGTACTGAAAGAGATGGATCTTGGTGCCGGACAGATATTGGGCGTCTCCTAAGTTAGTTGGATCCAATAATGCCTCTAGGAATAGTCTTATAACGCCCGGAGATCTATTACTCATTCAAAGGGAATCATTAGACATTTACCTCCAGAGGTAATTTCCTTGGCCACACGTAGGTGACACCAATCCTGGGAGTGATGTTTACCAGGGACTTACATTCACAACACATGTTGAGAATCGGGCGGCAGCACCTACGGGAATGAGGATCCTGAAGATAATCTCAAACCCCTCGGAAGAAACGCTGTTCCCCTTTCCACTATCTACCGGAAATTTGTACACCCGGCATTGACCTACGCAAGTGAGTGGTGGCCATTTACGCTCCTCTCTCCTCAAACTGTTCGCAATCCAGGAAGCTTTCAAAGAAGTAATTGACCGCAACTTTGTGTCGTTCCCTGTGGAAACAGTTTTGGTAGGATGACGACGGTAGTTGGTGAGGGTGACTACTCTACCTAACAGTCCCCTCTACGAAGCCACCACCAAATACTAAAAAAACCACCCAAGATATAAAATAACTCCATGTCCTTTCTGGAGAGCAATCCAGGATTCTCGTCCACATCGGTTAGGATCTTTCCCATGTTGGTCTGGGGTCACTTAGATATAGGAACTTTCTTTCGTATTAACACGATGATCCTGGGGTAATAATCTTTAAATTTTATTAACGTAAGAATTGTAAAATGAAAGTCAGTAAGTCCACGAATCGGAGTTGATCATTTCAGTCAGGGAAGAATTGAGGGATCCCTTATTTCTGATAAGGACTCGTTCGGCAGTTTTTCTGTCGACCTCCATTTGACTAACCTTGTCTATGAAATAACTATAGTACAATGAAATTAACGTCAGTTTCTCTGATCTTCACTAACTTCTCCTTCGGGACTGCAGTTTTAGCATTTTCAGGAATTTTTAATGCCTATAGGGATTAATCGGAAAACTACGGTCGGGGCATCAATTTCACCGTTATCAAGGAAAGTGCCTACATTTTCCATCTTTTTAACTCCGTCGTCATACTTTGATGATTTCTTATTCTTAATGCCCATGAGAGACACAACGAAATAAATCAGAAAATTTTAAACTTTATAATTTATTTAAATTAAATAAAAATACAATATATTGATTTTGATGCTGGAAAGTGTTTGAGCTGGTGACCTGGCTCGTAAACACTATGTCTGGAAAGCATGGAATTCATGTGCTAGACTTCTTCTTGACGTTCAATGTCAGAGGGCTCCTGGAAGCAAGATGGAGACTATTTGGATATATACTTCATCTGAACCTTGGGTCTCGCAAACGTGACCATGGAGGATTAATTTGTTCTGTACGCTCCGCGTTTTCATGGCCGACCAACAAACCGTCCTTGATGAGGACCTTAAGGAAATCGGTAGATGCTTCAAGTACGAGGAAGACCTCGAGAGGCTGCGGGCGTAGCAAAGAGTCGTCAAGGATTGAAGAAGTTAACTAGTAGTTTGATTCCTCGTGTTGCACATTTTTTGTCGAAAGTGGCTACCCTTATCTAAAGAAGAACCATTATTACTTATTTTTGTAAAAACAATCAAGATTTCTGGGCTGGTGGCGTAGTTTTTGAAACAGAATCTAATTGCGACAGACATTAGCCTCCCCTCGTTCAATGTCATGGGACTGTCCTAAGTCTGGAAGGGAAAAACCTTGTGTGAAGACCTAAAGAAATACAAAGTAGATATATGATGTCTTTATGAGACTAAATAACAAATCGATACGATCAGCATCACTGAGATTATTACTTAATCTCCCTGCCTAGTGAATCAAACCATTATGCCCTAGGTTTGCCATATGGTTGTATATCACGATACTGGACCACTAACGACAGAATTGGCGTTCTATAATAAATGACTCGCCCTCTAAGATATACCTAACAACTATAAATATGTATGTACCCCAAAACGAATGGATTGAAAGAATCCTGAGGAAATTGATGGTTTCTGCACTGCATTCTCAACTGTTTACTATGAACATTCTTTATTGATATTTTTTGGCACTTGGATCTAGGTGGAAGAAACATATATGGGAAAGGGTGGTATGGGGGAAGAAACCTACGAGGAGCCTTGCTCGCCAATTTCTGCCAGGCTAATAACTTAGAATCTGTAACACGGCTTTTATGCACTCAACCAGACACATAACTACGTGGTCAGGTCCCAGGACGAGTTCTGACGGCCATGTTAACAAAATCATGAATTCATCACATGCCGCTATAAAGACATAACTATTTTAAATAATGCTCGCTCATATGGTGGATCGATCATAAAACGGTCATTGCTAGACTCTCATTAAGGAAGCATCTAGCTTAGCGAAGAATGCAAGGGAAACACTAAAATGTACAGGATTACATCCGAGATAATATAATCTGGACAGCTGAAAAAATCGATACCAACTGTGTCTCTGGGTACAGGCAACATTTTGATCGGAATTCCACCTATGTATGGAAGAATACATAGATCTCTAAATTAGTGACCTCGAATGTAGAAAATCAAACATTTGATGATGATTCCTATAATCCACAACCTCCTCATATAAATAAAGGAAGTGTCTTACTTTAAATTCTACAAATTTGGACAGGTTCTAACAATCCAGCTACATAAATTTCTAATCAGATAAAACCGTGGTTGTGCCCAAGAGAATTTAAAGAGAAAATAAGTGCCTTCAACTGATAGCTTAGGAATCTAACTCACAGCTAAATGTGACGCAAGCTACAGCACTACCTACTACGTTACTTAGTCACCTCATAAGTTCTCGCTTCCAAAAACGATATTTTAATATTCTTTTATTAACAATGTTTTAAATTTAAATTATTTTATTTAAAAAAATAAATAAAAATAATTCTTGTTATCTATGTCTGGTGTTTCAAACGAAGAAGACGAAAAGACTGTAAATAATCTGATTAATAGACATTTAGTTGTTATTGTTAGAACAAGAGATAGAAGACCTTAAAAGATTGTTATCCCAGAAAAAATCTGAGGCGTTGGTTTTACGTGAACGCCTTAACTTGTCTGCCTTCGGTTCTCTAAAGAATGATATTCAGGATCAAATCGAGGCCATCAAGGATTCGTCAATGTACATAATTTACTGTAATTTTTAGATATGTCAAAACTAACCAAAAATTGGCCGATATTCAGACGACAATTAGCAACTCTGAGGCAGTGAAGAACATTCAGAACAGCTCCATGTTTGAATTTTACTAACTGTAGCGTTACTGGAGCGTTTGACTACTTGGGGAGTCTCGGGAGGACTGTAGGGACAATGACGTATTATAGTTTTGTTATTTCAGGTCTTCTGTGATCGACAACACACTAGAAGCGGTTGGGTTGGCACCCAAGGACGAATCAGTTGACATTTAATTAGTCTTATTTATTTACTTTTTCTGATTTAATTATTTATGAGAGTTTGGTGTATGAGTCTAAGAAGGATTTGTCTTTTTCTAGACAGTTTGGAGAGTTGTAAAGCATTATTGTGGCGAAAATGAGGGCTCATTCTGCTAGGTATGGGTGGGTTTGCAGTTAGAATCTCTTGTGGGAAAGGTGGTATCAATTTGTTGGATTTGTAGCTCAACTTTTTTTAGCTGGAAATATTAAAATCCTTATAAGGAAATTTTTTATTAATGTAATGACGTCATCAATGTGTAATTATTGATTAATATAGTTAGTCAATCCAACTTGTGGTTAAGTTGAATTATTGGCTTTTTTAATTAAGGTTCCTTGTACTGCTTTGACTACTCTTTTACCATGTCCCCTCTTTCTCAAAAGTTCTGTTATTTCATTGCTGTTTCAAGTTTTTGCTGACACTCTTCAGATTTTTTAAATAAAATAATTTTTTAACAATTAAACAAATGTCAGTTGAGAAAGCCTGCTGCGTGGATTGCGAACGAGTTCCCTCGGAGTATGGCCATTCCAATCTTTTGTCTTAGCCATAACCCTTCTCGTTCTCTTCAGATTGTCATTAAAGTTGATTAACAGCCTTGAAGTAGATAACAAAGATAGTATATAATCTCTGTGGAACCCCCCGTGCTGTTTAAAATAAGTTTGAGGTGGATTTTCTAATTTCGACTTATCGTATTGTGTCTTCTATTAATGACCAGATCAGTCCAATTCCGACTGTGCGAAAAAAATCTCCTTATGACATTCATGAATATGACTCTACGGACTGAGTCAAAGGCTCGATCCCATGAACTTCAATACCTTTCTTTTATGTTTGGGATAAACCCCCAGGCCAGTCCAGATCACATACGCTTTGCTTTCCTTGTTCAGAAATTTCGCCAAGTTTTTCAGAAATTTCGGTGGATTCAAATTGAATTAGTTCTGGTGGGATGTTATCTAGTCCATGAGTTCACTACCTTTCAATTTCCTATATATGTTCACCACCTACTATTCTCATAATCTTTTTTGAGTTTGTCGACTTTTGGCAAAATAATGTTGCGGAACGTTCCTAACTCCATTTCTTATTTGGTGTCCTTGTATGTTAGGATCTTTAAATTCGTTTGTTCTGTGGATAAGGATGATATTTCTTTATTGTTATACATGACTTTTTTTAGAGACCTCAAAACCACTGTAGGTGGTTGTTTCATTACGAGTCAACATTGCCCCCACAAAACTTCTGTGTTAATGGTTGTGCCGATTTTAACAATTTTCCTATTTTTTCGCTGTATTCTGCGATCTTTGCTTTGTCATGGAGTAACTTTTCTATATAATTTTGTAGTGACCTCTTCCATTTTTGTTCCTATACAATTTTCCCAGGGAAAAAAGTGATTCATGACCATTGATTCATTCGAGATCACTATAGATTCGAAAACATGAAAAGACCTCGAGTCCAAATAAGATTATTGTTTTTCTATACGAGATGTAGTGATCAAATAGTTCACTCAGATTCCTGTTCTTCTCCACTCTTGACCGAGGACATAACTAACAGTTAGCAACCACTGGCTGCTCTCATCTGTGTGGATAACTTCTCTCCCCCAACCTTGCTATGACTAAAACTAACAAGACTCAGCCTCGGAGAAGGCTGAGACCCTAAAGATTTATAAATACGAATGTTTCAGTGGACGGTTCATTTTTGAACCAGACGCCGTGGTAAGTTCAGGAATCAGGTCACTGATCCTGAAAAAATGATAGAAGGGAAAGGAGCTGACTCATTGAGCGCACTTCCTTGCAAATCGTCAGGGGAAATCTCAATTCTGAGAGCAACCAGTGATTACCAACTGTTAGTCTTTGTCTTATAATAAATAATTTGAAGGAAAAAGATACTTATGGGATAGGGGGTAACTAAATTTTTGTAAAAAATGTATTTGCTGATTTTGAACGGAGTAACCAGGTTTGATAATGGCAGCCAGATTTTTGCTAGATGCATATGCTCTTTTGCAAAACTTTGTCACTCAAACGGAATTGTTAAACTGGAAAAGGATGTATCCACTCAGTGAAGCATTTTTCGGTAGTTGTGGAAAAGGATGTATCCACTAAGTGATACTTTATGCATCAAACTGGACTACGAGAGCACGTGGGACTGGTGTCCAACTTATAATAAACCAAATTGGTGGAGACAAATACCGAACTAACAAAATTATTCAGTTTCACCACTTTTCTGAATAAAGTAAAAATTAGTATTAAGACTGATAATAATCCTGGTGACGGTCACCTATTGGCTTGAGGACAGAACTCCCCTCCCAGTCAACAATCCACCCAGGTTGTAGCCCATAGAAAATCTGTGCATTTGTCTTCTTCACTTGAAACTCCGATTTACTGGGCAGGAATAGCCAAACTGCTGAGAGAGCTCATATCTATGATATTAGAGTTTAGTTAACCGTTTTTTATCAACATCATTCTCCTCCGCCAAATAACCGCGGTTTTCGGGGGAAATGTAATACTTGATGACGTCGTGAGATGGCAGTTTGCACCGTGGAATGGGGGTGCCTTGACGGAAAAATTTTTCGGGGTCCGTAAGAGCGTATAAGGAGACAGCGTCATAATAGCGAGTTGTAATAACTCCCCCAACTTTCTCAATCGCAGCAATAGTCGGGAGGGACGCATATTGCACTTCGATATTGACTTTGCTGGTGAACAAATCATCTCCCTAGATTGAAAACAAAGACCAACCTCTTCTGTGAGGTGGATTCCATACTGGCACTGTTGGGGATCAATTTGGATATTTAACTTGGCGCATAGGTAAGCCAAATCAAGAGGCTCGGAGGGATCAATGAAGCCAACGTCAATCGCACGTTGTAATTTTAGTAGAGAAAATGGAATATACTGCTTTCGGGATCTGTAATTTAATAGCAATCAGTTACTCCCATCCTTCATTGTAGGGTTGAGTTGGAGTTGTGTAAATCAATGAATTCTGTCGACCTTCATATCCATACGGTGGGAGTAGGTTCCCATGGGAGGCGCTTTTCGACGCGTATCCCCGATTAGCACCAGCACGGACTCCTCTGCGGAGTTTTTCCTTGTTAGTGTAATTTCATCACTACTATACTCGCTTTCTTCTAAGTGCAACAGCAGCTGGGACGTCTCGAAGGTTCCCAATTGTAATCCTAGGCATCCTTCGTACAATATTAAGCGCCTTATCGATTCCAACACACATTCTTAAAACAACGTGGAGAATACAGAAATTATAATAATTTTTAGTAATTCAAAACATTTTTTAAATTTATTTTTATTAACAATTGGAAATTAATATTAACATCAGGAAGTTCAAAATATCTAACAAAACCGCGTCAACGGTTAGCGGAGTGCTATGTAGTCACTTGATTAAAGATGTCTCTTAGTTTCTTCTGTTCTTCTTCCCTTTTTAATAGAGTGGCTTCATGTGATCCACCTGTCTCAGAGGGAACAAAAAGGGATCATTTTCACTTTCCTACTTCACTGGAGGGTTCCCACAACTGCAAGAAATGGTCATCTTCTACCCTTTATGGTGGTTCTGGGTAGACTTGATATTGGAAGGAATCTGTTTCTGTGACAGTGGGAACTGAGTATATTTATTAGTTGCTAACTGTTAATTTTTTCGTTATATCCTGGATTAATAATAACAGAACCGTGTACAAGAAAAGGTACTCGCCAATCGTGAGTGAATTCATGGAGACTCTTTAGACATGTATTGAGAATATAATTGAAGCTCCAGCTAACGTGGTAATGGAGGACTTCTACTCCAATGCTCCCCGATTCCGTGGACGACCACTCTACCAACGATAAATTATGACCTCCAAAAGATTGGGACGCCTCTCAGAGAGGGAGAAAACTTTGATGAATTACGAGAGCTTGCTCGCGGGAGGAGCAAGTAGATGACAATGTTTTTGTTAATTTCTCGTTTGCATATGCTTGTTAATTTCCAGAAATAGATGTGATCTCGATACATCACAGAAAAGCTCTCAACTCTGCTCAGTGATCTAACCTTAGCCCACCCACATAAGGACGGAGAACTACCCAGTCACAATGTAAACGCCACCATCCACCGTTTTGACGAATTAAGATTTCCATAGTTTAGTGCAATTGTTTATATAGTGACCGAAGCGGATGGGCGCAAAGTGGCCACAAACTTCCAGCGATAGGAAAGTTTCGCATACGGAAACATTACAACTCCTCGAAAGAAGGGCTGAAATAATAAAATAATAACCCACATTTTCCAACTTCAAAATCGATTAATTTAATTTTTTAGTTAAAAATCTAATATTTAATTTTTCCTTTATAAATTAAAATACAGTGAACCCCCATTAATCTCAATAATCCGAATTTTTTGGAGTCAGCAAAACTTACTGAAGATATAATCATTTCAAAAGCCATGGTAGTTGTTGAAAAACTTGGAATAAACGATCTTGAATTTTCTTAAAGCCTACACATACTTAAAAAAAAGATTTAATCTTAACCTAAAAGTTATTCATGGATGAGGCAACAGCCAACACAACATGAAATTAATTTGAATAGTCAAAGCATGATTAAGTTTAAAGAAGTTGACCCTAACGTATTGCTAAACATTTTCAATCTTTCATTTCTGGATTCTTTTTCAATCTATCTTTTCTAGAACAATTTCATCTAAAAAAGAAAATGTATAAAGCAATCATCAACCAATGGATGCAGTATAATCAATCATTATTATGGTTGAAATGGAGAGTTTCGCCGATACAACTATTAAATGCAATTAATATTTTAGAAGAAAGTTAAAAAATCAATGACTTTTGTGAAATGATAGACTCTGCAACATTGAAAAATTTAATTACAATAAAAGGGTTAATTCAAATGAATAAAAGAAAGGCAACGATTTATGACTTTATTAAACATGATTTTTAGTTACATTTTGAAGGTAACAATTAATTGATTAACACAGCAATTCATCCAAAGTGGTTCCCGCCGACATTATCGACGTTGCGTTGCCTCTCACGATTGCAACAGAGATCAACTCGAGAAGCCACCGGGTTTCACGTGCGTCGTCGTGGTTTTTTAACTAGGCGTCCGAGTTTCTTTATGAAGCGAAGCGTTGCACTTTTATTATGATGTGTGAAAACTTAAATATTAATGAAAATGAAATTAGTATATGTATTACCTTCACAATGTTCCAGAAGCAATAATCCCCCGAAAAAAATAGATCGAAAACTCATCGAAGGGGATATTCGTCCCCATCCCTCCTTTCAGGGTGCTTGAAAAATAACACTATTGCCTCCTATTCTAACTCAACCTTGAACACCATCATGCCAAAAGACCATATTTTTGTCGTCCAACGCTGCAATCTCCCAATTTCTGTTACTTCAGGGGAGTCAGTTGTTAATGGAATTCGGTCCTTTCTCGATTCCAACTGCAATGAAATTGCTGGTCAATGGCACAGCATGTAAATGACCACATTTTTGAAGCATCACTGAGACGAGACGAAACCTAATCAGATCTATTACTAATTTGATCGACATTTACTCAGTGGTGCTATCGACTCTTTCGCGAGGTACTTATTCCTCAGTGGGCTTTTATACATTTCAACAAATCGGACGGGGGTATTCGCCCAATTGCCGTACGGAATTTTTTCAGACGCTAAGCGTCAGATTTAAGTGAGATTCGTATGTAACCGACTGAGTGTGGAGATGTCTTCGACGCAACTGGACGTCAGTGTCCCTCACTGCTGTGAGGCTGTCCACCATTAGACACTCTTGCTTGTCTCCCCCAGACAGAGATTATAAGTGTTAGTTTTGACAAATAAGATTATTACATTCAGTTGAACTATCCTAGATGGTCACGTCGGAATAGGCCTTCTTTGTTGGTCCATCCCATATGGATAAGGAAAATGTAGGTCTTTCCTTCCAAATGCCACCTCGTAGTCGGAAAATAACATTAAATTAACTTTAAATAAAAATAATTCGAAAATTAGTCAAAAATGAAATATCTGTTTAAATTCAAATTTATAATTAAATAAATAAACGACTTAAAATTTACTTTGGATTTTAATTAATTTTGTTACCATGTTGCAATATAATTAAAATGATTGATTCAACGGTCGAGAAACCTCCCTTTAAAGTCCCAGATTGCATAAATTGGTCTATTAGCCAAGTTTGTGATTGGGTCTCCGAAGAACTAGGCTCCCTGAACTGGCTGTATATCTTGACGATTTATTTTAAAGCAATGTTTCTCCTACAATCACATAAATGGGAGAAGACTGATCTTTATAGACGCGTCGGTTTTGCCAAAAATTGGAATCCGCGATTGGGAGTTGATTAAAGTCGCTAATTATTTTACTTTTAGTACATTGCCGGTGAGATAAGAAAACTTTTAGGGATTGGGCTTGAAGATTATTTTCAAAGTATCGCCCTCAAGCCTAGGGAAGACCTAGGTTAATGTTCAAACTTAAAATAGCCCTATTTCTCGAACTGAAGAGTATCACTGGGAAAAGAGCTGACGGGCTTACTCCCATGGATTTTTGTGAATTGAACAAAGATGCCATATGGAAGCCCCCACTATCGAATTTGTCAATCACAATGTCATATCTTTTTAAAAACTAAATTCACTAGCATTCCTTTAACAAACGTTGATTTTATTAAATAACAATTTTAATTCGCTTTCCAAGACTTTTTACCTCTTTTGATAATCCTGAAGGTTCCATGCATCTACCATGTTTCCTGGCTTGACGAGTAACGCCGTCATCAGTGATATTCCACTGTGGAACTTGATTGTTTGCAACCAAAAAAGAAATTTCTGATGCCTTAACTCCCTTCCCATGATCAATTAACTTAAATGTGCTTTTTCGGGTGGCGCAGTGTAACGAGTACCGGGCAAAATTCCTGATGCCCCCTAGTTCGAATCTCGCTGCTGTACATTAGAAGGTTCCACACATCTACGATGCTTTGGCTTGACGAGTGACGTCGTTATTAGTGAGCATTTCACTGCGGGACCGGATCGTCTTCAAACATACACCCACAAAAAGAAAAATGAAGTGAAGAGCATTCCTCGGTTCTCATCTATGATTAGTGATATTAACTGCTCTTTACTTAAATAAATTATGTGTCCTCCCTGCTGTAGCTAATATGGCTCAGCTTATAAGTGCAGTTTTAAAAGTGAGCTTTCCTTCTTAAAAATAGTGTGTCTTTGGGGCTTTAAGTAGTAAAAGCATTACTCCTCTGCCACGAACTGGGAATTATTATAATTGGGGCGATTTTTTGATTTCATTGATTCTAACTTTATTGACTAAAAATTTGACCATTTTTGATTTTATTGAAGCGTTTCAGGTTTAAAATTCCGGTCTCCAAAATAATTTTCGCAATGATAGGAATCTTATCTCAACAGGTATTGATGTAGAAAGAGATTTTTCAAAAAGTTGTAAATAATAATAAATATTAAAACCACACTTTTCGCACGAGCCATATTACCTATAGCGCCGCCCAGGCAGGAAGCACGCTTTATTAAAGAATAGAACAGTTCTGATAACTAATCGTAGAAAGGGAGAGCCTAGGTTCTTTGCCCGAAACTTGTAACACTGCGCCATAGATGTATATGTATGGAGAAATAGGTTGTTTTTACTTGTTTGTAACATAAAACACTTGATTTACAAAAAAATCTTCATAATTGTACCTGAAGCGTAATTTTTGAATTTGTTCAACTGGGCATGGTAGCAGTAGTATTTGCTGGTTGACTATCAATGCGAAATTCATTCGGCGTTGGAAATAGTAATTCGTTAATTTGATTCTGTTCAGGACAACAAGAGATAAGGTTCTGCGTAAAGTAATAGAATTGTTGATCGACGGTTGTTCCACTGACAATTGGCTTTTCCAGGCCGTTTGTATTTCCATAGATTGATTGCTTCCAAGAATCTTTCGATTAAAATTTCAGTTCCATCAAAAGTTTCAGTAATTTTTTAACTCTAAAAATTAAAAAAAAACATTCAACAAATTCAAGCAAACGACCCCTTCTGATCATAATTATTTTGGTGGATTTATTATTAATAGCACGTTTGAAAAATAATAATTAAGTAGAGTTTTCTCTTGTGCCGCAATTATTTGTTGTCTGTTGTGCTAACACATCCAGCGTTTTCTATTGCTCGCCTTTGCTCTCAGTATTTCTAGATCGTCACTCGTTATCAGACCCAGTTTTGAGAGGTCCTTATTCCTAACTATGGGTAAGTTAGTTATCGGTCTTCCACAGAAGCCATCAATTCCATAGCAATTAAAGTATTCATACATCGCATCATTGCCGGAACATCAATGTCCAACCGTAGAATGTGACCAGACAATTTCCATCCACTTTATATCTGTAATTTCTTTTTTGGTGGATAACCAATTGTTGTAAATAATTAACCAGATTCTAATTATTATGCTGAGAGTCGGTTAATTCTTTATCCACAAGTCGTCCTTGAGTCTTCGGTAATTTTCAGGTTATTATGAAGTCTCATCTTCAACCAATTTCCAAAGCCGATGTCCTTAGTCACGTAGCAAATCATTAGAGTTAGGTTATCAAGTTGAAAGCCAGACGATCGATAGAGAGTGCTTTACTAATATTATAAGATGGCTCTCAATATCGTCCATTGAGTGAAATTATCTCTTACAGTACAAACATTTCTTTTTTAATATCGTCCATAAAAACGTGGTTATATTTAAGGACCACATTCAACACATGCATAAACTCTTCGAAAAAACGAAGAGTTTTTATTTTGGTGATTTTCCGTATTTTATTTATTTAGCTTTATCATTTTGACCGTGTGGTATCATGCGGGTACTTGGTTGAAAATTTCTCTTCTTTCTGGTGACGTCATTGGATCCACCTTACTCAGGAGACATCACACCAAGGTCTTCGTCGTCCCTCAGTGTTTTCTCTACCATCCTCAGATTATTATTGAGAATTCCAGGAAGCGTAGCACAGCCATTAAAAATAAATATTGATAAACAAAAATATAATATATTTAAGTTTCCTTTGAGACTCCCCGTTGAAAGCTAAGAAGGCAGCCCGAGCATTCGAGAACTATAAAATAAGAAAATATGACAGCCTCTCCACCAGATTTTATATACAGTCCGTTGTCATCGAGACGAGTGGAGTATTCGTGCCCAAGGTGGTCTTTTTTTAAGATCACTTGCGTCAGTGATATCGAAAGTGAGTAATGAGCGTCTGGAAACCAAGTGACTGTTCCAAAGGATTTCTCTGGCAGTTGTAGGGGGAACAGCCACTCAATTTTTTCAGCTGGATTATTTTTATTGTTCTGTTACGTAATAAATTGTTTAACCAAAATTTTGATTGATATTCGACCTCTTTTGATTTGGAGACCGGCCACCAAATATCCCATCTTAACCTTAATATAAAGAATCAAAATTTTGATATTCTCTATCATGGAGACCTTCCATGAGGTCGATAACCTCGAATTGATCCCCCAAAATATAAATAAAAAATCGACCTCATCTAACTTGAGGGCCGATTTCTTGTAGTCTCTAACTGCCCAAAATACTATAAAGATCATTTTTACATTATTCTGGTCTACGTATGAAAATTGTTTTTTGCCTAAAAATGGATTGCGAACAAAAAATACAGATACACACTGACACATAAATTCATTATTTTATTGAAGAACAAGAAAAGGGATAGAAGTTATAGTCTAATTAAGTTATCTCGGTGTCCGTGCTTAACCATCTTCTATGGTTCTCCGTCTATTCGCTACAATGTTATGTCGGATTTTATTCTCCTTCAAGTTGCTTATCTCCTTGAAAATGAACAATGGTGTTAAATTCAATGTAAGAGGCCACTCAGTCGTTCTGTAAGACACCTTTAATTATTTGTAATTCTTATCTGACTGACATTAATTATAATTTTTGAGCATAACTGTCATTTTATTCCTCATTTTGAATAATTTACTGATTTGAGACAAATTGGTCTATAATTCTCGCCAGTGACGTGAATTATGATTTATTATGACTTAATGTTCTGTCTAGAGCTTTCAAAACCTCGTAAAAATTTATGGGCTGTTCCGTTTCAGTTAATACAAAGATATTGTAATTCATTGGTAATAATATCTCTTATTCCCTGTTAATGGCCTTTTCAAGAATTTCTCGTGACTACATTTAATTACTCTATGTTTGCAGATAATAATATAGGGCGGTGGAACTTGGAGATAATACTGTTATGGCACTATTACTGGGGAATGAACAAGATCACTGTTATCGGCACTATCAACCGTCGAATAGCGCAACTATAAACTGAGAACGATTTATGGGTTTTGGAGAAAGTAGGGGAAATGACTTAGACGAAACTGGTTTGACCCTATTTTTTTGAAACTTAATTGAGTAATAACATTTTATTAAAATTTATTACTTCAATGTGACGTCTGATTTATCCTGTCACTCTGCCTATTAATTCAAATTAATTTAATTATAAGCCCATTTAAGTAGCGATTGTTTCCACGCAGAATAGCAATTGACAGGCTTTCAAGAATTCAATTATAGGATTAGAAAACTGAGTAGGAATTATGGACTCGGTTACTAAGGATATTGGTTGTAGCTAATTAGTCTCTTGCACACTACACAGGCCGAGTGTTATCAGGGGTCATTTGGACACAGCAGGGAATCCTGGGTAACAGCTCGCCATAAGAATTAACTGATTTAATTATCTGTTCATTTTGAAGCACTTAAATTAAAGGTTTGACTGTTCACGAATATTTAACGTTTAATTAAATTTCAAAAATAAATTTGAATATAATTGTGGTGACTAATTGTTTGATAGTCTATAATTTAAGTAAGATAAGACCACAAAGATTAAATTATTCCCTTCAAAGATTAATTTTAACACTATAATCTGGCAAGATTATTTCTTTTTGAATTACCCAAATCACAATATTGTCGAGACCACTGGGCATAAAAGGGAAATCACTGTCTTTGCCCAAGAAACTGAGGCGTCTGGCTTCACTCAGAAGCCATGACGTCCGTGAAATCCAGTTGGTTCCTCCAATTGATCTCCATTGCATCATGAAAGGCAGGACTGTATCAATCCTGTGGCGAGGATCAATTGATAGAATTATATTAAGAAATATTAAAATATCAAATTACACCGTGCACAGACTTGCATTTATACTCACTCAACTGTAGCAAAGAATATTACAAACAAAAACTCGCGTTTTATTCACTTGCATGCATTCTCCCCCAATTTAAAAAAATCATATTATTTGGGATATACAGATGAAATAAAAATTCCACAGTAGCACCAAACTAACCACTCACGAGCTCCAACAGGCACACCATCGAGCCCCCACAAGCACGTATCGGGCTTAGAACCGGATGATCATAGTTGAACGTACACCCCTCATGGTTCTCACAGATTAGGGATTCCAAGACGTTCAAAATGTACCTAAATTACGACAGATTTATTTCTGTCAATTGAATTAATTGTCAGATAATATAATTTATATTGGTTTACTTATTCTATTTATTAACCACTTCAAGCCTGGACAACACACAATTATTTTTATTGTGTCAGAATTAATGGTTGACTGATTTTTAATAGACAAATGGTCGTTAAACTAATTCAAAATAATCCAGTGATTTATCAATAAAGCTATTAAGCACACAAATTAGTCTTTAATTCACAATCCCTCTGTGGGGATATTAATGAAATCAGGGCATAATAAAGAAATAAAAATCAATTAACAGTTCTAAAAAGGTTAACGTCCTTTAAATACGCACAATAAGAGATAGCGTTACCATTTACTATATAAATATTTATTTGCGGCAAATAAAAGTTAATGTTGGGTACGTATTTTGGGGGAAACTCTCAGTACAATCCTTACAGTATCTTACATTATCCACTCCCTTTAAAAGAACGCTATTTTCGTCGTCCAATCGAGGACCTTTCTACATTTGGGAGGCCTCAAAAGGTTGGGAAATTGGTGATTCCAGGTGAACACGTGCTTCCAAGGACTTGACCGCCCTTTTTTTAATATTGGAAACCCAGATGGACAGGATGACTACCAAATTAAAAGAAATGAAGTATTAAAATATAATAAAGAGGGCAGATTTTAAATAGTGGAACCTTTAATTACGTAATCAGCGATTATTTGGGAAGAGGGACTTTCGGACAGGTTGCACTCGCATGGGAACCTCAAGCTCAGAAATACGTGGCCTTGAAAATCCTCAAAAGGAACGATATATATTCTCAACAAGGATTAATTGAGGTAAATTTTGAAACCATTAATTAACAAATTATCATCAATTATCATAAATTTAAAATATTAATTTATCATAAATTGTTTCATTTAAATTATCATAATTTTTAATCTATAATGTAGATCTCGCTGCTCAAACAGATCGACCAAAGAATCATGGACCACGTGGTCTCTTTGTTAGACAATTTCTATCACTATGGACATATTGTATGGTATTTGAACTCCTGGAACAAGATCTGTTCGACTTTATTCAGGATAAGACAACGAATCCGTTCTATTTTCTGGGAATTCGAGCGATTTCATTCCAAATTCTAAAAGTGCTCGTAAAACTGAAGGAAATTGGAATCATTCACACAGACCTGAAGCCAGAGAACATAATGATCGTCAACCAGCGGAAATGGCCATATTATATCAAAATTATTGATTTTGGTCGGCTCTTAGAAGTTCAAGGACTAAGGTCCCCAGTTATATTCAGTCGAGATTTTACAGGTATTCTATTATGGTGATTGTAGAGCTCCAGAGATCATTCTTGGATCGGGTTTTGATTACAAGATCGACATGTGGTCCCTTGGCTGCATTATGGGTGAAATGGTGACTGGTTGGGCCATCTTTCCTGGTTCCTGTCAATACGAACAAATTAAATACATCCAGCGAGCCTGTGGACCATTTCCAGACGATTTAATTTCGACTGGAAGCAATTCCACCAATTTTTTCAAGAAAAAAAATTCGTGGAAGATAATAGTTGGTTTTATGGCTCATTAAAGGATAATGTTGAGTACTCCAAGATGACTGGCACAAAGACAAGGTCTCTTTCAAGATACTCAATCAAGGATTTCTCGGTGCTATCTGAGAAGGTAATTTTAGTGAAGCATAAAGCTGTTGAGAGATTCCAAATATTTCGAAAATACCTCGATTCTGCAAATTTATAAGCTGGATGTCGAATATTTCATTTCGGCATTGAGGTCCATCCTTAATGTGGATCCAAGTAAGCGTCCATCTCCCGAGGAAGCTATAAATTTTCCGTTCTGGAAATTCTTCCACCACATTCCCATGAACTCCAGATGGTTGTCTCAGCTTTTTTACTTTAGGTTTCATTCTTCAGTCCAGACAATGTATATTTCTCGGGCTTGGACTTCAGGAATAGAATATTCTGTATTCACTGTGTTATATGATTAGTCGAACTACCGTCCACCAATGCAGACTCTGCAAAACCTTGGGGAGAGATACCCAGATCGAATTGGATTGAATTACTGCCCATGTTATATTCCATAGTCGCTTTAGATATTATAGTTTTCTAACAAATTTTTATTCTTTTAAACGTTTTTTACGTTTGCTTTATTCCTTGCTATCTCATTTACGTTGCTGATTAGGTAGTGTGTCGCTATTGCTTCGAGATTGCCTGTGGGTTTGATTCCCACACTGCTACCTACCTGGTCTAGGATTACTTTCTTTGCCTTCTTCAGTTCCTAAGAGCTATATAGGATCCACTGTTCATGGCTGACAAACAAAAGAATCTCGCTTTACATACTCCAATTGAGGTATCACCACATTGTTAGTTATGGATTGATGAGATATTTGGAAATGATGTCTCACGCTGACCACACACCAGGGATCACTTAGTTGAGTACTTTCTTTGTCTTTAACCCTTGTGATCATGAGGCGATAAATAATCTCATTATTATTGGCACGTGGAATTTATTAACTACACGTGTAGGTCATACGGATGATCCTCCAGGCTCTTTCCGAAGGGTCTTCGAGGTTTGATAATTCGCAGGATTCACACTTTCTTATTTGCTAAGAATATCAGGCTTTCAATGCCTTTCAAGTCGCAAAATTATCCAAGGAAGACAAAGGCTTTCATCTATCTCGATCCAAGTGGGCATTTTGTGTATCCGAAGTACCTCATCGCCTCATCCATCCTACAATTAATCACCAACCCAATATCTAATCAGAACTGATAAAGCATTGTAAATCAAAAATGTCTAATATACTTGATTATAGTGGGTTATTAAAGATTCAGCTGTCCAGGACACTTAAATCTGCGTAATTAATTATTTTGGTTATTAACCATCAGTTTTTAACAATGCTTTAACAATCAAACTTGAAATTGCCTGATTTTTGATTAAAGTAGACGTCAGCATGAAAATCTGATAATCCCCATGTAATCGTGTTCATGTCTATTATTAACCTTTCAATAATGACTAGCACAATTATACTGAAAACAATTACCACGTGGAAACTGGTAAAAGTAATTGGATTAACATTAGTGAATTTAATGTCTACCATTGGATTCCACATGCCCAGATACCTTTGCTAAATCTTGTGACAGTCCGTAGATGTAACAGAGCCGCTGGTGTAACGCTTGCAAAAAAATAATTTTTTAAAACGACATACTCCCATGGACCAGACAATATTCCTGTTATTTTATTAAATGTTGGAGACGGGGGAGTCACTTTCCTAACGTCGGTTTTCAACTACTCAATTAACCAGAATGTGATACCATTATTATGAAAACAGGCAATAATACGGCCAATACTAAAACCAGGAAGATCGAGAGATGACCCAGCGTTTTTTAGACCGGGAGAGGTCTTTTCAACATGGATTCAAAAATGAGAGATCCACGTCTACAGTCTCACATCTTCTCCCCAACGGAGTCCCTCAAGGATCTTCTTTATCCCCTGCTCTGTTTGACCCTTTTCTGGCCGATCTCCCGACTCTTGAATCTGATAATGATATTCTACTTTCCTATGCGGATGATATTGTGTTGGCTTCGTAAGATCAGGACATCCATAAGGCCATAAAAAAATACAAATTAACTTGAACAGGCTTAATGCCTGGATAATGGAAAACCGGCTCGTGGCGAATGCAGAGAAGTCGTCTACGTCACTATTTACCTCTGACAAAAGATTAAAAAGGCGGGAGGCGGACAGTCGGACAATTATCTTGAAGTTAAACAAGGTCGGCATCCCTTTCCACAGATGTCAAAGGATTTTGGATGTGACATTGATATGCATCTCTGTTTAACACCACACGTAGAAAACATTCTATTGAAATGCGAGAATAAACTGAACGTATTGAAAAGTTTATCGGGAATATGGAAGAGTGGTACTCACCCAGTCTTGTTGAACATGTACAGACAGTACATCGAGCCATGTTTCTCACATGCATGCGCCTCGTGGGGCCCGTCCATATCTTAAACAAATATGAGGAAAATTGAAGAAGTGCAAAAGGCTTACAGAGTAACGGAGTGAGTGAAGATCACCGAAGTGGACCTACGCCTCTGGAGGCTCTTATGAGACTAGACTCCAGATTACAGGAAGGTGGTCCTGAAAATTCAGGCAGTCCTGTACGTTCATGCGCGGGCACGAAGGAAGAACACCGGGCAAAGATGAGGTCTCTGTTAGAAAGCATTAAACTTGTACTGGAAGCCTGAATGTTTTTCACAGAAAACATCTTAAATCCCTATTGGATATACGCTATCTGAAGGTGATCAGTAAAGCGAGATTTATTTTGTAATCAAGATTTATTAGATTTATTTTTTTTATTTTGACTTTATAAATCGGAAATTTTGACCTAAAAATTGACTTTATTGACTTTAAAAATTTCAAAATTTTGAATTTTTTTGACTTGATGATAAATTTATCTAAAAAAAAATTTTTTTTAATATAAAGAAAAACTTCTTTTTTTCCCGATTTCCTTTAGGAAAGAGGCTGTAATACTTCCAGCCGCACCAGACGTCTCGATTGCTACCGGTACAAAACGGTAGCGGTCTCCAATTTCGCCATATTTTTTGATCTTGATTTTCTCGGCCAGATCGGCTGCCGAGCTGAGCATCATCGAGTTCGAGAAAGAATCCACAACAGTGCAGTCCCAAACTAATCAAAATCTTTATTAAAATACAGAATGCAATTCAAAACGTTTTCGGGTTTAAAATTTCGGTCTTTAGATAGTAATTTTTCCAATAAAAATTTCTATCAACAAATAATGATGTGGATGGACATTTTTTCAGATAGTTGTATACATATGAGAAATATGTTGTTTTTTCATTTTTGTGATAGAAAGTACTTGATTGACAAATAATCTTTATTACAGTACTTCATGATTTCACATAAATCGTCCCCGAAATGCAATTTCTGAATGTGTTCTACCGCGTCTTGCAAAATTCCTTATAACATCGTCAATTGACAGGTAATCGAAGAGTTAGCCGCAGAAGACAGTGAAGACAAGATATTAAAAATATTTTCTTGGGATCAGTCAGTTTCATCAATCAAAAAAAATTTTCAGATAATGAATGAAAATAAAACCTGTAACGCTGCTTCTTGCATAAGTTTTCTACACTTTTTCGGCAAGCGTGAGTAGAAGGAAGATTATGTCCAATACTCTCAAACAAGTCTCGTAAGCTTTACTGTTTAACTTATGCAAGGGAATATCGGATTCAATAAAAATGCTTTTTTGCAGTTACAAATGTTAGTTAGTTAAAACACCTGTAAAAACTGTCTATGGTTTCGCTTGTGCCATTTTTTCGATTATCCTTTCAGTTAGTCTTCTCCATCCTTTTCGTTGTCATGCTCGTTTCCTGATTTCGTCAGATCGTCCGCATTCATCAGTCGGCCCCCGATCACTGCGTAATCCTCCTGAGTGTCAGTATGGCCGAAAAAAATTTTCCATGGGGCCATTGCATGGTTTCTGTTCACCCATCAGTAGAATATGTCCAAAAAGGTGCCAGCGTGCTTCAAGTACGTTTAGACTTATTGGTCCACAATCAGTCAGTTTGTATAATTTATTGTTTGAGATTTTCTTTGGCAAGACTATCCAAGGAGTTTTCTTAGCTGGCCTCTGTGAAAAAGTCAAGTTGTTCCATAGTTGTCCCACATAAATTCCAAATAGAAAATTCATCAGGATATTTTCTAAAACAGAGTAAATCTTTTCAATGTCATTATTGATTGAACGCGGCAACATAGTGAATGATGATAATTGATCCCACGATAGTATTTTATTTAAAAACTCGAAAAATTAAAAAAATGAAAAATAAAAATCAATAAAAATTTTGACTTTATTGACCTAAAAAATTAAAATTTGACCTTTTTTGACATTACCCAAAATTTTGACTTTTTTTGACTTTATAACTTTTGATTAATATAATGATTTTTGACTAAAAACTACATTTTTATAAGTTTTAAACAATTTTAAAGAACATATCAATTTTTGACAAAAATCACCTAGTGATCAGCAGCCAGAACCTATAATACACTACCTGTAAATCTTAAAGCTTGAGGACCACTGTAATGAAAACATTTAGGCATATATTGAGGATGGATCCTGCTGCTCCCGCAAATAATATCATGGAACTATACTTTCTAAGTACTGGTTCATTTCGGGGCAGACCACGGACAACACTTTCTCTGAGGCGTCTGACGGCAAAGATTATCTGGGGTGCGGCACATCGACGTCAATTGATTAACTATATTGTTGTTGCGAATTTGCATTATTATTAACCACCTAAAGGTCATCGTTTCCCGAAAACTCGGATGATTTTTAGGGCATTGATAAAAATGTTGAAGAGGGCCTGTTTTGTTGTTATTCTAGTAGGAACGTTTCTGGAGTCATAGACGCCGAATTAGTACTAGTGATTCTGTTGGCGGCTCTCTGATTTTTTGTCATTTTATTCATTCAAAAAAGGGTAAAGATCATTGACCACGTTGCACACAATTCTGGCAGGACAAATTGTCTGTAAATAGAGAGAGGGAATCCAAAACCTTTTGAGATGATTCTTAATGCTGTCACCCCATTTCTGAATATTGGCGAAAGTCCCTGGTCACATATGACTCCCAAGATGCTTAGCGTACTATCGACTGGATATCGTACTATTACGGAGGATCTTGGTTTGATGTTGTGGTCCCTTTTAGACGAATTGAACAATGTTGCAAACGACTTGGAGAAATCCCAGTCGTAGTTGAGCAACCACGGGGTCAGAGTGTCATTCAATTTGTGTATGACCCCAGTGGCTGCTTGAAGGACTCTAGTGATTATACTATCATCTGCATAGGCGAGTATGATAAATTTTTTAGATTTTAGCGTATCGCGCATAAATAGAGTAGAAATCCTTGATGTACTCCATTGGGGAGACGAGTCTTTGATTTCATTTAGTCACATTTCACTTGGCCTCATCTTACCTCAGGAGTTAATACGTTTAACATTCAAGAATATCCATGTCCAAAATTTGCTTTGAAATTTTTGAAATAATTCCACTTTTTGCAAAATTAACCAAATAGCATAGTGATAAGCGAATTCACTAGTTAGACTAATTGGGGGGTTCGATTTTCACGCCGCTACCTACCTTATCGAAGGATTTTATACCTCTTGTGCATTCCTTGAATTATAAGAGTGGTCACGTCATCTACTTTCTCAGGAAAAGCCTACGGGATTCGAACCAAGACATTGGGGCATATGATTTTTTCATAAATAAAATCTTCAGCAGTGCTCGCTGCGGAACATGGGCGCAACGATGACTTGAGCAGATGCGTACTAGAGATAAGAAGCTCCAGGCCTATGAAGGTAAATGCCATTAACTTTATTTCTATTTTAAATACCCACTTTATTTAACAAACAATAAAAAAGTTAATATATTTAATAATCAACAACCTTCCTCGCCTGCCTGTTCGCCAGCCTCCTCAGGCAGGTTCGATTCTGGTTGCTGAAACAACTCCGAGAGCGCCTTGTCCAATTGAACCCTCTGCCCATATGGCATCTCAGGGCTCTGCCTCCTATACTCCAGTGTCAGGCTCTCTAGGGTCCGCTTTAACACAGTGGACTGTAGATAGGCCTGGAGCTTCCTATCTACCTCTAACTGCTTCAGATAACCCTTGTGGTACTTTGTTGCAATTCCTTTTCACGTCATTACTATAGGATAACGAGGACTTGCAACCAAGAATCTGCCCCATCTAGTTTGCAAGAAAGTCATACTTCCTTTTTTTCTTCACCTCCACAGTCTGCAAACGGTCTTGAGACGTGATGCCAACCTCTATAATAAGGACTTGGCCAAACTCCTTATCGTGTACCACAATGTCCGGTTTATTGTGTTTGATTAGCACCGAGGTACGGATAACACTGTCTACCTTAATTTGGACCCTGGTGTTCTCTACTACAGATTGCACCTTATGAGTCCGCAACTTTCTGGTGTAGCAATACCATACTTATTGCATAGTAGAAGATGAAGACTCCTTACCCCATGTGGAAAGCATTTCCGCGTCCTGCTGAGAACATACACTATGACCATTTTCATGTAAGCGACGGTAAAACAATCTGCGATTAAACTCAAACAGATTATTTTCTCTCCTTCTCTTACACCGACTTTCATGAGTTTCCTCTTATACACCATTATTGCCCCCTCTAACTCCACCTTTACCCTCCTCAACTCTTTGAGGTCCATTTGGGAACACGGAGTTTACTAGTTAGCCCTTTACTATAGGCGGTGCTTTTCCTCTAACCCCTCTCGCCACACTACTTATGTGCCCCTCCAGTGCTTCCAGCTCAGTCTATCTCAAAGCAATCTTGGCACAGATCTGCTCCCTCCATTTACTGGGTGGTCTGAGCTTGTCTGTCATTTCATCCTAGGTGATCTGTGCTGCATACAACACTAGGGAGATGTCATCAAATGATCCTACTGACTTAGCTGCCACCGCATAAACCACAGCTTTATTGATACAGGTTAACACTACTCTGTTAACCTTACAATGAAGTATCTGGCCGGTAAATCTACGGTCCTAAAGTAGGACATATGCCGCTGCAGCAAGATTACGCGCGAAGACCTCATAAACATGCTTGAGCTGCAACGTATCACAGCTCTGGTGCTCATGCTCTCTTTGACTGTTGTGGTCATCTGGTCCCCGCCCCTTTAGACCAGTACCCTATTTTCCTACAGCCATTTTCTTGAGTTCACTCACAGATATGGCAGTACTGAATCTGACACTGCAGAGCTCCGCCAAATATGGCCAACCATTCCAGGGCATTCGAGATAGCCTGCTACGTACTTGCAGGATTACCTGCCTCGCCATTCTTTTGGGTCATCTGCCACAACGCTCATAAATTCAGTAATACGGATGAAAGTCATAAATTCATTGGACAAGTTCAGGACTGGTGCGGGGGATGAGATTGTCTACGGAAAAATCCAGCTCTCTACGAGTGAGTCGTTTAAGGAGGCATCAGAAGCAGCCTTACTCATTAGAGATTCCTAAAGTAAACTCAATGCGCTACCTCGGGATAGCAATCGATGGAAATGGTCCCTTCATGGAGGACATAAGACGGAGAAGGAAGAAGGCGCTTCAAGCACTCTTATGTACGAGAAAGTTGCTTGTAAGCCTGGAAACCTTCTTGTTCATCTTCATGAGGATCATCCTACCGGAACTGCTATATGGATGCGAAGCATGGTTTTTCTCTTGCCAAAGAAAAAGAATAATGTTTCTCATGGAAAAAACCAGAAAGTCGGCAATAAAGTTGGCTTTAGGAAAAAGGCTCTGGGATGCTCTCAGCACTGAAGAAGACATGATTCTAACTCCTGTTAAAAACATCATAGAGAAAAGAATCAATGGGATCCGACGATAGAAGATAACTAAATGGAGTGTGGATACATCGGAAGTGTCCAGGCCGCATAGGCGGACACGTTTAAATATCCTAAAAAAATAACTCCTTACTTACTTTGGAATAAATTTGATTTGATTTGAAAGTCATAAATGGTTTGCTGGGTTTAAATCATCATTTAGGGGAACACTCCAGAGGCCCAACTAAAAAATCTCTGTGATGTAGATGAAAGACGTAAGGTTAATGCACGATGGTACTACCTAAAAGACCCAGGTAGTCCAATGGATAGATTCAAAAGGTGGTGCCCTTTTACTGAAGGTTCTAAAAAGTAAGATTAATCAACTCTTTGTATACCAAAGGGGTTAATCGTTCGCCATATGGAGGAAATGATCACTATGAGAGACTACACTGAAGACTTTTAATTCTACAATGACAAAAGGGAGAGGTTCATCATTCCAAAAAATTACAGAAATCCGAAAAAATTATAAGACAATTTTATTAACTTTGCTGCTAATTTGTATTATTGATGCTTAACAACGTGTTTTGAATCATATTGAGGGACTCTAATAGTAATATCTGGTAGTTGCTTCAGGCTCTCTTCCGCAGTTTTTCGAGCCACTCGATCGGTCTCATAAAAATTGCTGCGCATGGGCCAAGTCCGTCTTGGAAATTTTGTTTTTGAGAGAAATAATTAAGGAATGTTCGAAATCTTAAGACACATCGTCAATTCTTCGCATTATGTCGCTATGTTATGTTATCCAATTAAGTCGTGTCCGACCCTTGGAGATCTCATGAACGAGTTTCCTCCACTCTCCCGATCCGTTGCAATTTGGAGTAGCCTTGATATAGGCATTCCCGTGACGTCTTCCACCATGGATAGCCACCGAGTCCTTGGTCGGCCAGGTCTTCTCTTCCTAGTAATATTGCTCAGCATAATGTTTCTTTCCAGTGAATCAGAGCGGACAACATGCCCAAAGAACGCCAATCTGTGTTTTACGATTCTTCCTTCTAGCGAAATGTCAGTCTCTACCCGTTTGAGTACATCGATGTTTGTTATTTTGGAAGTCCAAGGGATTCTTAGTAACCTCCTCCAGCACCACAGCTCAAAAGCTTCAATTTTTCGTCTATCCGTCTTTTTCAATATCCATGATTCTGCGCCGTATAGAAAAACAAAGAACACGATTGCATTAACTAGTCTGCATTTGGTCCTTAAGGAAATATGTCGCTACTAAATGGAATATTTTTAATAATTCGGAAGATTCCCTCTCAGAATATGTTTTACAAACAATTCTACACAGAGAAGTACAACTCAATCAGATATCGAATGAGGATTACTTAAATAAATTAAAATAAATAAAAAGTATTTGCGATAACTCTGCAACTTTATATGAATACAAATGCCCTTAATAGTTTGAGGACTATTAGCTATTTAATGAAGGTCCTTTTGTTGTAGTTTCTCTTTAGGCTTCTAAAAAATTCAATAGCTTTTTCTAGTGCGTTTTGCGTGTTCTGACAAGCGAGATGGTTTCATCACTTTTTTAGAAAAATCCACACCACAATAAAACACAAAATTTTAAGTGGATCCTTTGGATTTCGAATAAAATCATAAAATAAATAGTTCTCTTTGTATTCCCTTATTTTTTAACAGTTCCCATAAAAGTTGCACTCTTTTTTATTTAGAACCCCGAAATCACAGAGAAAGAAAGACAGAAAACTGTGTTAGTACACTAAATTATCAATCATGATAATTTATCATCAATAAAATCCTCAAGGTCTAACTATAACCTAAAAAATTATCTTTGTTTTTTAAGTTCCTTTAATAAACGTATAAATTTTCCTCTTAGTCACGTGGTATCGTGAGATGAGAATATAAAAGGCAGTAATACGAATGGAAAGTAAAAATGGTTGCTGTATTTAAATCATCATTTTAGGGTAACGCTCACTCTTCCAAAACAAAAAATCCCCTTGAAGTGGAAAAGGAATATAAATTGGATGGGAACTTTTACAACTTTAACGACTCGAAGGGTCCAATGGATAGATTTAAAAAGGCGATCGGTTTGATGAGGAATAACTCATTTGGAAGCTACTCATTTTACGATGAGTAAAGTTAAAATTTTTTCACAAATAAATTTTGGACTTTGTTTTCTAATTTGTATTGCTTCACAACGTGTTTAGAGTTAGGGAACTTGCTATTAATTACCTGTTAGTACTTTGAATTACTCTGTGGACATTTTCAATCCGTATATAGTTATACTACAATTTTTCCATTCGAGGAGGAGAAGCCATTGGTATGGGATGTCACGTGCATCCATCCAACGTTGTTGACCATACCGTCTGATGACATTGAAGACCGTGAGTTCTTATTAAAGATTGTAAACCTGGGGTTAATAATAATCCAACATTTTTGGGAGTGCGGTAGACAGACTGTATGATGAAGGCCAAGGAGGAAAATATGAAATGTTTCTTGATAACCAACTTGCGAATACAAGTCCACCACGGAGTTAACGTTTTCTTTGGTGTGGAGTCGATATTTCCTTATTGAATGAATGCAATATCAAAAAGTGTCTTTCATGAATCTTTGAGTAATATTTTGAGAAATGTCACTAATCCGGGTATTATTCTCCAGTATGCGCTGGGATCACGTTCCTGAATCTAAAAGTGGATAATCTGAAATCGCCCGGTAACTACAGGCCGATTACATGTATGCCAACGCTGTACAAATTTGTAGATATAACGGGATCTTTTCTACTAGTCAACTTGGTACTACGCGTGAATTCCAGGGATCAAAGGAACTAGCACTTATTAACAAGCATCATAACTACGGCTTCATCATTCTTTGCAGCTCGGAATCCATCGCTTCTACTAATCAGCGATAGAAACCGCAGATACACGTAAATTGGGAAGAACTCCACGCCTATCCAAATTATAATGAAAAAAGAGCGTCGTGGATTCAGAAACGCTTTGTGTACTATGGAAGCTCTCGATCCTGTTGAGGTCTACAGGGATCACTTAATTAGACGGCTTAACAACCTTCTTGATGTTCCCTTTTTCGGGGTTCGGTAATAATAATAAATTTCTTGTGATGAACACGTTTATTTCTGCTGATCTCGTTGGAACACTTCCTTCGGATCTACTATGAATGAACTTATAGGAAAACAATGAGACCCAGTGGTCCAAGGGCTGTTTGGCATACAAAAAACTGTTAGTCCTATAAGTGGACTAGGGGGATAGATGGATATTTAACTTTAGTTATTGATTATTATAGCTGAGTCATGTGAATTCTGAAAAAAACCACACCTCTCCAAATTCTAGTGAATGAAGAGCATTGTGGATACAGAAAAACAGTGGATAGCTCAGAATAATCTAAAAATATATCAGAACCACCTTGAATTGCACGAGCTCTTCCTGACTTCATCTTTTTTCCCTCTCAGCCTGCAACTTCCAGAATTTTCAGATTCCAAAATGGAGGCCTTCGAAGAATTATTGGATGCAACAGATTCACATCGTCCCACCACTTTTACTGGAAAACCATCATTCTGCCATCAGCTCCACGAGGAACCTCCAATTTTTAAAGGAAACCACGGAACCGGACCACTCTTGCCACTTCTTGAACCACATATAGAACTGCCGTATGATATTCCCTACCATAGAGAACCTGTTTCTCGAATTGGAAAGATTCCTCAGCCACCACTTGATAAAACCAAGTCAAAGACAACACATGACCACGTCTCTACCAAAGCAATCCGAAGACTAGTTTGGAACGATCTACTGGATGTCCCTTTCCACTGTTGGATGACTCGGAGACTACCCTCGACAGAGAAACAAGGAGGACCCTAACACAATTTCGTTCTGGATACTTCCGCCTAACATACCAATCGAGCTCTTGGCTTCCCTATCGGACCAATTGTCATTGATTCTACAAGAAGCTGTCTCTTACTCGAGACCTCCGGAGTACATCAGAGACCTATGAAAGCGTTCAGTACTAGCTGTTGCACGCCTGAGGACACCCAGCCTCCTACAAAGTAGCGAGATCGGGGTTAATAACTAACTGGTAGACTAGATTGTTAGCGACATGAGATCTTATAATTTATTATCGACATGAACTTTTTTAAGTTTTTGAGTTTTTCAGACTTTTCTACGTAAATTAAACCGAGACTTTTCCTGTACTCGATACTTCATTGTTCAGAACTTTGGGTTTCTGATGTCTCCCGAGTTCATCCATGAAACAGAAGCTTAATAAACATTTTGTGTAATTGAACGACACTACCATCTCGCCACTAACTACTAAGGTGTGATCAAATTGTAATCACATATTAAAAATATCACGTGATTCACGTATGTGGTGGCATTGCTCATTTGAAGTGTTAAAAAGAGTCACAAACTCGCTTCCAGAGACATGGATGGAGTATACTTTACTCCTCTCCTGCAAGGAAGTCAAGCAAATCGTATTTCAAATATCACTATAACATTTATTACCAAAGAAGAAAAAACATAAAATTTTAAAAAATTTCACAAAATTAACTGTAATTCTAAAAGCCAGTCTTATGCCTGACTAACTCAATGCAAGTACAAGCATCAATGAAGCTGTCATGTCCATTAATATCTTCGATAATATATCAAACAACCGTTCTGTATCACTTTATTCAAAAAATTAAGCGCCAAAGTCCTAAGAGCACACCTATAGGGGAGTCCCATTCTGTGAGGAAATATCACAGAGGTGTCCACCACGGTTTCATGTAAAAGCTACAATCACAACAATAACGACTTTAAGGGAGACAAGGTCATTATTCAAGCTGTGTCCAATCAAAATTGATTTACTACACAGAAGACTCACAATCACGTTCTGAACATCTTTTAAGGTTGTCCTTGTTTCCTTCAAGTTCTCCTCCGTGATCCCACTGAATCTGACACTAACAACCCACGAGACCTTGTATTGTAGTCTATTATCTTTCCTAAGGGAAGCACGTGCGAATCATACACCAACTGCAGGTCGTGGTCGACCACACTGATCCTCGCTAACTCGATTCCTTCCGTCGTATAGATCATTTCGCAGTCAATCGCGTAAATTCCACACTCACAGTCCTTCCCACCACAATCTGGGGCTCTCACATAACCACTTGTTTCTGCACCTTCATATACGTGGTACTAAATTTGGAAGAGATCCTACCCTTGCCGAAGAACATGGAGGAGCTGAGCTGTCAATTGAATTACAGCACGAATAAGTTGGTTCACTGTTCTTTTTGAGTCTCAAAAGCTTGGAGGGATGATGGTAGCACATATCCTCCAGTGGTTCCCTCAAATAATCACTCTTTGGATTGAATATAGCCTTGCAGCGAATACACGTGGCCAAACCATCGGATCTTCTGACTGAAATTAAATGTGGAGTACCTTTAGGGCCATATTGAGAAGGGAATAATTTAACAGAGGCCGGATTATCATAATCAAAGGTCGGATAACCAAAACTTAATCTATTTTCCTCTGACAAGATATACTGAGTTAACCCTGCTCTAATCAGTTTCCCTATTAAATATTAATAAAAGGGGACAGTCAATGGAAGTCACATTCTTTACTTCCTCGTCATTCGTGAGCTTATTATTGCCGGCCTTAATGTCCGATCTAATCTTCCTAACAAACATGTTCGACAGGTTCCTGTAGGAGTCCAGACACTTGGATTTCTTGGAAATGTTTTTCTCAGTCGCTTTGACAATGGAGACGGCTGTTACCCGATCTTTCTCGGGATAAAGCTTAAAGGCTTCTTTCAATAAGAAGGCGACCATGTCCTGTCGGACTTTCCGTGATATCACACAGTCATGTTCGTTGTGAATCCAAATTAGTCCACTGACATCAACTGACTAGAATATTTGATATCCATTACTTTGTGTACAGCGTTTTTAGGTTCTTCCTTATTATTGGCTGATGCCTCTCTGTTGGGCTCCTCAACGCGGATCTTTGGTTTGATGAAGGTAATGCTTTCGACAAAGTCTTCCATCTCCTGTTTTGACATAGAGGTGGACAGTTGATTCGTTTTAGAATCCTTGGGGGAGCTGATCAGCATTATTTCATCGTCTGAATCATATCCAAATATATCTGTTGATTTTAACAATCCGCAATCTCCACTACGATCAGAAGTTAATTCAGCCATATTACAGAATACTAGTTATTTAAACTTATATCATTACTTTATTATTTTTTTATAATATTAAAGAATTTAAAATAGAATATTTAAAAATATTTTCAAAAAAATGGATTTATTTAATGACTTAGTGCAAAAGATTAATAAGTTTTCCAATATATTTATGTCGCATCAATATTTCGGCCACATGGCGCCATGTGGTGGTGCGGCTAATTGGTTGAAGATTTCTGTTTGTTTCGTCTGTTTCTCCTCTTTCCATTTTTACTAGAGTGGCTTCATGTTTTTTTTATTTATAAATAAGCTGAAAATTCGGAACCCAAATCGCAAGCAGGAACCAAAAAATATACATAAAAGTAAAAAGATTTACGAAGCCCGTCGCTTGGTCACATGTGACTACTTGATTGAAGATTTCTTTCTTTCTAGTGGCGTCATCGGATCCACTTTACATAGGAGACCCCCGATGTTTGGCCGGTATTCAAAAGGATCCATCTCTTCTCTATTTCATTTACCGTCTACGAGATCTGGTTTCGACCTCAGCTTCTCGGACAATGTCCTCCGGAAGACTATGCTTTAATGAGTACTCTACTGGAATGTGTAAGGATAGAGGGATTAGTATAACTAATGTGATCCTTAGAACTGATGACTAGCTAATGTTTCAAGAATTCTTCAAAACATATGGGGAAAAGTTCTGAGGTCATACGCAACAACGCTTCCTGAAGTCCTTAATAGTGACCTGAGACCAGTGAACAGAATAAGAAGACGGTGAAGACCTCAGTAGTCTGCGGAGTCTGGTATCGAACAGGAGAGGGTGAGAGACTAGCATCGAGAATCACAAAATTCTGAGTCCTTTTAAAATGAAAAGTAACTAAAGCAAACTATTGTTTTCTATTCTATGGTTGTATTTTTGTTAATCGCGTTGATATAATTTTTTCAAAGTTTCTCGTTTAGACGAATGCATGATTCGCAAATGATACAACAACCTTGGTTGTTTGACAATGCAGTATTCCATATTTGGCAATACGGCTTTGTTTTATTACTAGAATTCCATGACCTTAAAAATATTAAATAGCAACTCTCTTTCGCCGCTCTGTGCCGAAAATCCAACTTCCTACAATGCTCTAATGGATTGTGTATTACTAGAAGACTTTACATCACCCCTCTTGTATTCCTTTCAAAACCCTCCCGTCCTCAGAGAAGCTGTGTTGGATCTCGGAAGGTCCACCGGAAAAAGATGAGAGACCTGATGGAGGCGGCCGGGATCACCAAATTAGTTTAATACAATTAAATTAACTATTGGTGTTCTTGGGTTAACTAAATAAATAGCAACTCTCAGGTTGAGAAATACTGGTCTATAGGACTCACACGCTACAACAAAAGTTAAGAACCTTCTTGGTCTTTTTTAAATTAGTTACCATACCTCTATTTACTTTAAATAAAGTGTATATCCTGCCCATACAGAATTATAGCTACCGCGTAGGAAGAAAGCCAATATTGGACGAGGGACATTTAAAATATAATTGGTCAGGCCCCGGAGGATCTGGACTCTCCCCTGAGGTATCTCATCTTCCAGTCATTACTCAGTAATCTTACATATATAGGCAAGTCGCACCCTTCCAAACGGAAGACAGCTATTTTTTTCACTGTCACCTTCACTGGTCTCAATAGTTTATCCTGGTCCTCATTCAAATTTGGACCTCATACGGAGAGCAACTTTATAGCGGATCACTATGCCTTTTTCAACAAAATAATTTTTCTCTCCTCGGAGAGGGTCTGTTTTGAGCACATTTTTATTTAACCGCGTAATGGGCGAAATACCTCAGAGATAGTATGAAGACAAAGAAGGAAGTAAGTTGTTGAGCTTCGATAGATCAATAAAAAATTCCATTAAAAGGGATGCAAATTTGATCCAAAATACCATCCAGTAGTTTCCACAGCTTAAACTTCAATTTGGGCACGACACACACTGTTATTTCATGGATCTTAGGAAGAGGGCAAAGGCATCAGGAATGTTCTTAACTCTTTTTGTCGTGCGTGACTCCCTGTATACAATCCGGTTCCGAAATGATGTAACACCGACGATAGTGCCACTCGCCAAGCAAGGAAGCATTATGGAACTTTCAGACGTGATAATGGCAGCAAGATTCGAATCAGAAAGCACCCAAATTCTGTCTGGAATTTATGACACTATGCCACTCCGAGTTTAGTGTAAGGGGCCATTAAGCGGAAAAGAAATATATAATGTCTCATTTTAGTTGAACCCACTAGCCTTACTGCAAGCACATCTCGTGAAAAAAAAATCGATACACTACTAAATGAAATGTTTTTCAACTAACTCAACCTTACCCCTGGGAACGGAATTACTAATACCTATACAAAAACCCAATAACCCAAAAGGACCGGTTGAAAACTTACAACCATTATCAAATTCTCTACGGAAAGTCTCAGCTAACATTGTATTAGAACGAATAAAAGGACCCGCCTATTAATACCTACCCGAAGAAAATACACGCTGAAATATCGGAGATTATGTCGCGGTTAAACTATTTGTGCTCGATTGCACATGTGGATTTAATGGAAACGATGACCTTGGCTTTGAAGAAGCAAGGTCACCTAAATGTTTGAAGCAAGGACTAAAAATAGTGCTAGTGAATGCCCGATCCCTAGGGAAAAGGCATAATGAACTAGCACTACTTGCGAGGACCTCCAAGATCGACATCTTGGTGGTCAATGAGACGAAATTAAAGAAAGCGAAGAGTAATATAATGACTGGATACAATTCTGTGGACGTTTTATGGAAGGCTGGAGCAGTTGCTGGTACGGGAACGTCTATTTTCTACCGGGACTGCCTCCGAATTCGTAATCCAAAAGTCGTTTGTGATGTATTGTGTGAATTTGTAAGCATGGAAGTTTGTTGCGACGGAGTATGGATTAGTGTTGGAGGTCTATACTCCAAGAATCTTGAGACTTGTTCTACAGATATCACTGAGTTCTACAACAAGAATCCCTATACTATCTTAATTGGGGATCTTAATTCGAAGAACACTAGTTATGGTTGTAGCAAGACAAATCAGGATGGACGACGTTTAGAATTATTGTCTGATTCATGTGGCTTTGTGATCCTTACGTCGGATGACCCAAATCATTTTTCTTATCATGGTGGCGACAAACTCGGCGTATTCCTAGTATCGCCAGCTCTATCTGTGTATGTGGGAAAGCCAAAAACTCTATGGGATATCGGGAGTGACCATATTCCACAAGAATTAGTTATCACTTTGAGACCAGATGTTATGGAAGATGTCTTCTTGAGGTTCAACATATCTAACTTGGATTGGGCCCACTATAGGGTCTTCATATCCAATAATTTGTGTGTTCTACCGAGAGAGTTTTCAACCATAGAAGGTATCAATGCTGCAAGTAGAGAATAACAAATCTACTGCAGTCATATCTTCATCTGTATTCACGAAGGGTTTTCTCAAAAAAATCATTATTTTGTGTCGCCAATTATTATGAGGCTTATTCGTGAGAGGAATCGCCTAAGGACAAAGCAAAGGCGTTGTGTCGACAAAATAGACGGGAAATTCATATCAGACAGAATTAGGATGATGAAGGAAGCAATCATGAATATATGGAAGGAAGAGACTGACCGTATATGGAAGGCTGAGGCTGCGAAAATTGATATAAAGAATCCCTCTTTTTGGAAATGCTATCAGAAGATAATGTGTCCGAAGTCGGGAGCAGAAAAAATTATATTGAATAAACCAGACGGGGGAATATGCATAACGGAGGAAACACCTTCGATATTCAGGGATCAGCTCCAAAAAATTCAGGGTGTGGATCCGTGGAGTTTGATCCCTGATGACAAAAAGAAGGTGTCTGCCGATATATTTAAACACTCCGACGAGGAACTACCTATTGCTGATAGCACTGTCAGCATCTTTGAAGTGATGACAGCTATCAGGGAATGCAAGGTCAATGCTCCAGGATATGACCACATATCAATGAAACTTATCAAAGAGGGTCCGGATATTTTGTTTGACTATCTGCGATGTCTTTATGATGGGTGTTTACGACTTGGCCACCTGCCTTTAATATGGAAGAAAGCTGTTGTGAGGATGATTCCAAAACCAGGGAAGCCAAAGAGAGATCCGGCAAGCTACAGACCAATTAGCTTAATATGTTCTTTCGCGAAAGTGATTGAACGTATCATTTTCAAAAGGCTAAGCAGACATATAGAAGAGAATGACTTTCTGATTCCGGAGCAGTGGGGTTTTCGTTTCTGAAGAGGCTGTGCAGACTGTTTCCTTCTACTGAATTCTGAAATCATGAAAGCAAAGGATTCCAAGAACAAATAAACTTATTATGTCTTGATATCTCGAAAGCATTTGACAGTGTATGCCATGAGGAGTGCGGAAAAAAAGTCAAGTGGAAAAAAGGTCAAGCGGAAAAAAAGTCAAGTCGTCTTTTTTTAGTTTATATCGCATTTTTTGTGATACTACTAGCATCTTTTAATTTTTAAAAATTTTTTCAATACTTGACTTTTTTTCCGCTTGACTTTTTTTCCATTTTTTGAAAATTTTTCCCTTATAAATTTCGAAATTTAGCGCAAAAATGGAAAAAAAGTCAAGTCCGCTAACGAAAATCACGGACTTGACTTTTTTTCCGCTTTGGTATAATCGCTTTGACTAAATCAATTTAAGAATTTCTAGGTAATAATAAAAATTTTTTTTTTATTATCAAATGAAGTTCCGTAATTTCGTTAACGGACTTGACTTTTTTTCCGTTTATAAGGGAAAAATTTTCAAAATGGAAAAAAGTCAAGTATTGAAAAATATTTAAAAATTAAAAGATGCTAGTAGTATCACAAAAAATGCGATTATAAACTAAAAAAAGACAACTTGACTTTTTTTCCGCTTGAACCTTTTTTCCACTTGACTTTTTTTCCTACAACCATGCCATGAATCGTTGTTAATCAGCTTGTGTTCCAAGATATCTATTTGTTTGGCTAAGAAATTATCTTCAGGAAAGACAATATTTTGTGAAGGTGTGTGGAAATATATCCGATACAACATCATTCAGAGAGGAGTACCACAAGGTTCAGTATTGAGCCCTATTTTGTTTAATATATTTATGGCGAGTTTTCCACGTCGAGGAATATTAATACGTAATCGTGTGGACACATCTCTAAAATCTTCTATATCTGAAGGAAGAATCCGGGAGGATGTCGACCAGATTGAGCATTGGTGCAAACTTGAGAGGGCTAAAAGCTCTCTGCTGAAAATCTTGCGCACCTCCGAATAAGCAGTTTGAAAAAGCACCTGAAACAAAGAATACACACTGGGAGTAAAACAATTCACACAGTCTGCGCTACCTGGGGTCGACTATGGACACGCAGGAGATTACATGGACGACATAAAGGGGAGGAGAAAGAGAGCCTTTCAGTCGCTCCTATGTACACGGAAGTTACACTTTAGCCGTGACACTTACCTGTTTATCTTCAAGGGAGTTTATTCTCCCTAGCCTACTTTATGGGTGCGAGGGTGGTTCTTCTCTCCGAAAAGGGACAAGATCTTATCCCTCCTAGGGAAGACTAGAAGAGCCGCAATTAAGCTCTCCTTAAACAAGAAACTGAAAGACTGTCTAATCGAGGACGAGAAAACAAGCTCTTAGAACTGATTAGCAAGATTGTGGAGGATCGAATCGATGGTTTCAGGAGGAGATCAAAGGTCCAGGACACACGTATATAAAAGCTGGGAGAAACGTCCTGAAAAAAGATTAATAATAAAAAAAAGAAGGGTCCAGGTGTGGAGTCCAAGCCTTTATTGGTAGGACTCAGATGTAATACCTTCCAAAAATCTCCTTAACTCTTTGTCAATAAATCGTTGTTGTTGTGTTGTTTATCGAACCAATCCTCCTATACAACTCTGGGCCACTTCAAAAAGAGGAATTGGAGAAGCTAGACTCTTTTCACAGGAATCCATCTAAAAATCATAACTTGGAATGTCCCGGCCATCCAAGATCTCGAGGAAAAAACTTTACAATATGTGTGATTGTACACCAGTAAGCTCTCGTTAGAGACTCTTTGGACACGTCCTGAAGTTGGACCTGACATCCCCCCCCCCGAATATCGCCATGGAAGATTACTACTCCTCCCATGTAAAACGCTTTCGTGGAAGACCAAGAACAACCCTCCCTGTCGTTTTACAAAACGATCTGAAAGGCGTAGAGAAAACATCGGCATCTGGTGACGACCTGGACACACTGAAGGATCAGGCTAAAAACAAAAAAGTCTGGAACAAGCTAACTCATTCTCGTCCAAGAAGTACTCATCGTCTCACCGGTTTGACGAGAATCGACCTTAGCTGAAATGTTCATCTTTCAGATTCCAACTCACAACTTTAAGATCCGATGTCATCAGACGTTACGTTCAGACAAGAAAGCTACTACCTCGTTTGACATTAACTGTTTTTTTCAAATAAAAAAAATAATTTAATATATCTAATTTATCTAGAAAACATGAATACAGTCCACTGTATTAAAGCGGACCCTAGAGAGCCTGACACTGGAGTATAGGAGGCAGAGCCCTGAGATGCCATATGGGCAGAGGGTTCAATTGGACAAGGCGCTCTCTGAGTTGTTTCAGCAACCAGAATCGAACCTGCCTGAGGAGGCTGGCGAACAGGCAGGCGAGGAAAGTTGTTGATTATTAAATATATTAATTTTTTTATTGTTTGTTAAATAAAGTGGGACTCAATTTTATTAAATTTTTAAATTATTTTAAATCGAAGATGCGGTTTGTAATGAGATACCTTTTTGTAATCATCATATTTTTACTTTTAATTTCCATTTTAATCAAGTTGATTCCTGAAACCGATGTAAAAAGAATAAATTAAAATAGTTTTGTTGTTATAATTTCCACAGAATGAAAAAATAAAATCTTTTAAAATCGAAAATTTCAAAATCGATTTTAAATTTAACGACGAATCAATAGTTATCCTCGTTCAGGTCCACAACAGACTTAACTACTTGAAGAAACTGATCATGTCTCTTAACAAGGTTAACGGAATCAACGAAAGCTATGTAATATTTTCCTTCGATTTGTTTACCCCTGAAATTGTGGATTATATTGAAGAAAATTCAAAGTTTTATTTTTCAATAATTTACTTTCCATGTGCTTTGAACCCAACAAGTAGATATTCAAATGCCTTAAACCAAAAGTCACCTATTAATATCAAACACCACTGGACGTGGAAGTTGTGCTATGTCATGGAATCACTGAGAATTAGGTTGAACTTTTTGGGGTATGTCTTGCTGTTGGAGGAAGATTATATCGTCTCTCCTGACATTCTAGCATTTTCGAAGGTTCTTATAACCAAGGTGGAGGATTCTGATCAAGAACATTTTCTCCTACTGGGGACATTCCACGATACGAATGCTGAGATTGATAAATATGTCATTGATTCCTTCCAAGAAAATCTCGGTCTTGCGATAAATTACAGGACCTTTTCGAAACTGAAAAAGTATTCGAAGGAGTTTTGCAAATACGATGACTACAACTGGGATTTCTCGATGATCTATTTGAGTGAAAGTGTGACAAAGAACCGAATAAAGATATATGCTAGTCCATTCAAACGAGTACAGCATATTGGAAAGTGTGGGTTTCACGCTAAATCCCCCAACTGCAATTCTGAAAGGGAGTTTGCCAAGTTATATTCTTTATGGGATTTTATAAGCGGGAAAAAACATTACGATGATATTTACTTGCTTTCCAATAACTATGGAAAATTCAGAGAAGTAAATGTTGGTGGTTATGGGGGTTGGAAGTATCCATATAATGAGTATTTGTGTAAAAATTATTTTAATATTGAAAAATTAATATCCTCTTTTAAAGAACCAACCTGTTTGGATCTTGAAAAAATTGATTTTTAATTATTTTTTAATAAAATACTTATAAGTTTTAATCTCCCTGACCAAACCCTCTGATGAAGATTGCATTATGAAAACTTTTCCGCTAAAGAATGAAGTGATGTCCGCGACGGTAGGACGTGGGACAAAAATGGAAGAGGGCGGATCTACTTCTCCACCTCTCTTCGGAAGCGGAAGCCTGTAATGAAATATTGGAAGATGGAGTTGGACGGCACAAGCAGATGTTCTCCCTTTAGTTCCTTCCTTGGATTAGTTAGTTATGACTGCTTGTGCTGGGCTTACAATGGTAAGCCCTGACGATTTGCAAGGAAATGCGTTCCTTTTTCTCTTATCGTTTTTTTTTCGCGATGAGTGAGCTGATCATGTTTAGCAGATTCAGTGACCTGCTTCCAATGATTCCTGTCGTTTTAACTGCCACTGGTTCGAAAATGAATTGTCCTCCAAGACATGAGTATTTTTTATCTTTAGGGTCTCTGCCTTCTCCGCAGCAGAACCTGGGTCAGTTTATGTCGTTGAAAGGTTAGAGGGAGATTGACACAGGTGGCGTCCAAGCAAGTATTTATCATTCTCCCTGGGAAGAGAGTGGTTCCGTCCAGTCTTTGGTTGGCTTGAGCAAATACAAGAGGCTCCAATTGGACAGGAAATCCGGCAGCCTTAAGTCCCTAAGCAATGACTCCATTTGTTGTGGCGTGCCTAGGACTCCTTCCAGCACTCGCGAAGACATGTGAAACTTTCTAAAATAAAGTATGCTCTTGGTAAAAAAACCAAAAAGACTATGCTCTGTTTTCTCAGAGATGTTAACGCAACGCGGAGAACAGTTGATCATCTGACAACCGGTATAGCGGATGCTAAACTCCAACTATATCTGAAGCCATAAGGAAATTGCTAGATATATAACTAAGGCCCCGTTTGTGGCACACGTTTCAAAATTTGTTTCACCAGGCGTCTCCATCGGGCTCTGCTTTGTTCATCTGTTCGTAGATCCTCTATGTATTCTGCAGATTTAAGTTTTCTTCCAATTCCATTAAGATCCTTGTTTAGAGCCACAGGGAGAGTGACTCTAGGCTTTCCTCTGAACGATGGTTTGTTCTCATTGTTAAAGTAATTGTTCATTATTATATTTCAGGTTGAGGTGGTGACGACGTCTCTATTGTACTCTCTTATTCGTATTCCTTACCGACTTCTCCGTTCACTCTGGGATCTTTTAATTGCAGAGGACTTAAACAGCCTTACAAGAAACACCAACTGGCCGATGTAACAAAATACGACGTCTCTGTCTACAAAATACAAAAACGACCGTACAATATACAGAACTGTTTAGAAAATTCCACCTTTTTACCCTCTCATCGACCTGCCGACATTATGGTCTCGGATTTGCAGTCCATCAAGACCTGACTCACTGTGTTACAAGAGTGTGGGCAGCATCTAATATTATAGTGGAAATGGCGGACGACCTAGACTATCTAAGAGAACTAGCGCGCAACAGAGGATCATGGTAGAGGCTGACGGAGAGGATGATTAAGAATACGGCACAAGGAAACTTTATGTTTTCTCGGGAGTGCTTTTTAATAATAATTAATAATTATATTTCAGGGGCATTTTTTGATTGAACTGGCTGGAAGCGTGTTTTTTAAATTATGTCTTTTTCACACATATCGAATAATCTGTTCACATTGACTCAAAAAGTTAAAGAAATTAAAGGGGCATTAAATCCAAACAATTTTCTAACGATGGAGCAAGAATCTGAGTGGATCGATAGACTAGAAAAGTTTCATTATTAATTTATTTATTTATTAACCCCGGATACACCGAGAAAGAAGTTAAAGTAAACAACTAATTAAGTGTATCCAGTTTCCACTTCTACAGAAACAGAGCCCATCCGGAATCAACATAAAGGGTAAGACGTCCATTACATGTAGTTGTGAAAACCCCTCCAGTGGAGTGGGGGAAAGCAAATAATCTTTTTTCATGCCGGCCTGGCAATGGGCGTCACCTAGACAGGTAAATCACATGACGCCACTCTATTAGGAAGAGAGAGGAACAGACAAGCAAGCAGAAAAATAAACCAATTAACCACGCAGCACCACATGGCGCCACGCAGTAAAATCATAAATATGACCTATATTGCTTATTGTTATAACTTTGGATAGCTTAGTATCCTCGTTTTTAAGAAGACTCGGATATGCAAATATATCCAGGTTACTTCACTCAAGAAAACGCCGGAGAGTGTGTGCGTAGAATACAAACATGGATTTCAAGAATACTCGAAACCTCGGGATTAAGAGGAAGACTTTATTTGAAGTTAGCTACAAAGGAAAACAATTATTAACCCCCTAAATTCTTAATAGTCAATACAAATCCGTCTACCACACAATATAAGAATGGCATGTATTTGTTATCCTCCAAATAACAACGTTAACTTGATTGAAGATTTCAAATCGTTTCGTCTGTTCTTCCTCTCCCCTTTTCGACTAAAATGGCGTCATATCACCCACTTGTCATAGTGCCCAGTGCCAAGGTGGCACGAAAGAGGATAATTTGATTAGCCTTCCACATAATCTCTTTTTAGAGTATTGAGAATATTATAATGCACCTGGTTGTCACACCCTTTGATTACAGGAGTATAACACTTGACACGTGTTAATAATTCATCTTAGTAATCTTTAACGAACGACTCCAAATAGCTCATTTGTGGTATTTCTGAGTAGTTTTCTAAGTGTGCTAACATCACCAAGGGAATCAAATACAGTAAACCTTCATTAATCCGAACTTTAATAATCCGATTTTTTGATAATAATAATAGATCTTCACTTCTTTTTTTTTTCTTGTGTATGGGTCCTTTCTAGACAATCCAGTTCTGCAGTGAGTATCCACTGATGACGGCGTCACTCGTCAAACCTTTTTTGCATCGTAGATGCGTGGAACCTTCCACCAGGTGAACAGCAGCGAGAATCGAACCCGTAACATAAGTCACTTTAGCGCGACACCTAACCACTACGCCACCCGGATTTTTTTGATGAGTTAGCAAAATTTTACAAAGTTTCCTTCCAAACAGGCTTCAATAAACCGAAACTTCATAATCTGCAATCCGAAGACATTTATTAAAAATTTCGGATTAATTTATTTTGTTTTATCATACATTCAGATGAATTTACATTTAAATTTAAATCTAACAGTACCAAATTGTTTAAAAAAATAAGTAATATTTGTGAAATAAAAATACATCAAATATGACTCAGAATTATCCCATATCTGTGAAATAAAAATGAACCCTTATTTGGGATTTTCTACACTTTCAAATATTCTAAAAAACCGTGAATGAAAACTGTGAAACTACGATTAACAAGTCAAGACAGCCAAGTGGTAAACATCATCAACTTGATAATCCACTTGTTGAATGGATGAAATTAATGGTTTTATTACGGAAGATATCATCATTTCACAAGCTAAAGTATTCGGTGAAAAGCTTGGAATCAATGATTTTGAGGTTAGCAAAGGCTACACAGATTTAAAGGAAGATTTAATCTTAAACTAAAATAAAAGTTCTTCATGGAGGAGCTAACAGCTTAACACAAGATGAAATTAATTTGAATAGACAAAATGATTAGTTAAAAGAAGTGACCCTGACGTATTGGTAAAAATAGATGAAACTAGACTCTTTTTTCATTCTTACCCTACGAATCGTTACACGAACAGGAGATCCTCGTAAGCGTTGCTGGTTATTTGAGCGAATCTCCCTCGCTATCCTGAGAGGGAATAGCCACGCAGTCAGGTCAGCCGCTATATAACCGTTTACTCTTTCTTCTTTCCTTAATAAAAGTTTATTATCTTACCCTTCTAGAACAATTTCATCTAAAGATAGAAATGGCATAAAGCAATCAAAAGTAGAATTACTATAGCTCTTTGTGCTAATGAAACTGGAACAATAAAAATTAATCTTTTTTATTGGCCATAATAAAAGACCAAGATTTTAAAAGATTTTGACTTTGAAAATTACTGTACCATGTAAATAAAAGGCTTTGAATGAGAACAGAATTTTTTAATGTTTTCATCAGTCATCATAGTGATGAATTAAAATGCTACAGAAAAAAGTTCTTTTTGCTGATTGGTAATGCTCCACGTTTGAACGAAATTTTTTAAAAATTGAAATTTTATTCTTTCCAAAAACAAAACTGCACATCTTCAACCATGGATGCAGGCATAATGAAGAACTTTAAGCACTATTGTAGAAAAAGCTTATTTTGGATTATATACCCTTGATTTTTTATTGTCAGCCATTTTATTAACAACAAATAAATTAATTTAGACAATAATTAGAAAGACAGAATGGCGAAGGCGTTATTTCTGATAATCGCCATTTCGAGCCTCTGCCTCAACTAGAGTCCCTCCCGTGGCTACCCTTGATTTGGAAAAAGAATTTTTTGTGAATTTACGGAAAGCCATCAATATGATGTCTCACACACGAAGTAAAGAAGACCATAAAAATTGTTTTAAAAAGACTGAGGCAATTAAATGTCTTGATTAATTTGCTAATGGAGATATAACGCAAGATCCTGTTTTGAATGAGTATCGAAAGAACTGAAATTGCTAATGAATAAAAAATAACTCAAACAGAAGTGCTCGACGAGAACAAAATCGTCACTCTTTGTGAAGATTATAATGTTGACGAGGAAATTATTGATGCTAAAATTGGGAGATTACTTTGTGAAAACATAAATATTGACTGCAATGAAATTAACATGTTTATTCCCTTCACATCCGAAAGGCATCCAATTTTTTTAGTTCAGATTTTTTTTTTATTAAAGGAAAATTTATTAATGAAAAAGAGTTCATAATTAAGGCATCTGAATGGCCATGCTATTTCCCCTAACAATAGCCAACGAGATACGTTCTCGATTAATGAGTGTTTACTGTGTATGCTTAGAATGGACTGACCTATTGAAATCGCTACCTAACAATCGGTAATCATGAAAGAGATTTACATGAAAAATTCTGTCAGTTCGTTCTTATGTTGAACTACAAGTATCATGGTACTCGGGAAACACCTTATAATATGGATACTTTCCAATATTAGAATAAATTATTACAAGAAAAAAACTCGAAAAAACTAGAATACGAGAAAACAATTATTTCTTATTCGCATTAGAATTGGGCCCAATCCTTCTCCCAGTAGTGATTTTAACGGATTTCAGCCTCTTGTTATATTGCTCCCTTCTATGGGATCTTCCTGTCTTTCCCCTTTTCTTTTCGGACTTTGGAATCTAACCGTGTTATTAACATGGATAAACTTTTGGAGTACGGTTCCTGACTTTACCCACGTGCATCAGTGAACCGTGTTGACGACCACCAACGCACTTCACCATTAAGTTCATAGATTTGGAAGGAAGATCTTTCACAGAGTCAGAATCCAAATAAACGTGACTGCTTGAAAACAGAACTTGATCAGAGGATTCAATACCATACTTAACGAACAGGGATTTCTTAAATGAAGTTACTAGTATACCTTAATATCTGCTACAGTATCATCATTGCCAGCGTTGATAACAAATGATTTCTCAATTCCTTTTACAATCAACTGCATTTCTATATTTAGTCACCAAAACAACCACGACAAAACTACTAACACGTTTTATTAATTTTTTAATAATTTAATAATAATATAAAATTTATTATTTTTTATAGAATATAATTAGCAAATAAGAAGATTGGTAGGCCACCCTTCTGAAAGTCGTAGAAGGGTAGGGAATGTCGAATGGTACTTTTTCATGCAGAACTCGCATCGAACGCCACCACAACAAGCTAGGAATGAGACCACGCTAAAAAACTATATCGGAGGAACATTCAAAAAGAATTCGCGAGATGTTAGACGTTGGGATCACCTTTCTTTCTTGGTGGTTTTGTGGTTTTAAAATAAATACGGACAAAAGAGAGCCTCCTCATACGATGATGTGACAGGGTAAGAGGAGAGAATGGTTCGTTTTCATGTCTATTATCACTTGGCTCTGCCACATTGGTTGAACCTCTTGACGTGCAGGATCACCTAATTAGCTTTTTCAGTGGATAGAGAGCAAGGGTCTTGTCGAGAAGTTCCAAGGGGAGGTCACGTTTGACTCTCTCACGACCTTTAGACATCAAGTAAGCAACGTGTTGTCGTCTTGCTAAAGAAAACTCAACTTCATAAAGGAACTCTCGGATAATACAGGAGCTCTTTCTCTACGAAAGCAAGTTCCCTATATACCCAGTACATTGACTCGACCATCAGCTATGCAATAAATCTCGCCAATTCCATTAAGAAATCTTCATCTTTAGTAATTTGAGGTCTTAGACGTTTTCCTGAAAGTCCCTATATCCTTCGAGACCTTAATCTCACGTGAACCTTTTACCAGTAACACAAGTCTACATGGTGTGGATGGGATCCTGTGAAGAAGATTAAGTGGTTACTTATGAATGTTGAGTTGTGACCTAGTTCGAAGTCTTTATGACGGATGTAATCCTTTGCCCTCGTTCTTTCTTGAATTGAGCAACTCGCAATATACTAACGTTCCTGATCCGAATCCCACCTGGGCGAAAGTTCGGGAAAGCTTATATAAGGGAGACCCACATAGAGGGTACACAGCTGACATAATTGTTGTCATGATAATTTGGATATTAATTTTGTTACTTTGGCGCTCATTTTCACAGCTAAACGTCTAAAGATATAGTTCTTGCCAGTGGAACTATGAGAATCCGGTTCTACGCCCGATACGTGCTTGTTTTGGCTCGAAGGAGGAACAGCAGGCCAAGATGAGGTCTCTACTAAAGTGTACTGGGATCACGTGAGTAGTTAGTCTGTTTTATCACGGTCATTGGAGTTTTCACGTCATTTCGAATCAAATTAATAAATTATATTCCAGAGATCACGTAAAATTTTAAGTCATGTGATCCCTCTGTCTCATGAAACGCCCAATGGTGGTGATGCAAAAAGATCTCTATTCTCTACTCTACTAAATGGGTTACAGCTGCGAATGTGAATAGACTTGTTGCTTGGAAAGGATGTGTCTTCTTCGACCGTGGGAACTAGATATACCATAATTAACCGTTAATTAACTTTTAACCTCTTTCCACTAATCCGAGTTATTAAATCTATGTGAAAATTCGAGGTACTATAAATTCTCTATAGCGATTAGGTGATAAATCGAGCGTCTTCACAATAACGCAATTTTAGGTCAGAATTACGATCAATTGCCTAGAGAAGCACAAGTTTTACTTCCGTTTCTGGTGCTTTGTGTAGATACGGTATTAAATGGCAGACAAAAACAACAATTAACGGATTTTACATTTCCGTGAATAAATATTTGTAAAACGTTTCTTTATATATAGAACACTCTCTCAAAGCTTAGATTACGAGACAACTTGAGCGATAAAGAAAAATCTTTATCTTTTCTCAGGAGGCTGGGACGCCTGGTTACATTCAGAAGTCATGACTGGTTACTCTGGTTACTCCAGGAAAGCAGAGGCTCCTCCGGTTAATCTCGATTGATAAATAATATGAACTTAAAGATCACCTGTCTGAAGCTACACGTGCAGAATGATAGTTGATATGACTATATGTAAGTTGCTAACAAAAATCATTTTTTGTACATTTCATCTATTTGAACTGAAATAATTAAACTAACAGATAAATCACCCATAATTGGATGAGATCGATTCAAAGATAATGATAATGTATAACAAGGCACATTATTAGCTGCGTGCAATAATTCATATAATTACGGTCAATAGTCCATATTTGAAACTATGTGGTGCTTTATTTTTTATTTTTTGCTGAATTTTGTTTCGGGTAGTTTTATCCACCAATCTAAAGGCACGTCTTTATTTCTCTCCAATTCTAAAATTTATGCCAAAAGCGGTGATTCCAAAAACGTGATATGTACAGTCGGTCCGACAGTGTCTTCTCTTTTTATTATGTGGTACCAAAATGGGGTTGAAGTTAAACAATCGTTGATAATATTTTTACGTCTAGAAATGTAATATATTCACTCTAAGATCGACCTCATCCTCCACTTTATACTTCAATAATATAATGCCTTCAATGGCTGGAGTATACAAGTGCGCATATGGGAACTCGACCTACAACCTGACTCAGGTACCATTTCACCTGTATGTGGATGGTGAGTTGTACATATATTGTGTAGAGGCAATCATCAGTTTTCCGAACTGTTCAATGACTGACTACATGACTGTCAATATATCCCACACTTACACGTGCATTCCAAGGATAACAAATCAACTCCAGTCGGCCATATTTTGGGTTAAAGAAATGAATGGTCTGACATATCAAATCTGTGAGTGACGATGTGATATATTTTAGATAATTGTTCCAAAATCCGAATCACGGCCAATTCGATTACGTTTAATAACCCCCAACTGAATAATGAAGGAAAATATTCGATGACTGTCTTCAATCCTTCCGAGATTAAATCCTTCTCCATTTCAATATTTGTTAATAGTAATAAGGCTACTAATCCACTAGCTCCCCCGTTGGTTACTAAGTTTCTAAATGTGACTACAGCAGTCAATACAGTGGGCTGGATCAGCTGTTCAAGTTATGGGCGTCCCCAGCCGAATATTTCAATTACCTTAAATAATATGGTTATAGCAGAATTTACATAAAGACTTACATGGAACACAATTTATCAGTAAATGCCATAAATTACACCAAAACTGCATCTCTATCGGTTAATGTCTCCATTCCTGGAATACACCATGCCTTCTGCTACGCACAAAACATGATTGGAAACTCTTCATCTTCCGCTTTTCTGGAATTTGGATGTTCCGAGTACTTCTCACCTTTAGATAAACCGGGTCCCATTTCATTTCGAAACATATCATGGGGGAGCTTATCATCGAATAAAATTGTCTTCAATACTGCAAACATGACGGACTATAAAATCAAAATATTTATTTACGTATTCTTGTGGTTATTTCAGCAAAATTCTACCAACGACACAGGCTATGAAATCAACCAAACCACGTTTTATATCACAAACGTAACAAAAAACACCAGCTATACCTTCAAAGCATATATCGAAAACAGGTATGGAATGTCCCGGGTATTCAACACAACGTTCGTCCCACTATTCGGTTACCATAGCACCAAATAATGTTAGGAATTCCGGATAAAGTCAGTTCTCTAACATTCATGGACAATAGCATCGTATTATGGACTCCTCCGAACGAGAATGGATACAACATAACACACTACGTCATTCATTATAACATGGTAGTGCCCATTCTATAATTAGATTAACGAAATTGTGTTAAACGGGGACACGAATACTTGCGATCTATCATCTTTGATGACCCCTGGAGTTGACCATAATTTTGCTATATCTGCTGTAAATAAAGTAGGGAGATCTAAAGTGAATTATTTTGTACTAAAAATCCCCAGTATTTGTAATTTTATTTACTAGCGACAACGACATCGACATCAATGCGCACAGTGCATCACACAACGAGTACTCAGATTCATACGACGGTGTTCACCATCAGAAAAAAGAAAAAACCTGTTGACGTGAAAATTTTGAGTGGAAAATTGGCTCTTATTAATTTAATATTTATTATAATTTTCTAAAAGTGATTAATTTATCTAACAAATTGACAAAAATCGAGTAAAAATTTGTCACGGGCAACTTACGCTACACCGCTTATTTATTATTAATAGCAATGTCCGCGGAACCAAAAAGTTAATTAATTTGAGATTTTGCCATGCATCTCAGGATACGCGCTGTAAGTCATTTCCATCCTCCTTTGTTTTCACCTGATAGTGTAGAAATCCGATTCCCTAGCTAGCCATGCCCAAAGGGGAGCGAGTATTCCAGCAGGATTCCGTGAAAATCATTCTACTACGACTCACTTAACAAAATCAATTTGGTACAATATTTTTGATTTGTGTTAAGATTAATTTTTCTAAAATTCGGGACATTGCACATAGTATTGCAATTGGACGATACGAAGAGGGATCGTTTGCAGGTTTGTTTGGCTTCCGAATTGGCAGAATTATGGATTTTTTCCATATAGAAGGTATCATATTATTGTTCACAGATATAGTATAAACGTATAATAGGAATTTGGTTGCTTTTTCACCAAGGTGTTTCAGTTCCATCATCAAGACATTGTCAGCACCTCGGGAACGGGAGTTTTTGGCATCCATGATTGCGTTTCGAACTTCTTGCGGAGTAAAGACAATCAAATCATATGACGGATACAACTTCTTCTTGTAGACTCTGTGTTCCCTCGAGAAATTTTTATGGCTGATTGCGACATAGTGCTTCATTAAAATATTTGGGTCGATGTTACTACATCCCTGTCCATGGAGGACTTTCTCAGAGCCTTCATTGCAACGTCTCAAATATTTAATTTTCCTCCATATCAGCGTCTCGGATGTATTTGGTGATAGAGAATCAATAAGTGATGTCCATCGCTTCTTGATTCTAAACTGGGTAACTTGTTTAATTTGTATATTCAAGGATTTCATTTTTTGGAAATCGTCATTTGACAATTCCTTTTGCTTCTTTAATTTATTTTTTTCTCTGACAAGTGTTTTTGTGTGCATATTATAATAGGCTGGACACTTAAGCATAAATTAGAAAAAATATTTTTTCAATAAAACTTCAGTACTCACATTAATATTATTATTATTAAGGCACTTTCACGAAAGCCATAATGATTATAGCCCCGCATGTGCAACACTTAAAGAAACAATATTTATAGTTAGTCTTTTCCATCTTCCTCTGTCGAATGCGAGTGATCTCAATTCGTCCAGGTCGTCTCCCGTCTTTAGATTTTTTCTCACACGATTTAAGTCTTTGTTTAAGGCTGTCGGAAGTGTCGATCTAGGTCGTCCGCGGAAGGGTTTTTCGCAACTGTCAAAGTAATCTTCCATCGCTTTGTTAGCGGGTGCGTCCGGGTTCATTCTTAGTACATGCCCAAATAGCCTCCACCGGGCGTCTATCACATCCTTGCTGATGTAAGAACACATACACTTGTTGTAGATACCAGTGGTTGATATTCTACGTGGCCACTCCATTCCGAGTAAGCTTCTTAGTTGCCTTCTATGGAACGAATCCAGTTTCAATAGTTCGTTGAAGGAACTTCCCCATGTCCCAGCGTTATACAGTAGGATCGGTTTCACAAACGCGTTGTAAAGCCTGCATCTGATGTCAATTCCAAGTCCTTTGGCCCTTAGCCATCCTTTCTTCAGTTTAGCCATTGCCGCATTTGCCAGTGTTTTCCTCCTTAGTACATCTTCAGCGTCTCCTAGTAGAGAGCCGAGCTTATTAGTACGTCTCCATCTTTCATGAGTAATATCGTCTTCTCTTTTGATTTCCGTAATTTCAGTTTTGTTAACATTTACGCTGAGAAACCATTTCTCAAGCTCCGCAGGTGCATTTTCTAGCAGGTGTTGGAGTGCGGTCACATCCCGTGATACAAAATCCACATCATCCGCATAAGATGTCTCTTCTATGTCTCCTATATAGCATTTACGGAGGTCGCGGAGTGCAAATTCCAAGGTAATGGTAAATAGTAAAGGGGAGAGGGAATCACCCTGGGGTGTCCAATCGTTGTTTTGAAACTGCGGGAAGTTGCTTCTTCTGTCCTCACAGATAGTCTTGTGTTCGCAAGTAGTATTTTGATTATCCTAACCGACGATTCATCCAATATTTGCTCAAGCACATTCATCAGTTTCTGTCTATTTATTAAGTCGAAAGCTCATTAATAGTAAATTAAAAATAAAACTCTCTATATTATCTTTAAATAATTAGACACGGGCAAGTATACAATCTTCACCACGGACAGAAAAGAAAAACACACTGGATTTGAACATTTATGGAGACCCCTTACCATTACAGATTCTTCCAACTATCCTGGGAATGACATTTGACTCTTTGATGACATTTTCCCAACATGTGAAGAACGTTATGACAAAGGGTCTCAGGAAACTAAATATAATCAAACCGCTCTTGAAGTTCAGGCCTTCACAGGAATGCGCTGTCGTCTTGTTCAATCAACTCATAAAACCGACGATAGAGTATGCTTGTGCCTCATGGGCCTATGGAGCTTCGATATCAAATTCATTCAAGATCAATTCCCTAATTGGCATACTGGCACGTCTAACGAATCTACCCCCCGATCTTTTCCCTCCAATAATTGACCACGCCGCAATCAAAAGTAATGGCTTCAGCTTCATCGGTCTGTGTGGCCAAGAAACAAGTCGTTTCTTCCATTCAAGACTAGAGGCCTCAAATACATGAAATTTGGGGAAAAAACCCACACCTTTTCAAACTCTAATGAAAGATGATCGTTGTCTATTCAGGAAAACCGTGGGTACTTTGAAGGAACATAAGAAAAACCTCTCGATCCTGTTGAGGTGTACCGGGATCACTTAATTAGTTGGTTTACTCCTTCTTTCTTGATGTTCCATTTTCGGGGTTATTAAATAAATAAATAATAATAGCGACTGCCCTTCATCGCTGTGGAGATTAATCCAGGACTCCAAAACTAACTGCAGGAAAAGGACTGGCATGGACACCGGGATATCCTCTATCATTATGCTTGCTGCAGAAATAATTATATCACAAGTTCAAATGTGGATTCAGATGAAATATTATATTCAATTCCGGCAAACAAAACTTGAACTTTATTGTATTAATATTGAACGTAACGAGTTATCACAATTTCAAAATTTATCGAAAATACAAAGTACTTTTAAGGAAGAGGATTTACAAGTTTACATATATCATCTTAAAAAATGTACAACGATTTTTAAAACGATATATTGATCTTTTCAACTTAGTTATTCCGCCATGGATTATTGATCCTTTCAATGTAAAGCTTTCCACAGTTGAGATGGAGATACAAGAAGACACAATAGATTTGCAATCAGGCAATTCAAGCTTTCGATAACCATCAAAGAAATTTTTGGATATACAGTGAAGTCCCTCTAATTGGCCAACCATTAAAAGTTCACGTCAGGCCTTCAAGAAAGCCAATTTTCCTAAGAAATTGGCCAATTCTCAATTTTTTTTAATTTATTTATTATCAAATGAATAAAAATTAAATTAAGGCATCTGAATGGCCATGCTATTTCCCCTAACAATAGCCAACGAGATACGTTCTCGGAACCAACCAGTCTCTCGCGAGATCCTTGGTCACAGCTTGAATCATGGAGCCGATCTTACGAACCAACTCATCTGCTTGGGGGCCAAGGATTCCTGACGTTTCCACCGCGAATGGAACAAAAAGATACTCCTCCGAAATTCTCTGGTACTTCCTCCTCTTTCGTTCCTCGGCCTGCTTTGAAGCATGTCCTGGGTCTAAAGCAGAAGCAACCAAATTAGACGGGGAATAAGTATCAACACACGTCGCGTCCCAGATTCTCAAATTAGTCACATATAATAAAAAAACATAAAATTTATTTTTACTAATCTTTTTCAATTTTTTATTAAAAAAATCAAAATTTCAATCTAAAAAAATTCCCATAAGTCCATATTAAAAACATCTAAAAATTATTCCTTCAACAAAGACACGCAGGTGTCGGACTAAAGTGACTTATGTTACGGGTTCGATTCTCGCTACTATTCACTTGGTGGAAGGTTCCACGCATCTACGATGCCAAAAGGGTTTGACGAGTGACGCCGTCATCATGGATACTCGCTGTGGAACTGGATTGTCTAGAAAAGACCCACACACAAGAAAAAGAAAAAAAGAAGTGAAGATCATTATACGATTAGTTAACTGTTCTTCACTTAAATAAAGTGTGTGTCCTGCCTATGCGGAGCTATAAATATTATGGCTCTCGTGAAAAGGCTATTATTATTATTAAAGACACGCAAATCGTTAAAATTTCCTGAACTTGATACTAAGCTTGTTGAATGGATGAATTTGATGGAATCTAATGGTATTTTTAATATGTTTTGTGTGCTTTGTTAAATGATGCACTAATATCAAATAAGCACAAAATATTTCTGAAAAGTTATCTATTAGTGATTTCAAGAATTCAAAAGGATTTCTTACAAGATTCAAAAAAGACATGGTTTTCGAGTGCATAAATTACATGGGGAAATGATAACTGACAAATAAGAAGGATTTGCAGATCACTTTGAAGAAATTTCCAAACATTCTAAAGAAAACGAAATTTACAGTAAGTACGAGGCATGGCTTTATTATAAACTGATTCCGTCCAAATGGTGAATTCTGAAAAAAAGATGAAATAATTGATTTTTTATTGATTTTCCATCAACCCATTTGGTGGAATGTGGTAAAGTAGTATTACTTACAAAAACGAAGAACGACCTCGATGAACTGCGGAAACGTGTGAGGAGGAGAGTTATACGCAGAAAACTGGTAGAACGGATAGTGAAGAGCACAGTAAAGGCGGAACCCTGAGTATTCATATGCTTATGGGTAACTAACTAATTGCTCAATGGACTGAAATCTTACAAGATCTCAACTCACAAACTCTAAGTATTGTAACACATTTTAAAGACAGCATACGAGGAAAGCCCGCCTGTATTGTTTCAATGAAAGCAAAGTCAAGTGATCATCTCAAGTGAGTAAAATTAGTAGAATATTGACTTTTGCATGACGCATCAGCTTAAATTCTTTGAAAGGAGACCAGTTGCTCACATTTATTTGTCGAAATTTTTTAGAAGTAATGTCCGCCTTAATGAATCTGTCAACTCTGATCTCATCCAAATCATTCATTGCGAAAGCTGGAACAGATTGAGTCTTATGTTTCCTCTCATTCTTCAACGCCATACTCAGATTGAACAGATTCTGTAAAAAACAGAATGAAGACTCTTTAATCAGACTAGACGAGGACTTCATTTCCAATTCCAAAGTATTGCCAACAGATTGCTTGTTTCGAAAAAGTTCTTGTCTTGTAACCAACTGTATTTACTCAAAATTTTCGGCTTGAAGAAATGTGGAGTTACTTTCTTATTCAGTACTCCCAATATCCCAATCACACATAAATCCAAGCACCATTTTCCCACATAGAAAAGTGACCACAAGCACCCCTCTCTAGATGTATTAACGCTGTTTCCATCTGATAGAAAGTTCAAATGTGAGACTAACCTACAACTATTCTTATCACTAGTAAACGGAAGGTTCTCGAAGTCATTTATGAAAACCTGATGACCTTATCACATCACACTGATAAATTCTTGACCAAGGGACTCTGGAAATGGAATGTGTTGAGGAGAGTTGTATGGAAGAGCACTTTCTCTCCCGCAGGCTGATTCAGGCTGTACAATCAGGTCACCAATTCATCAATTGATTATACCTGTCCTGATTCCGTCCAAATGGTGAATTCTGAAAAAGAAGAGAATTTAAGCTGATGCGTCATGCTTTGGTATCCTCGAGAAATTAAATTCAAAGAATTTTTTACATCTTTCTTGGTGGTCGCTGGGCTCTTTTATAATAATCATTATTAACTGAGATGTCGGGAGAGATTATAAAAATTTGCAAATCGTTTTATATGTGCAGCTTCCAACAGATAATTAGAGTTTTTAAGCCTTAAACCAAAGGTGTTTGATCGTTAGAAGAAGCAAGGAGTAAAATGAGGTCTTTATACGTAGAAGGAGTAAAACAGCAGTGTTTATATAATCTGTCCCTTATGTTATGACTTTATATTATCTATTTCAGTGGTCCCCAACCTTTTTTGTTACCGCGGCCCGAGAATAGATTGTTCAATTGCAACTTACAGGGCATTTAACCGACGTTAAGCAATTACAACACGAGTCACAAGACACTTACCACGCTAGTGGCTAATTTATATAAAAAACGTACAAACTGAGATAATAACTTCAAAAACTGCGCACATACATGCAAACTATATTTCTAAACTCTAATTCTTGTGCGGCCCGGTATCAATTGGTTTACGGACCGGCACCGATCCGGGGCTCCCGGTTGGGGACCACTGATCTATTTTATGTGATCACTTTATTCAAGTGACCGCGAATTAAAAATCAAATTAAAAAATTACTAAATCAGTAAAAAATTCAGTCCTAAATAAAATTTGAGTTATAATAATCGTTCAAATTGTCTCGAAATTCTTTAATTTCAGTCTTAAAATAAAAAATTGCGGATAAAAAACTATTTTTCGGAACATCACTCATCATAGTCGCTTTATAGAGGCGCATTGATGCACGTGCGAATGAATCAAGCACAGCCTTAATTCGAAAGGCTTTGAATCCGATCTCATTGTCTAAGTGTAAAAAACGGATTTTTACGAGAATCAACAGGATCTTCGATCGATATATGATTTGGGTCGTTGATTTTTTTGAAATAGCCTTTTTGAATCGAAATCCCGAGCCCACTGTAGTTGAAGACAGACCCGTAATAGTAAAGTAACTCAATCAAGAGTTTCCCCATGTTCTTCTCCTCGTTTTCAAACGACGGGAATAATTTATCTCGATTCTTTAAATTCCCCCTGAACTCTTACGTCAAGAAAGCTTACGACCAGCACAGACACAGCATACGAGGAAAGCCCGCCTGTATATGTGCAGTTTAGTCCCAAATAGAACAGATAGTATTTCACGACGAAGACGATATATTTCATCTCCGGGTACTCCTCTTTGCACTGCTTTACCCAGTTGGTGTTTATTAGCCCACTTTTAGTGTTGAAGGAAATGTCAATTTTAATTTTCGTCTTTGAATGCACAAATGTGAGAATTTTTATCTATTTTTAGCAAAATGATCACCGATGTTTTCGTTATCTGTTTCACGTGTGATGTAATGCCAGAGTTCTTGAGATAATAGCTAATTTCTTTATAAGGGGGTTGAGACCACTGACCCAGGATAACCAAGTCAATGTCGCTAAATGTCTAAAAGTGATATCAACCTGGTTGGGAGGGAAAACCCACAGTTTCTACTTCCGTACATCTCCACCTAAGTTTTAACATTTCTCTAACCCTGAATGATGGAAATTTTTCGAGGATCAGAGCTGCGATCTCCTCTTTAATTCTCAGGAAAATTTGTGTCTCCTTTTTAGTTGGCTTCATAAAGTTATAAAATAATTTTATTTCCAAGTCGAGTCTGGCATTACAAAATTAGTACCCTGATGTGCCTCTTAAATAAATTTTGTTCTTTACCCACGGTATATCACCCCCTGACTTAGAAAGGCCTAGGGAGTTGACTATTATAGGTGAATCTTGTGATCTTTGACATATAAGCTGTAAAGTTGACTGTGTTGCACAATCCCAAATATTATTTGTGTTCTTCATTAACCATTATTCCATAGAGACATGAATTTATTAAATTTATTTGTATCATTTTAAATTTAAAAATTCAAAATTTTATAGAAAATCTCAAAAATTATTTATTTCGGAACATCCAGAATTCGAAACGTCGCGTCATGTGGTCTACCAGTTATGAAAGTTCTGTAGGCTCTCAGGGTGCACTTAATGCACCGCGAAAAAGGATCATTAACTGCCTCCCATCCGAAGAAGGACTTTCTGGACGACGGCCTTTTCTTTTTCTTAATCCCCTTCGGCTGAATGGGTTTCTGATAATTCTCGCCGGTGACATTGAACTTAATCCAGGTCCCCCACTCTCAATTCTGCAGATAAACATCAACGGAATCAAAAGCAAAATTCTCGAACTACGGTCTTTCATCAAAGAACAGAACATTGACCTGATTTTACTTCAAAAACTTACTTCACCATCACCTACCCCGTATTTTCCAGGATACAATTGCATCCGCCTGGACCGCTCGAACCGTCGTGGTGGGGGTCTCCTCATTATTATGAGAGATAACATTCGATTAACGGACATCTCAGCAAAACTACAATCACTAATAAACGATGGGACCACGGAAATATCTGGAATATCAATTACAAGTAAATTCGGGACTTTCAACATTACAAACATCTTCGTCCCCCTCCATCTTCTTGCCCAAAAGAATTCTCACAAAACCTAACCAAGTTTAACAAGGTCGGAAACCTGATATTATGTGGAGATTTCAATGCTAATCATCCAGCCTGGTTAAAATAACAGCTAGCAGACTCGAGAGGGTTATTCTTATTAAACCAGCTCACCTCTCTGACTATCCTCAACAACTCCAGGAAATACACTAGGACTCCTTACAAGGAAAACGAAGCATCAAAGTCCCCGACATTACCTTCTGTTCCCCAAACCTTGCACCGGACACATCTTGGACCGGTCATTATGGATTATCTTCCGACCACAATCCAGTCATTATTCGAATCAATAATGTTCTTTACCACAAAAAGAGACTGTTTCATTTTTCTACTATAAAAAAGCAAATTAAAAATGACTATTCAAAATACATCGATCAAGTCAGGTGTCAGTGGGTTTTAAGAGGATGAATTCTTCCCTCTCACATGGGCCTGATTATATCCCTGATATCTTACTAAAACACCTCGGACTTATTGCGATTGATGCAATCACAGTGATTTTCAACTATTCAATAGACATGAATACAATTCCAAGTATCTGGAAACTGTCCTATATACGCCCAATCCTTAAGCCTGGGAAGCTTAAGGACAATCCTGCAGCATTTCGAACGATTTCTTTACTATGTACCTTATCAAAATTATTGGAAAATTGATTTTTAATCTTATAACCCCCTCCCTTCCTTTTTCATCCTAACAACGTGGATTCAGAAGGGGTTATTCAACTTCTACCGAGCTAACTTCCTCAACTAATTTATCCTTGAAGGCTTTAACACAAATCCTCGCCATCTCAAAACAGTCGTTTGCTCGATCGATTTACAAAAGGCCTTCGACTCTGTCTCAAGGAAAATCCAAACCCGGAAATTGTTTGCCTCCCCGTCAACCCCAATATAAAACTTTGGTTTCCTAACTTCATCAATGGAAGAAGGGCCCGGGTACACATGGATAAGACCAAATCAATTTCAGGATTACTACCCAATAGTGTCCCACAAGGTTCCCCTTTATCACCCGCCTTATTTAACTTATACATGTCCGATTTACCACAACCTGATAATAAAGAAGATTTCATCTATGCTGGACTATTAATCGGATCCCGCGATCAAGATATCCCAAAGGCATCAAAAGACTACAAGAATACCTTCACAAGATTCAAATTTGGCTAAATTATAACCGGCTCGATATATCTACTGGAAAAATCTTATTCCAACTTTTTTACCTAAGACAAACGACTTGGACAAATGACAGTGGATATATTTATCAACCAGACAAAAATACCTTTCACGAAAAAACTGAAAATCTTGGGGATCACCTTCGACACACACATGTCCTTTTTCATCTCACGTCGACGGCATCTCCGGAAACTGCTCAAGAAAGCTAGGGATAATCAAAACTATTTTCGGTGGAAAGGGATTTGCTACCCTGTGCAGGGAGTGCAACTCTCAACAATACACAGCCACGACGTGTCTTATGAGAAGGGTATACATCACCCCTCTCCAATTCTTTTTCACTAACCCCACCCACAGAGAAGTTGCGTTTGATCCCAGAAGGCCTTCGATCACTTAGACTAATACTCAGAAAATTGCAGATACACAAAAAAGGCTCTTGAAGTGACAGAGAAGTTGTCTACGGACAAAAGAGCATGATGCCGACATTCTTGGAGATCTTAATCCGAAGGAATAACTGATGAGGCTTGATCCAAAGTGATCAGAAAACAACTCGATCACAACGAACTTTTGTAGGATCGAAGGAGGAGCATCGAGCCAAGCTGAGAGTCTGGATTAAATTTGTCGGGATCACTTAGTTTGTTTTTTTCGACTTAACAGTGGTTATGGAATAAAAAATTAATTTATTTTAAACGACATAAGTCAACACCGAGCTATATACAACGCTGTTTTTTGATTTTCTTTTTAAAGGAAAGGTGGCCATACACCTCGATAATTGGAGAATAATCAACTGAGAATGTTGTTTTATATTGATTCTGGAATTATTTAAATGTTAGATGAGCATATTCTTTATATTCAAAAGACCATCGTGGGATTTTGAAAATAGCCGCGTGGCGCCATGTGGTGCTTCGTGGCTAATTGGCTGAAGTTTCTTTTTGTTCGTCCGTTCCTCCTCTCTCTTCCTACTAGAGTGGCGTCATGTGATCCACCTGTTTAGGTGGAGCCCAGTGCCAGGCCGGCATGAAAAAGGATCATTTGCTCTCCCCCACTCCACTAGAGGGGTTTCTATAACTGCAAGTATGGACGTCTTTTACCCTTTATGATTCCGGATGGATTTCGTTTCTGTAGAAATGGAAACTGGATACACTTAATTAGTTGTTTACTTTAACTTCTTTCTCGGTGTATCCGGGGTTAATAAATAAATCAAGTGTAAACGAGTTTTATGTGATTGCCAATTTGTTCGGATCATCGTGACTATATTTTCGATTTTCCAAAAATTATTGTGAATTTTGTCATCAAACAAATTTTCGAAGGAAATCAACTTAAAATTAAAATTTATTATTTTTTATTAAAATTCAAAAAAGTAGAAAATCTTGATTCTCAACATTTTAATTTTAATAATTCAATTCAAATTAATTCACAACCAAAATTTCTCCGACAACAAAATTCTCAGCCAACCTAAAAATTTGCGAATTATTTTTATATATGACAAATTTTGTGGTTAAGAAATTAATTCCATGTTTTGTTTTAATGTGTTAATTTGATTTTTAAATTACAATGTGGTTTTCATTATTTTTGTCTTTTTTCACTTTATTGAATTTGAGAATATTTTTCTACAAAAAATCAACCTGTTTAATCCTACAGGACCCCAAAATCTTCAGATTCCTCGATTATTTTTTGAACAGTTTTTATCATTTCCAGCAGATCTCAGTGGAGACGTCTGGCCCGAGCACGTCTGAGTTTATCAGGTTAATCGGACAGCTTGCGGGGAATTGGAAGGATGAGCCTAGAGCGATGGCTTTTCCAGAACATTGGCTCTCGATTATTAGAGGTAACTCCCATTGCGTGCTCAATGCCTGCAGGCTATAACGGAGACCTGTCATAACAACTTTATTTTGTTGAACTTTTTTTAATTTTTCTCTTATTAACCTATTTTTTGCTTATTAGGTTTGTTCTCTCATTGGTTGGTGGGTTAGTAACGCTTATGTCTCTTTTAATGACCTTGGATATACCTGAATGAGGTTTTAGCCAGTTCCCACTGTGGTAAGATATTCCTGGCCTTCTGACTGAATATAACGTCTGATGACATCGGATCTGAAAGTCGTAGGTTCAAATCCGAAAGATGAAGTTTTCAGCGAAGGTCAATTTTTGTCAAACAGATCCCACCCGTAAGGCGACGAGTCCTTCTGGCACGACACAGTTGTTAAAAGGGATCTTCCTACCTTTCTCCCTGACCAAATCCTCTGATGAAGATTGCATTATGAAAACTATTCCGCTAAAGAATGAAGTGATGTCCGCGACGGTAGGACGTAAAACAAAAATGGAAGAGGGCGGACCTACTTCTCCACCTCTCTTCGGAAACGGAAGCCTGTAATGAAGTATTGGAAGATAGATTTGGTCGACACAAGCAGATGTTCTCCCTTTGGTTCCTTCCTTGGATTAGTTAGTTATGATTGTTTGTGCTGGGCTTACAATGGTAAGCTAAAGAGAACCAACCTGTTTTATCCTACAGGACTCCAACGTAGTATTTCGTTTGTATCTACAAGACCTCTGAATGTGAGTGAACTTGCAAAGAATAACGAAGCTTTGAATGAGAAAAAAATTTCTTATTCGAAATCATACCTCGCACATCGAAGAAACATGGGAGTGATGAAACTCTCGTTTATATTAAGAATCACAGTTTTTGCTGATAGTATTTCGTTTGCATCAGCCTCCTCCTTGTACTTAGCTGAGGTTTAGTGACAAACACCACTTAGTTAGCTTTTTCTATTAAGGCTTTGACTAGTTTCAATCCATTATAATTCGATTATAAAGTTAGTTGAAACTTCAAGGTTAGCTATCAAATTTATCCACCGTAATTAAAAATTATTATTTCTCGACCATTAGCGTCACTTTCCCTTTCAATAAAAGATACATTTTTAAGGGTCGCTCTTATTTACTAGTGCTCCTAGCGAAGACAAAAAAGGCTTTTGGGGTGATGGAGAAGTGGTCTATGGACAAAAAGAAAGTGATGCAACATTCTTGGAGATCCCACTTCTAAGGAATCTGTGGATCTCCAGCTAGCTCTTTGTTTTCTTGAAGCGCTTGAATCAGTAATCTTTGTTCCGCGTTGGCGTCATCGAATCGAGGCAAGAATGAGGAAATGACCCCTTGAAGGTATTAAATATGTAAGAATTGAATAATAGAGGTTAAATTTTCCCCTTTACGTCTCGCCGACACTGGGCACCACAACAAAAGTGAACCACGTGTGAACAGCCAGTCAATAATTTTAACACTTCAATATTTTGGTTGAGTTAGTGACGCGAATCTTTTGCAAGAAGTCAATTATTAAAGGATTTTGCCAAACTATTGTTCGATGAAAGATATTTCCAAACGAGAAATCTCATGGTAGGACCTGAATAGTTGCGATTGGGTGCTTTAATATACAATGGTCAAAAATGAAACACATAACGATTTTCAATCCATGAGATCATCTTCCTTCAATGAGAATCGCATCACTATGGGCAGGGGTTTTTTATTCACAAGAGTTTTTAGAGCGCAATTTAAAACTGTGTGAATGACCGGATGTGTGTATTAAAACTAAAACAGGGCACCATGACTCACATGGATCGAATAATCAGCATTATCAATTACTACCCTCTACAAAAAGAAGACTGATGAGTTAGACTCCTGCAACATGCTGACCTACATGAGTATTTTCTTCTACTATTTGCCGCGGACTGGAATAAAAGAGCAGACAAATGCGGCCGTGTAGAGATGTGGATGGGAAATCACGGAGGAGGCAAAGAAATGCTTCCGGTGACATGATAGTAAAACTTTGCAGTATATTTGAACTCTAATGTGCACTACAATCTTCCCTCATGCAGTAAGTAATAAAACCACGTGGACTGGGTTAGAAATAACAAAAATGGGAAATGTCAACATTTATAATCAAATCGACTACATTCCTTGGATGCAGGAAGAAAGACGTTGACTGATGAACAAGTCTTATGACGGGGCACTTGAACTAAAAAGATTCTTTGGAAAGGCTATTTCCAGAGAGAATGAATTCAATCATGAGATAACAAACAGACGAAAAATGGGGGCACTCGAAAAAAACTGGAATACTCCTGGTCGACAGTGAAGACATCATTCATATGAAGATATCGATGTCGCACTTAACGAACTGCAGACGACCTAGCTATGTAACCACAAAGTCGGAATGGTCTTACTGCTAAATCATACATTGCTTTTGTTAAACTGATCCTTCTGTACAACAAAGAGACCTGGGGTGGATCAGAAACTGAACTGAGCACCCTTGGCACATTTCACAGAAGACAACTAGGATTGCTGGCCAAAAAACTCTACCTTGTGAAAAATATACAACAGTCAGTTTGGACGCCACTAAACAACGCTGGGGTTTACTTGAACATACCCTGAGACTCGACCCAACAGTCCCTGCCAACTAGGAGATGACCACGCACAACCTTTCCAATTCTTTCTTGCTGAAGACCTTCAACGTGTGAGAAAACGACTAAAAATCTGGAGACGACATCAAATGCTTAAAAGTATGCCTGACCAAGAATGCTGGAAAAACAGAAAAGTTAGTCTCGTGTGTGGCAAATGTGAAAACTTAGTATCCTTAACAATTTGTTAAGATGACAGTGCTAATAATAAATAAAGCAAAAAAACCTCAACTCATGTTTCCAAAATTATCAGCACAGAAAGAATTTTTTTCCAAAAACCTCAAATTCGCATTCATCAAAGAAACCATAACCACAACCAATTAAAATGTAATCATTAATAATCAAGAATAATCCAAAAGAGATTCCTCACAACGAGTGGAGGGCTTATTAATGAGATCAAGCTCAGCATGGTAGTAAGCAAAAAGGGCCACGTTATGCAAGACGAAATAAGCCAGCATAAGATGATCTAGATGAAAATAGGCAGCAGTAAAAAAGGCTAGAGCACTCCCCGAGGACTTACAAGTCAAATCGAATATTACCTGCACGAACTTGAATATAGCATAAGCCCCAGAGCTTGCTTCGTAGTAGTGCTCAGTTATCAACCCCATAATCTGCGTAGAAACGAGCCCATCCGAAAGACCAAGCAAAAACCCAACACCAATGAGGATAATGTAGCCGTAATGGGGAAAGTACAAGAGTACAAATGAGGTCCCTGATGATGACTGACTAGTTGTTTCAACAGGGAGGGTGTTATATATTGTGTAGTAACAGATGATGTTCAACACATAACCAATAAAGAACACGGAAATCCTACCGTATTTATTCATCAGAAAGCGAATAGAGGACAGAATCCCACCTAAACAGAATAAATTATCAGTCAACCAGTGATTTCCCCCATTCCAATGGAAATAGCCATCAGACTGATCAACGTCTTTCCAAATTCCCCGAAAAATAAGGTCCTGGTAACACAGGTTGGATAGATTCCCGTAATAAAAGAGAAATTGATCCCTAAAATGACGGATAAACGTTGAACCATTAAAGAAGGAGGCAAAAGAAATCAAAATGATATTTCGACTCAGAAAAAGTCGAAAAGTCTGGCCTTTAAAGTCAAAAAAGCAACTACCAATCTGGGCTAGACTGCCAAAAGTTTCTGTTTTCGCGGATCCGAACCCAAACCACGGTAAAAAGAGAAGTGATAGGAGACATATTCCAGTTCCGCAAATGAACGTGAGGGATGTGAATAAAGTTTTATAAATGTCCTTGAAGTCAGCTTTACGAAGAAGTAAGAACAGTGTGAGATTTCCGATAAAGAAACTGAAGACCTAAGTTATTATACTATCCTCCCCTGGAATAGGGACCAGAAATACCCAATATTTCTACACGTGGTCTCATTTGTGGATATTGAGGTAATATAAGCTCCCTGGGCTGTCCAAAGAACTCGGAATAAGGGAGAAACTCAACCTGAGGCGCCTATTCCAAGAAGAGCCGCCATAATATAAAGAGAAATTGGTGACAATTTGATAAAGACTGCGACATAAACTCTAAAATTAAGTAATTGGGCCAAACAGAAAGAAAAGACTGGATACAGTCATGGAACGGACGGTTCCGAAGCGATGGACCACCGAAGGGGCGATCCAGCAGAATATTAGCATTGTGAAGTATGTTAACCCCAAACTTGAAGCTCAGATTTTATAAAACCTGATAAATCCGTCAGCATTAAAGCTCCGTTCCTTTTTGATTGTGTCGATTAATGTTTGCTGCAGTGAGATGGAAAATTTACCTGAACCAAAGTGACTGTAGTAAATGCGGTAAAAATGAACATAAATCCGAGACCGAGGAACACCACATTGGCATTCCCACTCAAGCAAAAACGAAAAATCATCGATTAAATTTATTATATTTTTAAATTTAAAGAATGCAAGGGAGTTAATAATGTCACACCACTTTAAGAACCAAACTATATTAATAAACTTTAAATTTGTTAATTATAATAATTAAAAATCAATAATTTCAGAATAAATTTTGGATATGTCTAATTTGAATTCCGATGCACAAATTATCATTTTTTTGTGTTCAGTTTTTATTTTTTCTAAAAAGGGAAGTACTGTCACCAGGAGGATTTCGTAGACATTCAAACTTCCGTGATTTAGGTTGATCGAATTACACAAATTATTAATGATTTCGTTCTTGTCTATCAGAAGTGGCTGGAATTTAAGGTTCATGACATCAACTAGGCGTTTATTCCTTTAAGAATACAGTTATATATTAAGAGACAACAAAATAGGGAGTATTCCGTAAGGCTTAAGTTGAGCTGATCAATAATGGCTGACAGGTGGAATATAGATTCTATAAAATCATTGGCAATTGGGAGAGTTTTGAGGAAATCTTTTTTGTGGACATATGATGATTCTGTTATTGAATAAACAATTGTGTCCGAGTCTTTGATGCACATGGAGAAAAGGATATAAAAAACCTGGTTATTTTAAAATTAGGTTTACCTCGATGACCGAATTTTTGAGAACATAGATTTGGTCTTCCATTTGCATCATAGAGATGTCAGGCAGCAGTTTCGCATATCTGATGATAGAACCAATAGTGTTGTTGATAAAACTCTGCAGTGTCATCCACGTGTGTCTCATATAATTGAAATTTTGGTAATAGAAGGATTCATCGGCCTACATAAAATGAAACCAGGTCAAAATATTTAATTCAAATTATACTTACTGTAGAAAAGATTGGTTTCACCATCAAGTTTTTCTCTTGGTAGATGTTGATAATGTCCATGAAATTGCTGATAAAATGCTGACAAATTGTGTAGTTGTAGTCGAACGTGTTGCTATAGGCGACCGGGACGGGGTTGTACATGTTCATGTCACCCATATTTATCATGTTTTGAATTATGGGGGTGTTCATGGGATCATTTATTACTTGTGGGAACATATATTCCTCTTCATATCCGAAACTGGCGTTGTGGCGGTTGAAAAATCGAGGATTTGTCGAATCAAATACACCGGAAATCATCGAATCCACATGATTGTAATTCAAATTAAAATATGAGTCTGAAGTTGACGGGATCGTGGTGTTGCTTGAATTCATGTACCCGCTGATTTGCTTTGAGTTGTCGTAGCTAGAATACTTAATGTGCTCAGTTGGAGGATCACTCTCAATTGTGTTTATTTTAGGACTATATTTTGGCTGTTCTACAAATTCTGTCTCCCTTTGCTGATTGTAATTGTAAATTTGATCTTCTTTCTCCTTCTCTGACTTGAGGTTCTCCCGGAGGATAATTTCTTGCATTTCATCCTTCATTTTCTTTGACCGTCTGCCCAGTTTGGCGGCTAAATTGATGTTCAAAAATACCTGATTTCGACATTCCCACGCTGAAACACTTTGTAAGTCTACAGTATTGGCAGCGATTCCTTGTGTGGATATTTATTTCACAATTTTTGTTATAGTAGCACTTTCGGGACAAAATGTCTGATTTTTCGTTCAGAGATCGACGGTAGAAGCCCTGAATTTGTCACCTCCTCACCATACCTTGCAGCCCTCACACGTCATCACTCCATAATGTATTCCAGACGACTTGTCTCCACATACTAAACATTTCCCACATGTAGATATAGTTTTTGCTCGAGAATTTTTGACGGCGTTAACTTTAGAGTCTTGAGCTCCACTTTTCGGGTAAATTTTATAATTCATTTATATCAGAGCTAATCGAGTAACCCACATTATTACCAGTACGAGACTAAATTGTCAATCTACGCAATGCTTTCCTTTTTGTGCGCAAGTCTATAAATTTCTTGGAAATATTTATCGTCACCGAAAAGATGACAAAATATGCAGATTGGCACATACATTAACAAGAGTAAGTTTCGAACATTTATGTAAAAACAAGTTCGTCTGCGGAATCACTGTTTTGAGGGGTGCTAGAGGCTTGCATGATACCCAGTCATGTACTATGAAATGAGTAGGTTGTTGAGAAGATTTTGTTGTCAGAGTCATCTAATCTGAGGGATCGAAGGCAGAACTATGATGTGAGTTTCCCCAAAATTTATGTTAGCATCCCTTCTTGGTCCCCTCTATTGTTAAGGATCACGTTTTGGTCAGCCTACATTGGGGTCCTCAGTAAATGTTCTGTTCCACTTCTTTGTAACTGATTCTGGGTCTCTTGAATTTTTTAGACTCTTGTTTTCTTCTTCTCGTTACAAGACTATGGTAGACATTACCCTCTCTACTAAAACACAGTAGCACCTTATTTCCGCTATAAATCTCCAGATTTTTTAATTTTTCCTTACGTGATCATCCACTTAAATACTAAATATTAGTGAAACTCAAATGAATGGTTATTCACTGATTTAAAGTGTACTCTTTGATAAGTCACTACCAGTAAACCCTCTGCACTGTCTATAGAGGCGTTGGATGCTCCAAGGTTCTGTGTTTGACTCCATTGGTCCAAAATTTAAAGGAAGGAACTTTGACAGTAATCGTCTACCTTAAGTAGGAACAAGTGAATTATTCGTTAGCAATTCTCAAGTGGTCTTTCAAAATGTGATTTTTTGCTTCAGCGTCTTTCCAAGTGTGGATTCTTCATTAAGAGTCGAGTTTCAGTGGAATTATTAGTAAAGTATTTTCACCAGTCAAGCATAAACCTAGGAATGGTGCTTGAAAGGCTTGAATTATCAGAACTGTAAGATAATTGAGAACATTAAAACCGTATAGCATTTGACACGATTATGGCTTGTGTACTATTCTTATTCATTTTTCGTGGAAGAGTGATTGTCACGTGGCGAAAAAAGCTGAAAATTTATGGAAAAGATCTCCAAGGTTGTGGAACATGAAACAAGGTCTGAGCAATTTAGTTAGATCCTCCTTTATAATGTCTGTATATAAATCCGATTTCAAAAATTATAAATGAAGTATGACTCGACCGTTATACCCCCACGCGATTGCTGTCGGGACAAACGAAACGATAAGCAGCAAGTACCTGATCTTCCTCAAGAAACTAGGACGTATTGCCTCGCTTAAAAGCCATGATGACAGCAAAACGTGATGGCTCATCCGGTTGGTATCCATAGCGATCCTGAGGGGAAACACTGTATCAATAAAGTCGGGGGGAATAAGAATTCCAATATAACTCGTACCTCCACATCAAACAAAAGAGATTAAATTCCCTCAAAAACAGGCTGATTAACATGACAGATTTCTCAGAACTCTTCCCTTCTCCGTTCAATGACTCAACGATCAAAAAAGGCGGAGCTCGATCTTCTTATTTGAAGTGAACAAATAGAAATCAGAGTACTGCAAATCTTTATAAAAGAAGCTTAGGTACAAAAAAGGGATTAAAAAAAGTTGTATCAACTAAAATTTCCTTGCATCTATGACAAGGAATATCAGGATCTCATATTTATTTGAACCTTCTTTCTTCGTTTTTTCGCGGTTAAATAAATAAAATAAAACAAAATTGCATTCGTATTTGGGGTGAAGAGAATTGATAATTTATTTCTAAAATATGATTAAAAGTAATTATTAAAAAGCACTCCCGAGAAAACATAAAGTTAATTAAGTATCCCTTGTGCCTTATTCCTAATCATCCTCTCCTTCAACCTCGACCATGATCCTCTGTTGTGCGCTAGTTCTCTTAGGTAGTCCAGATCGTCTGCCAAAGTTAGTCTCATAGCAACCGCCGTTAGGTCTTCATTCAAAATAGTCGGAAGTGTCGTTCTTGGCCTTCCGCGGAATCCGGCTCCTGTGTGTGCGAAGTAGTTGTCCATTGCGATATATGCGAAGACCTGGTCATTAGCCGTAACACGTGACCAAAGAGGCTCTATCTTGATTTGAAAATATCACCTGAGAACACGCCGGATATTCATTTATTATAAAGGTTTCCATTAGAGATCATCACAGGCCAGTTGCTCTAAATTACCGATTTGAGCTGAGCTCTGTGAAAAGAGTCAAGAAGGTCCATTTCCCGTTTAGAGATTCCCCAAATCCCAGAGTTTTTAGGTTAGTACCGGGATGACAAAAGCTTTGTATATTCTAAGCCTGGTGCTTAATCCCTCCTTCTGGAGGACACTAAAGAGTATCAACAGCCTCACAAAGGAAGATGACGGCGGAGTTGAAGCCGTTTCCCTTGCCCCGGAACATGTACGGAAAGTCGCTAATAACCTCATGAAATAATATGTGTCGATCAGCCACAAGGAATTCTCTCGATCTCTGCATGTCAAACGAGGTGGTCCACAGCAGTCGACATATACGACGTTCTTCACTCCCTATGATATGGAAAAAACTATTAAATTTCTACGACCAACCCTAGCCTGTGGCCCCGACGGTGTCAGTGCTATCCACCTTAAACATCTAGAACCTCAGGCTCATATTGTGTTATCAAGACTATACAACCACTCTATAAATTCCCATGAAATACCAAACATATGGAAGAACTCATTGATTACTCCAATCCTCAAGCCTGGAAAATCAAAAGACATTCCATCCTCTTACCGCCCTGTCTCCATAACTTGCGCCTTGTCAAAAGTGTTGGAGAGCTTGTACTAATGTTAATCACCCCTGTTCTACAATTTCCTGATTTTCAACATGGCTTCAGATCAGGCCGTTTTACAACGACGCATTTGGGATTTGTCTTCCAGTTTATCACAGACGGCTTCAACATGAAGACGCACTTACGGACGGCTCTGGTGTCAATATATATACAGAGAGCCTTCGACTCGGTTTCGAGGACTCTCTAAACAAAAAAGATCTTTAACTCAAATATACATCCGAGCATCATGCTATAGGATGGAAAACTTCTTAAATGGCCGCCGTGGAAGAGTCCGGATTGGAAAAATTACTTCAAAATCAAGACTACTCCCTAATGGGGTCCCACAAGGCTCCCTTCTGTCTCCTCTCTTATTTAACTTATTTCTACACGATTTACCTACTATCAATGATCAGGACACCATGTTTTTATCTTATGCGGACGACCTGATTATCCCTGCAAGGGATGTGGCGGTGGTTCAGTCACACCTCAACCAGGTGTGTGACTGGCTATCCATGAATTTGCTGTCTGTGTCTGCATCTAAGTCGCAGTTCACCCTATTTACTACGGACAGAAGATTTAAAGGTGGACTTGAGATATTCCTCGGAAACATTCCCATCACTTATACACGAATCCAGAAGATCCTTGGAGTAACTTTCGACTTTCTGATGACGTTCGCTAGTCACACGGAGAGAGGTGTTAACCAAGGGTCTTCGAAAATGGAACGTCCTAAAAGCTATCGTAGAGAAGACCCCCTTTCCTCCTACTGCTTGTATCAGCAAGGTATATCTCCAAGTTATTGGGCCGACGATTAAATTTGCCTGTTCTGCCTAGAGATTAGCCATTCCTTCTACGAGGGTGGAGCGTATGAACTCTCTCAGACGGAAGATCATGAGACATATACAATCAGACTCCACATCCGTTCCCAGTCTGCTTTCAGACGAGGCGACGGTGAAAAATGGCCTGGGCTTCCTACGTATGTGCAATGAGCTAGGAAACCTATTCAGAGAGAGGGTGGTTCATGCGGAAGAATTCAGATCGGCATTAAAAAAAGTGCACTCCGATAGAATTCCTTTGCAGAAATAAAAGAAGACACTTCAGAAACGCTGTTGGTTCACTGGCGGAGCATTCAAAGAGAATTCGAGAGATGTTGGAGGCTGGGATCACTTAATTTAGCAAGTTAATTCTTTCTTGGTGGTCTTGGTGTTATTATTATTATCTAGGCACTTCACGAGAGCCATACTAATTATAGCCCCGCATGTGCAGCAAAAGAAACAAGGTTAGATGTCATCCTTTTCCATGCTCCCCTGTTCCTAGCCAAGGCTCTCATAGTGTCCAGGTCGTCGGCATGTTTTAGATTTCTTTTAATATTGACCAGGTCTTTTTATAAAACTATTGGCAGTGTTGTTCTAGGTCTTCCACGATAGCGGCCTTCTTGACTAACATAGTATGTTTCCATAGATATGTTCGGTGGGGATGTTAATTCCAACCTCATCACGTGTCCGAAGAGCTTCCATCGGGATTCCAGTACTTCTAAGCTAATAGGTCTAGTGCTGCATCTCTTATGTAAAGCATCTCTCGATATTCTCGTAGGCCAAGTAGTTCCTGTTATTTTTCTCAGCTGACCTCAGTGGAACTAGTCTAGTCTATCCATATCCGCTATGAGGTCGCCCAAGTTCCAGCGTTATATAAAAGTACGGGTTTTATGAATGAGTCGTATAATAGGATTCTCAGTTTCGTGTTAATACCTCTTTGATTGAGCCATAGATTCTTCAGTTTATATAATGCAGCATTGGCTAGAGTTTTCCTACGTAAGATATCTTCGCTATCTCCCAAGAATGAACCGAGTTTCTTTACTTGTCGCCACTTCTCTTCTAGGACGTTACTCATCCTTCTTATCTCTGTGAGTTCTGTTTCTCTGTTCACAGTAAGAAACCATTTCCCTAGTACATCTGGTGCTTTTTCTAATAGGGTTTCCAGGACCTCTTTGTCTTCAGAAATTAGGTCTACATCGTCCGCGTAGATTACTTCTTCCGTCTTTCCTTGGTATAACGGTCTAAGTTCCCTCATAGCGGCTTCCAAATAAATTGTGAATAGTAGAGGAGAAAGAGAGTCTCCTTGTGGAGTGCCCGTGTTTGTTTCAAATTTTCTTGAATAGGTTTCCGACTCTCACAAGGAGCTCAGTGTTAGAAAGTAGAATTCGGATCCTTAGACTCGATTCATCAAGAAATCCGCTCAGTACCCCCATTAATTTGTTCCTGTTAACCGTATCAAAAGCTCTTGATAGTCAATTCCCAATATTGGTGGCGTTGTGGTATCTTTGATGTGTTGCACACTTCCATCTGTGACTCCAGACCGCATCAGCTGTGGATCTCCCATCTCGAAAATCACTTTGACAATCTGGTAGGTATTTGTAAGCAGATCCTTTTATTCGTTCAAGCACAATGTTTGCCAAGACTTTGCGTAATGAATTTAATAGTATGATGGGTCACAAATTTTCGAGCGGTCCTCTGATTTTGTTGATTTTTTGTATGGGGATTCGTAGTCCAGTACTCAGAAGTAGAGTTGAGTTAGTTGAAAACATTTCATTTAGTAGTGTAGCGATTTTTTCAAAAAGAGGGTCAGGGCCGTATTTCAGTAATTCTGGGTTTATCGCATCTGGTCCCGGGCTTCTGTTATTCTTGAGTATTCGGCAGGCTGTTTTGATTTCCTCGTCCGTGATTGGTATCTCCAGGGGTCTTGGCTTATATGGTTTTGATGTTGAAAAGCTTCTCAAAGTTAGCCGCGATGGCTTCAGTTTGTTCTTCGGTGTTCAGTGTCAGCTTACCGTTCTCGTCTTTTATGGATAGTCGACTTCGGTTTGTTCGCCGCAGCAAACGAGCAGCGACGTACACCTGTGCGTTGTCTTTCACTTTGTTTGCCTCTTCTATACAAGAAAGCTTCTTGTTCAGACTTTTTATTTTTCTTCTGACACGTTGCCTTTCGCTCTGAAGGGTTTTTCTCGTATTAGCGTCAGTGGCATTTGATTTTTTCATGTTTATTTCTTTTAAACTTTTCGCAACTCTGGATGAATAGTCTTCAGGTACATTTTATTGTTCTCCCTTTTGCCAAGACATGCCTCAGCAGCTTCGTTGATGGTATCCTTTGTGCGTTTCCAGGCGTCTTCTAACGAGGTATCCGCCAAAACGTCCTGCATATGAGTCTGAATGTATTGTTGATATCTCTCAGTAGTCTCCAGTTGGAAATCAGCCTTTCAATCGCGTAGTCGCCTCTGACTTTCTCAAATTCGTGATTTTTGCATTCTTTTATTTGATGGCATGTCTTTTTCAGGGTGAAGGTCGCAATAACCATCCTGTGGTTTGTGGCAGGGAGGATGCGTAAATGCCGTATTACATAGAAAAGGTTGTTGCCATACAAAAATGACCAAGTATTGTCCCGGGTAAGTTTCTTATTCCACGTCCATGTTCTCCCTAGCGAAAAGCGAACAACAACAACTAAACGATTTATTAACAAAAGAGTTAAGGAGTTTTCTGAAGGGTATTACATCTGAGTCCTACCATAGGGCTTGGACTCCACACCTGGACCCTTCCTCCTTTTTTTATTAATTTTTTTCAGAACGTTTCTCCCAGCTTTATATACGTGTCCTGGATCTTTGATCTCCTTCTGAAACCATTGATCCGATCCTCCACAATCTTGCTAATCGATTCTAAGAGCTTGTTTTTGTTTTAGCTTAGACAGTCTTTCAGTTTCTTGTTTAAGGAGAGTTTAATTGCAGCTCTCCTAGTCTTCTCTAAGAGGGATAAGATCTTCTCCCTCTTCGGAGAGAAGAATCACCCTCGCACCCATAAAGTAAGCTAGGGAGAATAACTCCCTTCAAGATAAACAGGTAAGTGTCACGGCTAACGTGTAACTTCCGTGTACATAGGAGCGACTGAAAGGCTCTCTTTCTCCTCCCCTTTATGTCGTCCATGTAATCTCCTGCGTGTCCATAGTCGACCCCCAGGTAGCGCAGACTGTGTGCATTGTTTACTCCCAGTGTGTATTCTTGTTTAAGGTGCTTTTTCACATTGTTTATTCGGAGTGCGCAAGATTTTTCAGCAGAGAGCTTTAACCCTCTCAAGTTGCACCAATGCTCAATCTGGTCAACATACTTTCGGATTCTTCCTTCAGATATAGAAGATTTTAGAGATGTGCCCACCACGATTACGTCATCCGCATAAATAAGAAGACTAGTATTAATATTCCTCGGACGTGGAAAACTCGCCATGAATATTTAAACAATAGGGCTCAATACTGAACCTTGTGGTACTCCTCTCTTGAAAGATATTGCATCGGATATATTTCCACACACCTTGACAAAAGATTGTCTTTCCTGAAGATAATTTCTTAGCCAAACAAATAGATATCTTGGAACACAAGCTGCTTTAACAACGATTCATGGCACACACTGTCGAATGCTTTCAAAGAACATAATAAGCTAATTGGTCCGTAGCTTGCCGGATTGTTCTCCTAAGAAAACATCATCCGGGTTATTTTTCATCACGATTTTCGCATTCAAATCGCCAGCAATGAGTATTAGTGATGACGGCTCATATTCGTTGTACCCCGTTCTGCCGGATCTTTCGCTACTCCCGCAGTGTGGCGCATAAATATTTATAATTGTCAGAAAGCTCTTCGAAGGAGGTAAGTCGTTTAGACGGATTTGTATAACACAGATCCTGTCATTCACACTCCATATACGATGGACTGCACTTGTCAACTTTGAGTGGATGGCAAATCCAAGTCCATAATATTTTGAATCGCTCGGTAGACATATTATTCGATATTCGCCATAATTCTCATCAAGGCTACAAGTAACTTTCGTCTCTCATATCTCTACAGGTCGTCACAGAGAATCTTCATCGACCAGGTCGTAGATGAACCTCTAGCATTGAACGTTAGGAGCTTTAGACGAGATACATTCCTTTGTACCCCTTGCTTTTTAGACATTTTTCTCAACTGTGATCCAATTAAGAAACGAGGCATGTCACCACCTCACCAAAAAAAGGAAGTGTGGTCTTGGGGTTTTAAAATAAATAAATGTGAGGTGATCTAGGGGTTTTAAAATAAATAAATAAAATGTGACTCCATATTGAAGATATTAAAGGTAAACAATTGTAAACATAATAAACATTAAATTTAATACAATTTTAATAAATAAATTTAATTTCTATAGATACATTTACTTGATGGTGGCACGCTTATTGTCATTTTTAGGAAGCCACCAACAAACTTCAGGAAATAAGAGATATCACCAGAATGGAAAGAATCGGAGCTCATTCTCACATTCGAGGACTAGGCATAAACGATTCTCTAGAGCCTCGTCAGCGTTCTCAGGGCCTGGTTGGACAAAAGACTGCCAGACATGCCATCGGAATCGTCCTTGAAATGATCAAGGCATATTTTGCTCGAAATTAGTTCCAGGAAGGAAAAATAGCCGGCCGAGCCGTCCTCCTTGCTGGACAACCAGGAACAGGAAAGACTGCTATTGCAATGGGTTTCAGCATAAGTTACTTTTAGGCCTTGCTCAGACTATTGGAGCGGACACTCCGTTCACCACAATGTCAGGAAGTGAGGTCTTCTCTCTAGAAATGGGCAAAACAGAGGCTCTCACCCAGGCATTTCGGAAGTCTATTGGTGTGAGAATAAAGTAAGCGACTACATTCATATTAAGGGACGAGACCGAGATCATCGAGGGTGAGGTGGTCGAGATTCAGATCGATAGGCCGGCCAATAACACTGTAATATTTTTTCAGCAGTTTAGGGAGCCAAGATAGGGAAACTGATCATGAAGACCACGGAAATGGAGACCGTGTATGATCTCGGGCAGAAAATGATCGAATCGCTGACTAAGGAAAAGGTAATTGCGGGGTTTGTTGTGGTTTATATTGTGGGGACGTGATCACAATTGACAAGGCTACAGGGAAGATCTCAAAGCTTGGTCGGTCTTTCAGTCGGTCCCGTGATTATGACGCTATGGCGGAAAGGGTTTAGCTTCTTGTTGAATTCAGACGAGGTTTGTCCAATGTCCGGAGGGGGAGCTCCAGAAGCGCAAAGAAGTGGTTCATACAGTCAGTCTTCACGAAATTGATGTGATTAATAGTCGCACTCAAGGATTTTTGGCACTTTTTCTGGTTTATGCTGTTTTGACGACTTTAGGGGACACTGGTGAGATCAAGTCCGAGGTTAGGGAGGAAATCAACATGAAAGTCGCAGAATGGAGAGAAGAGAACAAGGCTGAGATTGTGCCTGGAGTTCTCTTTATTGATGAGGTCCACATGCTTGACATTGAGTGTTTTTCCTTCATAAATCGGGCTATTGAGAGTGACATGTCTCCAGTAGTCATAATGGCAACAAATCGAGGGATCACAAAGTGCGATTTTTGTAGTTTATTTAGAATTCGAGGTACCAACTATGAGAGTCCTCACGGGATGCCGCTGGACCTCTTGGATAGAGTTCTGATAATTCCTACTGATTCCTATAACACCGACGAGCTGAGGGCGATTCTAGAAATTCGGTTAATTTTCTATTGATTGCAGATGTGAGGAAGAGGACGTCGAGTTGGAGAGTGATGCTTTGGTTCTTTTGACCCAGATTGCGTATGAGACTTCGTTGAGATATGCCATTCAGTTGATAAGTACCGCTAGTGTGGTCTCCCTTAGAAGAAAGGTTGTTTGTGGGGTTAGTTAGGCTACTTCTTGTTCGGTGGAGGATATTAAAAGGGTGTATTCGCTGTTTGTGGACGAAAAACGGTCGTCTGAGTTTCTTGATGAATATCAACAGTTGTTTATGTTCCACCAGAATGGGCGGAAGCATGATATGATGGTCGAATAAGTCTCCGTTATTACACTATGATTACTATTCTGTTTATTTCTGATTTTTATGTTGAATTTAGGTGCTACTGTGGTTTATGGTAGTAATCTGTTGTTGAGTGTAGATTATGTAATCTGTTTTTTAATATTTTACTTGTAATCTGTTAGTAATACGGACCTTATCGTGGTTGTTGTCATAAATGCGTGCAAAATCTCCCTCCCGTACATGTTCCACGGTGTTCAACAGAACAATCTGCTGTCTAGCAGGAGCATTAGTCACTTACGCTTACAATTTCTAATGAACTCATGTTTGATTAAAGCAGATTATTTTACTTGAAATATTGTTTTGATGGAAATTTATATAAAGTGTGACGAAAAGTAGTTTGAGGATATTTTGCAAGTCGTTTTGGTTTCACAGTAATCAGTTACATAAAAAAGTTAGAAGTTAAAGCTCCTATTCCGTAGCTACTCCATCTTTGAAAATACACTGAAACTGTCAGCACCGTTCTCAGTGCTCCGAGAGAACTGATTAAACTTCAAACCCTTCGAAAATAGAGAAGCACAAAGGCATAGTTTACTTCCAAGTCGATGTCAGAGATTGGGTTTTCAACCCCCGAAAGGGTAGAAACAGGAAGGCATACGTGAAACAGATTTTAATGTTATTTTTACATTTGAATTGAGATTGAAGTTTTAATTTGCATAGTAAACTTAGTTTTTTCACGAACAAAATTCTAAAATATTTTCATTAATTGAAGCTTTATTAGATCAGTTCGCCAAATGATTAATTGGTCGGTAGGTTAAGATGGTTAATGTACCTCTATTTATGAAATGTTTATTTTCAAAAATAGGCAAAGACGTAATTTTTATAAAAATCTGGAGAGTTATTAACAATACAACCAGGGGGTCGAAATGCAATGACGGGGGAATGACTAACGGAGGAAACGATGGATGATAACACATCAATAGCGTCTTTTGGAGTATAGGGTTTTAGAATCTGAAACCATCTAAGAAATAGCCGAATTCCACTAATCCGATACTACCAATAAAGGAGAAGGCAACATTTAATTTGTTAGAGCTCGCAGTCAGTTTTTGGAAGATTGAAACTTTATAATGAAATAGGGGTTACTCATAGAATTGTAATTCAAAAGTCTTCCGCCCAAAAACGGATGAAGGAAGGCAATGATAACCTTAAAGTAATTAATGAATCAAACATCAAGGACGAGAAGTGTGCAATTCATATCAACCATGTTGGTCCCTTTTTCGCTTAGTAAACATTCCAGTAAGTGGATTTAATAAATACAGTAAACCCCCATTAATCCGAATTTTTTTGATGAGTAAGCAAAATTTTACTAAGATTCCATTAACATCATTAAATGGTTTCTGTATGCTTTCATCGCTAATTGTGGGTAGATCAACAGATTACGTCATTCGCTATAGCTTTTCTATTTGGATGTCTTCTCTATGATCTATAATAGATGCTCATCCACTCCTATTTTTTAAAGCGCCATATAATTGAACGAAATGCCACGTCCTGTCTAATTTCTCGTACATGGTGACGTTCCTAAATTCGCATTCTATTTGGGGACCTATTACGAAAATCTCTGACCTCTAAACTAGTTTTGTTACGAATCCGACCAAGAAGTCTTAACACTAAGTGGGTTGCCGAGTTACCTATGTGAAGGTATCCAAATCCGTCTTGAAGAAAAACACCCCGATCGAGTTTCGAGAAGACAGATCTAGAAGGTGGTGAGATCACTGGCAGACCAAAAGTCCGGGAGTTGCTAGAAATCTAGATCACTTAATTGGTTGGTTTTGACACCTTTTTTCTTGATGGCCCAGGAGTCCTTTAGATAAAACAGAGTAGGATATTGAGTGGAGGGAGTTCAAGCTTTCAGAGAAGAGGTCTCCTTTATAATCTGATGTGGATATGTACCTCTAAAGGCATGCTGGACAATAAGTTGAAATTGCACTTCGACTTCCTCATACCGAAAATTGGAGTTTATACCTTGTGCAACGATTAAAGACCATCACCCATTTCACAGAGGATCGCCTCCTGATTGTCTTCGAGGTGACGTTAGGTCATTTTTATTGACAGTTCCACTTGCTAAGCTGATCATAAATCTCTTCTAAGCAACTAGAAATCATCCTTAAACCACGTGTCATGGGTACTCTAGCATTGAAATTAAAAAAATTCTTAAATAAGAATTAATTAAAAATATTGAATAGTAAAATTTTAAATTATCAGCCATAAACAGGTTTCTTTGTATAACTAAGAAAGAGAGTTCCACCAACAGCGAAACACTGGCAAATAAATGTTAAATATTACATCAAAGAGATCCCCGATGAGAGAATATGGAGAAGGTGCAAATGAGTTATTGACGTACAATTGCTCAGAATTAATATAATATTACTAGTTGATCACATGGAGGGACTTTTAGTGCGGTCCTCAACATCTGGATCAGACTTTTGACAGTGTCATCGGCATTGGTTTGGCATTGCTCATTCTTAAGCATCGGAAGGTCCTTGGTCAAGGATCTGCATACAAGGTTAACTGGCTTGATTATATATGCTCTAACCTTTTCTATGCTCAGTTTTCAACAGGTCAGCATCCGAAGCCATAAACGCACAAAAGCTTATTCAATTTTGTAATTTTAAAATAATTTTGTTTTTATAGCTAATATTTTAAGGTTCCGAGTTATTTAATTTTATTTAATTGTTAGATTGGCTGTGCGTTCGATTGCCACGCCGCTACCTACTTGGCCGGGAGATTCCTTTCAGTTCTTTGCTTCTTTTAATTAATAAGGAGTGTCATATGATTCATCTGATGCTTGGAAAGGATGCTCGAGAACCTTGTTTTCTTGAATGACCCCAAAATTCACAAAGAACGGCATTAAGGACCAGCGATGCCTGTCATCCCCAGAGATTCAAGAAGAACTACAGTCAGGAGATTAAAAAACTGCAGGTAGGTTGGTCTGGTTTTTTCAGTTTCGTTACCAAGGAACTGGCTTGTATACCTAATCATCATTTTACTGTGTCAAGCGAACTCTGCGTGTCTCATCCGGAGGATACTCTACAATCTACTGCCTGTGGAGTATGTCCTGGGTAGATTAGCGTTTTCAGATTTAATGCTCCTCAGAATCAATTCATTGTACAGCTCAACTCTTTGAATGGTGGTAGTTAAAATTTAATCTTCACTCACGGAAGCTTCACCAGTAGATGAGGATCCGTATTCCCCTGCATTTGTAAGGAAACTCAGTTCGCCAATCAAAGTCAGTCGGCAGTCCAGAAGATCTTTTCTTCAATCGATTTCCTACGCAAACATAAGAAAGGTGCTTCCGGCAGTGGCGGACGCGATGGAGGACAGAGACATAAGATTACACGCATAAACTAATGGAGGCACTGAAACAATTCCTGGATACTGTTCCAGGAATGTGAAGAGACCAGATGGGATGACCATTTTTCCATTTTCGCATGGAAGATTTCTTATGTGGGATGTGGCATGCGTTTCCCCATTCACTGCTTTGCGTTTTCCGTTGAAAATTCATTCTGTTTACCCAAATCCCCTACCAAAAGGAGAAAATTGAAGAAATAATCAACCTTTGAAGATATTTTCCTCTTTCAGGAATTATCAGTGAAATCGGGAATGCGATTACGACCCACTCAGAAACACAGACGAAAGGAGATAGTTTTCACGATATCTGGGAGTTGGTATGTTTGCGGCAATGAGTTTGGATTTTTATCATATTTGTAGGGGTAAAAGTATTAATGCACGTGACATTCCATACGAGAGAGTATCCTTTGGCAAATGAGAAGATTGTTATCCTGTCTGCTCACCTCCCATGTCCTTGATAAAGTTCAATGATGGAAAAGAACTCTGGAGTTTCTTGACCACGTTTAATGATAACACTTAGGGTCATAAAACTGGGAAATCTTCCTGGATTTTACCTGCAAAAGTGGTGGATCCCTTTCCAATCAATCATCACATCGGCATCGGTGAGCCTCGCAAACATCCTAACTAAAGTGATATAATGCGCTCTCATTGTCGAGCCAAGTCCCGACGCTAGGATGCCTAACAAAAGTCATCCACCAACAACCACTATCATTCATGGATGCCTAACAAAAACAAGTCAGGCGTTGTGGGTTGAGATTTTTCCTGAACTCAAAAAGTGTGAAGTGATTGGTATTTCGTCTCAAAACCTCTGAAAATGTTCGTAGTTTAATTGGCCCATAAGAAGAAAGCTTTCTGGCTGAACGTCGTGGTTCGAATCCGAAAGATGGAGTTTTCAGCGAAGATCAATTCTTGTCAAACAGATCCCACCAGTGAAGCGAAGAGTTCTTCTGGCACGACACAGTAGTTGAAAGAGATCTTCCTACCATCTCCCTGATCAAATCCTCTGATGAAGATAAATTATGAAAACTATTCTGCCGAAGAATGAAGTGATGTCCGCGACGAAAGCGGAAGAGGGCGTATCTACTTCTCCACCTTCCCTTCGGAAGCGGAAGCCTGCAATGTACTATTGGAAGATGGATTTGGTCGGAACAACCAGATGTTCTCCTTGGGTTCCTTATGGCTGTATGTGCTGGGCTTACCAAAGATTGTAAGCCTGGGGTTAATAATAATAATAATGAAAGAGGAGAGCGAAGTGTCGACCGCAAATCTGAGACCAAGGCTACTACCAAAAATTGCGAGTTTGGACTGCTTGTAGTCTAGATCGAGCCAGGCATTGAGGACATCCTCCACTAACGACTTTAGAGTTGATTTGACGTTTACGATTTCCCAGTGCCTGAAGGCAATTGAGCATCTCAGAACTAGAGTAACATAGAAACGAAAAACAATTTTTCAACAAAAAGAACACCACGTGGGAAACGAGGATCCTCAGCCTCTTGGACAAAGAGCGTAGAGAGAATCCTTCGAGGAAAAAGCACTCTTTAGACCTTCATTGCCAAAACAACTCCCGAGAAAAGACAATTATTTGCACCGTGATCTGATTCTTTGAAAACTCTGGCGACGAAAACAAAATCTACGTCTTCCAGTTATTAACGATCAAACAACGACCCCTCAAAGACAGGAAAATGACATCGGAGGTCTTCCAAAATGGGGCCTCAGATTGTAGCGTCATTCTATGTCTCGGGAGTCCAGGAGATTAAGCTTCAAAGAGGCAATCCCGTGTACACTGTTAAAGGTGTTGAAGATATCCGGTTTAACAGCAATAAAGTTTCCATTAGGGTCCTTGGAATCAAAGAAAAATCTTGTTGAATGGATGCCAGCTTCGTAACCATTTCTGACGCCTATTCCAATCTGCACGAGTGACAACTTTGAGACGAGCCGAGGACTAACACGTTTTGGAGTAATTTCCAGCAATCAAACAAATTCCTCAATCGGGGTGCTGAACGTTTGAAGGTTCCCTCCTGTGCCACACCAGATATATCAGATAGATCTCTGGGATCGCATTTTTCAGTAAATACTTTCTTGTTATCCACCAGTTTCCTTCACTTGAAAGGACTGGGGGTAAATAAATATAGGGCTTTGGTAAGAGAATCAGCCTATCTGATAAATGTTACAACCATCTAGTAAATCAACATTTTTTCATTAAAAGAAAACATATTCAGTTGAAATTTCACGAAACAAATTATTTTAGTTAATTCTCGGTTTTTTGTTTGTCAAAGTTCTCCACTGAAACAATCTTTTGGGACATTAAACCCAATCTCATCAAAAAATGAGCGACTTATCTTCATAGTCTAGTTATAGTCAAAGAATCAGATTTTCATAAGCTTTCAATCCTAAGAAATCCCCGTATTGAACTTATCTCGGGTCTCCTAACAAATGGGTCAGAATCCTATAACTCAACATTGATGGATTACATCTTTCAAAACACCACAGTGAAAATTCTTTTAAAAATCTTGGGAAAGTTACTCAAACGGCCACCTAAAGAATGTCGAACCCTCTTATAAGAGCAACTCATCAGAACGACGCTTAATTATGCATTCCCGATAGCATCATTATTTTAATTCTTTAATTGGAGTGTACCATCCATCCTGCTATTGAAAGTTTATCGACATTTTGAATCAAGAACAATGCTTAAGAATTCAACGCACTTTAAGTGTTTTGACATTATTGATCAGTTAAAAAGCAAAGCCCATTATTTAGAAATTGACAACGTTTTTGTCAGTCAATTTTTGTTCATTAAGAGATTGTATGCTTTTGGTGGTGTAACTTATTTCACTATTTACCCCCGAATTACCAGCAATAAATTCACCGCCATGAACTTATCGGTTACTCCAACAATCACTTGATCCTAACCGCCAAACCTTTCCACCACTAAAATCCACTAACCTCAGTGACTTCCGAAAAGTACTCCGGAAAATTTCACCTCCGTTAAAAAACCGAACTTGTACTGAAAAAATAAACGACTTAGTGTTCATGCATATCATATGGGTTCTTGAAGACAATAAAGTCAAGATTGCGACCTCCTAAGCTCACAGCTTCAGAATTGCCGTCAGAGAGGAACTCGTACTCCAACAGTGTGGACATATGGAAGGAAAGTTCTAGATCTATTTACTATCAGGACTCGACGTGAAAAGGAAAAATCTCAGGGAGTGACCTGGTTTGGTGGCGTGTTTCTTAATAATCGTTAGTTCAATCTAAGCAATAATAATCAATCTAAGCAATAATAGACACTGATTGATGTGAAATAATACTTAATTATAAGCCAAAAGGTAACTAATAAATGGTGTTTTTGCTAATTCCCCAAGAGGCGAATCCGAGATTGGGTCGACAAATTATTCATAAAAATATGAAAACAAGTAATTTAATTAAAATTAAGTAACCAAAAAACTAAACGGATTAATTACTAATTAAAGGTTTTCAACAAAGTATCTCATCAAAGAAGCAGCAGAAAGAGCTGCATACGGTTGCCACAACTCATTTTCAGTACCATCCGTGTAATCAGATATTCCATGAATAAACATAAAACTGTCGACACAATTCCCATGAATTGATTCAGTCACCTGGTCATATTCAGCATTAAATGCAATAACTTTTGATCTGAATGGTTCAAAATCATCATTACCTTTCAACAAACTGCTCCTTCAAATTTTCTATTTTGTGTAAATGTCTTCCAGCTCCGATTGTACCCAGCAACATGCGAGGTCTTCCCTCAAACTCCTTAGGTAAGACGGATTCCCTAACTCCCCGTTTCTGAGACAACGGGTCCGTCATTTGGGCAGGGCGGTGGAAATCCTGAGAAGATATATCGTCAGAAAGTGCTGTCTGCCCTTCAGAGATGTATTCTTCCCACGGAAACACAGACAAATCCTTAGTATTCTCGTACACCTTCTTAACCACAGAATGCAACTCCTAAGACATAAACAAATCATATACGGGATCCAGGCAATTCCAGCGTTTTACAGTGTAGGTCACAGTTGACTCCCCAATATCTTCCAGTTCGCCTCTGGGGAAGTTGAAATTTGTAGCCATGAAATATATCGAGTTCTCCTCACCAGGAAATGAGACAACTACGTCCCCCAGCCTAACGTGGCGGGTGACATCGGAGGTCTCAACTACTCCTCCACCCAAACCAAGGATCACCACGTGCTCTATTCGTGGAAAAGTCCCCAACAATCTAGTCGTTGCATTCCCCGTAGAAATAGCCGAAGCCTGAGAGTATCCATGAGAGAACTTTGTAGCAACAACTCTCCGATTGCCAATGTTCCCCAACGTATAAACAGAGGAATCACCTAAACTCACAAAACAGAACAACCTCCAAGCTTGTACTTAAAGTAGGTAGTGATATTCGTCATCATCAAGTCTGTGGCGACCTTCACACAGTAATCCGAGGTCAGAATAGCTATTGTAGGTTCCAATGCATTTTGGACTTCCCCCTTGTTAAGCGAATTTTCTGAAGATTACAACATATATTAACCGATAAGACTGGCACTTCTGATATAAACGTTTTTATCCACCTCAGTCACCTGTTTCTGGTCCATCAGTGTCCTCAGAATCAAGAGTATATTTCCCTCACTCAGTTTGCTCTCCCTGGGGTAAGAACATTAACAAACTTGCACAAATCACGAATGGCGAGGCTGTTAGGATAAGCAGCTTCCAGAACTTTCAAAACCTGCTCATAATCGTTATCCGTCAGCTCAAATTGCTGATTATAGTAAAATTTTCCATTATCTTCGTAAAGACTCCGCTCATCCACAAGCTGGTGGATATCACTTGGTGTGATTAGCAGCTTGCAGGTACTGAAATCACCATAAAAGACAACTTTTGAATTTCCTGCAAGGTCTGCCCGCTTGGATAAGCTTCAGCCAGCTGTTTGATAACAGACTTGCGGAGTACTGAGAATTTGGACGCTTTACGACCTGCTGTTAGAAGATACTGCAAACCTGAAACGGAAGGAGAGTAAAAGTAAAGTTTTCCGAATAATTCAACCGAACTTTGTTCATCTGTGAGATATCTGAGTATCTCTTTCACCAGGGGATGGGACTGAATGCCAACACGTGTGCAAATTTCTCCAAGGACCATTCCATTTGGATATACGCTACTTAGCAGGGATATGATTTCCTCACAGTCGTCTAAGATAAGGGAAATTAGTGCCTTCAAAGTTTCTAGAGAAATATTTGTCGTCCTTAGCCATCACGAAGCAACGGTAAGTCAAGTTTGATAGAGCTTTCCTTACTATAGCTTCACTTAATCGGCATTTTCTAGCATATTGACTAACAATTACAAGGCAATGTCCCTTATGGTTAGTCCTGATGGAGAAACTCCTTCCAAGGAACGGAGAACTTGTCCAATATCAGAATCAGTGCAACGCTGTTCTAAAAGTAACAGCAGCAGCCAAACCATCAGAATCCTGACTCTTGTAATACAAATTGTTGGCGGTAGTGGCTTTTTTGGCAGCTACCAGATCTCTTAAGATGAACCAAACTCTCTCAGAGTTAAACTGGGGACAAAGTCTGTTGAATTAACGTTACCACAATACTCGGATATTTTCTCCAAATCGAGTCCCCGTTGTCTGCTCAATGAAGCTAAAACAGCCGAACAGTCTACATCTGAATGTAATGACTGCAATGACAAACCTGGAATGGACTGTTTGGTGTAATAGCCGTTCCTGAAGACAAGGAGTCCCGTGTCAACCAAATAATTAAGAACCGTAGAGGAGGTTTCCAAGTCAATGTCAACAAGACTGAAGTAAAAGAACAAGTAAACCCAGAAATTTCAGAAGCGGAGTTGCCACTTGGGTTTATCTTGGCCGATGAAACCGCGTCGTAAACTCTGACCACAGTAACGTGCGGAATTTCCTCGACTGAAAATATCACCAAATTATACTGGAAACTGTCTTTTTGACAGGGAAATATTTGCTCCCACGTCTAAAGGCGAGTTTATCATCTGTTAGTGTTGAGACAACCAGATTCGTGTAAAAAACGTTTTCTTCAATTTTTCTAAGATCAAATTTTTATCAATACGTTGCCAAATCTCTCAATTCAATCCATTTTCACTTTTTTGTATAACCTTCAAAGCCCTTTCCCGCAATTTATCGGAAATCTCCCTCACAGCGTATACTCCCGGGGATTTGCTGACTAAATCGCCAGAAATTAGCATATTCGACAGCACGGCAGCTATTCTCTCCTCGGAAATCTTGGTTGCTTCAGACAATGTCTTAGTTTGGATTGTCCCTGAGTAGTTCTTCAGCAAAATTTCTCTCACAGCATGTTCATCTCCCTCAGTGGTGAAGTATTTGTCATCCACGTTAACCACATCACCCTTTTCTTCAAGCAAATTGAGGGAAGAAACGACCACAATTTCAGCCCAAGTTGCTCATTCTGCTGTAAACCACACAAAATACCTAATGATTTGATCACTATCGACTCCATTGTTGCTTCTAATGATTTTGTACACCAACTCTATTTCATGATCCTCAAGACGACGAATATAGAACAGCCCGTCTTTCAGCAGTACGTACCCTTGGGAGACCAAATAATCCATCAAGGATGTAATATCGTGTTTACAAATCTTTCTGAAATAGAATAGGAATTCATATACTCAGAGATTTCGCCCATCGACATTCCATTGGGGTGAACACCCTCCAAAAGCTCTAAAACAGACTCAATTTCTTGGTCGTTAGGACAATATGATTGCGAGAGTGCATAATACAGGGTTTTATAGTACTCGATTCGGTTAGACTTCACGAGATCGCTAACAACCTGCTCTATTTCAGGCACAGTGTAATCCACGTGACTAGAATATATTATAAATAAAAACTCTGCAAGTTCCGATAATGTGAGTCCATTTGGACGGTTGTTCTCCAGAACAGTTATAATATATTCGGATAAAGTTTCCTTGTCTACTTTGGAATTACCAGGCAAGCCCGATCTCAGAAGGTACCCATTCCCGACTTGATCAATAAGACTTTGGCTGAGTAAATCCCGTAGAGCATTAGTCACCTCACTAAATTCAAATCCAACCGCTCTAAAATTTAAATTCAAATTATAACGCCGTAATTTCTTCTGCTGTTTGTGAGTAAGGAAAACAGTCCTCCAGGTGCTTCAAAACTGCCCTTCCAACCTCGTTATCTCAAATAAGCGTCAATTCTCACCAGCATCCATAAGAGGTTCGAATCCACAAAAAATGCTGCTGATTTCTGGATATCTGTGCTGCACAATTTTCATCATAGTGATAATAAATCCGCAGTAATCTGATCTAATCTTCCAAAGATACCTCTTTTAAAGATATCTGGATGTAGTAAATCATGGTGGAAGTCCAAAGCAGCAGATTTGCAGGATTCTTGAGAGAATCGGTCACGGAATTTGAATAATAGTCTCCGAACTTCCTGTAAAGATAAAAAACGGTCGTTAGTACAGTCCAGGATTTGTCAGTTTGCTGGTCAGTGACAGTGCAGACAACTTGAATTTGTAAAGCATTCTGAAACTCCCTAGTTACGTCATCTGAAATAATTTATGTTTCAAACCAGTCAATGGTTTATTCACAATAAGTCCCAAATGTTCTCCCCCAGCATAGTGGAATACGTCGCGTTTATCGACGTTGTTTTTGTTGCGACGGGAAACCACAACTGCAAATTTACTGTCCCAGCGGTGAGACTCCAGAGTTATTACTTCTAAAAAAATTAGTAATGATTGGCAGCAATAATGGCTGTATTTAATAATATCAATATATCGACGTGCTGGTGTATGAAAATTACCTTCTGGTTCCATTCGTTAGTATCTCAACGTACAACAACAACGAGCAATTAATAAATGATTAAACGCACGAATCAATAAAAATAGCGCGATAAGGCGACTATATATTTATTGTCTTTATAGAGAGATCTTTATTTTATAGACATTTTTAATATAAATAAATAAAATAATTTTATTATAATAACAAAAATTTAATTTTATAATACCCAGATAGCTTCGTGGTTATTGTTTCGCTTGTGTCGCGAACGGATGTGGGTATGATTCTTAAATCATTTCCTAACCGTCAAAGGATTTCCTAGTGCTCGATAACTTATTCGAATACTGAGAGACACCATGTGATCATCTGTCCAAGGATGATTCCCAGTTCCTGGCCAGTATACAAAAATGATATAGAGGAGTTTTTGCGATCACAGATATGAATGGACATAATGCTTGGAAAGGATGCGGTTCATTTTGACAGTTAGCGATCCTAAACATCGCTTCAAAAACTCTTGGAAGCAACTCTGGATTCTCCATTGTCGTCGACCGCTAATTTCCCAGCCAATATTGACTTGCGTGGTCAATGACCATTTTCCGTTCTTTCATGCGCAAGTTGACCAAAATCCAGGCAGCCGCCAACAGAGTCATCGGCTTCAATTCTTGATTCCTAGATTGTAATTACATCTTGTTTTGAAAAAAAAGTTTACTTTTAACTTGAAAATCAATCTTCAATTTAGATTATGTCATTTAAACAAAAATTTATTAACAATAAAATATTATTTATTAACTATGGGGGAGAGCGGCTGCTGACATCACGGAGTAAGCGTTTCCGCGGATTAACTGCGATACCAATTCTTTGCCTCAGCCAGACCGCTTCCCGCACGTCTTTCTTGCGGTGGGCCAATTTTCCCCCGATTTCCTTTAGGAAAGAGGCTGTAATACTTCCAGCCGCACCAGACGTCTCGATTGCTACCGGTACAAAACGGTAGCGGTCTCCAATTTCGCCATATTTTTTAATCTTGATTTTTCGGCCAGATCGGCTGCCGATCCAGCAGACTGCGCCGAGCTGAGCATCATCGAGTTCGAGAAAGAATCCACAACAGTGCAGTCCCATACGAGCGATTTTCCCTCAGTGAACGGAAAGATAGTTAACCCATCCGGTCTTTTCCCATCTCCGCGGTCCAATCCCACAGGTTCCAATACTGCCGGGAAGCCTGCCGCTTCAAGAGCTCGCAAGACAATGTTGTTCATAGCAGCATGGCGGGGTGCTCTGCCCGCACTCCTTTTGCACGAGAGCGGGTGCAGCCCTTTGGCATCGACGATCCCTCCACAGCGACATTGGTGTTCGACGCAAACATCAGCTCCCAGGCGTTGTGCGATTCCAATCCGAATACAGTCATCGTCCAATAGGGTCCCCAGGGAGGAAGACGGGAGTGCATCCAGCCACGCTCCGCTCCCATGGTTGGCGGCGGACACGAGGCATGCAAGACGATGCTGGTTGGCCTCAGACTTTAGCACGTCGAAGATATTCTTGGAGTAAATATCATCCCAGTCACGTTGCCTCGAAGGATCGTTCGGCATATCCAAACCAGTTTCACACCATTCGCAACGAGCTTCGTCGAAGACTTTTTCCCAAGAGAGTCCGGTTGTAATACGTAGGATTTCTTGGACCAAAAGGCTTCCACTTGAGAGCGATGACACATATGCTGGATAGGCGATCTCCAGCGCCGACCTGAGACCCGTTCCTCCGAGGCGTGTAGGAAGCTTGCATTGGTTCCAACTCGGCGCATCAAACTGGATGTTTAGAAGTAATTCAGCTGATTTTCTCAATGTCCTATCTAGTGACAGGAGGATGTCACGATGTTTGAAGCAGGGAGAACATCGGAGAGCATATAGGAGTTTGGGCAAGCCGATGCTATTCTTCAAAAGGAAGAACGCTGTATGACCATCGAGTAAGGAAAGTTTCTCCGTGACTCTGGAGAGTTCATCCTCTTTTGTTTGTAGATGGCTCCGCAGTTCCTTTTCGTCAAGTGGGCACCCAAGAAAGTATGTCCGCTCCCTGGGTACGACAGTAATTCCAGGTAATACCGAGTTGAAAGACTCGACCACGTTGATGAAATCACTCTCGAGTATGTGATATTTATTAGCTCCGATTTCTTTATGTTTATCTCAAGTCCGAGGTTTCGTAGTGCTGGCACGGCATGTGACAGAACGTCGTGTACTTTTCTCCACGGCCCTCCAATTGTGGCGTCATCGAGATACCAAAGGTTAAGTTGTGTGTTTATAGAGCGGACAATTTCATCGATGGCCAGAGCGAAGAGTAGTGGACCAAGTGGGTCTCCTTGTTGAACTCCGGTCTCCGAACAGATAATCTTGTCCCCGAAAACCAGTGAAGAATTTGATCCGTAAGCGAGGAAGACAAGTGGTTCTTAAATTCCTAATTTGGGGTACACGATGATTGACGGAAATTATTATGTATGTAGATGTGAAATAGTTTTGGTGGATTAATAGTAGACTGAAATTATTCATGTCTACAAAAATATCCCAAATGATTTTTTTCTTACGACAATTTTATTAGGAGATCAAATGAGGTGGTTACCACTATATTGTCTTAACTGCATGAATGGATTAAAAAAATAAAGTGGTTTCCATTATGGCCTGCAGGCATTGAGCACAAAATATGAATGAAATAGTGAGCTATGTGGTTTGGCTTGAAGAGGATAGACTTTTTGTTTCATAAGTCCTACTTTAAGGTTTGGACTCTTCATTAACCATTAACGAACTTTTTTTTACCAAAGGAAAGTAAAGATTGAATTTTTTGGCTTTTTGTAATACAAGTCCTGTCACAACTTGGACTCTCCTCCGGCAACCTCAGATCTTTCTTATGATTCATTTTGCGCTGCGACTTTTGAGTCAAGGATCGAATCTCTTCAGAAAGATTGGCATCCTTTTCTCTGTTACTTCTCTGATTAAAACTAATAGGGGATCTTCATCCTCATCTACAGTCTCGTCGAGCCGCTTGTGTAGGGCAATCTTGATCCCTTCTCTCTTGTATGCAGTGTAGTACCATCCCTAAAGTCCATAAAGGAGTTATGGAATGATTGCACGTGAAGAAATAAATAAAAAATCTCCGTCTCGATTTTTAATTTCCTATACACAAGATGGCATGTGGATTATTTCCAGCATAAATCCTCCATTAAGGAATTGCAAAATTCCTTACCATTGTCTGTATGCGAGATCAATGGCGATTCGACATAAAAAACATATTTTGAGAGTCCACGATAACCAAAATCTAAACTTTAATATCAGAAATTATACCCATGAATATCCATCATTCATTTCTGAGTATCTCCTTAGGTCTATTGAATCGCGATCCATTGGCCTTCTAGCTAAGATTATAGGCGGTTTCGTGTTCAGTATTTTTTTTGCATGTGGAAATAAAAAAGCAAAAAATACCTAACAAACTACACAATTTAAAATAACTGTCCCAATAAGATCACTACCAATCATGTAATATTCCTGTATCATTTTTGGAAATAGTCGGTCTCTACCAAAGTGATAATAATTATGTTCTGACTAATAAATTGTGACTTTAAGGTATACCTATATTGTTTTTAGCACTAATTGCTGTTCTTCTTCACAAAAAACCGTAGCTTATTATTACCAATTAAAATATAGGCCTTTTCCTCGTGGAAAATAATTTTTTTAGAGAGTTTCTTAGATGAAATCTGTCAAGTGGACTAATGTCTTCACCTACGTCAAGCCTATTACTGATTTCCTTTAATTTTCTTAGTTAATCCGACTAGACGCATTTGTTCACGTTAAATTTTATTTTTATTTAACTCCAATACCACCAAAAATGATAGGTCAAAACTAACTAACTAGGTAATCCCAGCTTCCAACAACATCCGAACTCTCTTCGTCTGGTCTTCTAATGACCCAACCGCATTCTGGAAGCGCCTTCTCTTCCTTCTGCATAGGAATTCAATCGGCTTGCACTTTTTTTATAACCGATCGAAATTCCTTTACAATTTAGAGAATTTTAGCCTGGCGGCATGCGGTTCACCTGTTGTTGTGGTGGCGCCCGGTGCAAGTTATACACTAAAGAGAACCGTTTGAACTTCTCCACCCCTCTACGTCCGGGTGGCCTACCAATTTCAAGTTATTATTATTATTGCCCCCAGCTTACCATTGTAGGCCCAGCACAAACAGTCATAACTAACTAATCCAAAGAAGGAACCAAAGGGAAAACATCTGCTTGTGCTGACCAATTTCAAGTTCACGTTAAACTAATTAATTTTGTTGAATAATTATTAAAATTTATATATTTTAATATCCAATGAAAGTTTTATGAAATTTCATATTTTTAATGTAATTTGCGAACCACAATTAATTTATTTGGGTTTAGGTGGTGACGTCCCTCTTGAAAGTTAAGTCTGAAAAACACGAAAATTGCAATCTAAAGGACTTCTTTCTTTTAACGTTCAATGTCAGAGAACTCTCTAGTGCATGGAAAAGAAAAGAATTTTGTGAAGACCTTTTAAAATATAAGATATCAATCGGATGTCTCCAAGAGACAAAAATATTCTCTGGGGGATCAAAACATTACGGACTAGGATTCGCTGTAAGAATGGACCTACTGGACTATCAATGAAGGATTGTGATTCTACAAATAACATTGGACGATCATAACTCTCCGAAGAGTTATCTTACTATTATTAACGCATATGCTCCACATAGTTGATGGATCAATAAGAAACCCGAGGAGATTGACGACTCTTATGCGAATCTGTCTGATGTTTATTCTAATTATGAAAATTACACATTAATATTGATTGCCGGTGATCTTAATGCAAAAGTTGGAAATCGAATCACTATAGAAGAATCATTCATTGGAAGACATGGAAGGGGGAAAAGGAACGTTGCAGGAACCTTGTTTGCCACCTTTTGTCAAGCAAATAACCTATTATTTTGTAACACGGTCTTTATGCACTCGGCAAGACACAAGACAATTTGGTCAGGCAATAGAACGAAGTCTGACGAAAGCATTGTGAAAATCTACAATCAAATAGACTACATTATTTCCAGACAAAAATACCGCAGTATTGTCACTGATGCCCGTGCTTATGGAGGGTCTGTAATTGATAGCGATCACAAGATGGTTATTGCCAAAATGTCCTTAAAGAAACTTATGGGTTTGCAAGGGATGAAAAGAAAGTGCAATGGACACACGGAACTGCGGGGGAAGGGATACGTTATAGACCATCTAAAGAACAATACTATCCAGGGAGAGGAATTCAGAAAATACCTGGATGAGGGATTGGAAGAAATATCAGTAGATTTGGCACCACAAATCGCGTGGACCTTGGTCAAACAGAAGATCATGAATGCTGCAGATATATATCTAAAAGAGGACTACGTAACTAATACACCCACTGAAAAAACAACCGCTTTGAAACTCTTTGCAAATCAACAAAAGGCGATATGGATACAATGTCTAAATACAGATGACAAAAATACGAAACAGCGGCTACAAAAGGAAAGAACAGTCATCAAAAAGAAAATAAGAAAAGCTGCACGTCGGATATTAAAGAACGAAACAATAACAAAAATAGAGAAAATCGAAGGCCATAAAGACAATGCGAAGTTTTATGAAGCTGTCGGACAAATCTGAAAACTACCAAAGAAAACACTGACTTTACGAGATGGAGAAGGAAAACATATTGCTAACCAACAAGAAATTACAGAATTTATAGCGGATTATTTTGAAGCACTATTCGTATCAAAAAATAGCAATAAACTCACCATTAACACCGATCAGATAAATTTAGACGAAGAATTAACTTTGGAAGAAATGATGACAGCAAGTTTCAAACTGAAAGACAATAAGAGTCCCGGCTCAGATGGCTTAAATGGTGAATTTTTTAAATATGGAACGCAAAAACTATACAAGATAAATGCCTGGATTTTAAACGAAACGTACCGTAAAGAAGCCACCTTGCCACTTGGAGAAGGACTATTGATACCAGTACAGAAGCCAAACAAAAAAGCGGGGAAAGTTGAGAACCTAAGACCAGTGGTCTTAACCAACACATTGCGGAAGATACTAGCCAATATTACGCTTCAAAGAATGGAGGGACACCTAGACTCGTACCTGTCGGCTTATCAAAGTGGCTTCCGCAAAGGGAGATTAACGTCAGATGTTATATGGAGCTACAAATGGAGAAGTGCAACTGTTCAAAAATTTAAAATAACAGGACTGGGAAAGCTTTATCGAAGGACATTTGAAACGACAATTGGTACCCTTCAAGGAGAGCCTTTATCCCCGACTTTGTTTATTATTTATTTGGAGGCAGCTACGAGACTTGAAGCCTCATATCGGAGAAGGAACGACCATAATAGCATATACGGATGACGTGGACTTAATTCTAATTTCAGGTATATTTTTGATTTAGTTGATCTACGACACTATTCAAATTTCAATGAAGATTTTTGCTGGCTTTTGGTTGGGTTGGATTCCTTTTTTAAATTTTGCTGGACAAGACCTCTAAAGAGTAAATCGGCTACGGAGGTGTCAAGTGCAATAAAAAGCATAATTTTAATGTTTGGAAAACCAACCATTTTGCACACAGACAATGCCATGGGTGCAGGGACAAGTAGAGCGTCTGAATCAGACATTGAAGTTCATGATTTCTTCTACGTGCTTTTCAAAGAATTTGAATTTCAGATGGATCGATATCATCGAAGAAATTACAAGTTCGTATAATTCTGTCCAGCATTCGACCACTTTGCACTCTCCATTCGAATTGATGTTTGGAGCTTCTGCCGATGACACCGTTAATAATCATTACTCAGAAAACGAAATGAATGAAATATTCCACCAAATTGATTCGTGGAATGAAGAAACACATACAGAAGCAACTGAATATCTTGCATGGTTTTGGTCATCAAATGAAACTACGAGAACGAAAGTAATTTCGAATTCAAACAATGCTGAAAGAAAAATGTTAGGAAAAAGAACGTGGAAGAATGATATTTTCATTTTTAACATAGGCGATCGAAGTTGTTAGAAGAATCTATCTTGATAATAATAAAAAACACGAAAAAGTTGCTTAAAGTTCTTAAGTTTTCAGCTTTGCATTAGAGTTAGGAAAACTTAGGGATATATTAGAGTTATACAACGAACAGAACTTAAGAAAACTAACAATTTGACGAGACACAGCTGAAACACACAATTTGAATTGAAGTAGCAAAAATCACCAATGTAACTAAGAGAAAAAGTATCTATGAAGTCAGTTGTGTCGAACTCATTTCCATTTGAGGGCCGCATTGACAAGCTGATAATCGGCTCGATATACTGGTTGTAGAGATGCTCCATGCCAAGTCGAAAGATCTTCTGTAATGTCCAAGGAGGACCTTCACGAAGTTTCTTTGAGAAGAAGATGGCATGTTATTTAATGCGCCCCGAAAATCATCAGGAAAAGTCATTTAGTAACGTTTTTTTGTTTAGTAGAAATTTTAATTCAATGAAATTTATATCATCAAAAATTAAAATAATGTAAATTATAATTTGTTAATGTTGTGGATAATTTGACTAGTTTAAAGCAAACTTTGTTCTTAAAAGTCGCAAATGTTTTACAATACTATGACCAATACGGATCCTTTATAGAGGCGGTGAATGAGACCTGCCCCTTTGGTTATGACAATCATCATTTCAGGACAATCTCAACCAAGCCGTCTGAGATTGTCCTCAGGAACCTCCCCTTCTGGGTAAAGGAAAACGACCTCTTGGACTAGTTCAGGAGATCGCTCCCTCAGTCACGAAGGTTACCCGAAGGACCAGAGGATTGCAGGCCATGCCATTGACGAAGGCCACGATCAATATGAAGTCGGAGGCTACATCACTAATTCGATGTGGCTTCTACATCGGGACGAACAAGATTTCTTGTGAATGGATGCGAAGAGGACCACCAATCTGCTACAGCTGTCAGCAAATCGGCCACTTTGCATACCAGTGCACGGGAAGGAAAAAATGCTTCCGTTGCGCGGGAGAACACGACACCACCAAGTGCGATGCGGATCCAACCCTTGAAGGAAAATGTGTTAACTGCGGGTCAACAAGACACGGCGCAAGATACGAAGGATGCCCTGTATTCATGGAGGCCAGACGAAAGTTAAACTCCCGAATCGACAACAGGGAACAGAAACAGAAGGATGTTATTACTAAGAAATTGGAACTGCCAGGCCAAAAAAGGGTAATTAGCCCAAGAACTAATAAGTACGAAGCTGCACCTCTTCCATGAGAGTCGACCTGGCTACCAAAGGAAAAGTTATCAGGGAGTAAGTATTACAAGAGAACTAAAGGAAATAGTATCAAGACTGAAGGAACTAAGTAACATACTCGAGGTGGATTTACGCAATATGGTGGACCTGGCCATGGAGAGCCCGGGCCACCAACAAGAAATTGAAAAGAAACTTAAAGATAGTGCTAGTGAACGCCCGATCCCTAAAGAAGAGGCGTCATGACCTGGCACTACTACTATCGTCCACCAAGATTGACATCCTGGTGGTCAATTAAACCAAAGTGAAAAAGACTAACAACACAATGCTAGAGGGATACAATTCTATAGAAATTCCATGGGTCGAAGGTGCAGAAGCTGGTACTGGAACCACATTGTTCTACAGCGAAGTTCTACAGATACGTGAGCCAAAAACTATTATGAATACACACTGTGAATTTGTTTTCGTTGGGAAAAGATGCGAAGAGGACCGTCATTCCGCTGCAGCTGTCAGCAAAGAAAAGGATCGATGGGATCTAACGATAGAAGGTAAATAAATGGAGTGTGGATGCATCGGAAGTGTCCAGGCCGCATAGGCGGACACGTTTAAATATCCTTAAAATAACTCCTTACTTACTGTGGAATAAATTTGGTTTATTGGTATTGGACGATGACCATATACCACAAGAGATGTTATTGAACCTAGCTCCAGACTCCATGGACTCTGTTTACAGGTCGACCTAACAGGAGAAAACTGGGAACACTACTTAAGTTACATATCAAGAAACCTCAAAAACTGGAAGGATGGACCTTATTCCCGAAATGATATTGACAACATAGACAGAGGCCTCTCAATTATGATGGAGAGATACTTATCACTTTACGCAAGGAGGAGAACTTCAAAGACCAATCATGGGAAGAGTATCCATCAATTTCTCCCCTCATACATTATCTATGATTAATGAAAGAAACCGCATAAGGAACAAACTCAGAAGATGTGTTGACTGGATGGACCGGATTGCACTGACCGACTATCTAAAAATAATCAGAAAAATCATTGAAGAAGGAACAAACTGTCCAAAGAACAACATTTGAGGAACGAGGCAAGCAAACTAAATACAAAAGACCCTCGTTCTGAAAGTTCTACAGAAGATTAACTGGCAGAACATGAAGGATACAGAAATCTCTTTGACCAAACCAGAAGGAGGATCAAAACCTATTGAAGAAGCTCCAGTTATCTTTAAGAAGCAACTGGAGCATATCCAGGGCGTCAACCCAATGGAGCTAATCCCAGGGGAAAAGTTGAAAGCTACAGAAGACTTCCTAACGTACTCTCTGGATGATCTTAATGATACCGAAATGGAGATAACGACATAGGACGTTATAAATGCGATCAGAACATGAAAGGCCAACGCCCTGGACATGATCATATAAGTATGAGATTGTTCAAGGAAGAGCCGGATGATCTGCTGCTTGTGCTGAGGAATCTATTTAACGCGAGTATTACTCATGGATATGTCCCAATACGATGGAAATGTTCTATTATCAGAATGGTACTCAAACCGGGAAAGTCGGGAGGAACCCTCTCAACTATAGACCGATCAGTCTCATTTGCTCCATTTCCAAGATTGCTGAGCTAATTATCTTCAAGAGGCTGAACAAGCACATAGAAGAGAGTTGTTTCCTCCTCGCGGAACAATGGGGCTTCAGACATGGAAAATCCTGTACGGACTGCATCTACCAGATGCACTCGACGGTATTGAGAGGTCTGGAATTCAAGAGACAAGTCAACCTAGTATGTCTGGATCTGTCTAAAGCTTTTGATAGCGTGTGGCATGAAGCCCTCCTATCAAGGTTAGCAGCTGCGAATATCCATAAGAAACACTTCATATGGATAAAGAACTTTTAACGGAACGAACTTCCCGAATACGTGTCGGACCATATATATCAAAAGATACTTCATTGAAGAGGGGAGTTCCACAGGGCTCTATCTTGAGCCCGCTGATGTTCAATATATTTTTGTTAGACTTCCCCGTTCTACCAGATATGAACACCAAGATGTTGATATAAGCGGATGACATTCTAATCATAGATACTTCTGGAAAATCCACTTTATCGGAAAATAGAATCAGGCTATTCGTTGATCAGGACTGGTGCTCCAAGAGAGGGATGACACTCTCTACCGAGAAATCGAGCCATATGAGAGTCAGTCGCTACGGAGGCATCGTGTACAGCCTTATTCACTTGGCATCCCAAAAGTGAATTCACTTCGCTGCCTCGGGATAGCCATCGATGGAGAAGGTTCCTTCATGAAAGATATCAGACGAAGAAGGAAAAAAGCGCTACAAGCGCTTTTTCTGTACAAAAGCTATCCGTAAGCTTGGAGACCTTCTGTTTGTTTTCACGAGAGTTATTCTGCCGGAACTATTGTATGGATGCGAAGCATGGTTTTTCTCACGCCATAGAGATAGAATTATACTACTTATGGAAAAATCAAGAAGGTCAGCAATAAAGCTGGCCTTGGGGAAAAAACTATTCAACACCCTCAGTATAGAAGAAGATAAAATTCTTACTCCGGTGAGATAATTGTGGAGAAGAGGATCGATGGGATCACCGATAGGATAAAAGAAATGGAGATGAAACGTCGGAAGAGTCCAGGCCGCATAGGCAGACTTGCATAAACCTCTTAATTAACTCCTATAATTCGCTTGAATAAAGTTTGGGTTGGGGGACGATTGCCATTTTGTTTGATTGGCTTTTTAAATCGGTACATTTAATATCGATATTTAACGGCTCGTATTCAACCGTATCTCATTCTGAACCGGTCACATTTATTAACCACAAACTTACAATCTTTGGTAAGTCTAGCACAAACATTCACAACTAATTAATCTAAGGAAGGAACCAAAGGGAGAACGTCTGCTTGTACCAACCAAATCCATCCTCAAATAGTCCATTAGATGCTTCCGCTTCATATGAGAGGTAGAAAACTTCTATTTTCGACACACATCTACCGTCGCGGAGATCACTTCATTCATAGGCGGAAGAGTTTTCATAATGGTAATCTTCACTAGTGGATTTGTCAGAGAAGGTAGGACACCATTAAGGTATCTATAATAATAAAGACAAAAAAGTCAAAACAAAATAATCTTAAAAGGTCAATTGATGTTTTATGTAAATATTTAATTTTTTTTTAAAAACAGGTTTAAGGAATTTCTTTCAAAACCCTCATAGTTTTTGAGGTTGTCGGTCTCTTAGATCAACAAAACCCATCAGTTCAGCCATCGTTGACTTTGTGTGAGACTGCAATCAGAGTTAGGCTTATGAGCTAAATTATATAATTTTCTATAATTAAACACGTGACCTAATTAATACTCAATAACCTTAAACCGCCCTGAAGTAAATGGAGGATGACTGCATTAATATGGGAACACTGACTTATTTCTTGATGTGGTACTTGGCACGTTCAGTTCTACTGTTATTTTTTAATTTCTTTTTATTATTTCGTCAAGTTCTTCTATGTTCCCTGGATTGAACTCTTCTCTCAAATTGAAAAAAAAACCATAAAAATATTTTGGAAGGAAGACCCCGCTTTTGGCAGCGATTGGAATGATCAAATGTCCGTCTGTACAACAAAACACATTATTGTTGTTTTATGTCACTAATTTTTTCATCGATCCACAAATTATGCAACATGTCTACAGTATTGACGGCCTTTAGTAAAGGCACGGTGCCTGTTAAGTCATCTATTTTCAGGGATGATAATTTTTTTGCAAACTTTGGCTTTTTCGTAGTTTGATGATGTAGTCGAATGATTTCATTTTATCAGTCACTATCTAATTGATTTAAAATTTACAAAAAAATGTGTAAATTAAGAAATAGTTTTTTCTCTTTAAGTTGATAAGAGAATATGAGATCTCGATGAGCTGTCGTTCGTCGTATCCGAACAATTCAGGGTTACTTCCGTCTGTGAGGCAAAACAGACTCATCAGGTATTTGACTAAAGATTTGAATTCATGTGGATTTGAGCATAAGGATATACAAATAGTATCTCCCATCTTAACCCAAAGTCGAAATCTCAAAAATTCTGGAGATCCATCAAATATGTTCAGGTCAGTCAGACTGATTCCGGCTCCTCTCATGGTGGAAGGCTTGATAAAAACAACCAAACTAAAGACGGACAAACGACTTGATGACCATTATTGCAATATCAGTAACATTCCAATGTCAAAGATATTCAACCTAAGAGAGTCCAATCACCACAAGGTAAGAGGGGTTACATCCAAGTTTCCATAACTCTAATCCATGACTTGATCCAAAATGCGAGTAACTCTCCTGCCAAAACCCCGATGGCCTATGTATCTCCACTTGAACACCTCGGACCTAACGGACTCCATGCTCTCAAGGCCATTTATGAATCAACTCATGGTTTATTCCCATGTTATGAAAGAAATCCATAATTATACCCGTACTCAAAACAACAAGGATTCCTGTCTAGTGCCAACCAGTACAAAAATGGTAATTTATTTAACTCTGGGAAACATCGAGAAAGAAGGTAATAGTAACCGAACCAGTTGGGTGATCCCGTTTCATTATATCGCCTTGACATTTTTATCCTGTAGTCATCGAGGGACCCATCGCTTTTTAAGAATGTCTGTGCTTGTGCATACATAATAGTCAACGGGGACGGATGTCTGAGGAAGGGCTGACTATTCTGACACCAAAGAACATATTTGATAATTCACGACAGAATCGAGAGAATTCACAACCATTAATTCGCATCGACCACTTCGACGGGAGAATGTCAAGGGTATGGTTCGTTCGATGCCATAAATGTAGTCTTTGTGTAACAAGCTGATTTTGTCAAACGTCGACGCAGAGTGCGAATCACAAGGCGCCACATGCATATCTGATCGTAAAAATATGGTTTGTATATTTTTTTATCAAAAGTTTTTAATTTTCTAAAATGAAATAATCAGAAATTCAATATTGTCAGGTCTAAAAAAATTAACTAATTTAAATTGCCGCGTAATTTCAAAGACAAGCCAAATAGACCAGTTATTCAGAGGCAATTGGTTGGATAGTTAAGGTGGTGACGTACCTCTACTGAACGAAATGTCTACTTCGCTTTATAAAAAATTGTTGTGGAGTTCGCTAAGCTCAGAACCATCTAGCTCCTGTGGAAGGCTTACACTGGACGGTTGCTTCTGTCATTATTATTTATTTATTATTATTATTATTATTAGCACTTTCACGAGAGCCATAATATTTATAGCCCCGCATGTGCAGCAAAAAATATAAGAGAATTAGTTAGGTTGCTCCAAGCTCTTCTGTTCTTTGCTAGGTCCCTCAGTGAGTCCAGATCGTCACCAGATGCCAATGTTTTCTTCACGGCTTTCAGATCGTGTTTTAGAACGACCGGGAGGGCAGTTCTCGGTCTTCCACGAAAGCGTTTTACATTGGAGGAGTAGTAATCTTTCATTGCGATATTCGGAGGGGATATCGAGTCCAACCTCAGGACGTGTCAAAAAAGTCTCCAACGAGCGCTAATGATCTCGTGGCTTAATGGTATACAGTCACACTTATTGTACTGTCCATTCCGCGAGATCTTGGATGGCCAGGACATTCCAGTTATGTTTCTTAGATGATTCCTGTGAAATGAGTCTAGCCTCTCCAATTCCTCTTTAGAGGTGGCCCAGTTGCTTCTGTCACTGCCAGCTAATTCCAATGGAGAAAGCTCAATTTTATTTTTTGATTCATAAAAATATGTTTTGTTCCCGTCAGCTTAGTATTTTATCACATATACATAGAGCTACTTTTTTAAAGAGACACACAAACTTAGTATTTTATTATATCCCCGTTCTCTTTTTAGAAACCTAGGAGACACCGGAAGCTCTATGTTCCTAACAAAGGAAACAAATGTCGTAAGCATGAGGTATCCGGATTGAACCTCTCTTCGGCCCTAAATTGAAGGAACTTGGAACCATCTTCCACAAGTTGGACGTAACAACAAAACAAAATAAAATTTGTAAATTAAAAACTACAAGTCAACTGGATGAAGACGTCTTTTCTTCCTTCTGTAATAAAGGGAGATAACAGGAATTATCAACAAGATAAAAATCGTCCAGTTCCTACTCAAGGGGTACGAACTTCCTAAGGGAGGAATCCAATACCCGTGATGGATTGCGTCAATTGTATGATGGGAGAACCAAGCAACTGAAAAGATGGCTGGGAAATCGTTAAATAGTTTAATAAGGTAGAAAACTAGGAACACAAATATAGTTGTTAAGGCCAACAAGGACGTATTATGCAAAAATGGCCTTTTTTGGAAAGACAGAATATTCTAATCGGTTAACAAAAAAATGAACCTTTAGATCAAAAGTAAATGCCTCAATAAAGTGATCGACGTCTACTAAGGAGGAGAGAATCCCACATATTAAACTCTGGCCAATCGCACGTCGACAAAGTGAGCCTTTAACAAAAAACCAGGAGAAAAATGCGATTGAAAAATGAAGGGTCGTATCAACCAAACAACGTAATATTAAAGATGTAATAATAAATTGCGCATTTTCGAGTTCTCCGTTGAGAATAATAATAATAAACATTATTAAAATTATTATTATTCTACTGCTGCACAATAATGTATTGAATATATTTAAATTATTCATTTTGAATATTTTTGGTGCTGAAATTCCGTCCATGTGCCAGTAATTTTGGTTATTCGTTCTAAACTGGCAATATTTTGCAACCAAAAATGACAACTTGTAAGTTTTAAAATATTTATTATAAATTTTATTATTTAAAAATAAAATTTTAATTTTTTTAATTTTATAAAATAAGGTAGCTTGGTGGTTAGGATGATAAATTAAGGTAGTTTATGATTTTCATACTTTGTTCCCTTTATCTTCCTTCGATATTCTAGAGTGGAAATGTGGCAACCACCCGCCTCAAATGGCACGCAGTTACAGCTCGGTATCAAAAAGGACCATTCGCTCTTCTCTATGTGGTTTCCTCTGACAATAAGTATCGAGATATGCTCTCGAAGCCATCCAGTCTCATGTAGATCCTTGATGACCCTTTGGACCATCGAGCCTATCCGACGAACTATGTCGTCCGTTTGTGACGTCTCAACAGCAAAAGGGACACACAAATGATCCTCCGAAATACTTGGCACTTTCTTCTCTTCTGATCCTCAGCTTACTTATAAACATGGCGTGGGTCCTAGACCGAAGCGGCCAAATTTTTCGCGTGACACGTTAGGTCCCAAACCAGGTTCCGACCATTAGCGAATGGGAAAGTCGTCATCCAATCGGAGCATTTGCCATTGCCCCTCAATGACTTTTGAAGATTATTTTGGTCCTTTTTGATTTTTAGATACCATAATGGTCAAGATTTCATCTCACTAACAATTGTATCTATGTCCTTTTGGTTATAAAACTACATGTTTAAATGTCCCCTGAGTCCAGAATTTTGTTCACCCATACGAGAAGAAAAATGAAGAGATCGTCTCCTTAAAAATTGTAAAAATGATATAGTTAATCAGGAACAAGTACAATATCTCATAGAAGTATTAAATTCAATTTCTGCAGAAAATCCTGATTCTTAAAAAGAGGCACCGATTATCATGATGAGAAACTTGCAGCCACCAAAATTATTAATTGTTTACTCGATTTATGCATCACTTAATAGAAGCTACCATATTAAACAGGGTCATCAAAAAGAGGAGACGTGTTCACCAAGAAGATTTCTAATACATCTGTAGTACTCTGGAACTTATTTATTAGATTTAGATTTTAGACAAAAAAACTTCTGAATTTGATCCACCGAAGTAACAAGGGGATGAATGAGTCGCAAGATTTTGAAATATAAAGGTAATTTCTCATGAAATAATTTTCTAAAAAGGAGATAAGTCATTGCTATTTGCCATCCTATCAGCAGTGTAGTCCACTTTTTTTTAAAGACTTCTAGATTCGCGAAGATCTATTTCTCGACTTCTGACATTAATATAAAAAATCAAAATTTCGACCTCTTCTAACTTGAGGACCTGCCCTTTTAATCCTTAACCTTGAATTGATCCCAAAAATCTCAATTTAAAAAAAATCACAAAATTTTCATTTCAACGAAATTTTAAGGAATTAAATTTTTTGATTTTTTCTAACTTGAGACCGGTTCCTTGTGATCTCTAATCCGTCCTTGGTGTCATAGAATCATTTTACCTCATTTTGGGCCCATTTATGAAAAAATTCCTAATCTCTTGAAATTCAGTGTCAATTGTATCTCTTCTTTTGGTTATACAACCACGGCTTAAATGTTCTAACTCCAGAATTTTGTTCACGCATAAGAGAAGGATGTAGAGGCTGTCTTCTCATGAAACGATATAGACTTACGTTTCCACCTTAATTTTCAGATCAATTAGACACGTGGCTGACTCGTAAGTGTTGAAAACCTAACATCGGAAGATAAATTATTTCCTTTTAAGCATCTTGTATTTTTGTAGATGACAGTTAAGTAAGGATTCGAGAATTTTGACATTTGAGAGGGAAATTGCTGGTCTGTTTCTGTTAACTGAAGAGTTCAAGGATGTAGCAATTTGGATAGCTTAGTAATTTATTTAATTTTTCAAAATAGAAAATATTATGCACGTTTTTCTTTAATATTTGATTGAACTCAATCCAGAGGAGTTCCCTCTTCCTTCAAGTACTGAGGGAGGCCGCGATCACCTGAATTTTTTCATTCCGGTTATGGCGGTTTTTTTGTTCAATAAACTACTTTGTCAGTAATAGAGTGATATGGTCATTTTTAGCAATCTGATGCAACGTTCGGTTCACTCGTACTCTCTATTTTGTTTACCCCAGGTTACCTAGTTATAAGGAAAAAAAGCTCAAGAGACCGACATGGGGGAAATCCTATCCAACGTGGACGAGAATCCTGGGTTGCTCTCGTACTCTGTATGTGAAATTAATCAAACAACTTATTTTGTTAAAAATAAACTTACCTCAGTACACTCAGGGGACCTTCGAGCATTGCAGGCAATTCGAGCAGATTTCCTTTGGAATTCAGAAAAAACAGTTAAAATAATNTCAGAAAAAGAGTATCTACGCGGTAAGACTGCGGCTCTCTAACTATTTTTTAAATAAACCGAAATATTATTTTAAAACAGTTAACAATAATTAATTGAAATCCTTAGTGAAATAGTTGTCTATAATAAAAATGACTGAAATTACAATTTCGCTGAAAACCAGGAAAATCACGTTTTTGTTCGAAAGAATTGAAATAATCAGAAAATTCATTTTCAATGTTTGGTTGGGAAGTGTTGGGAAAATTCTAAAAAATTAAAAATAAAAGTTTCTAAATTTAGAGATTAGTAGTTTAGACTTACAATACTAGAGTTATTCCCTTCCAAACATTTCGAAAGGTTCTCTCTTCCATTCACTCCTTCAAAAAGTGGTTTAAATCTCTCCGTTCTGTAAATGAATGTATTTTTTGTTGGAGTGTATATAATAAGAGCAACATCACTTCCTGTTAAGATTGATAACTCGTAAGCCTGACATTATTTTTAAAGTTACTTTTTTCATTAATCCTTGCTTTCTTTTGCTTAGCGTTTGTCTCCTTCTTATGATGTCGTCAATGTATTCTATTTTTATTTTAGACTTTCCGTGAGGCATTACTAATTTTAGTGAAGTTATTTATTTAAAATTTATTTAAATTTAAACTTTATTTTTTTATATTTAGAATAATTTATAATTAAAATTTGAATTTCAGCTTTAAATTTTTATTTTAACAATTTTTTTATTATCGAAACTTCCTGCTGAATAAGTCTCTGAATTTAGCAATTATGTCGTTGCTGCCTTTCATGTCTATTAGGCTTGGTGGTAATGTTCTGAGCAATCAGACGCATCTCTTAGTCTTTCATCCGAGTACTCCTTATTGGTGTTGGCTATATGGTTTGCCCAGTTCCCTGGTAAGATTGGTACCTATCCGGAACTTCTCCGTTGGAGTAGGAAAGAGAGGGGTCCCCTTTGGATAGGCATTGCCTTAAAATCTCAGTGCAGTGCCCGATACAGACATCCTCCTAACTCTACGGAAAATTATGGATCACATGATGAAAAGCCACCAAACCGTAAGAAGAAACTTTCATGGGTACCAGAATCAATGAAGATATCACTTATCCCCTTGTTGTGCTTCCAAGGTTTCTAAATTAAAATGCCGAAAAGAAATGATCCTTAGGAGCTTAAGGTTCTAGCAAAATTTTATTGATTAATATAATAACAGCCCTTCCGCCAAGGAGTAGTAATGTTTCCATTACTGAACCTCATCTTAGGCAGAACTGGCACTTTATTTAAGAAGTAAGAACAGTTATGTTAGCTACTCCATCCAAGACATTGAAAATGTTTTTGATTTTTCATTATTTTCTTTTTTGATTGTGTATGAGTCTCAGAAGACAATCCGGTTCTCTGATGGCATCACTCGTCAACCCAGAAGCATCGAGATTCTAACCAATAACCACCAGGATTTTAAGTTAGGGACCAGATGGGAAACAAAGTAACTATATGAATTTCTATATTTATCGCTATGTATTTGTTGATAAATTAAGTGATTTTTCGCTTCCATGAAAGCTGGCATATTTTTAAAATGTATTCTTGTAAACATTTTTTTCTAAAATCACTTGGGTCCATGATTTTGAAAATGAATAACGAACGTCGGAAAACCTAGTGGTTGTTCCAAAGGATATCTCTGGCAGTTGTCAGGGGAAATAGCCTTTCTGCTGGATTATTTTGATTATTATGTTTTTGAATAAATAAAAATTTCTCAAAAATTGATAGACAATACTTAGACAAGTGAAAATGAACATCTGCTCTCCAGAAGAGGGAGTCAGGAGTTTTACAACAATTAGGAAAGGTAAGTCAAATGAAGTGAATGTTGACAACAAATTTGGTGCTCCTTTTTAACAACCTCGGTATGCCTGAAAGAGGTTTTGTCCGGGTCCCATGTGGGAACCCCTCCACTGAAATAAAGAAGAAAGGGATCTTTTTTAGAATGATAAACGAGGAGTTGGCGTCTCCTGAGTTAGATGGATCCGATGATGCATCTTATAAGTTCAAGAAGGTAAAGAGTAAGTAAAAATCCTGCGATCAAGTAGGTAATCCACAGCTAATCGTGTCGGGACATACAACTCTAACAACTACGCTGCTTGGTCTGTTTAAATTCTCTTGATATTCCAGGATTTCCGGAGCAGAAAGGGGGACCGATTATTATTAGAAATCTAAAATTACAAATTCATGTAAATGAACAAGATTAGTTGCATAAACTTTAATTCCTTAGTTTATAGAAGTGACATTCTAATGTAGAAAAGGAGAGGATGCACTCATCCCAAAAATATTATTAATTTTAGATAAGATGCAAAAAACTTTAGTTTCCGATGTTTAAACTAAAAAAAACTTTAGTTTTCGGTAAAGTTTAGTTTCAAAATGATGGTAAATGTTCGGGAGATAATCTATATGGGAGATGAAAGACTAATGATATTGTATATCCTGAGGTATCGAACTGAATGTAATTCAATAATTTGATTAGTGATCAATTAGAAGAGCAGCCAATAGTAGATAATTGTTAGTTTTATATTGTAGAATTGGAGAAAAAATGGTGGAATTAGAGACCGCTTTCGTTTTTTACCGGTGGCAATCGAAACCGGGTGGCATAGTGGTTAGGTGTCGGGCTTAAGTGGCTTAGGCTACGGGTTCGAATCTCGCTGCTATTCACCTGGTGGAAAGTTCCACGTATCTACGATGCTACAAGGGTTTGACGAGTAACGCCGTCATTAGTGGATACTCACTGCGGAACTGGATTGTTTAGAAAGGACACTCAGACAAGAAAAAGAAAAAAGAAGTGAAGATCATTCCTTGGTTCTACTATTAGTTAAAATTAACTGTTCTTTACTTAAATAAAGTGTGTTCCTGCCTATGCGGAGCTATAAATACTATGGCTCTCGTGAAAAGGCTTTTAAAAAATCGAAACGTCTGGTGCTTCGGGAAATATCATAGCCTCGTTCCTGAATGAAATCGGGGGGAAATTGACCCATCGTAAAAAAGACGTGCGGAAAGCGGTCTGACTGAGGCAACGAATAGGGATCGCAGTTGTTCGAGGAAACGCTTACTCCGTCAGCAACCGCACTTTTTTGATACTACCCTAACTGCATTTTCCCCCTATTGTTTTAATAAAAATATTAAATTGGCAGAATTAATTTAAAAAATACAAAGATCACAAAGAAGAATGCGATATAGCCAAGTGATCCAGCTTCTAGCAACTCCCGGACTTTTCTCGAGTGGTCCGCCAGCGATCCACCTTCTCGATTTTTTAAGAGGAACTCGGTCAACGTGCCCTTCAAGATTTACCAAAATTCCTCCGCAAGAGAGAATAATAAAAAAAACTCACGCGATCCCGGCCTCGTAGTTAAAAGACTGATCGTTTAAAAAAATAAAAAAATCATAATATATTAATACAAACTGGTTGAACAACAACCACTCCAGACTCAAAAGCACACATCACCCAAACAACACAATCTGTAGTAGCAAGACATCTGACTACAGTAGCATTGCAGGTTGGATTGACGTCTACAATCCCATTCAAATTCACGTGTTGATGTTCTTCGTCCACAATCGACTGTCCCCCTTCATCTCTCCACTTACAACAGTCCTCTTCGCAACTTAAACTTCCCAAATCCTGAGTCAGGGTCAAAGTCTTCCCCGGGTACATCAACGACATGTAGAATACTAACCCACCGAGGTTGTCACAGACAACGAATGCCTGCCCCTCCTTATCCACAAAATCAATGTCTCTAGGTAATCCTCGATGTTTCCTCATAACTCTCACATCGTCCAAATGAGCCACAATGACTGCCCCAGAAGACCTGTAGAGAGGACTCACAATGTAGTAACAATCTGAATAATCACTCCACAGGGCATTTCTCACGGGAATAAAGCAATCCTTATACTGAAACCTCTGCACCACGGTTCCCTGGATAAAATCTGAACAAAGTAAATCTCCATAGGAAGAACAGGAGTAGAGAAAATTGCTGTTGGACTTCATAAAGTGAACAAAGATGACAGGACCACGGTGGATATCAAGGACGGCCAAAGGATGTTCATCTTTCATATTAATGTTCCACACGGATATCAGACCGAGACCAAAGCCTGCCGTAATAAGCTCACACGGATTATCGGGGGACCAGTCAATACAGCAACACTGACCAAAATTTACATTATTCGACACTTGACGAGAATCCACCACCAATTTAGACCCAATTTCGAATTCAAACAATCCAGTCCCTAAATTGGTGGGTAAGGGAACACTAAATAGTCTCACAAGTCCGTCAGAGCATGCCATAGCCAACACTCCCCCATAATATTCCGAGCAAAACTGAGGATGCCACTTCATGTCCACAACTCTGTATGACTTCAGGTTGATTGAATAGCAAAGGTAAACTTTTTGGATTATTCTTGAATTTTCTAGAAGCATAGACCATAATTGCAGACAACAAGACTCAGCCTCTTCGCCATATGATGGTGAATTAATAACATTTGACTGAAATTCTGAGGAACTGCAGAGAACAGCCAAAAGGTACTCCTTCCCCACCTTTCTCGGACACCACTCAGAAGAATAAATTCGACCTCCAGAATTAAAGAAGCAGTTTTTGCCAAATATAGAGGTCTCCTCAGCCTTGAGGATTTTTGCTCCGGTTTTTCCTGGAAAAGTAATAGAAATATCAGCATCTCGCGGATTTGGCGTAACTTTGGTAAATTTCTTTACATTAAAAAGGGGAAAGTTGAACTTTAATGGGCATTTTTTGTCTTTTTGGCCTTTTCTGATATTTGTATGCAGAATTTTGAGAGATTCTTTTGCATATCTGCGGATTATAGGTTTTCTGGGATTATTGAGAAATTTTCGTTTTTTGGGGGTTGAAGACTCCATCTCTTCGGGTTCACTGGGTATGTAGTCAACACTAGAGTTGGATTTCTTGTCACAGTCGGAATCGTTCTGATTTACAATCTCTTTAAAAGATGGTCTCTTAGAACGGACAGGAAGTCTCTTAGATTCCGTTGAAGTAGAATTCTCGGAGATTTGAGAATCCATGGTTGTGCAATTGGTGGACAAGTGAACTTCGTTAAAGTGGAAGACGGCAGTTTCAAATCCATCAAAATTTGACTGACAGATGAAGCACTCAAACACGTTGCTAATTTTTCCGTTGTGTTTACAGTATTTGTAGTGAATTTTTATTTCCTTTAGATTATTTTCTCTGTGGTTGCAGTCTTCATGGTAACATGTATAGTAGTTGTCTGTTTTATAGTTTTCTTTCCAGGTTTTTACCAGTTCTCCACTTATACAGGCTCCCAAAGGTAGATAAAAACAACGTCTAAGTCGACGCTCCATAAGAATGTTTTGTGTATTATTTAAAATATTTAATTTTTAATTTTTAATATTTTAATAATTTATTTTAAAAATATTATCATTAGCATGACTGTTCTATCATTTAAATAATTGTTTAGACAAATTTAGAAGAAATATTAGATGCTGCGATAAATATGGCGGAAATTGCCGGGAAAGTGATTGAAGTAGTTATTTTACAGATAATGATGGATGCACTTGAATTTGATATTTCGATAGAATCCAAGGGGAGTGGGAATGACATTGTAACAAAAATCGATCGGCAAATCGAAGAAGAAATCCAAAATTTAATAAATTCTGATGTTCGATTCATTGGACATAAGTATTTATACAATACATTTTTCAGGTTTATAGGAGAGGAAACAGTCGACTGTTGTGGCAAATGTAATCTGACTGATGACGTCACTTGGATCGTAGACCCAATTGATGGGACCACCAATTTTGTACACAGATATCCCCACTTTTGTGTTTCCATTGGAATCACCATATTCAAAAAGGTACTAATTTTTTTTCAGCAGCCTGTGGTTGGGTTGTTTTCAATCCACTAACAAACGAAATGTTTACTGCTATTAGTGGGGGAGGTGCGTATAAAAATGGTGTGGCGATTAAATGTTCTGAAGTTTCCGGTTGTTTTGAATTGTTCAATGTAAGAGCTTGACAAAGCCTTAATAATTGCAGAATATTGTGGATGGCCTACGACTGAAATAGTGGACAAAAAAATGTCAAATAATTCAAAACTGATTCCACGTGCTTCCACGTTTATAAAATTATTATGAATAGTATTAAAATGAATTTTTCATCCGCTCTTAACATGTGCTATGTGGCGGACGGAAGGGCTGACGCATATTTTGAATTCGGACTTCACGTTTGGGATATTGCAGCTGCAGTAGTAATTGCTAGTGAGCGGGCGGTGCTTGTGTGTTGAATACATTTGATGGTTTAATTTGAATGATTTTAAGGTGGGTGTGTTGATATTTTGAGTAGAACAGTTATTTGTGTGAGTCACATAAATATTGCCACTGAAATTCTTGGAATCATTGATTATTCCTTTTGAGAGGGATTGATATATTAATAGTTTTAATATTAATTATTTTCTTGGTATTTTTATTGCAACTTTTTTGAAAAACTCAAAATTATAAAATTTATCGATCAAAATCCAGGGATTTCGCTTACAAGAATTCCGAAATCTTTTCCGGAAGATTCAGACGTGTTATTTCAAGACGATCCTTAAATGCCTGAAGAGCAAAAGGAATGTATCCACCATGTTTTTTTCAGAAATATCTCGGAATCTATATTTGAAGTTCAATGAAATCGATAAGGATACCATGTCGTGGATTGAACTGATGGAAACTAGAGGAGCAATTCTTAATAACGCGATTATTCTATAAAGGCGGAGGACTTTGCAAAAAACGCCAAGTAGCTGATTTTAAAGCCAGTCAGGATGGCTCGAAAAATTTAAAAGACAAATGGGCCGAAATTGGGGAAACTTTATGGAGAATCATCTTCAGAGAATTTCTCAAATTCTGAAGTTAATGACTTTCTCATCAATATAAGAGCAAAAATAAAATTATATGGTCGAGGAAATGTCTACAATGCTGATGAGACTGGATTATTTTATAAAGCTCTTTTATGCAAAAGCATTTGCAAAATGAAGAGATAAGGGCATAAATTTTGGTTAAAATAGTAAATTTAAACAATAGAAGTCAGGTAGTTGCCGCCCTCACTGCGTGGCTGTTCCCTCTCAGAATTGCGAGCGAAATTCGCTCAAATAGCCAGCGGCGTTCACGGAGATCTCCAGTGCATGAGGTGATCCGTTTCCAAGACGTCCGAAAAACTCGAGTGTAGGGGGAGTAGGATCCGGAAGTCTCCATAGCAAAAGGAACAAATTTGACTTCATCGGGAAGGTCGACGTATTTAACGAGTTTGGCCTTCTCCGCCTTTACGGATGCTGAACAGGCCCTTGTAGCACTCTCGTGAAGATTTTCTGGGCGAACGTGTCTGTACATGTCACATTCCAAACCAGTGGTTTCCCGGCCTCAAATCTAACTGGGAGTGTAGCCTGCATCCATGTATCATCGTCGAATCGGACATTAAATATTTGCTCCGTCGAGCTGAGGAGAGACAAATCAAAATTCTCGAGCAGCTCCAGTTGAGAATAATATGGAGTTGTCCTTAGTAGATAGGAGATTCTCTGGATGTTGAGACTTCTTAGGGCATAAATTATAGAAAGATATTGATAAGCTAACACCAATCATAATTGGAAAATTCAAAAACCATAGGTGCTTTAATAAAATTTAGCTACCAAAGTTTTGTAGCCTATAATAATTCTAAAAAAGCATGGATTAATTACAAGTTATTCAATACATTTTTGTTTGAATGGGATATTAGGTTGGCTAAAGAAAAGCGCAAAATCAAGACGCTATTCAATAAATTCAAATTTCTTGAAATTATTGAAAAAAACTGAACTCGGACAGTATACGAAAAAAAGTTATATGTCCCGTAGCCATCAAGTGTGGCGACTTTTCATGCCCGGAATCGTAAAGGTAGGCGTACACACTTCACACTAGTATTTTCCTAATCATGAAGTTAAAAATAATTTAAAAAAATAAGTTACAATACATTATTTATAAATATAAATAAAAATAAATAATTTAATTTAAATTTCTCGTGATTGATGCAGTCTTCTGTGGGGAGTATTCATGATTCGTGCGAAAAAGTCACTGAAATAGCAGAACCAATTCTAAAGGAAAAGTACACTAAGAATCTGATAAATCTGCTAATGGAAAGTATAATATTTGTCTGAATTAAGATCACAAGATTAAAAACTTAGTGTACGGTCCAAAGAAGGTCGTGAAAAACATTATATCAAAAGAAAAGAAGGGGTTTATGTGATAATTATTCGAGAATTGTTGTATTTTCAGGGTCCTACACGCCAATTGATGATTTTTGTCATATAATAGTAATTTGTGAAGAGAATGGAATCCCATATTGTTTTATTCCTTCATTCGATGTATTTGTATAAATTGCATTTCAGGATATTGAATACGCCGTTCCTTCTGTCCGGAATTGTCCCGTCGTTATGGTCGAGGAGTATGAGGATTCTGTTTATAATAAATGGTCAAAAGAATTTGGAAAGCTTTGAGATGATTTTATAATTTGTTTTCTTTTCTAATAACTTGGATATAGCTGAAATAGGTTTAATCAAGGTCAGCGGATCAGGCGGGACGTATCCTCTCTAAGTATAATGTCCATCCATATTCCCTATTGTGGGACTTGCATATGGCACCTTATGTACGCAGATATTCGGGCAACACATCTTCGAATCCAAGACTGGAGTTCAAAAGGTGACCCCCTGCTCTTTGCCTTGGGTATCGACTGTACAACATCGACGATACGAACTCCATTGAACCTATGGTACCTGGACGACGCGACCGTCGGAGGTAATTGGGAAATTGTGGTGCCGAAGTCGAGTCCGCCATCTCTGCACTTGGGTTGGAACCGAACCCGTATAAATGTAAAATTATAAACGTTGCTTGCGGAGATGAAGACTTCTGCCGTGCAGTGGCTGCTATTTCTACTTATCTCTGAGATGTTTCAGTCACCTAACTAGGAGATGCAATTTTCCTTGCTCTCCTCTATACTGCAATAATGTGTCAACTCTTCTGGAGGAAAAAATACATCATTCAACAATTCACATCAAATTTACAAACCCTGGACTCTCACACGTCTTAATTTTTCAGGAATTTTTACCTTACGCTACATACGACTCCTTTTTCTTCTACGGATACGTTTCACGGACATGAACTTTCTGAGAGCCATCGACGAGATGCTGAGAACTTCCGTTGAAGAAACGCTCAACATTTCTTTTGATAAAACTGGCTGGATCCAATGCAAACTACATCTTCTCTAAGGAGGAATCTGAATACGCTCACCACTAGAACTCGCCCTCCCGGGCTTCCTTTTTTCGACATATGCTTCCAGTGATCTCACACGCCAGACCCTACGCTAAATTAACGGATCGGACGCTGAACCAATGATATGCATGGCTCGGAAGTCTGGACGTGACTGGGTGTTGGATTCCCGAAGAATGCTAATAGACAACAAGATTGGGACAAGCTTTTATGCTCAAAGATCATAGAAGAGATAAAACCTGTGTTTGATCAGCATCGTCTGGCTTCTGCATCGACGAACGAGAGCGGAGCCTTGCTCAGAGCTTTACCATGTACCTCACTTAGGACATTATTGGATGACGACGCGACGAGGATTCGGGTTTCCGCCCGCTTAGGAATGGATGTTTGCACGATCCATAGGTGTAGATGTGGCGGAATGTTCGACGCGAAAGGTCTTCATGCTCTTTCCTGCCGGAGGAGTGCTGGAAAGAGTCTAGACACGCCGCAATCAACAGAGTCATTGCTTGGAGACTTGAGGCTGCTGGATTTCCTGTCCAATTAGAACCTCTTGGACTTGCTCAAGCCAACCGAAGACCGGACCGGACCACTCTCTTCTCATGGGAAAGTGGTAAATACCTTGCTTGGGACGCCACCTGTGTCGATAGTTTCTCTCCCTTCAACCTTACAACGACATAAACTGACCCAGGCTCTGCTACGGAAAAGGCTGATACCTTAAAGAAATACGCATGTCTTGGTGAACAGTTCATTTTCGAACCAGTCGCAGTGGAAACGTCAGGAATTATAGGAAGCTGGTCACTGATCCTGCTAAACATAATCGGTTGCTCATCTCGAAACGGAATAATGATCGGAGATAAAGGAGCTTGCTTATTGAGCTAATTTCCTTTCAAATCGTCAGAAGAAATGCGTTCTCAATTATGAGAGCAGCCAGTGCACTCAGTACGGTTCAGCATGGTCAGTGATTTGCTTCCAAGATAAACAAACATATTCTTCAATATGCTTGACCCCATCGCTGCATAGTTTATCAAACTGATCGGGCAGCTTTCAGGACTGCGGATCAAACGAAATTAATAGCGGGAATACTTCTATGAACTTCTGATTATTAAAAAAAGCAAAATATTATATGGCATTTATTGCAACTAAAACAAATTATGGCATTTAAAATGATAAAAATAAGATCTATAACTTAAAGATTAAACAATTTTAATTAATTTTCTATAATTTAACTCATTATGCATGTGCTGCGTGGGGATCTAACCCGGCGGCAACAAACCTAATAAAAATTCAAGAGATCCAGTCGAGAGCAATAAAATTACTGGAAAAAATATACAAATAAAGAAATTGTTTCCAGAACACTCGAGTCTATCATAGAGGCAAATGGAGGTAATTTCAGAAAAGGAGGGAAAAAAGACCCCCGTCCGTATAGAAAATGTGTGGGGTCACGGTCAGAGTCCGATTATTGAGAGATGCCGAGATCACCTGAATATTAGTTAGTGGTAAAGAAGGTGTTTTTTGGCTTAAATAATAATAATAAAGACAGATACTCAGGTCAGATTCAATAAACATGATATTTTTGTCCTCGATAAAATGAAGAATGAAATTGTACTTTTGAAATTAGAATTACTTCTCAAAAATTATTAAAGCACATTGAAGTAGAAAAGTTGCATAAGTACGATTTATTGGCCGGAGAGATCAAGCTACTTTATGGTGCTCCAGTCAAAGTCATACCTATCGTTCTAACCTGAGACGGTATTGTTTCGAATGCTTATAAATCTCACTTGGGAGCCATTGCAATCGATGCGCCAACCAGAACATACATCTAATCCTTGGTCCTCAAAAAGACGTTGGAGAGCGTATTGGTGAAGTATTAGTAGGGGATCACCTGTGGAGTTGGCAGTTCAGTTCAATTACTGTCCAGTTAACCTATATGAGGTGGAAACGGATGGGATTCAGGTCAACAACTCCTCTCCTAAGAGGAGAAAAGTTTAGAATTAATTTATTTATTAACCCCAGATACAACAAGAGAGAAGTTAAAGTAAACAACTAATCAATTGTATCCAGTTACCACTTCTACAGAAAGAGTCCATCCGGAATCAGCATAAAGAGTAAGACGTCCATACTTGCAGTTGTGGAGACCCTTCCAGTAGAGTGGGGGAGAGAAAATGATCATTTTTCGTACCAGCCAGGCACTGGGCGCCACCTAGAAAGGTGGATCACATGACGACACTCTAATAGGAAGAGAGGGGTGGAACATAAAGGTTTAGAAGCGAGTAGTAATGTTTGATGTAATTGTGTTTCCCGTAAAAAATAAAACTCGTATTTTTTAATTTTTAATTTCCGTAAAATAAAATTTTATATTTTTAATAAAAGTCAAAAATGATTACACATAGAGTGAGAATAAAAATCTAATCTAATAATTAGATAATATTCCATTAAATGTTAACCATAAGAGTGATCACAACATTAACTGAGTATTTTTTTACAGTCGAAGAATCTGTATAAACTTTACTAATTTAGACTACCGACCGTCGTGAATTCAAAACGATAATATCATATACTGTGGTATATGTCAGATTTTCACATGCATAGGCAATTGACCCAGAGAACCAACAGTTCTTTCACCGTGGGCGAACTCTTCGGGACTCAGAGATTCTAAGTTCCCTTAGTTTAGATTATCGAATCCTCCTAAATTTAGATTTGGGACAAGGAGGAATCTTCTTGTACAGACAGATTACTAACGTGGTGACTGTCCCCCAATCGGATAGTGGAAACGTTAGCATTTTGGCTTACGATAGTTAAACATTGATAATTCCATTTCTTGCGCAATATTCTCCCAAGTATGCAAACGTGTGACATTATACAAACACTTCATCAAATGTGCTAGACGGATATTAAGCTCCTTGGAAGTTTGGTGGGTTATTACGACTTAGAATGATAACAACGACGACGACTTCACCATTTATAACTATGTTGATGAGCGAGTCAGACAGTATTTATTGAATATGATAGATCACGATGTAGATAATTCCGGGATTAGGTTTTTCTCGATTTTATTTCAAGACTTGGCCAAAATTCATTCCTAAATGAGTTCTACTCTACGATTTTCGATTTACAACGGCGATTTAACACGATAAACGAGACTTTCTTTAAAAGTCTTGACGACGAAAACAACGTAATCCTGCTTTTTAACTTTCCTTAATTTAGAAACCGGATGCTGAGACATTGAAAAAATTCGAGTCACGAAGAGTTCGGTTCACCCATTACATTTCTCACGTTCTTCACGGACTAACGGAGTTTATCATGACTAAAAGGGGGGACGCCCAATACCTGGTTACTCTCTATAAGGATCCTCCCCATGGCTTTAATGTCTTACTTTAATATTATACGTAGACCAGATTAAGAAATTCGCTACTTTACGCTTACGAAAGTTTTAGTCGTGTTACCCATGAACCCCAAAATTTTCCTGAAAATGCCCTTATCCTTGAAAATCGGCCAGGACTGAACTTGTTTACTAAACAACACCTAGCGAGTTCGCAAAATTCCCACAAAAAATATGTCTTTTATAACCAAATTGGACATCGTCTTCCTCGACCGGTTGAGGATGACAACTCCCGACGTACATTAAGAATGGAGGTGGATGATGCCGTTACAATGATAGACAGGTTTTTGAGGTGCAATTCAAGCCACTTCCACGAACCAATAAAAGTTTGTTGCTTTTAAATTTTATAGAATTATTCATCTCACGTTAATGTCTGCAGGACTAGTAAGACTGAGATCCTTCCATCAGCCTTGTCGACGGGATCCATCTACCAGTCTCCGATTTGGATTGAAACCAACTACAATTCGTTTGTTTCGACAGAGACTGTTCCTACTACCCCCGCCTCTGATGCAGAACATCTACTTCGACAGACCATGTCTATTCCCGTTGAGGATACTCATTTACAAGAGATATTTTCAGAGATGTCTAGAGCTAGAGGTAGGTTTGAAGCGATCATGGTGGAAACTGTTACTTTCATATATTAAAATTATTAGGATGGTAGGGGATCTGAAAATACGCAGAGTAACACAGATTCAGTGACTGATATTAACATTGCAGAAATCGAGCAACAGCAAGTGCTGAGTATTTTACTATTTGCAGGGGATCGAAGGGATGAGCACGGGATCAGGAGTCTGATACAATCTCTCACTCTTAAAGGAATGACACTTTTGTTTTGTTAAATCTATTTTTTCAAAATCAGAATTGTGTTATTTGTCGTAGCAATCGTGGATTAGAGACATTAACTTTTCTTGGTTTGCTGGTTTATTGACGGAATAACCATTAAAAATAATTCCTTTTCCGTACGATATTCCCTATACAAGTAGACTCTTCCTTCGACGTTGATTTGAAAGGTTCCCTTATCTTCTGAATCAAATGTAGACTAGTATCAAAAATATTGGACATTGTTTAGGTCTATAATATCTAGAATTTTTAAATTTAAAGAGAAATGTATTTTTATTACCATCAGCCGCAGCAAAAACTCGGCTCACTACTTGGTGACGCCGAGGATATTTGTCAAAGGAAAAATGCTGGCCACCAATACTTCAAAAAAATATACAACGTCTGGATAAGAAAGAGGAATGTATCACTGAAACTTCGTGTCAGACTATACGACACGGTTATCAAGCCTGATATACAATTCAGGAACATAGGGAACCTCAAAAACGATTTAGAGAGGCTAGATACTTTCCACCGAAGCTAACTGCGCATACTGACTGGAATCTTCTGGTCGAGAAAAATCTCAAACGAGAAACTATATGCTATATGTAATCTATTCTATCTAGATGACAACTACTTGGGCATATTCTTGGACTGGACTCGACTACTTCGTGTAGTAAAATAATGAAGAATTTTCCTACTATGTCGGAAGTCACGGATTTCGAGGCAGACCAAGAAATACATATCCAATTTGCTTAAAAAATGATTACAAAACAACAGGTTGTAAATTGGTGGCAGCAGACGATTTGGAAGATGTTCAAATGAGGGACAGAAACAAAATGGCGTGGGCGAGGATGGCGAGGAGGATGGCTGTAACGCATTGCTCAAACGAAAACATTTTAGGGCTACGCGAAAGAGCTCTCATCTAACTAACTAACCAACGCCGCAAAGACTTATCCGAACATATTTCGTCCCCGATGTATTTGTCTCACACCACTGAAGATTAGGCAGAGGCGGGTTTAAGTAATGGAAACATTTCCTACTCTTTGCCGGAAGGGCTGTGTTAATTATATAGAAGATATGTCGGGATAGCACACCTTTCAATAGGAGAAACTAAAGTGAATCATTGGATTTAAAGTCACCAGTGTTTTAATTAAACCAGATATCTCTATCAGCAAATTATCAATGCCATGTTTTAGAGTACTTACTATGGTCCGCGAAAAAATGTTATCGCTCAAATTATTGATAACGAATTGAAAACTTTTTAATTATTTTTTAAATTATTAATTATAATTTTTTTAATTATTAATAAGTCAAAAATCACCAGACGTGGGAGGAGGAAAGTTGCATGGAGAAAAATGGTAGAAAGAATAGTAAAGAGCACGGCAAACGGAACTCTAAGTATTCATATCCTTATGAGTAACGCGGGAGTGAATTTAACTTAACCTAAAAATCACCATGATATTAACTCATTATGAGGGAAGTCCATCAGGCTCTCTTAGTACCTCACCTTTCCTGGTGTTTCCCTCGATAACAGATGCATTTTGGCATCTAGATGTTCTTATCCCGAAAAAACTCAGCAGCAATTGCTTAAACAACACCAGAAGGACATTTTTTTCAAAAATTGTGATACCCCAAAGTAAGTTTGACAAGATGGGGTACCTGGTTAAATACTACAGCATATTACTCGAGGATTCTGATCGAAATAAATATTTTTGATTTTATTGAGGATTAAGGAGCTCTTATTACTGTTGCCAAAGATTCGTTGACAGTAATCTATTTACAAGTTTATGCTCTAATTCGATTAACCATTCTAGAATTCCAGGTTAACTCTATAAATATTATTTTAGAGCAAATAACAAGATTTGAAAGCTTGGCTTGTACGATAGAATGTGAGGGGTCGTTGGAATAGATGACTCTATTTAGTTCAACGTGCTAAGTAACTCCACTAACATTTAAAGTAGAGGTACAAGCCCACCATTCGTATGGATCTTTTCTGCAGGAGAAGGAGAACAGCTGAAATTTCTACAAATAATCCCTACGTCTTCTGGGAAAGGCGGATCACATGACGTCGTTTAGGATTTGAAAAAGGCATAGAGCAGAACGGAATCATTCGACCAGGTAGGTAGCAGAGTGGGAATCGAACCTAAAATCAATCGCTACGCTATCTGATTTTTCCTGAAAATGGCTGTAGTTATTAATAACTAGAAGCACAGTTCGCTCACACTGTGTTAGTTCCAGCAGGAGGCTACGCTGCGCAGTTCGCTTCATCACAAGCTTTTCTATCTTGCCAACATGTCCATATGATCCATAACCACGATTTTATCTCAAAAATCTCATTTTTAAACCATTTTTATGAAATTAATTTTTGACCTCTTTAACTTTGTTGAAAGAAGCGTTTCCCATGGGCGTTCCTGCAGAAAGAAGTACAATTGAGAGCATTTCGAAGGCGGGAAATTCATCTGTGGAGTTGATAAAATCACAGGTTAGAGAATTTGTCTTATAAGTGGACTTTTAAGATTATTATCAAAGACCACCAAAAAAGGCTAAACCCTCTAATTAGGTGATCTCTTCCTACCCAAATATCTCCCAAACTCTCCTTGAATGTTTTGCCAGCGACCAACTGCCCTCAGGAAGTGCATTTTTGTGTCTGCAGAGAAATTCTATCGGGGTGCACTTCTTTATGATCAATCGGAATTTCTCTTCATGAGCCATCCTTTCTCTGAATGGGTTTCCTAGCTCCTTGCAGAAAAACAAGAAACTCTGGCCATTTATTTCTCAGCGTCTCCTCTTCAGAAAAAAGACTAGCGATACTTGATCAATAAATGTAATGATATTAATTTACATTGATTTACAAATGTATTGAATTTCTTGAAAAATCAGAATATCATTTTTTCCAATAAAATGAAATCTACAGAAATCGGTTCAAATATTATTATATAAACAGTCACCTCAATTGACAAGAACACTAATTAAGGTCAACATCTTAGATGATCCAGTTGCCTTAGAGTAATTAGTAACTCGGATGATGTCTTGAAATTTCAAATGTTTTTAAGTAATCATAAATAACTAATAATAAAATGATAAGCTGGGGAAGTTTGATAAAACAAAAAGGAAACTAGGAAGTTCGTCGACAAAAGGGAAGTAAAAAAATAAGAAATTAAAAAAATTATTAAAAAAAAGAATCAACACACAAAAATGAATTTTCTTAATTTTTAATATAAATAAATCTTTTTAAAATTTAATAAAATAATTTAAATTATCTTACGTACATTAGTTATAAAATAGAATGAAAAAGTTAATATCAAAGCATACACCAATAAACAAAGTAATCATTCAGTTTGAGTATGCTAACGAATGGCAAGACCTTGTGGTGGCTCTCAACAGATTTAATAAGGTGACCTATAAATATTATTTCAGATTTTAAAGCAATATAAAGTTTCAGATTTACCAGATCGATTAGTCCTTGGTCGTTGGCTAACAAACTGTTTTTCACCTTCTCTTCCCAACGGACTTCACCTCAAAGCTCTCGAAACTGTGAAAATGATTTTGGACGGTGAACAGGAAGACTCTGAGTTGATCGAAAATTTTACAATCTTCGGGTATAAACCGTTTCTAAATGCAGTGTTGGTTTGTGCCGCCTCTACAGCAAAGCCACTCTATTAGTAAAAATAAGCATTCTGGGCATATTTGGCTCAATTATTTCAAGAATGGAAGGGAATTCTCCTGTCATATCACTTCATGAGACTATCATTGTGTCTATTATGACTGATTTGGACGAATATTCACAAGAATATGAGCCGTAATCAATTTCTTATCATTTAGATCAATCAAAATATTAAGACAGTGTCTTAATTGTATGGGTAGTGATTACTTTTACTCCCAACTTTGGGGGACTATTTATTCTTTCCCAGACACACGGATTGGAGCCCTCAGATTTATTATCGAAAATTATTCTGCGGAGTTCTACTCCGTTAAGTCAAATAACTCCCTTATGGTTAATTATACTGTTATATCTCCAGATTGAGTCTCTTGTACACTGTCTTGTAACTCCCGATGTAAGTGTGAGAAGAATAACCCTCGACCTCCTCAATGTTGCTCTCCCAATCTCCACTTTATGTACTAATCTGCCCCAATATGCTGAAAAACTACTCCATGTGGTCATGATAAACCTTCTATCGAAAGATTCTCAACTTCTAAGAAGAGTAAATCGATGGTTAATTGAACCTCTTCAAGTTGAGGACCAAAATTGTATTCCCAATTATCACTCAATGTGGTCGACTCCATAAAATCCCTTCTTTTGATGGTTTTTCATTTTGTTACCCACCAGGACTGTAATCATCTTCTGGATGAGTGTGAGGACATCAGACATGTCTGCCCTTTCCGTGTGGTGATTGGGCTATGCGACCGTTGCTATTATTTCCGTAAAAAACCAACAGTGGATGTTATCTTCCCCTCTATTCTCTCCTATTTAAGTAAACATAACAAATCAGTCAATATTAAAAGGTATAGTGTGAATATGACTTGAGTAATGATATTCCCGCCAAACTGCTTAGACAGTTTAGTGATTATGTGAGTGTTCGCTATATTTTGAAATATTTTATTCACCAACTACAAACGAATGAGGTCACTAGTGAACACTTATGGACATTGGAGTTTGTGCTTCCTCTATTGGTTGTCTCCCTTATTATTTTAGGACTTTTATGAGAAAAGAGCCTTCTATCTCATAGTACAATTGTTTGGATGTTTTGTGAGGCAGTTGAAGCAAACCACAGAAAACAAAATACTTATTTTAAGATTAATCAATATCACATTTTCAGTAGTAATCGACCTATATGCCTACCAAACGAAAAGCAATGTCTGTATTGACCTAAGAAATTTTGCTACTCAATTCTACTTGTTTTCTACGGTTTTACATAAGGGACTTTCTCCATCAAAGATCAGCAACGTATCCACGTGGAGTGGTAAGAATTTGGCTGTCAAATCATACTCCAATGTCTCCATTAATAGGAGATTAAAACATAGAATTTTTAATGACGACATGTCTGTTGAATTATTTTGTAAATATGAAATGAATTACCTGGTTGAGTTTATCACCAGTTTATGGGACATTTTTGAACACACGTGTGGAAGTTGTGAGGCTGTTTGCGATGAATATCTTGCTAATTTTATTTCTTTTCTGTTGACTGATGAAATTCTGGATGTCAATATTATTGTCTTTGGAGTAAATAGACTGACCACGTGTTTTCTCCAATTATTTTTGACCTCCGCAGAGACCTCAAAAAGGATTACCTTTGATGTTATTATGAATTTTGTAAACAGCCTTAAAACCACGGCCAATACTTCATCGAAGAAACTAGAGTCCTTCACACGTAGCTTAATCTCTTTGGAATTATCTCATAGTAGCCTTCTTATGGTTATCTTTTCTGTGATTCTTAGGATCTCATTGAGTATTTTTGGATCCGAATTGATGTTGAACCCTCCTACTTTATTCAAATGGCTCTCTCACCTATTGTTTCTCCTGTTGTCGTTCGATTTATTTTGTTCAAATTTAACAGTCACCTGTTACAAGTATTATGATTTTTCAATTGAAGGTCAAACGATCTGCTATTGATGGATTTATGAGACTCATCAAACTTGTGTTTGAAAGACATGTCAATTCAGAACAGAGATTTCAATTTACTGTCGTATTTGATAGGTATTTGTTTGATTAATGTGGGATAATTATGCTGTTGATGGATGAGATTATTGCAAACATCGACTGTGAATTGAGGACAGTTTTAATCAGCTTTGTAGACAACTCCCTCCGTCTTGGATATGTTGAGATTATAGCCACTCTTCTTTCACCACTACTTTTAATCGACACTGAGCGGTCTCTCAATTTTAATATTTGTAGTTACTGTCAGGTTGAACAAATGGAAGACGAGTTTATAAGCAACGAATCTGTGGTTGGAAGCGAAAACTACGCCATGAATTGTGATATTCTCCGCGAGGTTGCTACCTCTACCATGGTGGATGTATAGTATGATTATTTAGAGCACTGAAAAAGATGACATTATCAATGGAATTATCGACGATATCATTGAGAATTGTATTAACGAGGTATTCGAATCTGAATGCTTCACAATACCACTATCTATAGAGGACTCTTCTCATCAAAAATTGGAGGGATCCAATCCACTCATTATATCTCCAAAGTTGTACAAATTCTTGTAAGATGATGAGTTTATATGTAGATATGACTTTGCACGCGTGCAGCAGACCTTTCGACGTCTCTTAGTCTGCCTTCAATCGCTTAAAATTAGCACTGTTAGTGTGCTTTATAGTTCTAACTTTAACGTACTCCTCCACGAAGAGTCTAATGTCTTCGAAATTCTAGGAATTTCTGATTTGAGGTAATATTTTGGCCTTTTTTAGGTCCCTCACATTCCTAGAAGCCATGGTTGAGCTTATGATGTCTTATATTTACTCTGATTATTCCGAATGTGGCGAAAATGACAGAATTAATAATATAAAGGTACAAATGTCGGCCGCATTTTGTCTGAGAACTGTCCTTTTGCTGTTTAAGCGAATTATTGATGACAATTTGTCCCCAGATCTTACATTTTTGCAGCGAGTCGAAGAATTTTCTCAACTCTGAAGGTTCCTCGTAGTTTGATATCCTTAGATTGACTTTGTGATAAGTGAGCGTATTTCCTTTCTCGTAAAGTCGTCTTCATTCTCTCCATTGGAGGTTACTCATCATCGGACTCATTTGGAACTCTACGAGGCGATAGTCAGTCTTAAAAATTCATTTTCGAATCTACATTTGTCGAGTAATATTCGTGCTGATTTGAGATTTCATCGTTCTGAGTCGATTTCATGCCATAGAGTTTACAAGTCACTTTGAATCTCTTCCGAGTACTGTATTAGATGTTATAATTGTAGCCTAATGACGAGTTATTCGACTGTTGGATGCATTTTCTGGTGTTTATGAGTAATGTTAACCCCCTATTAAACGCCATAATAAGTCCACGTGCCATTTCTGTCATTTGCAACCAGATTAAGTATATTTGTGATCAAGTTGGCTCTCAATTGTATATTTTTGTAATATTCTAGAACGAGTGCTGTAAATTCTGTAAGTATAAGGAACTTTTTAACGTATCTACAGATATTCTGTAGACAGACAGTCCATTTGGAACCTACTTCCTGTCAGTGTTCCTCAATTATGAAACAGGCAAGCCCTTCTTGGGATAAGTTTGTCACTCTGATGAACCCAGTAAACTGGATTTACAAGGTTTTTGTGCATTTTTAAGTTCAGTCCAAGAAAAACAGCTACGAATTTAACTGTTGTCCTCATGTGACTTCCAAGATGAAGGCTATCGAAGAACTACCGATTGTTCTGGACTGTTGCTCCTCTGTGTTGTCTCTCAAAGTGTCCAGATCTGATCAAATTGAACAAAAAGTCATCGAATTTACAGAAACATTCCACAATGTTGTTTTCCTTATTATCTCAGATCAAAGAAGTCGCCGGGGTATTTTTGTGGACATATTAATGCACATTCCACGTGAGGTTATTACAACCACAATAATGATGTGGAAGAACTGTTCATCTCCGAATGAGCTGGATAAAATTATTAAGCTGTATCATTTCGTTTCTTCAACCTCTTTTTCATTGAAAACTGATGTGGTAGTTGGTTCTTTCACAACGTTCGTACGTGAACTTGTAATGATTCCCGGGACATCAGTATTTTATGAATCTGACGTTTTAGATTATAGGCGATGTTGGGATGCTGAGTGTTTGTGTCGACTTTATGAACAAATTCTTCAAAGGGACTGATGATACTTCTTTGATATCAGCGGCTGGTCAAGTGGTAGAATTTCTCCGCCTGTTTTCTAATTCCGATTCGTATACTCCCACCTCGAGTTCGCCACAAAAATGCAAACTGGGACTCATTTTCTCTCTTCATTCCTTTTTTACTGATTTTGTTCGGCGAATTCTGATCTCCTCTCGCTCTTCCCTAATTGACAAACGGCTCATTTCTCGACTTCAGGACTTTTACCAAAGATCTCTCTATAAGGCCCTATCCGGTATTCTGGTCTCGAATTGTCTCCGATTTACAAATTACGTCTTTAAAACATACAGTTTGTTAAAGCCCGAGGATTTCACTGGTATTCTCTTTAGTAATTTCAAGAAGGGTCTATAAATGCGATATCAATATGCGAGAGAGTGTTGTCTGTGATGTGCAGAGAGTTAGTGGTTGTCCTCGATTACTTGTTCTTGGCTAGAAATACTGATCGAGCTATAAATATTACTTCTGAACTTATCACATTCGTTGTCCCTTTTATATATTCTCCTCAGTAAGAGGTTTCAATAATTCGTAGGGAATATATATCGTGTCGTGTGGCCTCTGTCAGATTATTATCTCAAGTTTGTATGTACCAACCTTTAAAGAGAGGATGGAAGAAGCAGATTGTTGGTATTTTTATGGATTCTGGATTTGCTACCTTGGATGATCTAACAATGTCTCATTTTCTGTCTATTGCTGACAATCTGGCTCTGAATGATAATTCTGTCATAAGAGATCTTATTGGTATTGGTTTTCTTATTTTAGACCGTGCTCTTCCTTGGGGATATCAGAACACTGTGAATTTGTTTGTCAATCACGACATTGACTCAAAAAATGCTTCAAATGCTGTCCAAATGTTGTTTAGAATCAGTTTTCTTATATTTGCTGCTGAAAATAACCAGTTTTCATGTTTCATACCAGAGTTTCAAAGTTTGGCGAATTTTGAATTTAGAACGCCTCCACGAGGTTTTTGGCATAACTTCAGGTCCTACATTACAAATCCAATCGGCCGCATTCCTCCTCATTAGAACTCTCTTACTTAAAATCTCGTCTCAATATCTCACGATTATGTTGAATCTCGCTCTCTTTGAATCGGTTTGTGATTATTTGTTATATTCATATAGAAAAGAGTTATTTCAGATGTCGTTTTCGGCGAAAATGAAATAGTCGATTTTTCTGTTGAAAAGTCTTATCAGATATTGAATGCCTGCAAACTTTTGAATACGATTTACTTGCTTCCCCATCCAAATCGGCCGAATTTTCAGTATTCTAATGGTCTATTGTTTCAGGTTCAAACATATATTTGATGGACTGTTTTTAAGTAAAAGTGGTAATGTCCATTCTCCGGAGTGTGATAAACGAACGTTGCCTTTGTTGAAACTGAACAAAATCAAAAATATTGATGATTTATCGGAATTTTTAAATGTGATGGGTGGTGAACATCCACGGGGAGGAAATGATTTTTGGTTATTTTATAAAGAAGAATGTCTAATGAAGGATTTATTATTGATTTTGAAAGCTGATTTGTTAGCATTTCAATTATAATTTTATTAATTATTTATTGATATTTATTGTATTTAAATTATGTGTAATAAATTTGTCTTTAAATTTATTTAAAAAATTGTTTTTATTCCAACTATATTTTAAATGTCCACGGTAGAAATGGATCCCACGGTAGAAACCGCCGTAACATCCCCGGAGAGGCATTAATACAATTTTGCACGGCATTCAACCTACTCATATGCAACACTTGTTTCAAGCACCCGGCAAGACACAGGACCACGTGGGTTGGTACCAGAAAAGGCAAATCTGGAAACACAGTCAATATATACAATCAGATCGACTATATTATCTGCAAGCAACATCAGAAGGCCCTCCTACAGGACTCGAGATCTTACGGTGGACTTGAAACAAGTAGCGATCATAAACTTGTGGTCGCCCGGCTAGTACTTAAAAGAATCCATGGAATACACGGGAAACACAAAGGCCTTACCTCAGTACGTTTCGACACTGAGAGGTTACGCTACGAAGAATCCACCAAATGTCGTTATAGTGCAGTTCTGAGAGATAGCATCAACAGTATTAACCAAAATCAGCCGACAAACAGCTTATGGGATGAAATAGTGGTTGCTATCCAAAACACAGCCTTTAGTGTGCTTGGTCACATCACCAAATCTCGTCACAAACAATGTAATCCGGATATCGGACAACTCTCTGTAACACAGAAAGAGCTCAGACTCCGGATGGAAAACACAAACGCTCCGGAAGATATCAAAGTACTGCGCACCCAGAGAGGGAGAGTCTTAACGAAGATCAAACAAATACAAAGATTCCTTGCCAAAAATGAAGCTGAGGAGAAAATCTCAGACATATTAAAGTACAAGAACGGACCAAGAATGTTCAAAGCAATCCGGCTTCTTAGCAGAGAAAACTGTCCAATTTCGTTAACTGTCCATGACAACCTTGGTCACGACGTTATCGGGACCATTAACAAAGCAAACGTTCTGGCATCCCATTTTGACCTTATGTTCAACAAACAGGACGCGGCTGACCAAGCAATGAAATCTCGGAAGTCTTACAAGTACACTCTAACTAGCCCTATTACCATATCCGAAACTCAACAAGCTATTAAAAAATTAAATACCGGAAGATCTGCCGGACCAGACTTCATTACTGCAGAACTTTTACAATACGGCCCGGAGGAGCTAATTGAAATGATTACTAACATTTTCAACCGGTCTCTCGAGGGTGCAGATGAACTGGAACTGGGAAAAGGGTGGCTAATTCCACTACAAAAACCGGGAAAAAGTAAAGGCCCCCCTCACAACTTCAGACCTATTATACTCCTAACCTCCATACGAAAAACATTATCCCTCATTGCTTTAAACCGAATAAAGGAGAGGGTGAACATATTTCTTTCGGACGGCCAAAGTGGATTCCGGACGGGCAGGTCCACGGCTGACGTGGTATGGGGGCACAGGTGGTATTGTGCCCTGTGCCAAAAATACAAAAAATCTATTGAGATACTTGGTATCGACATGTCCCGTGCGTTCGACTCGGTGGACCGTGGAAAACTTATGGAAGTGTTGGAGAGTTTTCTACTGCCTGACGATGTCAAAATAATACACTTACTCATGCGGAACACTCAACTTGCCGTCAAAATTGGTGACTCTACCTCTAACTTTTTTTCGACCTCACGTGGAGTTCCACAGGGGGACTCACTATCCCCGGTCCTCTTTATTGTCTACCTTGAGGCCGCACTAAGAGAGTTCAGACCCCTGGTTGGCAACAATTATAACGAGATAATCTACGCGGACGACCTGGACTTTGTTTCTGAGGATATTCAAGTACTTCAACACATGCTTAACGTTCTTCCACACGTATTCTCGAAATGGTTCTTAACCGTTAACACCGATAAAACAGAGTTCACAACACTTACACGCAATGATCGAAGATCGGACGAGTCTTGGAGAAAGCAAAAGAAGGTGGGTTCGCTTCTCGGGGACTCAGAAGATGTTTCTCGGAGGAAAATCCTCGCAATGTGTGCACTAAAGAAAGTATCGAATATGTGGGGTCATAAGAAGAGGATGGGATTAAACACCAAACTCAGAATATATAAGGCTTTTGTCATCCCCGTCCTGACCTACAATTCAGGCACTTGGGGAATCTCTAAACAAGAGATGGACCGTCTTGACGCTTTCCACAGGACACAATTGAAATCAGTAATCAAGATCAAGTGGCCTAAGAAGATCTCAAACAATGACCTCTACTCGAAGTGCAAATCTGGTATACTATCCGAGGAGATCTTCAGATCAAGATGGAGTCTCTTTGGACATATCTTACGTCTAAATGCTCAAGTACCCGCGAATATCGCCATGGAAAACTACCTAATGCATACGGGAGCCGGTTTCCGTGGAAGACCAAGAGTCACACTCCCAACTATTTTGAATGGAGACCTGTCGGCTGTGGGACTGAAGCTCACTTCCGCAGACGACCTAGATACCTTAAGGGAACTGGCACGAAGTAGAGGGTCCTGGAAAAGGCTGATAGAGAGGATGGCTAGAAATACGGCACAAGGGAGGCTTGATTAATTTTATGACTTCTCGGGAGTGCTTTAAATATAATAATAATAATATTTTAAATCGACTGCGTGCAACCGTGGAGGATGGAAGAGGCTAACTAATAACATTGTTTCTTGTATTGCACATGCTTTGCTATAACTATTATGGCAAGGCGATAAGTGCTGTAATAATAGTAATAATATTTTAAATGTCCACGTATGTTGACTCCCTTTTTCCTACATTGTTGTAATGCGGTCAACGCATTATACATTGCAGAAAAGGCGGAGATGTTCCGCAATTTTGTCGTCAATGTAACTGGAGGTGCAGGTAATATGTCACTGATTTTTTCAAGTCATTAGGACGTCTAGAAACACTTAAGTCATTGCATCCGTGGAACCCAGTGGTTCTTCATGTTGATCTCCGTTGTTATTGAGAGGCGCAATTTTGCATCAATTCAGTATTTTTATCACCAACATATGTGGAAACATATAGAGTTATATTTCCACACGTGTGGCTCCCAAAACGATTATTTACCTGCCTCTTCCAACTCCTCCTGTTGCATGCGAGCTCTTTAGCACGTCCAAATAATTTGTCGTTAAGTTGACGTTTAATAGGCTTCAGATCGTTGTTCAACACCCGTGGCGACCATGGTATTTCTTTCCGTCCGACACGAATTAATCTTCCTTAATTAGCAGTGGTTGTTCAGTCGAGGTGTAACATGTGTCCAAAAAGTTTATATCTGGATTCAACGATTTCTAGGCCCCACGTCCCTCTGAACATCCTCCATTTAGTGCACTCTATTGTTAATCCATGTTATTCATGAATTATTTCTAGTTGTTTTCGATGAAGGTGTGATGGCTTTTGTATATATATTTTTATATGTTGGATGGATGTCAAGTGTTACACTAAGAATTTTGTGAAAATTTTGATAGCGGAATAGGTTACTCGGAAGTGAAAAATTTTGGGTGTATATTGGATATACGGTAGCCGCCCTGTCCTGACTGCGTGACTATTCCCTTTCAGAGTGACGAGCAAGATTTGCTCAAATATCCAGCAGCGTTCACGGAGATCTCCTGTTCATGTAGAAATCCGATTCCCTTGACGACCCAGGAATTCCAACTTCAATAGTGCAGAGGAACCTGACGTTTCAATATTGGATTTTTATCACAAGATTGTAGATTTTAAGGGAGAAGTCTTCAATTTATTGTCAGATATCCAATCATTAAGCTTGTTAAAGCAAATTTTCATTGAATTTACGTTAGGTAATTTTTATTTTTGCTGTGTTATCAAATCGTCTGCAAGAATGTTATTTTCATTTGGTCGAGGAATATTATTATAAGCAACTATCGTAGAAACATATTTCCACACGTGCGGCATTTAAAGCGATTTTTCGGATCAATCTCGTCCATCCTCCCCTGCTACACGCTAAACTTCTCATAGCATTCAGATCCTCCCCACTTACGAGCCTACGGTTGATTGCCTTGAGATCCTCATCCAGCACCCCGGTAGCGTAGTACGTGGGCGCCCCCGATATTTTTTCCACTTGCAGCGAAATATTCCTCTATTGCCAAATTTGCATGTGATGTGGGTCCATCCGTAGGACGTGTCCAAACAGTCTCCATCGGGCCTCCACCACATCCCAAGTCATAGGTCGCGTTGAGCACTTTCGGTACAGTGCCTCATTATTGATCCGTGTCGGCCATATCAAAGAATATCACTCATGAATAAATTAAATAGTGAAAGGGAGAGAGCTGAACCTTGTGGGACTCCGTTTTAAAGTATCTACAACGTAGAATTTTCGAATGAAATTGCAAATCCATTTTGTATTTTGGGAGATTTCTACACGTTTTTTTTATTTTCGAATATGGTAGACTGATTTTTGCATAGTGATTGATATGTCCCTGATACTAAGTATCTTCCTTTTGTAAGCGCCTTTCCCAATACAAGTGGGGATCTAGAGTTAGAAAGTCATCCATAATCTTCCAAATTTTACCATGTTTTCCACGAGCAGTCCACCTTGTGAGAGACCGTCATGTGCTCGTAAGCGGCAACGACATAATGAATTGAGCTGTGATTGCAGTAAAACTTTTTTTCTAAGAAAATGGTAAAGGATTTTTTGTAGGATTCCTGCTATCCAAAAAGATGACATAATTGATGAATTTTTACGTAGAACTCGTTTGTCTCTGAAATAAGATATTTCAGTTTATGAGTTTTCCAGAGTCGATTGCATGGTAGAAACCTCTGATTTGGACTTCGTCAAACTCTTCAACTTGGCTTAGATTTCATGGTGTGGAACTTGTTATTAGGGTCATCTGCCTCGAGGTATTCTTCTGAATCTTGCCTGAGCAGTTCGAAAACTTGAGAATCACCTCTTGATTCACTTGATTATCTGCAGAGGTATTGGGTTAGTTCGGGAATCGAAATTAATCTAGGAGATTGAATTGCCAGACTGTTTCCGAGATACGCTCTCGAAGCTATCCATTCTCACATAGATCCTTGGGGACCTTTTGTATCATTGAGGCGAGCCGAATGACTAGATCGTCTGCTTGTGAGCCAAGGATTCCTGATTTCTCAACAGCAAATGGGACAAACAAGTGATCTCCGAAATGCCTCGTACTTCCTTCTCTCGGTTTGTTTAGAAGCATGACCTGGTTCCAAGGCGGAAGCAGCCAAATTTTTCCCCGTATCAACACACGTAGCGTCCCAAACCAAGTTCAGACCATCAGCAAAAGGGAGTTTTGTCATCCCGGGGAGGTTGCCATCTCCCCTGGTGAGACCAGTCGCCTCCATTCAAATATTGACCTAAAAATTGACTTACCTACCTGACTATTTCATTTTGGTGGATTACCCTGCAACTAACCATTAAAATTCCATCTTCATCAGAACTCACAATTATTTTTTCACTTCAATTATAGACTAATCAAGCCAATTTTCTCATCTGTTTAGGGTTAAACCTGAAAGATATTTCAACAACTTTTCCCCCTACCATGACTTGTTTTTGATTACGGCTGCCTTCGTGGAAGAAATAGGTAAATCGATATCTTTAAAAAAATTCTGATTTTTAGGTAACAGTTGTAGAGAAGACTTAGAATTGGACATTGCTATTTCTAGGCGTTATGAAAACCGTCTCCGTTCGCTGAAGCCTATGAATTGCATTCCAGATTTTGTTGGCGATTCCTTTATCCATTCATCACAAGCTCCATAGGTTTCGAAGACGATTAGGAGCATACGATCTCCTAAGGTTTAGTATTTTTTTTCTCCGTTCACGGATTGGTGAAGGAGTGAATAAGACAATACGCGTTACATCATACACGAGAAATCTTCTATGAGAGAATAGAAAATGGTGGTTAGATCAGGGAAAGAAACCCAGCTGACTAGACCATGTTTGATGATCTCGCTGAGGACCAATTTTTTTGGAACTTCCTGGCGCTCTTTCTTCGGGAAAGAGGATGGATCCCGATCAGGCATCACCTCACATATAAAGTTAGAAAAACATTGAGGTGTTCAGAGTTAGGCAAGGCTCTCCAGTGGAAGTAATAGTCTTCTTAGATTCTCAAACGGATTGTTCGATTGCCGCCCATAGTGCAGTTGTCAGTGTACCACACGTTCAGAAGCGTAGAACAACATTCCATGAAATGGTTGATTCCGAAGGTGAACAGAACTTTTCCCAGTTAAGCGTAACAAATTTTGGAAACTTTGATTCTTGTTTCTCACAGTCTGGCATGTAGGGATGTTATTTGTAGCAAACCATTATGGTCCCGGAATAAAATTTTGGTATACTCCTTTTCACAAAAGATGTAAGTGATTTCTCATCTTCCCCTCTCGCTGAGGGTATGTAATGCGTTGATGAGGCGAAGTAAAATAGTAGGCCCAATATTTTTGGACGCCGGAAGAGACTGCCTTCTTAATAAACTCGTAACATTAACATTTTTTGTTAAAGACCAAGACATAGCGATAGTTATGGGGGATTAATTTATTAAAAATCCTGCCGTGAGGCCTGGATTCTTTCGCATTTTTACCCCCTTTAGCTTCATAGTATCTTCTAATGAACATTTCATCCACTTTGGTCCTCAGGAGAAAACCCTCAATCCGTTCCACTACCACGCTCCTTACTGACTTGATCAGGGTTTCCACTCGTATGATCAGTCTGCAACCTATATGCGTTGAACCTTCAACCGAAATTTACAGCAGGGAGATTTGAACCTGGAACTATCTTGATTTTGTCCGGCACTTTTTACACTGTGCAGGTTTGAAATAAGCTCCAGTAGACTCTGATGATCACTTGTTGGGGGTAAATGTGGAGAAAGTCGTATTTACTGGTAGGAGACATGATTGGTAATACCATTTCTTGCTTTCGACATCTTTTCTTGAGTCTCTCCAAACACGAGGTTCACAAGAAAATCCATATTAAACGGGCAATAAAACAACCGCAAATAAAATTAATCATGAAAATCTAAAGACAAAAAAGTTAGGCACCCCCACATTGGAGACCACTTAAATTTTGCGAGAAAAAAAAACAAAAAACTCAAAAAATTTGCCTCGTACACAAAAAAACTTGACAGGAAACGATGCTACGAAACTGCAACACATAAGTTGAGCCTGCAATGTTATACAACCTGAGTACTTGGGTCTGCAAGTAGACGAAGCCAAAAAACTAAACTCTTTTCACCTCACACAACTAAGAAAAACAATGACCTGCACAGGGCGTTCCCGAATATGTATGTGTAATGAACGAAACAGCTAAAATTGGCCATGGAAGACTTCTTCGACGCTCCCCGATCCCGTGAACGGCTAATAACTACCCCATTGATGGTCATAGACAAGGCCCCCAAAGATTGGGAGGCTTTTCAGAGAGAGAACCTAGATAAACTAAAGGGAACTTGCCCCTACAAGCGGAGAAGAATGACGTTTTGTTAGTTTCTCGAATTTCTCATAGCGACAATAATAATAACACCAGAGACCGTGGTTACACACAAACTAATCACGTGATCCCAGCACGCTCTAGAGGGGACCTCATCTTGGCCCAATGCTTCTCCCTCGACACCACACAAGCACGTATCGGTCGAATGACTTGACCTTCGCAGTCACGACGGCGCGTTCCATGGTTCATTCATATCAAGGCTTCAAAAGGTATTTGTGGCTGGAACTCTCCAGAAATCCAGCGTTCCGTGATTTTGGAGGCTCTTTTCCGGCTAGCCTCGATCTTCAAGACATTCGTCCAAGAGTAGCATATTCACACGTGGGTATGCTAATTGTGATATGATAAATATCTCAGCTGGATGTGTTTAAACTTGTTGAAATAGTAGACCTTAATGGAGAATCTCTCTGCCAGAATATCCTTTTTGAAAAATATTCTTTATGTTTTGCGGAATTTCATAAATCTTGTTGTCAAGTTTGTTAAGGTTTATAAGAGGGGGTTCACTTGTCTGAGATTAACTTTGAAGGATTCGAATGTAGGCTTTTTCTTAAAGTGAATTAATAATAACAAATGTCAATGAATAATCACAATTAGATCTTTAAATTAATATTGACTATAAAAAATTTAAATAATATTATTTACTTTTTTGTTATAAATAGTTAGAATTAATTTAATTATTGGTTACAATAATGTCTGAGTCTAGCGACAATCAGGGTAATCATTATAACCAATCACAGGACTCGTAGTAAACGAGCCAACGGATTGTAGAGAGGTAGTCAATGACCTGGAGGATTCTAGGTCCTTGCCTACTATATCGGAAGACGATAAGAAGGCTACTTTTAACGAAAGATCAGTGACAGAGCGTAAATGGTTATTAAATTAATAGCAATTGATACAAGACCACCCACGTGGATGGATGACAATGCCACCACAATCTGCATTCTTTGTGGTAAAGAGTTTACCTTTATTCGTCGTCGACATCACTGCAGATGTTGCGGGAAGGTTGGGAGATAATTTATTTAAGGTTTATTGTTCTGACTGTTGCTCCCAGTATACCAAACTCAGATATATAGACAACACTTCAGCACGTGTCTGCTCTATCTGCTACACAACTCTAACTTGTTACTGATAATTTTAATCTCTAGTAAAAGGCGGCTTTTCTTTCTCTGTATCGGAGCAACTACAGAAGCTCCCATCTTCTGGGGGACTATTAAGTTATTACGTAATTTCTACTTCCTAGAAAAGGATAAAGTTTCTAGTCAACGGCGGAGAGTTTCATTTTCAGAGAATTTGGAGACCTATAAACCTGTCTCTTTTCAAAATTCCTCAAATGATCTATTCACAGTGGTTGATGGTATTTGCGGTTTTTTTGATTTGAGGTGATTACAAGCAACACAAAGTCAGGATCAATGACGTCATCGATGGTTTCGACTTCTTTTATCTCTAGAGGTAAAAAATATGGGGAGTTCTTACCTTCTGTCCATTTCCCACCATGTCAATGTTAGAGTATCCAGTTATACTCCTCCAACAAGTATATTTTGGGGATGACCATGCTAAGTTCTCCCCTGGATTCTCAACATGACTTTTTTTTCGTTTGTAACTGAAGGATTCTATTTTCACAGTCATCCCGAAATTGTGTTAGTCGTTACTACTCAGAACAGAGCTCGAATAAACAATTCTGAGCTGGTCACGTGGATTATCAGAGTTTTGCAACAAATATGTATTTCAGTGGAGTCTGGTTTGTCAAATAATGTAATTAACAGGAAATAGTATAGCCAAGTATGGCGTTGTGGTTTCCAAGAGTCTCGGGAACAGTTCGAAGGATTATGCCTTTATGTTTGTGAACCAGACCTTTCAAAATATCAATGTGGGTCAGTCTTCAACGTTGGAGACACTTTTTGGAATATATATCGCCATGGATGAGATTGAAATGGCTAAATTGATCCCCGTAGATTTCTTTTAAGGTTGTACGACAAATATAGAACAGATTTTGAAAACTGTACTTACTTCATTAACCATTAGGTTACCCATGTCCCCTCTTTTCATTTGTTGGTCGTAGCTCTCTTACAAATTTTTGTGATGTAAATGAAAGTGTGATATCTCTATATACGGGGGGAGGTGAGACAGTCCCTACTGTCCAAGATTTGGTGATAAAAAGGAGTTCTGAAGGATTCGAGATTATTTTCCCTAAGGACAAGTCTAAAGTAAGGACTAAATTGATCCCAGCAAGTGGAAAACTGTCTTGACTGCTGTGTGGGGTCCACGGTGTTCCTAGCTTCTGGCTCATTTGCTGATCAGGGAAATTCTTACTCCATCTACACTCAATCAGATCCAAATTCTTCGAGTTCCGGTGATGTGGTCTACACTTTTGTGATTTTCTGCACCGAACCTGGAAAAGAGAGAAATTCCTTCAAAGAGGTCGAGGATGGAGTGATGTTTTACCTTGATTGTGACACGTTTTCTATTCTTCTGAAGGTATTCCATTAAATATTTCAAAGACTCTCCGAAACTTCGAGAAGTTTAGTTTCAAGTTGTCCTGTGAGAATTTTGAACATGTGGAAGTCAATTGGAGTTGCGAGAAAACCGCAAAGTTGAGGTAAGATCTTAAATCACCGCAGACAACGAACGAGCATAATCGATGGTTCTGTTATGAATTGTAAAAGTAGCATATTCACACGTGGGTATGCTAATTGTGATATGATAAATATCTCAGCTGGATATGTGTTTAAACTTGTTGAAATAGTGGACCTTAATGGAGACTCTCTCTGCCAGAATATCCTTTTGAAAAACATTCTTTATGTTTTGCGGAATTTCATAAATCTTGTTGTCAAGTTTGTTAAGGTTTATAAGAGGGGGTTCACTTCTCTGAGATTAACTTTGAAGGATTCTAATGTAGGCTTTTTCTTTACTACAGATATCCTATGAAATTGGGGGGCTGCACGAGGGCGTGTTGAATTCGCAGTCAGCTATCCACGATGTTCTCCTTCAAACCATTGTCGGAAAATTCCCTAATTTAGATTATGTTGAGGACTCTCAAAATCAAAATTTACCTATTAACGTTGATATTGAAGCTATTTTTTTCACGAGTCATTCTTAGTTACTTTTACTAATATATTCATTTTTGCTTAAATTATTTAATTGTTTTTTTACCGCTAATATTTTATCTGAATTGTTTAGGTTTGAAAACATCCTTTGTTAATCCCCGTGATGCCACGTGGCTGCTTGGTTGAGATTCCTCTGATGGCGTCATTGGATCCACCTTACTCAGGAGGCGCCCAGTGTCGTGCCGACATTTAAAGGGATCCATCTATTCATTCCACATGGAGAAAATTTTGTTTCTGGAATCGATCTCACCTTCCATGACAACATCCTCTGGATCAATGTGCTTGGGTGAAGGTTTTGCTGGAGCGCGTCAGGATCAAGAAATTAGTTAGTTTGATTTTACCGTTGGTCTTTGGAATAATTTAATTAAATAAAAATACTTTGGAAACACATATGCTGGATTCGTTCTATAGGAGTTTTGGACGCCACCGGACACCCATCCATGCTCAAACCAGTCGGTCTTTGCAGACGTGATGGAAAACGACCAGGTGGGATGAAAGTCTTCCCTTTTGAAGCTGGGAAACCTTTTGCCTAGAACGTCACCATACCGACACGTTTGTCCTTTGAAATGGGCAAATACACGGTCCTACCAAATGATTTTTTGTTTGTTCCACTTGCTGTTGAGCCGTCTGGCTCCCTGAGCCTCCGACGCTGGAATTTTTGAGTCGTTTAGGGAATCAGATTTATACACGATCAAGAGATTCCCGTGAGCGCTGCTGGTTATTTGAGCGAATCTAGCTCGCCATCCTAATTTTTTGAATGCCAGGGATTGGGCGTCTTCTGACTTAGGTGGATCCAATGACCATCCAACAGCTCTCTTGTCTTCTGGTCTAAAAGATTTCGTTCATGAGGTAGAAAGAAATTGACGGAAGAAGGTCTGACAGCCGTAGTTCAGACTTTGTGTACCGATTCCGGGCCAATAATTTACTTCACTGAGACAGTTTTTTAGGGAAAAGAATCCTACCATGCCAGACGATCTCTGTATACTTGTCTGTCCCGACCCTTTTCGAGAGGACGAATTTTCTGCCGATTTGCATAATCCCCTCCGTTTATTCCGAAAGGGTAGTAGTAGAGGACTTGAACCTTTTAACATAATCTGTAGGTCAGCCTCGTATACTTCTATCCGGGAGATTTTCTGGATCTTTTAAACACGTTGTTTTTATGGAAATGTTTCCGATATGGTCATAAACTTCTATTTTCTGCAAATTGCGTTGAGAAATAAAAATAGTGGAATTTTTATTATTGCAGTCGGCGACGTTAGCCTTAGTTTTCCGGTCAGATCAGTAATTGGGTATATTTCAACACACTTGTACCCTTTATAGCTGGACATGGGGGACAAACTGGGAAATACAAATAGAAATACATATAGTATGGAATTCTTAAAAATATCATCTGAAGTTGATGAGAACGTTTTTTTAAATTTGATTTGCTAAAAAACCAAAAATTTATACCTTTGTACATCCAACGTATTCGAGTCAACCCTTCTTGTTTTTTGAAATAAAATCATTTCTACCAAAACCGTACAGTAGGGCGACCAATTTGATCCCCTTCTTTTTTCATTAGCGATCGATAATTTTGTGCAAGATATTTATACTCTCTCAATTTATAGTACCTCGACGATTGTATCCTTGGAGGAAGCTATTGAAATTTATTTCCAAAGATTACAAAAACAAGAAATTATGTGATCCCGCGAATTTCAATAGGGCTCCCAGCTTGGCCCGGTGGTCTTCCCTCTGTCCAACACAAGCACGCAGTGGACGAGTGATCCTCTGGTATAGTTGACTTTGGCCTCCTTTACTTCTTAAAATAATCACGACTTTTGAGAATTGTCACATGATTGGACTTGCAGTTAACACAAAGGGATGTGAAGTGGGTAACTAGAGCATGGGTGCGGAATCTTCTTCAGAAAACAGAGAATATTGCCCCAAATATTCCGCTCTCTGGAATTTCTAATGTGGAATAAATAAAGGGAATCCTTGAGAGACAAAATAACGCTTCTGGGCAAGTTTCCCAACATATTATTACTTTTGGAAAGACATGTTGGACATTTTATGCTCAAAAACCGCCTTCTGTCTCCCAAATCATTTTCAACCTCTGAAATTCCCTCTATTATGATTAGGATCTTCTATATGACGGTGAAATTAGGTCAGCCTTTGAACTGATTTTGAAAATAAATTTTGACGATTATAAATGACTTCATCGACACATCCTGTTTGTTTTGGTAGGATGTTCTAACTATACCTTTGGACACCCCATTGAGCACATATTTGTTTTCTTTCAGTTTTGGTGGATACGGTCATTAATTCTTATTTGAGAGTTAACATATCTTTGCCACCATCAGAAACTGTGGATATATGGAAAAAGTTATCCCTTAATGATCCAGATGACCGCAAGCTATGGAAATATTCAAGAACTTATCTCTTAATGATCCATGTTGTCAGATGAACATGCGACTTCAAATATTGTTTTCTGCTAAGAACCGGGGTTGGTCAATCCCTAGGTTCGTACCTAGTCACTTTCTTAAGCGGCTGGACATATCTTGCATATGCCCTGAAACCGCATATACGCATCAATTATTTATATGCGATAGGCGTACCTCGCTCTATACAAAGATAGATTTTTTACTCCGGTTAGGACATTTTGATGGATTCAGCAGATATCAACCATTACTATAGAAAAAAGTATCCAGTTTCCACTATCACAGATACAGAATCCTGACGTCACACAAGTCCATCCTAAAGCAGCATGAAAGGTAGAAGTTGTCCATTCCCTGCATTTGTTTAAACCCCTCCAGTGGAGTGGGGATAGCAAATGATCCCTTTTCATGCCACCCTGTCACTTGGGGTCACCTAAAACAAGTGGATCACATGACGCCACTTTAGTTGAAAAGGGGAGAGGAAGAACAGATGAAACAAATAAAAATCTTGAATAAACTAGCCACATGGCACCACAATAACGCTGGCTTTTCATTAATTGAAACATTACGGAATTAATCCAAATATTTAACGGAATATTATAAATTGAATTTAATTTATTTATGTTTCGTTAAGAAATACGATCTTGTTGAAAGTGTGTCGCAAGGTAATACTTACCAGAGATTTCTGCGATGACTTCTACCCACCCTTTTAGTCGCATTTTAGAAAAGGCAATCATATAATTAGTGTAAGTTGGATGAAACCGTTCGATAATCTTTTATTAGACCTCTCATGAATATGAACAACATTTAGATTTCGAAATCAGTTGACGAAATCATTATACTGCTTTTTTTTATCAACCCAAAAAAACCAATAGTTAATCTCTTGAAGTTAATTAGGTGATCCCGAAAATCCTGATGAGCTTTCTCAGCTTTTCCCGATGTTGGACTTTTGACTCAACACAGTCACGGTACGGGCGGGGGACAGTGCTCATAAGAAGACCAACTGGGGTGATGTGCTTCTGGAAACTGCTTGACACAGGACGGTCTGTCGACTGCAGGTCTGTTGGAGGGTAAAGAAACTTGCCGTTTTGATTGATAAGGTGGTCAAAGGGACTAGGTAGAATATTGTTTAGCTTTGCGATGTGCATTATAATAGTCGCAGCTCGACATAGGGTGTTATCAACTTTAAGACGGTTGGTCCACGAGAGATTAATTCCCCATGCTGCACAACATAACTGATAGTCGGCTCGATAAATTGCTTAGAGAATAGAGAGCACACCAAATATGGTTTTGATTAAACCTTATAGCTGCAATTAAAAAAACAAAATTAGATTTAACAAAAATGTCAAAAATTAATTTTTAAATAGATTTAGTTTTAGTAATTTAAAAATAAAAAATTTAATTGCCTTATTGTGGTTTGTGGATTTCTAAATTTGTAGATCATGAGCGGATATTCCATTTCTAGAATGACTCCAAAGACTAAGAATCAAGACCTCAGCAATGCCTATGCTCCACCCGTTAACTTTCTTGAAGTTGAAGTCGTCAACCCCATAACACACACCAACAATAACACAGCTTACACAGACTATGAAGTTAGACTTAAGGTTTTTTTCCAAATTTAAACTATAGACGAATCTCCCTATTTTTGAGTGTACAGAGTCGGTTGTCCGCCGTCGGTATTCTGACTTTGAATGGCTGAGACAGCAGATTGCTAGAAATGTCAAAGTAAGGCTGATCTTTATTTCAGATTGTCCTTCCATTGTTCCCCAGCAAGCACATAATGCAGACTGTTTTCGGTACAGGCGGTGGTAAGTTTGACCCCGACTTTATCGAGGAAAGAAGAGTAGGACTGGAGAATTTCCTCTCAAAGTATCCGACATCTTAACTTGCAGGGTTGTAGGTCATCCTCTCGCGAACCAGTTGACTGCCGTCCACATGTTTCTTAAAGATCCCGTCTTAGATAGAAGTAGTTAACTTATGTGGACTTTATTTACAAATTATAAAATTCCCAATATTAACATTAAAAATCTTGCAAATATGGTTTAAATAATCCATCAGAGTAGTTTTTCTGAGAAGTCTCTTCAGTAGTTGTGTCCTCCATTCTTTTGTGGGTCATAAAATTATTAATAGCGGAAAAGTCAGTTCCTGGTGGATTGAAGTAGTTGAAGATGTTTGTTAGGAACATGTTCATTGCCAGTTGGTTTGGGGGAGTTGGGTATCCCACGGGGATGAATAGAGGGGTCACCTTTTCTCGTTTTCTTTTCATTCGTCTGTTCTGAAACCACACCTTATGTAAGAAACGTGCTGTACCTTCACTGTGTTTTCTTCTAGACCGAGTTTTCTGGCGATTTCAAGGCGTCGTGACTTTGAAATGTAGTTTTCCCGGTTAAATTCTGCCTCAAGTTGGCTGATTTGATTCTTGTCAAAGGCAGTTCTGATTCTTTTAGCTTAATAATAGTAATAAAATGATAACCACACGTGACTTCGAAATCATTGTCTTTTCCACCATGAGAAGAGTCCCTTGGAGTAGTGGATTGTGGGGACAAACAGGACTGGGTTGGAGAAGAATTAGTAGATTGATCCAAATTTTCCGTGATCTGTTGGCTAATTTTTTCAACAGGCGACGACACATTATTGCAGAAAATGCGTAATTAGTGAATTTATCAGAGTAATTTACGTATTTTGATGAGTTACTTTGATCACATTGAGAATTCAACGTTAAGACATTAAATCAAGTACAATTGCCAACTAATAGTATTGATGTTTTATTGCCGTGTGTGCTATCAGATTTCATCTCAATCATGCCGGCCTATTAAAAATTAATTTCATTTATAATTAGTTTTCCCTTCTTTGATTAAAGGCAATAATCTTAAGACTTTAAATAATTTTAATAATCTCAATTATACACTCCTTGCCAATAATTTATGTTTTTTACTATTAAAAAATAAACTTGATCTAGTCCGTCGGATCGGCTCAATGATCCAAAGGGTCACCAAGAATGAGACTAGATGGCTTCGAGAGCGTATCTCGATAGCTGTCGTCAGAGGAAACAGCATGGCCATTCAAGCTCCCTAACTTTTAATTTCTAGAACCTAATAAATAAAAATTAAGTTAGCAATCACTGACTTCCGCATAGTTGAGAACGCACTTGCCCCGACAATTTTCAAGGAAATGTGCTCAATGAACCAGCTCTTCGCGATCCGATTCTGTTTAGTCAGGTCAGTGACCTGCTTCCTATGATTCCTGACATTTCCACGGCGACTGGTTCAAAAATGAACTGTCCATCGAGACATTCGTATTTCTGATGTTTTTTGTTTAAAATAAATTTTATAATTATTATTCAATCAAGGTCACTGGTTTAATTTAATTCTTTTAACTTTTGAATCATCACATAAACAGTTTTCATAGTTAGATTAAACGGATGACTTATAAATTCAATTAGTAGAAAATAGACATTTTAGAGGGCTATGGTCGAAATCAATACATAACTAATATGACTTTAATAATTTAATCAGTCCATCAACCTCTTTGTTTTAATATCAATTAATATAATCAATTTAATTATGTATTTATGGTATTATAGGATCTGATAATCCGTGGACTTGGCCCGCCTTATAGTTCTCCTGTGCCATATCAGATGCACCTGACGGATCCCCTAAGGTGTTAACCAACTAACTGACGGATCCCGCTTTTGGGGGTTACGTTCCTGGTGGATTCCTTTACTTGAAAGGACCGCGCCTAAATAAATAATATATGGACTCATTTTATTCCTTATGTGATGACATGGGATTGCATCGTTACTAAGTTACTTGATGCAGTTGGGGGTAAATAAAAATATCCACTAATATACATAAGCAACTGTGGCCAAGAAAACCCTTTAGGTTCTACCGTATGAAAAAGGTCTCACGTGGATCTTTGGTGACCCTTTGTAACATTAAGAGATCCAAAAAACTAAATTGACAGCTTGTGAGTCGGATTCCTGACGTTTCAACAGCAAATGGGACAAACAAGTGATCCGCCGAAATGCGTCGGTACTTCATTCTCTTCTGATCCTCGGCTTACTTAGAAGCATGACCTGGGTCTGAGACTGAAGCTGCCAAAATTTTCTGAGAGTATGATCAACACACGTAGCGTCCCAAATCAGGTTCCGCATATATTTTGACTTTTGAGTACAAAATATGTTATATAAGATTGATTATTTCAGTGAACTCAAAAACTTAAACTAAAAAGGCTCCTTGAAAGTTTTTTTAAGTTCAAGGAGTGTTTTAACTGAATCAATTAGACTTTTACAAATTGACCCAATAATTTGCTTGCGTTTACGGCCAATTATTGGAAAACTAATCAAAATGTATTGATTGATATGTTTAATTTAGCAAACGTCACATAAAAAATGTGATTTTCTAACAAGAGATTAATTTAAAATAAATAATAAACACCAAGTGATTTAATTTAATTCCACGAGCACTTGAAACTCTTTATTTTTATATTTTCGGTTTTAATGATTTTTTACAACAAAAAATATTCGATATATTAAAACTCTAAAAATAGTTTAATAAATTTAAAAAAAATTGAATGGATAATGAACGTAGGTTTGGTCATGTTTTTATATGTCCTTAGCCAAAATTTACCCGTCGATTTTGGGTTTTTCAATTCCCCTTTTGACGGAGAATCTATGGAGGTACCAAATATCTTACCGCCTAAGATTCGTCGTCATCATCACAACGCCCTCGAGAGGAAACGGCGTGGAAACATTAAAGAGAGTTTTCAGGATCTCCGTGAAAGTATCCCTCAATCGGGAGACCGAGTATTTATTCATGTAATTTGTTAAGATGGCACGTGCTAAAATCCTAAACAAATCTTGTCAGTTTATAAACTACTTAGCCGACTCAACTCGAAGAATGGACCACACAATCGACGCCTACAAACAAAAGATAAGCTATATGACAGCTCAGGGTATCCCCTACCCAATCATTAATAGCTGAGAAACTTAAATCGAATAAATCACCTGAGATTGTCACTGAGTTGAAGAAGTTATGTTTGGAAGGAATGCAGGAAAATATCTCGGATTATTCAGACTTTGAAAACTCCCCAAAAATAAAGAAGGAGTATGAAGAGCTTCCAGTATCTCCGAGCATGACAACTTCCTCTGTAAACGATGACGATTTGACCGCATGTTTAATCCATTCCGTGAATGATATGATCGACGAGTATGTTTTTATAGACAGGAAACCGAATATTAATAGATAGCCTGATAATTTTTGGATTTGCTTTACTATGTCAGTGTAGATTACTTAGCAATTAAGCCATCTTCCATGTTCTGAGATTATTTTTTACTCCACGTCGGCATTTATTTTACATTTTTGTAGAACCAGTCCCTGGAAACCGCAATTTTACTGATTTTTGTTTAATCTGTAAGTCTACCACATTTTTTAATTTTAAACATTATAAAATATTACGTTTATTCTTATTAAAGAAAGTTGACGTCATTTATCGTCACTAGAATGGTCGTGTGTGTTGGCCATTCTCTTTGGTTTCGATATCAACACCACTACCTGGGTGAAAATTTTTTCCCGCTCTCAACCCTCTTCATATCCTTAGAGGAGTTATGGGATCCACCCATCATAGGAGACGCAGTGTCTGGCCAGCATCCAAAAGGAATCAATCTCTACTAGAGGGGTTCCCATAATGGTAGATACTTTCAAAGGATACGTCCTAATATACTAGAATCATATTAACTCATCTCATACGTACAGCTTCTGAAAGATAATCCTTCAAATTCCTTCAATTTTGTACTGGATAAGCTCGAACCCGGATCCTACGTACGCCCGACGCTTCTTTTCTCTGAACTTTATGATTCCAGTGTTTTCTGAATTCATCAATTTTTTCTCACGTGAAAAGGAAGGCAAGGACTTTCATTTATCATGAAGCTAGAGACATTGTGCCACCATTTCAACCCTCCGACCATTGAGCACTCGTAACTAGACACCAGTTTTCGACTTGCACGTGGACTCCACGTTTGTATTTATCAATAATGTGATTCTAAAGATTCCTGTTTATTCCTTTCTAGGTTTTTTTTCTGTGTGTGCTTGCGGTAAGAAATATTTATTATTCACAACATCATTATTGACAAGTTTTTAATAGATTAGCCATAATTTTTTATTGAAACATTTTTAGAGTAGTAACACTTATTAGTTATGGACACTTGATATTGGAGTTTAAGAGTCGCCGTAAAGTTCAAGTGGATGTTGAAAATATTATACACTTTTTTAAATAACCTCGAATGTACCTGAATGAGCTTTTAGCCAGTTTTCACTGTCTGAGTATGGCACATCCTTTCCAAGCATCACGTCTATTGATATTCACCATTTTGGGAACCCCTTCCTAGAACAGGTAGAAACGGGTACTTTCAGGTGCCCAGGAGGTACTGGGCGTCTCCTGAGTTAGGTGAATTTATACACTAAATAACCAAAATTAATTGAAGTTAACAGTAAAAAATAAATTAAAAATTGTTGACAAATAAAATTATATAAAAATTAGGATACTACGAATAAGCATTCGATAAGAAATTTAAATATTTTAAAATTGAAATACAGTTGTTTTTTTGTTTAATAAATTTTTCATTTAATGAAAAATACTTTTTAAAATACGGAAATAGTGGATAATCAATTCTCGGAATGCTGCGTAATAATTTATTAGAAATTAAAAAAGAGAAAATCGTTAATAACTGATTTTCTGATTAAATTAATAAAGAATCTTGATTTTTTTAATTTTATTAAATTGATTTTAATAATTTAACAAATTTATTCATTATTTATTTTAATGAACGCATTAAAAATGAAGAAAAGTTGCGTTCATTAAACATAAAAATAACTGTATATAGAATTTTATTTAATTTGTCGGTGATTTTTGGTTTTTAATTATGATGATCATTAAAAGACATTGGTTTGAATTACAATTTAAAATTGCGGGAAAAATATTCCAAAATCTATACATCAAAAGTGTGAATGTTTACTTAATTTTTTAGTTTGATCCAAAATAATAGTCAAATGGTCAAGTCGTCTTGTAGTCTCTTACCCAGAGCCAACTTCATCGCTGATCTTCTATACTTTTCTAATAATGATAGTATCTTGTCTTTTTTCATATAAAAGTGCCACCCCTCACGGCCGTATAACAATTTAAGAGAATAATCTTTATAAGTATGGAAAAGAACGTCTCAGTTACGCCCAGTTTACGCGTACAGAGAAGTTTTTTCTCCTCAGTTTAACATCCTTCAGAAATGAGCCTTCATAATCAATCGTAACACCCAGGTAGCGGAGCGAACGCACTCTTGGTACTCCAAGCGCGTAAGGCTGTCCATGGTGACTTCTGATGCTGTTGATTCTTAAGGAGTTCGACTTTTCCGTTGGGTGCTTTATTCCTCTCCGGTCACACCAGTCTCGGACGTAATTAATAAATTTCTTGAGCCTCCTCTCTGATAAGGTTGACTTGCCAGACATGTCCATTATAAGATATCATCCACATATATTATTAGTTTTGAATTCGGATCTGAAGGGATTGGGAAGTCGGACATGAATATGTTAAATAGTAATGAGCCTAGCATAGAGCCCTGCGGGACGGCTCAAGTGAGTGAAATATCTTTGGATAATTATGTATCCTCCGATACTCACATGAGAAATCCGTCCGGTAAGAAATTCCTTATCCATACAAATAGGTATCTTGGAATATCCGCAGACACGAGCCTTGATAAGAGGATTTCGTGCCACACACTATCGAAGACCTTGGATATATCCAAGCACACTACGTTTAATTGTCTCTTGTATTTTGTTCCTCTTGATATGCAGTCGGTGCAGGATTTTCCTGGTAATTGTTATGAGAAGAGACCATTCTCTTCTATATGCAGACACAGCCTCTTGAAGACCCCCATCTGAATTGTCCAATTTGTGGCCGGTTAATCTTTTGTAAATCTTCCAGAAGGAAGGATCTCTCTTCAATGGATATTTGGTTAATCTAAGTCGTTATTTAAACGTCATATGGTCCATCCGATCAACTCAACGTATTAACTTGGTTCTCAGCTGATTTATTTATTTAATCAATTCCAAGGTTATAGGCGAAATATTAATTCTTTTCTTACGGTTTCCATTGGAGAAGTTTTCCATATTACATTCGCCATTGTGGAAACCAAACAAACACATAATGTAGATTCGTTACTGCTGAGTAAGAAAGAAGGAGATCTTTATTTATTAACCCCAGGCTTACAATTTTTGGTAAGCCCAAGTAATTCAGTCCTAACTGTTTATCCAAGGAAGGAATCCAAGGAGAACGTCTGCTTGTGACGACCAGATCCGTCCTCCAATAGTCCATTACAGGATTCAATTTCAGAAGAGAGGTGGATAAATAGGTTCACTCTCTTCCATTTTCAACACATATTCTACCGTCGCAGACATCACTTCATTCTTAGGCGGATAATTTTCATAATGGTAATCTTCATCAGTAAAGTTAGTCAAGGAGAAGGTAGGAGGATCCCTTTCAACGGCTGTGTCGTGCGAGAAAGGACTTGTCCTTTCCTTTGTTGAAAATCAAATTGTCGGATTCGACCTGAACATCTTATTGGACCGAAAGTTAAAGAAAACTTTCGTTGTCTTGAATTACTGTCTTGGATTAGCGTAACTGTTCTTCTAAAATAAAGTACGAGTTCTGTCTATGCTGAGGTTCAAGTAAACATTACTGCTCCTCGGTGAAGCACTTAAAAATACGAATATATTGATTACACAATATGATTTATGGCCAATATATTGAACCATGAACTTATAAGATCCATTCATTTTCTGGACAAATTCCTTGATGGTCGAAGCTAGCAAAAAAGAGCTTCTAAAATAATGGACTTCTGGAAAGTTCTAGTCTCCAACGCCTCTGGAATCCTTGATGCGTAAGAATTGAAGAATCTTTGGAATTTTTTTCATTAACTGTTTCATTAAAGTTATAAATAATCAAAAAATCATTATTGTTGATGTCAATTTTAAAAAAATCAATAAAGGTCAAGTAGCAATTAACTTGATGAAACCGCACTTTTGTAAAGAGTCATACTAGCTATAGTTCCGCTCAGACAGGACACACGCTAAGTTAATAACAGTTGTCATAACTAATCGTAAAAGGAGAACCAAGGAATGCTCTTCACTTCTTTTTTTTGTTGTGTGAAAGTCCTTTCCCAGTAAAATAACTGTTCACTGATGACGGCGTCACTTGTTGCCAAAGCATCGTAGATGCGTGGAAGCTACAGAAGTGAGATTCGAACTAGGGGCCATCAGGCCTCTCACCAAGTACTCGTTACCTTGGCCAGATTTTTTTAGTTTCCTAATTTCTGTAAGTAACTGACTTTGAGGTTCCGTAACTCCTTTGATTAAGCAGTTGGATGTGTTTTCCGCTTTAAGGAAGAGCTTTTTCTGTTGGGTAGGTAGCTTCTCGATATCCTGGTCACACTAGCACATGTTTGATGGGAAACTTTAGACAACGCTTCTTGAATTATTCTCGAGAATATTCATAGTTTCTTTCCACAACGATTCTGGGAATATATTTTCAGGAAGACTTACATTTTAATCAATGCGGTCGCACACCATTTTTTGTGGATGCCATGTTACCTTTTAACGGAAAACATTTTATATGGAATTACTCTCTTCATCTGTCCATTGAATCCACTTTTCATGTTAAAACAAGTGACAACTATCTAGGATCGGAGTAAGTTTGATGTCCTTTATACAATCTTGAGTTGATAAGTAGTACCTTCTGACATCATCTCAAACCAAAGAATTTATCTGATTGTACATATAAACCCCCATGCTGATATATTAGCCCCATTTCATGTAATTGTGCTGGGTGCTTTAATTTCCCGTGAAGATTTCAGCCATGTATTTACAAGGAACCCCGGATATACCGGAAAGAGGTTAAAAGTTAATTAAACTTCAATTAAGGTATATCCAGCTCCAATGGTGAATGTGAGACGCATCCTTTCCAAGTATCATGCCTGTCCACATCTTCCATTATGTGAACCCCTTTGAGGAGTAGGTAAGAGGTAGATTATTTTTTCAGGCATTGGATATTTCTTGGGATAAGCGGATCAACTAAAGCCTCTTAGGATTTTAAAAAACGCACAGTATGGAATCTTTCAGCCATGTAGGATAAGGTGTGGGAACCAAACCCACAGCTAATCAACTCGAGCGACAGTACTAGGCATTATGCCATCTGGGAGGTCACCACCTCAACTAGAAAACAACACAAAATAAAATTTAAAAAAATTAATCATAAAATTAAAAAAATTAGTAATTTAAACTAATTTTTCTCGAAGTGACCGAAAAATGTCTATCCAGATTGAAGTACTCCCCCATTCTCTGCGACACAATCATTTTATCTAAATAAACAGAAAAATACTTTCCACGCTTAATTTAACACGTTTTTGTTGAATAGGCCCGACCATATAGTAAATCAATGTGTAGTTGCACAATCATGGTAAACAGAAAAAACAAAGTAATCCTTGTGACCCAACTGGGAAGAGACTTAGCCACAAAACAATTGTAATGACGACTCCACGTTGACATAAACGCTTGTACCTACTACATCAGTAAAACTAGTGACGTTATAATGGATATCCATACAATCACTAAATCTCATTTTTACCAATTCATTGTAATAATTCTTACAGGCGGAACATTTACTGCTGTTAATCGGGGACAAATCACCAGAAATATATTTCTGCAACCTCAAGATAGAACAATACTGCAGTTGAGGTTCCGTTCAAACAATTGGAGAGTTTTGTGGAAATATCAACGAACCTTTGGTACTCCGAAGACTGCATTCCCTTCTTGTTATAACAGGCTGAGTATATTTGATGGTCTTACCTTCACAGAACCCGTTTTTCCAGATACTGAAGATAGTGCTGCTGTCGGTATCAATGAAGTTGATATATATCCCCTTGTAGTATATGTTATCCATGCAGTTCTCCACTTCCTTAAATAAATATAATTATTTACGATTCTGCTTTGAAGATATTTTATATGGTTGTAGTAATCCCAACATTGAATACACACATTGAAAGGGCTAGAATTATAGCCCGAACAGTTGATCAAATACCCGTACTGTGTACTGTACTCCTTCACAATTTTAGAACAGGATATTTTCCATTTACCAGTTTCCCCACAAACGAGTGAATATAGAATTATTTCCAACATGACTATTTTGAATTTAAATTTTACTATTTAAAAATTAACTTTTTGTTTATAAAACGAAATAAAAAAATAAAATAATAATAATCAGACTCAAGTCTTTATTGGCACCAAAAACTAAAGATTTTCTGAGTCATTTATAACGCCCACTGAAGAAGTCTTTATCAAGTGACTGCTAAATTGAAATGTGCTTGCAATTGTAAAGAGGGGACTTGTCTTTCCACGGACTAAATCTAAAAGCTGCACAGTCAGGTCATCACTCAAACAATTAAATATATATGTCCCTTTTGGAGTTTGCGACATCTACTTCAAAGTTCAAGAAATTAAATTCAATCAGATGAAGAACTATGCGTTTTCTTTCGACACCGAGTAGCTCCCCCTCGCCATTTTCCTCTGAAAAAATCTAAAAAGAACCATAGCGGCGATTTCCAGCGCTTCTACAAAAAAATCGGGGGACCTATTGCGCGAAACGCGTGTCTATCGATATTAAAGAAAGTTTATTTTATAAGAAAATTGCCATCATTAGTGGAATGCTGAAAATAATAAGACTGCGTGTTTATCCGTACTATAATTTCTGAATTGGGTTATCGTAGTTTCTAATGGAACCACAAAATGAGGTAAAATTTTTTAATATGAATTAAAATGGGGATTAGTGGAATTAGTTCTAGAGTTATAAAAGTTCGAAAATTCACTTTAAATGACTGTTTTGAACAAGGACCATAGATCTATGTGTATGATACACAACGAGGCATCCTTTATGGGGGATTATCTATTCATCAGAACCTGCTAACCATGGAGACCTGCTGCGGTTATTGGTACATCAGATATTGCCATGCTTTGTGGATAAGACCTCGATGACCATTAACTTCTCTCGATGGCTAAACAATTTCTATCGACCTTTTAAAAGAAAACCATTCCCGAAATGATTACCGTGTTGGACTAAAACAAAAATGTCACCAAATAAAAAGCCAGCTCAGGATCATGAAAATAAACCCATTCCCTACTCACCTTGACTCAAACAGTCATTTCAAATGACTTCTCAACTTAGGACAGAACAACTCATGTACAACTATTGGTCACATGAAACCTTTCTCCACACAAACCCTCAAAATTCCTATTTGAGTAATTGCAACCACCACTAGAGAGCAGCTCCACCAGTACACACATTAAAGGTATTATGCTACCACTGCGTTCTCACCCTCGCCGTGGCCTCTCTTTAGAAAAACATTATAAAGAACCTTGTACTGTCACAGCAGTCCAATACAGCACCGTCTATTTCAAGGCCAATGAGTTCGACTGGTGTAGGGCGATTTTTGTCAAAAAAGTCAAAAATTGATATGTTCTTTAAAATTGTTTAAAACTTATAAAAATGTAGTTTTTAGTCAAAAATATGTCGCGTCCCTCCCGGGTTACCCATCCAGTGCTGGCTACATATCACCTGTCATTTCTTATCAAAATCAGAGAATTTACGAGATGTCATCTGTCATCAAATCAACACTAATTGGTTTCTAATCAAATAATTTATTTTTTTAAACTTTATATTTTCTTTACTCGATTCATGTTGACTATTGTCAATTCTCCTGATCCTGCCTTAATCTGTGAAAAAAATTAAATGATCCTCTATTCGGTTGTTTGACAAAATTTGAACAATTTTACTTGGCTCTTCATATGGAGATTCAAATCTGCTCAACTTTAGCGATGGATTAGTCCCATAATCCTTTAAAACTCGTATCTAAATTTATTCACTAAAAATACCTCATTTCCAATAAAAATCATATTTTGATTGATGAATGATCATTCTTTTGTTCAACCGCTTAAAATAGGCTGAATTTAGACTTTTTGGAGAAAAATTAAAATCAAAATGATCTGAATCTAAGTTTTCTAGCAGTCTTTATACAATAAATACCTGAAACATCTGAAATATGTTCCAACATTATCTTCTGATGATATTGGAAAACTTCATCCGAACTATAATTTTCTTGGAAATTAAAAAAATAAACATTTATACTCAGGAATGATTGTGTTTATTCCTGAAACTCCTCTCAGTTTTATAAATGGAGTTTCATTTGTGGAGGAATGGATCGTGGTGTTATATGTAAAAGGTGCTTCGTTTAATAATTTTTTTCCAATTTTTAGTTGATTTTTCATCCATTAACTTTGCAAGATTTCTTGTCAAAGTTTGGTTAATCTTTCTATGATCCCCTGAAACAAATTAAATATTATTTCATTACTTGTGATTGAGGATGATTTGGTCTTCTATAAATAAGCCTGATTTTATTTTTTATGCAGAAAGAGTCTAGATATTTGTTTTAAAACTCTGTTCCATTATCTGTTTGCAGAATCTCAAAAAGCCGATTTCAAAACAAATTTCTTCAAATGCTTCACAAATTTCTAAATTCCAATAAATTAAAAATATGCCTATTGCAGAGCACATGATGAATATTTATGAATAACGGCAAAAGATATTATATGTCCGACACAATTAAAAATGATCAAAGCCACATTAAGTATGACATTTGATAGTGACCTGATAGTGATTGATAGGTGACATGTAACCAGTGTGGGACGCGTCGCCACCACGGGACGCGACACACATCAATGTGAGAATTATTCACATCAAAGTGAGAATTATTTAAATTGACATTAAATAAATTTTAATCTTCGTAACTATAAATATTTAATCTTCGTAATTGTTAATGTCCCGAAATTTGTCTGATGAAAATAGGCGTTTTATTATTAATATGTATTCCAATGGATCCACAGCTAAGTCAATTAGCGAAAACCTATGTATCCCTGCGAAAACTGTCTATCGAATTATTAAAGACTTCAAAAAAATTGGGAAAATTGCAAGTAATCCAAAAAAATACAAAAATCACTAAAGAAATTTCTCTGTTTATAAAAATGAAATATCGGATTCGTGTGATATTTCTTGTAAAAAAATATCCTCGAAAATATTTGCTAAATTTGGTTTAACGATCAGAACATATGCGATCCATTATCATTTAGAAGGATTCAACTACTCTTTAAAAAAATTCAACTTCTTCTAGAACGAAGAATATCAAATGATTTGGATTCTTTACGTAGACAATATGCCAAAGAATTTATTGGCAAATTATCCACTACTCTAGAATAGAAAATTTTTTGTGGATAAAATTCGATTATTACTTTACAGCTTTTAGTTAGATTCAATGTATCAATGAGGAACAACTACGGGAAAGCAAAAAAGAGCCAAATACACACTCTTGTGGTTAAATCAATCAGATCAAGGAATATTAGTGTGTGCTGTGCAATTTCAAAGTCGGGGATCATATTTTACAAAATTTATGAAAGCCATATAGCACGGAAAGTTACATGGGATATATAAATGATCTTTTCCAATTTTCACTTGAACTTGTTGAAGATACTCCAAGGGTGATTTTTTTATAACGGGGTAACCATTCTGATACATAAAATATGGAGATAGCTTTTCCAAAACTGTTTTTTATTTGTTTACACCGAAAGAGTGGATCATCCTATTTAATGAGACGACGTAGGGAGTCGTGTGCCAAACTAGAAACACTTACAGACGGACACACAAATTTACTAATTTCTGTTCAAGAGAAGACTTCGCCAATTTTTCTTTAAGTGTCTCTTATTTCTCCAGAGGCCCTTATGCGTCTGGACTCCAGAATGCGGGAAAGCGGTCCCTTAAATACCGTCAGCCACTCTGTCCCATCTAACTAAGTGATCATAGACCGACAAAGGGGAGGTCGAAACAAGATGAAATGGGCATCTCGAACCGTACGATCACGCGCGGGCACAGGGGAGGAACACCGGGCCAAGATGAGATCTCTAATTGAACGCATCAGGATACGTGTTAATTAGTTTTGTTTTACCGTGGTCTTGGGATGTTAAATAAATAATAATAATCGAAAAAAAGCTTGATCAACGTAATAATAGACACACTGTTTGAGGATTCTTTCAAGTGGAAAATTAGTGCCGAATGTTGATTACGCCTTTTCTGCCTGGAGATTCGCTATTCCTTCTACGAGGGTGGAGCGTATGAACTCTTTTAGACGGAAGATCATGAGGCATATGCAATCAGACTCTACATCCATTCCCATTCTCCTTTTAGAGGAGGCGATGGTGAGAAATGTCTAGGGCTTCCTACGTATGTGCAAGGAGCTACGAAACCCATTCAGAGAGAGGGCAGTTCATGCGGATGAATTCAGATAGGCATTAAAAAGTGCGCTCTGATAGAATTCAAGAAGACACTTCAAGAACGCTGTTGATTAACTGGCGGAGCATTAGAAGAGAATTCGAGAGATGTTGGAGGCTGGGATCACTTAATTTAGGGCAGAAATTCTTAACGGCGGCCCGCTTGAAATTATAAAAAAATATTACATATTTTACATAATGCAGCCGATTTTAACTGTGCTTTTTCTTTCTGTTTGTTTCGTACAATAAACTTTTTATGGTTAAAAATTTTTACATATTTTAACTATTGTTTTTAAATTAAATATTTTTTATATTAAATTTTAATTAACATTGCTTGTGATGTCTGGAAAACGTGTTAAAAGAAGTAGAAAAATTATTCAAAAAAATCCTGCATTTAAGCCGAATGGGAGGAACAATTTTTCGTTTTTGAAGAAAATCGCAAAGCACATTGCCTGATTTGTCATTTTGTTATACGATGTCTTAAGTTATATAATGTCGAGAGGCATTATATGAAACATTCTTCAGAATATGATTCATTTCAAGGTGAATCAAGAAAAATCAAATTTCTATCTATGAAATCAAATCGCAAACTACAAACCACTTTGTTTAAACAGTCCATGTCATCAATATTCGCTTCAATAGCTTCTTTCAAAATTTGTCATCTACTTGCAAAAAATATGAAGCCGTATTCAGATGGAGAATTTATTAAGCAAGCTATCCTTATATTTACTGAAAAATGTTGTTCTTCAGAAATTAAAAAAAATGTTATAAACTTATAGCTAAGCAACAATACAGTTACTCTGAGAATTGAGAGAATATCTGACAATATTCAATGCCAGCTACTCACTGAATCCAACTTTTTCGTACTCTATTCTATTGCTCTTGACATCACTAAAGATATTAGTGATACAGAACAAATGGCTGTGTTTATTCGAGGTGTCATGCCTGACTTCAAAATTTATGAAGAATTTCTCACGCTACGTAACTTTCATGGTTCTACTAAAGGAGCTGATATATTCCGTGAATTTCGTGATTGCCTTGAAAAGGCACATTTGGATCTTTCAAAAATGTTTTCAATTGCCACAGATGGATGTCCTTCTATGGTTGGATGGAAAACTGGGTTTCAAGGTCTCTTAGCTGGATGGCGAGTAGATGATGAGTTGAGTCCTGTGATTTGGCATCACTGCATACTACATCAAGAAAATTTAGCTGCAAAATCTATGAAAATGGACCATGTAACAGAAACGGTCATTTCAATCGTAAATTTTATTCGCTCTCGTGCTTTAAATCACCGCAATTTTAAAAAATTTCTCGAGGATGTTGATGCTGAGTATGGAGATTTGCACATGCATACAACCGTACGATGGTTGAGTCGAGCAGCATGTCTAAAAAGGTTGTATAAATTTTAAATAAATCGCATTTATATTTTATGACCTTCTTTCGGAGATTATAAATTTTATTGACAATAAGATATTCTATTTTCAGCTTACTGATAAGTAGTGGATTGCGGATTTAGTATTTATGGTTGATATTTCTACACACCTTTCGATTTTGAGTACTTCTCTGCAAGGTAAGAACAAACTATGTCATGAGTTGTACGGACTGGTTTCTGCATTTATCAAAAAACTACACCTTTTCAAAATACAAATTGCAAGTAGAGTTACCATTCATTTTCCAATACTTTCAAACCACAGGGAAGATGGATCATATGAAAAATATACCTCCCTTATTAGTGACTTAATCGATGAATTCGAGACACGTTTTAATGATTTTAAAGAAACTCTACTTATTATGAAAATATTTTCGTCACCTATGGAAACAGATGCAGCAACCGCTCCATATGTATATCAGCTGGAGCTAAGTGAAATGCAAGCAGATTTACAACTTACCGCGCTATTTAAGTCAAGTGAACTATTGGATTTTTGGAGTCGAATTCCACAATGGAAATATTAAAACTTGGTCGATAATGCTCAAAAAATGCATCAGTCTTTGAATCAACGTATGCATGTGAAGCTTTTTCAGTAAACTTACGGGAATAAAAAGTAAGTATCGAAATCGATTGACTGAATACCTAATTCAACTTTTACGTACATCGTCTTCGAACTTTACTTCTCGTTTCGATAAAATAGTAGACACCAAGCAAAATCAAGTCTCACATTGATTCTCTTATTACGTAATAAAGCCTTTTTTCTTTAATCAAATAAAATATTTTTTGTGCGTCAAAGTAAAATAAGCGAAAACTTGTATTGAATCATGGATATTTCTGCCCACTCTCAACTGCCCCCAAGTAACCATATAACTTGGGTTGAAATTCTCCACTATTATAATTGTTCATTATCACTCCATCATCAGAACTCATCACATAGTCTGTCACAGGCGCTACGCGTTACATAATGCTCAAATTTACAATTTCAAGCATTTTTATTAAACTTTACACATGTTTTTCTCATTTATTATATTTAAAATTAAAAATTCTAATTTAAATATTTTTGGAAGGCGCAACAGTTTTTAAATTTTAAATAGCATAATACAGGCGTGTTTTATAAAGTTAAGCTGATGGCTCGGTTTTTCGTTAAAACAACCCAGGAATAAATTGATATAATGGAAGAGAAGGGGATCGTCGATCTAATGACAAGACAAAAAATACCGATTAACTCAAAAGTCAAAGAATTTTTTATCTATCAATGGGAGGTTATACCTTAAAGACACAAATGAAAACCATAAAATTCTCTAATAATTAGTGGCCTCGCAAATTCATCAATTGACCCATTGTGGACACAACACATTGGAACAATATTGCAATGAAAGATATTTTTTCATGAAAAGAGAAATTATTCGGAAAGTGGTGTCAGAATGTGATATTCCATGTAAGAGCATTATGTGACTGCTTCAACGTCTAACAAATTCATGGTAGGCATAACATCCAAGGAGTCAAGGGATGATCGAACGCGTCAATCAGACAATCACAAGATCACTATCTAAGATGATGTCCGAGGATAAGTGTTGGACTAAAAACATGAAGGAAGCAGATGGAGTGAACATGGCGTTACTGGTAATTGATCCAATGCACGACAATACAACGAGCGAAAATTCGACCAACTCGCACATATTGACAGGTTCTTCCGTTCGACATAGGAGCGTATCTCCAACTTCCGGCCTGAGAAATACTCACGGAAGCAGGCCAAACTGGTAGTCAGACTCGGAAAGCTTGGAATCATTCTCTCCCTGTATATCTCTCGTCGCTAATGGCCTGCAACACCCTTGTCAATAGGATTCTACACTCCCTCCCTGAATTCTCTTCATATCAGGACGTCGTTGATGATTATGAGGCCTGGTGCCAACCTTCCATGATCATTACAAACCTATTAGTTTCCCAACCTTCCATGATCATTACAAAGATGAATAATTTTTACATGATCTTAATTTTGGAAACGTGTTTCGACACATGTCGAAATAATTAAATGCTGGTGCTGAGATAAAGGTTTATCTTTATCTCTTGAAAAATGTACTGCTTCATGGATTGTGAATTTCAAGAACAAATCAAAGATTTGTATTGATACTGGAGCGATCAAATGCATGGAACAGTTACAATATCTTGGTGTTTGTGTGAACTCGAAGGGTTCCTTCATTAATTATATCAAGAAAAAGAAGAAAAAAGCTACGGAGATGTTGAAATCACTTTACGTTTTCAATTGAGTCCGGAAACTTTTCTTTATGTGTATACAGCTTGTATAGAACCATTCTTGATTTATTGCTTCCAAGGATGGTTTGAAAGTGATGAGAGAAGTACCATTGTAGAGCTTCTCGATAAATCGAGGAGATATGCTATTAAACTGGCATATGGATTTGATTTAAAGTCTAAATTACCGCCAAGTGATGAGAGACGTGCAAGATCCATTGAGGAAATATTGCACCACTTGAAAAAATAATTCTCGTTGGATGCAAGGAGTCAATTATTCAAAGAGGAGACATATGGTGTCTCGTTAAACCAGACCCCATCAACCAGGACCAACTCGTTGGCTTCTCCCTTTTTAATTAGTTTTTCGAGTTTGTTACGTTAATAAAGTAACTATCTCGTTATATTTAACGTTGCTGGTTAATGGTTGTTGTTGATGTTGATAAGAACCATCTAAATTCATCGGATTACTTCTGCGCCGAATTGAGTAAAGAAAACCCAAATCGAACGGCCACGAGCTTGTCCGACATGTTTCCGACGCGGATGCTTCTAGGATTCGTCCTCAGCAAAACAACACGAAATTTCCGGTTCTACGAGCAATAATGTCTTCCTCAACAGCTGATTGTCGAAAACAATGGGCTGCCTCAGTTATTGAAAGCATGCGCTCTAGACTGGGTCGTGTCCAGGTGGATGGGCTATTCTTTTGGAGGGGTTTAAGACTAAGTTGGAGAGGAAATAACAATGTCTGAGTTCAGAAAACTGATATACGTCCAGGAACGCAAACAATTATCACGCAATGAACTTGATTCGAAGGTTACCCCAGATTCTAAGCCTGATATGTCTTCACCGTCCCTGGATCCTAAATTTTACGATCACTGCCGACGCACATTTATGGAACAATTGATAATTGCCGAGCAAATTGAACAAAGCTCGAGACCCCGATCCAAAAAGATTCCCTATGTCAAGATTGACAATAACTTATTGGAGTGTTTGAACTGTGTCATTAGCCAATGGGTAAAAAGAACTCCATAATTTTTATGGATCAAATTTCTACTCTTATTTATGCTGGTCAAGCTACATATCAGATTATTACAGTGAAAAAAATGAGCCATCAAAATGGAATGACAATATATGTAGAAAAATCGAAAAGTGGAAATCCTTTTATTTTTTTTATGAAGACGTTGTCATCAGAGGAAAAACCTATGGCCTGCCACGCGTTATCCTTAGTGGGATACCAAAAAAATCATGGTGAAAGAGGAGGATTATTTCGTACATTGAAGATAAAATTAAAATTATCGAAAAGAAATTGTGTGTATCTGAGTCCCGCAAGAAATTCCGTCTTGATAATCTAAACTTCGAATTAAATCAAAGATCATTTTACAGAAACTTAACCTCTATGGCAAATAATGTTACTGAGTCTATTGATGATGAAAAATGTGCAGACTTTTGGGAAGACGTTTGGAAAAAAAGATGTATGTTTAGAGAGGGTCAATATTGAAAAAAGAATAACCGGCGTCGAGAATGTACCTGTTGGATTTAATAGAAATGAGTTTAATGAAACAATTAAATAACTGCCTAACTGGAAACCCCAGGCTGCGATGGAGTTTTCAACTTTTTTGTTAAAAAGTTCACGTCTTTGAGACTCAATATTTAATGTGATGAGTAGAGTTGTGGAAGGAGAATGTGTGCCTGGAGAGTGGTTTTTCACTGGACTCACTTATTGTCCAATAGTACTGACCTGGGATGGATTGGTAACCTCACACTCGTGGGAACATTCCAGATCTCTGAACATAAGCGAAAGAACCTATATGTATATTCAATCATTGGTTATACGTAAAACTTTTGAGTCGATGATTGTTTCATACAGGAATAAAACGGATTTTGTCGAAAGAGATAAAAATCTAAAGAAGGAAATAAATAATATCTATTCGAGAATGGATAACAAAGACTCTCAGGATGACGGAACAAGTAATTCGGACTGCTCAGAACCGAAATTTGTGGATGATCTAGAATGTTTTGGAGAACCCCAAATACTAAATTGCTCGTAGAAAAGACGTCTTTGCTAATAAAAAGGAAATACTTCTAACTAAATTATTAACATTACTTTTGTAAAATAAACTGGTTAGTTATAATTAAATCAAAAAATTTTTTTTGATTTTTTTTCTAAGTCCACTAGTGTAACGCGTAGCGCTCGGTAACGCGTAGCGCCTGTGACATAATCATATTAATTATAATCAAATGGTGGTATTCACAGATGGAAGTTCACCCAATAAAAAAACTAGATCCGACTCTGAGGTCCTCTAGTCTTAAGAAGAGAATACATCCGGAATAAACCGTTAGACAAACCCAAAAAAAACCACGTCAACAGCGTTACCATAACCGGGGAGCTTGTTTAATAGACCATCTGTTCTCCCTATACCCACCATTGAAGGAACCCTTACAATAGAGAAGAGATAGATCTTTATCGGATGCCGGCGAGGCATTGGGCGTCTCCTGAGACAAGTGGATCAACCGACATACTGAGGGATCGATAATTTAAACGAAGAAAAAGCCAATATTATAAAATTTAAAAACCAAGTAAGGAAATGTTAGATAAACTAAGCAGAGGGCCACTTAAGGAGAGGACAGTCCACGTGGTCATCGAAGTCGACAACATAGTCATCATTTTGCAGTGCCCACATCTCATCCAAAGCAGTGCGAGTTTCAGTACTAACATAATCACTCCCAAAACACCTAATGAGATTTTCCGCCAAAACCAGTTCCCCGTTTTGCGTGTATTGATAAGGGACAACCTCGATTCCCGCGCCTTTGACGGTCCTCACCTAATCATCACTAAAAATGCCACCTTCAAATAAAACACATTTTGACAATTCACTGCAAATTTTTTAATGATTTTTAAGGATGATGGGAGAATTCTTTCTATAATAAGAGTAGTTTAGTGGTACAATCGGGAGTCAGAGCTACTAATCTTCTCGTAATATCCCACAACTTTGAGATTGTTCTCATTGCAGAATGATTCGATCTAAATGAGATAAAATTTTATAACTTTTCTGAAACAGATTTCCATAGTTGGAGTTAAAGTCAGATGAAGATGGAGCATTGGAACGATATGAGTGACTAGGAGATCATTCTCGTTGGACAGCAAAATCCCATTTACGTCAAACGAAGGATATTTTGCTACATGAGATACCAAATTTCCCCAATTTAATGATTTGAGACTACAAGGAGTGACAGAACACATCTCAGTTTAAAAAAATAAAATAACAAGAAATATTAATAAAAATAAATTAACATTTTTTACATCATTTCTTAAAAATCTAAAAAAAAGTAGCTACCAAAACTGCCGTTGAATAGGTTGACAGGGGAATAATTGTGGTTCTTTTAGTTGCCAGATTGAAACTGGTATCCAATTTTCTCCACGTGAAGGTGAACCACATCGAAAATTTATTTATGGCTGCTGCCGTCTTATTTAATAGCTGCTGGCCTCCTACAAGTTAGTGAGGCTGGGGTTACCAAAACGGCCACTCCAGAATCCATCAGATATATCTGGTGTGGCGCAGAACTTTAATGGATGACATCTTGGTTAGAAGAGAGAAGGTTTTTTCAGGCACTATTATGCATGAAAATTACGTCTCGAAAAAAAGATTTCCCTGTTTGTTTTCAAGTAAATCCCCTCCCTTACGTACCAAGTGATAAAAACAACGTTAAACTCAATGTGCAATTGTCAAATAGAAAACAACTATTACCCACAATTAAACGAATAACAAGAAAACAAGGAGAAAATTAAAATCTACGAATAAAACTTATAAGAATCAAAATATTTCTGTTTTTTTGACCATTTCACAGTTTATTTTTTGTAACCATTTATCAATAATATCAGTCGTCATCCGAGCATCTTTTGACGCTGTGTGCAAAGCCTAAAAATAACCTAATAAAATATATCCCATAATCCTCAGTTTGTATATTTTTAAAGCATCTTGCAATTTAAATTTCCCGATAACAAGGGGCTTTAATTTCTCACCTTCAAGACTGCAGCATAAAAGAACTAAAACTCGTTTTTTGCTTTTCGTTTTACCAAAACATTCATCATTTGAAGAGAAAAATGATTTACATGAAATTCTTTTAGCAAAAAGAGAAGTTTCGTCGCAGTTAAAAATATCTTTTTTCTCGTATTTATAAAATAAATTGTCGTAATCGTTAAAAAATCTTCGACTTTATTTCTGTCACATGAGTTCTTTTCACCCGAAATTACTCTGAACAATAATTCATGGCGCTTTTTAAATCGATCCAACCATCCATTTGATTCTTTGAAATCATTGAAGTCAAGATTAGCTGCAATTTTTTTGCAATAGTTTTGAGGAGAGATCCTGAAACTGAAATACCATCCTCTCTCAATTTTTTGAAGACTTCGAATACTAATCGATCAATTCGAATAGAAAGATCTATTCGAACTTCTTAGATGAGAGTTCATCAGAGCATATTTGTGTTTTTGAAACCCCTTTTCCGATTTCTTTTTTAATTCGTGAGACAGTTCCTTTTCCAATATTGTATAATAGACAAATTTTTCTTTCTGACATTTTCTTTCATTAAAGAATTGGAAATCTTCTGTTTCAGGTGGCGACTAAGCTCCGCAGGCATGCCTAAAAATATTTTAAAATTAATTAAATAAAAATAATAAATTTTAATATTATCGACTGAAAAAGTGCCCCAATAAGCGGAGTTTTGTATCTTAAATTGAGGCTTCCTATTGGTCAAGAATTGTAAAAATCATTCAAAATAATATTTATTAAAACTCGCCCCCAAAACAGAGGGTGCCCCAAGGCCAGGGTTTTATTGGGGCAGGTCGTAGGCTGAATTTCGATTTGTTGGAGAAAAATTAAAATCAAAATGATCTGAATCTAAGTTTTCTAGCAGACTTTATACAATAAATACCTGAAACATCTGAAATATGTTTCCATGTCAATATCTTCTGATGTTCGTGGAAGAACATCATCCGAACTCTCATTTTCTATGAAATTAAAAAAAATAAACTTTTATACTCAGGAATGATTGTGTTTATTCCTGAAACTCCTCTCAGTTTTATAAATGGAGTTTCATTTGTGGAGGAATGGATCGTGGTGTTATATGTAAAAGGTGCTTCGTTTAATAAATTTTTTCCAATTTTTAGTTGATTCTTCATCCATTAACTTTGCAAGATTTCTTGTCAAAGTTTGGTTAATCTTTCTATGATCCCCTGAAACAAATAAAATATTATTTCATTACTTGTGATTGAGGATGATTTGGTCTTCCATAAATATGCATGATTTTATTTTTTATGCAGAAAGAGTCTAGATATTTGTATTAAAACTCTGTTCCATTATTCTGTTTGCAGAATCTCAAAAAGCCGATTTCAAAACAAATTTCTTCAAATGCTTCACAAATTTCTAAATTCCAATAAATTAAAAATATGCCTATTGCAGAGCACATGATGAATATTTATGAATAACGGCAAAAGATATTATATGTCCGACACAATTAAAAATGATCAAAGCCACATAAAGTATGACATTGATAGTGACCTGATAGTGATTGAAAGGTGACATGTAACCAGTGTGGGACGCGTCGCCACCACGGGACGCGACACACATCAATGTGAGAATTATTCACATCAAAGTGAGAATTATTTAAATTGACATTAAATAAATTTTAATTTTCGTAACTACAAATATTTAATCTTCGTAATTGTTAATGTCCGAAATTTGTCTGATGAAAATAGGCGTTTTATTATTAATATGTATTCCAATGGATCCACAGCTAAGTCAATTAGCGAAAACCTATGTATCCCTGCGAAAACTGTCTATCGAATTATTGGAGACTTCAAAAAAATTGGGAAAATTGCAAGTAATTTAAAAGGCGGTCCTCGAAATATAAAAATCACTAAAGAAATTTCTCTGTTTATAAGAATGAAATATCGGATTCGTGTGATATTTCTTGTTCTTGTAAAAAATATTCTCGAAAATATTTGCTAAATTTGGTTTAACGATCGGAACATCAGCGATCCATTATCATTTAGAAGGATTCAACTACTCTTTTAAAAAATTCAACTTCTTCCAGAACGAAGAATATCAAATGATGTGGATTCTTTACGTAGACAATATGCCAAAGAATTTATTGGCACACTATCCACTACTCTAGAAAGCAAAATTTTTTGTGGATGAAATTCGTTTATTACTTCACAACTTTAGGTTGGATTCAATGTATCAATGAGGAACAACTACGGAGAGCTAAAAAGGGCCAAACGCCCACTCTAGTGGTTAAATCAATCAGATCAAGGAATATTAGTGTGTGCTGTGCAATGTCAAAGTCGGGGATCATATTTTACAAAATTTATGAAAGCCATATAGCACGGAAAGTTACATGGGATATATAAATGATCTTTTCCAATTTTCACTTGAACTTGTTGAAGATACTCCAAGGGTGATTTTTTTATAACGGGGTAACCATTCTGATACATAAAATATGGAGATAGCTTTTCCAAAACTGTTTTTTATTTGTTTACACCAAAAGAGTGGATCATCCTATTTAATGAGACGACGTAGGGAGTCGTGTGCCAAACTAGAAACACTTACAGACGGACACACAAATTTACTAATTTCTGTTCAAGAGAAGACTTCGCCAATTTTTCTTTAAGTGTCTCTTATTTCTCCAGAGGCCCTTATGCGTCTGGACTCCAGAATGCGGGAAAGCGGTCCCTTAAATACCGTCAGCCACTCTGTCCCATCTAACTAAGTGATCATAGACCGACAAAGGGGAGGTCGAAACAAGATGAAATGGGCATCTCGAACCGTACGATCACGCGCGGGCACAGGGGAGGAACACCGGGCCAAGATGAGATCTCTAATTGAACGCATCAGGATACGTGTTAATTAGTTTTGTTTTACCGTGGTCTTGGGATGTTAAATAAATAATAATAATCGAAAAAAAGCTTGATCAACGTAATCATAGACACACTGTTTGAGGATTCTTTCAAGTGGAAAATTAGTGCCGAATGTTGATTACGCCTTTTCTGCCTGGAGATTCGCTATTCCTTCTACGAGGGTGGAGCGTATGAACTCTCTTAGACGGAAGATCATTAGGCATATGCAATCAGACTCCACATCCATCCCCAGTATCCTTTCAGAGGAGGCGACGGTGAGAAATGTCTAGGGCTTCCTACGTATGTGCAAGGAGCTACGAACCCCATTCAGAGAGAGGGCAGTTCATGCGGAGGAATTCAGATAGGCATTAAAAAGTGCGCTCTGATAGAATTCAAGAAGACACTTCAAAAACGCTGTTGATTAACTGGCGGAGCATTAGAAGAGAATTCGAGAGATGTTGGAGGCTGGGATCACTTAATTTAGGGCAGAAATTCTCAACGGCGGCCCGCTTGAAATTATAAAAAATGTTACATATTTTACATAATGCAGCCGATTTTAACTGTGCTTTTTCTTTCTGTTTGTTTCGTACAATAAACTTTTTATGGTTAAAAATTTTTACATATTTTAACTATTGTTTTTAAATTAAATATTTTTTATATTAAATTTTAATTAACATTGCTTGTGATGTCTGGAAAACGTGTTAAAAGAAGTAGAAAAATAATCAAGAAAATCGTGCATTTTACCCCGAATAGGAGGAACAATTTTTCGTTTTTGAAGAAAATGGCAAAGCACATTTCCTGATTTGTCATTTTGTTATACGATGTTTTAAGTTATATAATGTCGAGAGGCATTATATGAAACATTCTTCAGAATATGATTCATTTCAAGGTGAATCAAGAAAAATCAAATTTCTATCTGTGAAATCAAATCGCAAACTACAAACCACTTTGTTTAAACAGCCCATGTCATCAAGATCCGCTACAATAGCTTCTTTCAAAATTTGTCATCTACTTGCAAAAAATATGAAGCCGTATTTAGATGGAAAATTTATTAAGCAAGCTATCCTTATATCTAAATGTTGTTCTTCAGAAATTAAAAAAAATGTTATAAACTTACAGCTAAGCAACGATCTAACACTGAGCTCCTTGTGAGAGTCGGAAAAACCTATTCAAGAAAATTTGAAACAAATACGGGCACTCCACAAGGAGACTCTCTTTCTCCTCTACTATTCACAATTTATTTGGAAGCCGCTATGAGGGAACTTAGACCGTCATACCAAGGAAAGACGGAAGAAGTAATCTACGCGGACGATGTAGACCTAATTTCTGAAGACAAAGAGGTCCTGGAAAACTTATTAGAAAAAGCACCAGATGTACTAGGGAAATGGTTTCTTACTGTGAACAGAGAAAAAACAGAACTCACAGAGATAAGAAGGATGAGTAACGTCCTAGAAGAGAAGTGGCGACAAGTAAAGAAACTCGGTTCACTTATGGGAGATAGCGAAGATATTTTACGTAGGAAAACTCTAGCCAATGCTGCGTTATATAAACTGAAGAATTTATGGCTCAATCAAAAAGGCATCGACACAAAAATGAGAATCCTACTATACGACTCATTCATAAAACCCGTACTTTTATATAACGCTGGAACTTGGGCGACCTCATCAGCGGATATGAAAAAACTAGACTCGTTCCACAGAGGTCAACTGAGAAAAATAACAGGAACTACTTGGCCTACGAGAATATCTAGGAATGCTTTATATAAGAGATGCAGCACTAGACCTATCAGCTTAGAAGTACTGGAATCCCGATGGAGGCTCTTCGGACACGTGCTGAGGATGGAATTAACTTCCCCACCGAACATATCTATGGAAACATACTATGTTAGTGAAGAAGGCCGCTATCGGGGAAGACCAAGAACAACACTGCCAATAGTCTTACAAAAAGACCTGGTCAGTATAAAAAAAAACCTAACAAATGCCGACGACCTGGACAGCATGAGAGCCTTGGCTAGGAACAGGGGAGCATGGAAAAGGATGACATCTAACCTTGTTTCTTTTGCTGCACATGCGGGGCTATAATTAGTATGGCTCTTGTGAAGTGCTTAAATAAATAATAAGCAACGATACAGTTACTCGGAGAATTGAGAGAATATCTGACGATATTCAATGCCAGTACTCACTGAATCCAACTTTTTCGTACACTATTCTATTGCTCTTGACATCACTAAAGATATTAGTGATACAGAACAAATGGCTGTGTTTATTCGAGGTGTCATGCCTGACTTCAAAATTTATGAAGAATTTCTCACGCTACGTAACTTTCATGGTTCTACTAAAGGAGCTGATATTTTCCGTGAATTTCGTGATTGCCTTGAAAAGGCACATTTGGATCTTTCAAAAATGTTTTCAATTGCCACAGATGGATGTCCTTCTATGGTTGGATGGAAAACTGGGTTTCGAGGTCTTGTAGCTGGATGGCGAGTAGATGATGAGTTGAGTCCTGTGATTTAGCATCACTGCATACTACATCAAGAAAATTTAGCTGCAAAATCTATGAAAATGGACCATGTAACAGAAACAGTCATTTCAATCGTAAATTTTATTCGCTCTCGTGCTTTAAATCACGGCAATTTTAAGAAATTTCTCGAGGATGTTGATGCTGAGTATGGAGATTTGCTCATGCATACAACCGTACGATGGATGAGTCGGGCAGCATGTCTAAAAAGGTTGTATAAATTTTAAATAAATCGCATTTAGATTTTATGACCTTCTCCCGGAGATTATAAATTTTATTGACAACAAGATATTCTATCTTCAGCTTACTGATAAGGAGTGGATTGCGGATTTAGCATTTATGGCTGATATTTCTACACACCTTCCGATTTTGAATACTTCTCTGCAGGGTAAGAACAAACTATGTCATGAATTATACGGACTGGTTTCTGCATTTATCGAAAAACTACACTTTTTCAAAATACAAATTGCAAATAGAGTTACCATTCATTTTCCAATACTTTCAAACCACAGGGAAGATGGATCATATGAAAAATATACCTCTGTTATTAGTGACTTAATCGATGAATTCGAAACACGTTTTAATGATTTTAAAGAAGCTCTACCTATTATGAAAATATTTTCGTCACCTATGGAAACAGATGCTGCAACCGCTCCATATGTATATCAGCTGGAGCTAATTGAAATGCAGGCAGATTTACAACTTACCGCGCTATTTAAGTCAAGTGAACTATTGGATTTTTGGAGTCGAATTCCACAATGGAAATATCCGAACTTGGTCGATAATGCTCAAAAAATGCATCAGTCTTCGGATCAACATATGCATGTGAAGCTTTTTTCAGTAAACTTACGCGAATAAAAAGTAAGTATCGAAATCGATTGACTGATACAACTTTTACGTACATCGTCTTCGAACTTTACTTCTCGTTTCGATAAAATAGTAGACACCAAGCAAAATCAAGTCTCACATTGATTCTCTTATTACGTAATAAAGCCTTTTTCTTTAATCAAATAAAATATTTTTTGTGCGTCCCGCAAAGATACTCTTAATTATTGATTAAAAAATCAAATTTTTTTGTGCGGCCCGCAAAGATACTCTTAATCCTTAAGCTAAAAAGGTTGAGAACCCCTGATTTAGGGTCTTAGAGTTAATACTTTCTTCTTGGTGGTCTTAGGGTTTTAAAATAAAATAAGTAAAATAAGCGAAAACTTGTATTGAATCATGGATATTTCTGCCCACTCTCAACTGCCCCCAAGTAACCATATAACTTGGGGTTGAAATTCTCCACTATTATAATTGTTCATTATCACTTCATCATCAGAAATCATCACATAGTCTGTCACAGGCGCTACGCGTTACATAATGCTCAAATTTACAATTTCAATCATTTTTATACAACTTTACACATGTTTTTCTCATTTATTATATTTAAAATTAAAAATTCTAATTTAAATATTTTTGGAAGGCGCAACAATTTTTAAATTTTAAATAGCATAATACAGGCGTGTTTTATAAAGTTAAGCTGATGGCTCGGTTTTTCGTTAAAACAACCCGGGAATAAATTGATATAATGGAAGAGAAGGGGATCGTCGATTTAGTGACAAGACAAAAAATACCGATTAACTCAAAAGTCAAAGAATTTTTTATCTATCAATGGGAGGTTATACCTTAAAGACACAAATGCAAACCACAAAATTCTCTAATAATTAGTGGCCTCGCAAATTCATCAATTGACCCATTGTGGACACAACACAGTGGATCAATATTGCAATGAAAGATATTTTTTCATGAAAAGAGAAATTATTCGGAAAGTGGTGTCAGAATGTGACATTCCATGTAAAAGCATTATGTGACTGCTTCAACGTCTAACAAATTCATGGTAGTCATAACAATCCAAGGAGTCAAGGGATTATCGAACGCTTCAATCAGACAATCACAAGATCACTATCTAAGATGATGTCCGAGTTGGAGTGAAAACATAAAGGAAGTAGATGGAGTGAACATGGCGTTAATGGTAATTGATTCAATGCACGACAATATAACGAGCGAAAATTCGACCAAATCACACATATTGACAGGTTCTTCCGTTCGACATAGAAGCGTATCTCCAACTTCCGGCCTGAGGAATACTCACGGAAGCAGGCCAAACTGGTAGTCAGACTCGGAAAGCTTGGAATCATTCTCTCCCTGTATATCTCTCGTCACTAATGGCAACCAACACCCTTGTTAATAGGATTCTATACTCCTTCTCTGAATTCTCTTCATACCAGGACGTCGTTGATGATTATGAGGCCTGGAGCCGTACCTATTATTTTTTCCAACCTTCCATGATCATTACAAAGATGAATAATTTTTACATGATCTTACTTTTAAAATAATAAAAAAAATTTTTTTCCCAATATCTTTTTAATAAGCGTTTGCAGCTCTGGGAAATACCCAATAAACCTCATTCAAAAATCGGCCAGATTATTCTTGTAGTTTTTTTAGTTTGGACTTAACGTTAAAACTCTGGCAGAAGCACATAGAATTGTTTTTATATATAGTAAGCAGATGGAGTATTTATATACTTATATTTAAAGCAAGTTCTTATCAATTATAATTGTAAGAAATTCTAAAATTTCATAAAAATTTTTACTATTAGCTATATTTAACTAGTTTTCTTGAAGAGCAGCCATCCCCGCTTGTGGATGGGCCATTGTGTGATACGATTACTATGGAGGAGATAATTCTTGCTATTAATGGATGCAAAAATAAAGCGCCGGGTTGGGATTTTATCCCCCTGACTGTCTTCAAAAATCCTGGAATATTATTATTGAAAACGTTATGGGCTTTATTTAATTCTTCGTGGTGTTCTGGACATGTTCCTTCTACTTGGAAGAAGTCTTTTGTACGGATGATTCCGAAGAAGGGAAAAGCTAGAACTATAGGCCAATAAGACTAATATGCAGTATATCGAAAATTATGGAAAAAATCATTTTCAACAGATTATCAAAATACGTTGAAGACAACAATTTTCTTCTCGATGATCAATGGGGTTTTCGTCCCACAAGAGGTACTAGAGATTGTTTTTCAATATTATCAAATTTTATATGTGTTGCTAAAAAGAATAGAGAATGTCTTACGGCCGTATGTCTAGACATATCAAAGGCTTTTGATAGCGTTTGGCATGCTGGGTTGTTGAAAACTTTGTCAAATTTTAATGTTAGAGAGCAAAGCTTTAGTGTGGATAAAAAATTTTCTTTCTGGTAGAGAATCTCTTGTACGTGTTGGAGATCATATATCGAAGAAAATTTTGTTAAAAAGAGGGGTTCTACAAGGGTCTGTCTTGAGTCCCCTTTTATTCAATTGTGCTATGTGTGACATCCGAAGTTTGAACACCTAAATTCAAAAATGTTAATATATGCCGATGACATTCTTTTGCTCGATCTGAATATTAATAGATCGATTTCCTGGAAACCTGTTTCGACACATGTCGAAATAATTAAATGCTGGTGCCGAGATAAAGGTTTATCCTTATCTCTTGAAAAATGTACTGCTTCATGGATTGTGAATTTCAAGAACAAATCAAAGATTTGTATTGATACTGGAGCGATCAAATGCATGGAACAGTTACAATATCTTGGAGTTTGTGTGAACTCGAAGGGTTCCTTCATTAATTATATCAAGAAAAAGAAGAAAAAGCTACGGCGATGTTGAAATCACTTTACGTTTTCAATTGAGTCCGCAAACTTTTCTTTATGTGTATACAGCTTGTATAAAACCAATCTTGATTTATTGCTTCCAAGGATGGTTTGAAAGTGATGAGAGAAGTACTATTGTAGAGCTTCTCGATAAATCGAGGAGATATGCTATTAAACTGGCATATGGACTTTATTTAAAGTCTAAATTACCGCCAAATGATGAGAGACGTACAAGATCCATTGAGGAAATATTGCACCACTTGAAAAAATAATTCTCGTTGGATGCTAGGGGTCAATAATTCAAAGAGGAAACATATGGTGTCTCGTTAAACCAGACCCCATCAACCAGGACAAACTCGTTGGCTTCTCCCTTTTTAATTAGTTTTTTAATTAGTATCGAGTTTGTTACGTTAATAAAGTATCTATCTCGTTATATTTAACGTTGCTGGTTAATGGTTGTTGTTGATGTTGATAAGAACCATCTAAATTCATCGGATTACTTCTGAATTGTGTGTATCTGAGTCCCGCAAGAAATTCCGTCTTGATAATCTAAACTTCGAATTAAATCGAAGATCATTTTACAGAAACTTAACCCCTACGGCAAATAATGTTACTGAGTCTATTGATAATAAAAAATGTGCAGACTTTTGGGAAGACTTCTGGAAAAAGAAAGATGCATGTTTAGAGAGGGTCAATATTGAAAAAAGAATAACCGGCGTCGAGAATGTACCTGTTGGATTTAATAGAAATGAGTTTAATGAAACAATTAAATATCTGCCTAACTGGAAAGACCCAGGCTGCGATGGAGTTTTCAACTTTTTTGTTAAAAAGTTCACGTCTTTGCACGACTCAATATTTAATGTGATGAGTAGAGTTGTGGAAGGAGAATGTGTGCCTGGAGAGTAGTTTTTCACTGGACTCACTTACTTGATCCCAAAATGCACTGCCCCTGAGTCTCCAAGAGATTTCCGCCCGATTACATGCATGCCACCGTTATATAAACTCATGACGAAATGCATTAATATGAAGCTAACTGACTATGCGGAAGCATTTGACCTACTTACTGAAAATCAAGTGGGCACGAGGAGGAGATGCCAAGCTGCTAAGGAACAGGCTCTGGTGAACAAGTCACTTAACATTATCAACAGATTTGGACTTTATGCAGCATGGATTGACGTTAAAAAGGCTTTCGACTCAGTAAACCATGATTTTCTTTTGATTTCCTTGAAAACTCTGGCATTCCATTGTGGATTGTTAACGTAATTAAAATACTTATTCAAAACTGGAAACTCAAGCTTTTTTTGAATAAAGAAAATATTCGCACTATCAAACTTCAAAGAGGAATTTTACAGGGAGATCGTTTGTCTCCTATGCTATTTGTGCCAGTGTTGGATCCACTTAGCCGATTCCTTAATAACAGATATCCTTAAGATTTCGATACCAGTAATGATCAGTCAATTTCATCGTTTTCAACTAATCATCTTTTATTCATAGACGACTAAAACTTATTTCGAACGATGAAGAAGTTATTGTTAAGATGATGGAACAAGTTAAATTATATTTCAAATCTGTAGGTCTCGAATAGAACTTGGATAAATCTGCTACTAATTCTTTGTTGTTATCAAATTAAGCTAAAGTAATTGATGGAATTGATAGATATAAGTATTTGGGTGTATTGGAAGGCCATCTGGGCAAATTAATAAGACAGACATGCTTAAATCAATATTTTCTGAAGTATGCCAAAGAATAGAAAAATCAGTAAACGCTAAATTGAACTCATTCAACCTTTTTAAAGCAATTAACGAACATGCATTATCTTTATACAATTACTATATCGGCTTAATTGATTTGGAACCGAATGAATTTGAGAAGATTGATACTTCTATCCGTAGTTTGCTGAATAAATATCATATAAACCTTAAACCAGCTTGCAAAGAGAGACTGTACCTACCTAGAAACATGCTAGGGAGAGGATTGTGCTCGATCTCTTTCCTCAGTGAGAGAATGTTATTTGGTTTTCTGAACAATTTGAAAGGAAGAAGTTCCGCTATTCTCAGGCCGAAACCTTAAGTAAAACTCATATGGCTACCATTGAAGAATTTTTGCGGGAGAAGTACTCTGTTGACAATACATTTATTCTGGATAGTAAATTTTTGATTGACCTACAAAGAGAAAACTTAAAGAAACAAATAAGTGTGAAAAGTCTTCATTCGAAAGTGTACAAAAACCAATCGGAAGAATTCGTAAACACTGAATTTTCATCTCTGTGGCTAGCAAAAGGAACAACTCTCTAAAATCGGAAGCCTTGTTCTGTTTAGTCCAGGACAGAAATCTCTTCTTTGGAGAACTGGACAAAATTTGCACTTGTGTAAAAAATGGAAGAAAACCGTCGATCATTGTGCTACAAGATGCGGCAAAATGTTGCATGGAGATTACGTCAGAAGACATAATGAAGTCGTACGGTGCCTTCACTTTTATTTTTGCAAAGAATACGGTCTCAAACGAAAGAAGATTAAAAACCCACTCAGTGCAAACAATTTTGATGAATGATTCGGTGGAGATAAGAGTTGATACTTTCATCAAAACCGATATAAACATTGAACACAACAAGCCAGATTTGTTTATCTACGATAAAAAAAAATCAAATACTGTTGGTTGAAATGGGTATAACATCAACCCAAAATCTCCAACAAGTAGAATTCGAAAAACTGAGAAAGTATGACCTTCTATCGAAAGAACTGGAATCAATACACCATGCGAAAGTGAGGATTGTCCCAATAGTACTGACCTGGGATGGATTGGTAACCTCACACTCGTGGGAACATTCCAGATCTCTGAACATAAGCGAAAGAACCTATACGTATATTCAATCATTGGTTATACGTAAAACTTTTGAGTCGATGATTGTTTCATACAGGAATAAGACGGGTTTTGTCGAAAGAGATAAAAATCTAAAGAAGGAAATAAATAATATCTATTCAAGAATGGATAACAAAGACTCTCAGGATGACGGAACAAGTAATTTGGACTGCTCAGAACCGAAATTTGTGGATGATCTAGAGTGTTTTGGAGAACCCCAAATACTAAATTGCTCGTAGAAAAGACGTCTTTGCTAATAAAAAGGAAATACTTCTAACTAAATTATTAACATTACTTTTGTAAAATAAACTGGTTAGTTATAATTAAATCAAAAAATTTTTTTTGATTTTTTTTCTAAGTCCACTAGTGTAACGCGTAGCGCTCGGTAACGCGTAGCGCCTGTGACATAGTCATATTAATTATAATCAAATGGTGGTATTCACAGATGGAAGTTCACCCAATAAAAAAACTAGATCCGACTCTGACGGTCCTCTAGTCTTAAGAAGAGAATACATCCGGAATAAACCGTTAGACAAACCCAAAAAAAACCACGTCAACAGCGTTACCATAACCGGGGAGCTTGTTTAATAGACCATCTGTTCTCCCTATACCCACCATTGAAGGAACCCTTACAATAGAGAAGAGATAGATCCTTATCGGATGCCGGCGAGGCATTGGGCGTCTCCTGAGACAAGTGGATCAACCGACATACTGAGGGATCGATAATTTAAACGAAGAAAAAGCCAATATTATAAAATTTAAAAACCAAGTAAGGAAATGTTAGATAAACTAAGCAGAGGGCCACTTAAGGAGAGGACAGTCCACGTGGTCATCGAAGTCGACAACATAGTCATCATTTTGCAGTGCCCACATCTCATCCAAAGCAGTGCGAGTTTCAGTACTAACATAATCACTCCCAAAACACCTAATGAGATTTTCCGCCAAAACCAGTTCCCCGTTTTGCGTGTATTGATAAGGGACAACCTCGATTCCCGCGCCTTTGACGGTCCTCACCTAATCATCACTAAAAATCCCACCTTCAAATAAAACACATTTTGACAATTCACTGCAAATTTTTTAATGATTTTTAAGGATGATGGGAGAATTCTTTCTATAATAAGAGTAGTTTAGTGGTACAATCGGGAGTCAGAGCTACTAATCTTCTCGTAATATCCCACAACTTTGAGATTGTTCTCATTGCAGAATGATTCGATCTAAATGAGATAAAATTTTATAACTTTTCTGAAACAGATTTCCATAGTTGGAGTTAAAGTCAGATGAAGATGGAGCATTGGAACGATATGAGTGACTAGGAGATCATTCTCGTTGGACAGCAAAATCCCATTTACGTCAAACGAAGAATATTTTGCTACATGAGATACCAAATTTCCCCAATTTAATGATTTGAGACTACAAGGAGTGACAGAACACATCTCAGTTTAAAAAAATAAAATAACAAGAAATATTAATAAAAATAAATTAACATTTTTTACATCATTTCTTAAAAATCTAAAGGAAAGTAGCTACCAAAACTGCCGTTGAATAGGTTGACAGGGGAATAATTGTGGTTCTTTTAGTTGCCAGATTGAAACTGGTATCCAATTTTCTCCACGTGAAGGTGAACCACATCGAAAATTTATTTATGGCTGCTGACCCTACTATTTAATAGCTGCTGGCCTCCTACAAGTTAGTGAGGCTGGGGTTACCAAAACGGCCACTCCAGAATCAATCAGATGTATCTGGTGTGGCGCAGAACTTTAATGGATGACATCTTGGTTAGAAGAGAGAAGGTTTTTTCAGGCACTATTATGCATGAAAATTACGTCTCGAAAAAAAGATTTCCCTGTTTGTTTTCAAGTAAATCCCCTCCCTTACGTACCAAGTGATAAAAACAACGTTAAACTCAATGTGCAATTGTCAAATAGAAAACAACTATTACCCACAATTAAACGAATAACAAGAAAACAAGGAGAAAATTAAAATCTACGAATAAAAATTTTTCTGTTTTTTTGACCATTTCACAGTTTATTTTTTGTAACCATTTATCAATAATATCAGTCGTCATCCGAGCATCTTTTGACGCTGTGTGCAAAGCCTAAAAATAACCTAATAAAATATATCCCATAATCCTCAGTTTGTATATTTTTAAAGCATCTTGGCAATTTAAATTTCCCGAGGGGCTTTAATTTCTCACCTTCAAGACTGCAGCATAAAAGAACTAAAACTCGTTTTTTGCTTTTCGTTTTACCAAAACATTCATCATTTGAAGAGAAAAATGATTTACATGAAATTCTTTTAGCAAAAAGAGAGGTTTCGTCGCAGTTAAAAATATCTTTTTTCTCGTATTTATAAAATAAATTGTCGTAATCGTTAAAAAATCTTCGACTTTATTTCTGTCACATGAGTTCTTTTTACCCGAAATTACTCTGAACAATAATTCATGGCGCTTTTTAAATCGATCCAACCATCCATTTGATTCTTTGAAATCATTGAAGTCAAGATTAGCTGCAATTTTTTTGCAATAGTTTTGAGGAGAGATCCTGAAACTGAAATACCATCCTCTCTCAATTTTTTGAAGACTTCGAGTACTAATCGATCAATTCGAATAGAAAGATCTATTCGAACCTCTTAGATGAGAGTTCATCAGAGCATATTTGTGTTTTTGAAACCCCTTTTCCGATTTCTTTTTTAATTCGTGAGACAGTTCCTTTTCCAATATTGTATAATAGACAAATTTTTCTTTCTGACATTTTCTTTCATTAAAGAATCGGAAATCTTCTGTTTCAGGTGGCGACTAAGCTCCGCAGGCATGCCTAAAAATATTTTAAAATTAATTAAATAAAAATAAAAATAATAAATTTTAATATTATCGACTGAAAAAGTGCCCCAATAAGCGGAGTTTTGTATCTTAAATTGAGGCTTCCTATTGGTCAAGAATTGTAAAAATCATTCAAAATAATATTTATTAAAACTCGCCCCCAAAACAGAGGGTGCCCCAAGGCCGGGGTTTTTTTGGGGCGGGGTCGTACTGTAGTTATAATTTCACTCGTGCAGCATTCAAAAAAATCCTCCGAACCAACTTCTTCCAACCTCCTCGATCGTATGAGAGTTTACTCAACTCATCCAGGTCATCCCTATTTCTTAGATGTTTGTTCACGAGCTTTAGATCTCCGTCAAATGTTTCAGGTAGTGTAATACACCGGCGTCCACGAAAACACGGTCTCTGTCTCATGAAGTTGTCCTCCATTGCTATGTTTGCTGGAGCGCCCAAGTCCATACACAAGATAAGTCCAAATAACCTCCAGCGCATATCAGCAATTTCGAGACTCAGTGGACACGTGCAACATCTCTTGTACAGCGATTCTCTTTTTGTCTTCGATGGAAAGAGTCTAGTCCAAGTTGTTCGGTTTTGAACGCTTCCCAGGTCGATGAATTGTACACTAAAATCGGCTTGACAAAGGCTTCATACAGTCTCAAACGAAGTGATGTGCAGGATCGTCGTTTGCCAATCCACTCTTTCTTCAACTTGTTCATCGTTACCAAAGCGAGGGCCTGTTCTGAATCCTTTGCAGACATAGGTGCAAAAAATGCACGTCACCACCTCAACCAAAATATGAGTACGAAAATTGATAATTTAATGGGCAATTTTTTATTAATGCCGAATGATTGACAACGCCACTCGAATTTCTGCATCAATATTTTTCAAATTTTCCATAGAAAATTGTAAAATAATCGTCAGTGCTGTGTAGATAATCTGGGATATATGTTTCGAACATATATCCAGAATTCTCCAATATTTAACTCTATCATTATTAATTTTAAGGATTGATCGTTAAACAGTTCAGTAAGTTCTTCATTTTCTTTAACAAATAAGTGTTCTGACTGTGAGACAAGAAAATGATTATAAAGTTTTCGCCAATGGTTTCAGTTCTATTGCTATCAATTCAGAAATCAGACATGAACATTTCAATGATTCCGCTGAGCTCACAAAAGTATCACTAAACAACATTCGACTGGATCTACACTACATACTAAAAACTAAATAATACTTGTGTTGTTTTTTCAAATGCATAAGATAATCCACAGATTTTTTTAGAATAGTCAGGATGCTTGGAAGTAAAATATCTATTTAGTTTGCTAGGACCATTTATTCAAATTTGTATTTGGCTGGAGGCACACTAGGAATTGTCTTACGGTACACCGTTTGACAATCTCTGGGTTAGACATTTGATAATGTCACTTAAGTGGGCTTATCTTGACTCTTCAAGAGTGCCATTTTCCCCTCGGTGGTGTTGCATCACCCCCTCATTTTATCCGCATATCCAGCAATAGCTTGTCACTTATGTGGACTACATTACGTAGACTGAGATCTGACATGCACAGCCTGTCAATGTTAACCGACAAACGTGGACATTATTCTTCCTCAACACTCGACGGGTATTAAAATCCTTCTAAATTAATATGTTGATGGCTTCGTGGAAGGCTGAACTTAGATATCAAAATTATCAAATATGTATTATATCACGAAAAACTAAAAGTTTCATTTATTATTAATTTTATTTTATTAAAATTTAAAGTAATTATATGGATGACCTAAAAAAAATAAAAATTATTAATAAAGCGGGAAATTTTGGTTTGTTTCTTAGTTAGGGGCCTTTGTTTATTTCGAATCTGCGAAATGATTAAATTACCTCAAGAAACTGCAAGATTTAAACACGCTCCACAGAAAATAAGATCATATGCTCATTGTGTCGAAGAATTTTTGTTCAATGCCATCAAATCAAATTTCTCAAACCATAAAGATCTATTTGAACTATATAGGATGTGTTCTCAAGATAATGTATGACGGCTGTGGTTTCACAAGACAGCAACTATCCGATATTTGCCACAGGTTCTAACTATGCCAATTCAATTTTTGTCTAATTATATATTTAAGGTCTTTCGATATCGAGGACAACTGTCTGGCGCATTTTAAAGGGTTAATTTCCTGCCTAATAGAAATTTCTGAAACCGTGACCATAAATTCAAAATCCACTGAGCACAAAGTGGCGTATTCGCGCCAATTTAGCAAAAAATGTAACAACTCAGCTGTTACTGTTTCTGAAACATCGTGTGTAGGCACAACGATTGTCGTTTCAGGTTTATTTTCTTCTTGTCCGACCCGCTTAAAGTCGACAAATCAAGTATTCATTAAATTTTTACTTATCTTCATTTTTTCTTACATTTAAGGAAAAGGAATGCTTCCAAATCATCTCTGTGATAAAAAACGTTGCTTTAATTAACCCAAAAGTTAAAATATATTTTTCAAGTGCCGGAAAATCCGTCTTTTCCGTAGAATTCTCTTCCACGTGTGTAATCAAAAGAGCCGAGGATTTGCTTGGCTTGGAATACATTTCTACATTATGCAACAAAAGTAGTGAACTGACAGCTAAGATTCATTTTTTCATTAACTCCCGATCGGCTAATTTGAAATTGTCTTCCAAAGTACCTGAAAGCAATCGATCTAAAGTTCAGTATATTTATCTGAACGGTCTTCGCATTTATTCCGTCTTTTTAATTAAGCAAATTTTGAAATCATTGAGATCAAAGTATATTAAATCCCAAAGGACTTCACTCACAAGTTGGAAACTCTCAGACTGCTTTGTATTATTGATCACGTGTTCTATGGATCGTTATTCAATTTTCTACGGGAAAGCCGGCTGGGATGCAGAATTTTTTGATGCAAAGTCAGTTACTCAGCTCATTACGTCTATATTTAGCAAAATACCCCACGTATTAGATTCTGAACAACATATTGAACTAAATAATGATTCCTGTATGAGTGAAATATCCTCAGATATTAGGCACGAGTCGGAAAGTTTAGAACCATTTGGAGAATTTCCTTTATTTCCCTCAAAATCTTCAGAAATTGTTTTTCTGAGCCTACACGGAATTCATTTAATTCGACAATAAGCAGTGAAACAGACACAGAAACACTTTTTTGCTTAAAGAAAAAAAGAAAACGTTATAAAATAAAAAGGAAAATAGTTTTAGACTAAAACCAATTGATTCGTCATTCAAACTTCATTTTTCAAGAAAAATTACCTGAACGACTGTTTTTCAGTGAATTTTTCTCACAATTTTGATATTGAAACAGACGTTAGTGACTTTAATCCCAAAGAAGAGCAATGTTCACTTTATAGTAAAAGGAGAAATCAATCATTGTATGATTATAGTGAATTCTCAATTCGTTCTCGTTATAGTCTCAACATGTATTCAGACGGTAATTTTGACCCAAAATATAATTTGAGTGAGAGTATCAATAAATTCGAGTCTAATGACTGCTCCCTAGACAATTCATTTAATTCTTCGAATCAGAATTCTCAATTTATGTCTAATATGACGCTTTCAGATGATTTATACGATTACACCAAAACTTCCTTTAATGAAGATTTTCCTGTTTATCAGTCAGTAGACCTTACAAAGACAAATTCATCCTTCAATTCTCCTAATAAATGCCTAACAGACTACTTTACTCCGAGTAAAAGACAGTCATTTGTCGCTGAGACTATTAAAGATGAAGTACATTCATTTGGAAATTTCCGATATTCCAACCCGAGTCAGGAAAATACGTTTTATAGCTTGCATAACAGTCGTGGTAGTGATTCACCAAAGACAGGTATATTCGACAATTTTTTTGGCTTTTGAGTTGCCATGGTTTTGTTCTTTCTTTGGCTCAATCCTAATAAATTGTTTAAAATATGTTTAGTAAATAAGAATATTCGTTTAAGCAGACCAACCCACCAATATTCTGTTAGATTCGACAAAATGTCATTTTCAAAAACACGAGTTTTAGTTAAATTATCAGTTTATACGGTCATTGGTCTTGTAGAGTCAAAGTTAATTATTTGCCTGATAGAGACAGCCAAAATAGTTAATTTCGTATTCAATGCTTCTAGACACTTATTTAGCTGCGATTGACCAGCACGCTGCTGATGAACGAATCAAATTAGAGGAATTATACGCTGGTTGTAAAATGATAGTTAACCTAAGACAATTTCACAGACGGAGAATGCACAAAAACTGTAAATTTAAAAAACATGAGATTGCGGCTTTCGACTTTTGTGACCAAGTTCATATCTAAAAAGATTAAATACTTCGAAAAACTTGGTAGGCTTATTTTTCAATTTGGGGTTTAAATTCCGTGTGAATGGAACGAACTCTAACGGTTTGAGTTTTGTTAGAGTTCTCAGCGTCCCAAATTGCTTAGAAAAGCGAAAAATTTTGCCCAACTTTCCAGAAGCAATTGAGGTTAGCCAACAATTTAATATTAGGGAATTATTATGGACGTATTAAATGTAATCATAAAATGATAAATTTATAGCATTCCGAACAGGTAGATTTTTCACTTCACTACTTTCCTTTGAAATTAAAAGACCTCCTCGCCTCATTGGCTTGTCGTTGTTTGTCAATTATGATATATAATAGCTGCAGTTTGTTTTGGAGACAAAATTACCTTTGAAGAAGCCATACAGCTAGTGGACAAACTGAAAGAAACCAAACTGCCTTTCCAATGTGCACATGGAAGGCCTAGCATAGTTCCCTTATTAAACTTAACTTGCTTTCGATGATTTAAGTTCACTGTTGGTTTATTTATTTTTTAACTGATAGTCGATAATACTGTGATACGTTATTTTTGGATGCTCAAAGATATTTTCTGTGTAGGTTTCTATCTCAAGTTATCTTTGAAAATTAGACACGTGGTACAAGTGTGATTGTGACCTGACTTAATTTTACTTAGTCATTGTTGCCAGGTTAGGAAATATTCTTACGGAATAAATTGGCTGAAATATGACTGTTGGTAATATTTTCAATGTTAATGTATTTGATCGTATTTTTTGGCTTCACACAGTCATTAATTCCTTATTTGCACGTACACGTGTTACTTTCAAACTTAGATAAAATGGGATCATTGGAATTTCACTGAGTGCCCAAGAAAATGTGATGAACCATATGGGATGGTTTACCACACTCGCAATTGTCTCTTATGTGACGCACTTTCCAATTGCACAATACGAAATAAGTGACCTTTATATTAAACGATTTATAGATTATGCTTTGGACCAACTACATCGACAATAAAAATGGCATGTTACACTCCCGAATGTTCAGGGGAAGGAAATATACGTGGTAATTGGACGGATTGGACTCCATTCGATAAGTGCTCACCCAAAAATATCCGTGAAAAAATATTCCGTGATTGTGCTGAAGGAGCATTACGATGATAAAATATTGTTTAAGTCCTCATCAAATATAACAGTTTTGTGTTTTAAGCATTGATTAGTGTCCGACAGAGTTTATAAAACAGAATTTCCTTGCATTGTCGGAGAATGCAAAAAAATATACGTTGAAGAGTGGAGTGAGTGGAAATGTCACGAAAACACGTGTAATAGTGCAGTTTTCTACGATATTGGGGCAATTCAAGTTTAACCAAATTTAAAAATTTCAGAATATTTATAGAACGAGGAAATGCAGATTAGGCAATAATACACTTGTAAGATGCAGTTTTCATACAGAAATTATTGAGAGGAAGTTGTGCCACGATGTTTCTCGTTTCCCGCGATGTGTCGATGTTTCCCGAGTAATTTGTTGAGTTATTTGAGGGTTGGACAAATTGGAGTCCCTGGAGTAGTTGCATTGATGGAGACTGTAAAACTCCTTCAGCGAGATTTCGTTATAGAAACTGTATTTTGAAGAAAGAAAATTGCATTGGACGTTCTTATGATTTATCATTCTGTTTTGGGGGAATAAAATGCGAAGCAGCAAAGTTAAAAATGACAGGAGATCGGCTTGTTGCACTCAAACTCGGTTTGTGGACAGCAAGAAATCAGCACGTTGTTCACCCTGGAGATAACCTGCTTCTTGACTGCAATGTATATAATTTTAATCTCATTTTCAGAACGAGGGAGATGTAGAAAAACAAAGGGATAAATTAATGTGGAAGAAAAACGGAATGCCTTTGAGATTCAAGGTCGGATTAGAGGTTGACGGGACTACATTGGTTAAACAAGAAGTTGATTTTACTGATAAGGGAATATACACTTGTGAGGTTGATTGTTGGTTAATTTTAGGTACAAAAGACATCCTCTATGACAGAGATTTATGATGTACACGTGGTGACTGTCATTGGAAATGCTAGTTCTAAAATAATAGCAGAAATGAATTCGAATGTGACTCTGAATTGCAATTTGGACTACTTTCGAACTCTTTTCCCCCATTCCTACACAATCTGGTTCCACGAGGATTTCATCGCCTTGGTAATTTGTAAATTAATCAACCCAGAACACAAAAACCGCAAATTCTGGTTCTTTAGTGATCCCTAACATAAAATCTACAGCCGCTGGAAATTGGTCCTGTTATGCGGTGGAGCCTTCGACAGTGAGAAAATGGCTTATGGAAACTTACACAGTGGATGTTGTGAAGCCAAGAAATGTATTTGTTAGAGTCATCACTAAAAAACGAAATGTTGCTGTAATCGTGTTTTTTATTTTATTTGTCATATTAATGGTTACAGCAACATTTGTCGTTGGGTATATTAATTTTTGTCATTGCAGAAAAATTATGGTCATAAATCACAGAAATGATTTGATTAGCAAATACAAAATGGACCTGTAAAATTCACGGATAGAAATTAATTTTTATAATTTTTTTTTCATAATAAAAATTTATTAACAATAAAATATTATTTATTAATTATGGGGGAGAGCGGCTGCTGACATCATTTTTATAATTTCCTAATTTTTATTGCATCATATTTTTAACTTTTAAAATGTGGCTTTATTCTACAAATCAAAATTGTCGAAAAGCAGAGATTAAGTATTCTTCAGACACTTTCATATTCAATCACCATACACACCCTTCCATACTGGAGCCCTGGACGGGGGAGATGGAAGGCGACAAGAAGAACTAAAGCAGCGCAGTTCGCTTCACTCACAGCCAGCAATAATTATTATTATTATTAACCCCAGGCTAACCATTGTAAGCCCAGCACAAACAGTCATAACTAACTAATCCAAGGAAGGAACCAAAGAGAGAACATCTGCTTGTGCCGACCAAATCCATCTTCCAATACTTCATTACAGGTTTCCGCTTCCAAAGATAGGTAGAGAAGTAGGTCCGCCCTCTTCCATTTTTTACCCACGTCCTACCGTCGCGGACATCACTTTATTCTTTAGCTGAATAGTTTTCATAATGCAATCTTCATCAGAGTGTTTGGTCAGGAGAGGTAGGAAGGTTTGGTCTTCCTACCTTTCTCCCTGAGCCAGCAATCATAATGAATACAAAGTTTCTATCAGGACAAAAAACCACGGCTATTATGTCATAGAAGTTGACATAAATAAGTTTGGAAGATTTATCTCATATTCTTACGTTAATAAGTCGTCCATTTTCATTTTGCGACCTAAATATTATTAAAACAGTTGAAATAAGTAGTAAATGGAGTCGTCTAGAGAAGTGATTGAGTCCTGGAGGAGTTGCATGATTGAGTCCTGAGGAGTTGCATGTGATTGAGTCCTGATTGAGTCCTGGAAAACTCTTTCAGCAAGATTTCGTTATAGAAACTTCATTTTGCACGTGTGAACGAATTCTCTCCTCTTCCTGACAAGAATCTCCTCGTCAAGGGGGCTTCCAGAAGACATCGCCATTTTAGGAAGTTATCATTTATTCCTTAACGATGAGGTGGACATCATTATAGGGGCTACACGAAAGAAAGGTTGAGAAAAACTGGTCCAGGGAATCGGATTTCTACTTGAACGGAAGATCCCCATGAGCGTTGCTGGCTATTTGAGCGAATTTCGCTTTCCGTTCTGAGAGGGAATAGCCAAGCGGCTGCTGTGTGACCGCGGATGACTGTTTCTCTATTTAAAAAAAAATTCGTATAAAAAATTGATCACAAATTTGTCTGTTTTATTAAAATAAATACAAAAAAATTGTTAAAAATTGTAGAAATAACAAAATAACAAATTATTATTCAACTTCGTTGGAGTTATATGGCTGAGGCCCTGACTACATGACAATGTTATCTAGATGACAGCACCAGAGGGTCAGATATATTTCATCAAGGTTTAAATACGTACTCCTCTCCCCCAAACCGGTGGTGATCTTCATGAATTTTCAATTACTTTTGACTCAATCTACTCAAAAGACAAAATTTCAGGTTTTTCACTTTTTTAGTACTTTAGGAAAAGATTATCAGATCCAGCATGTTCTCATCCTACAGTGGGGATGAGAGCTCACTGGCTATGCAGCTGATTGCCCTATTTAGTTGTTTTAAATGGATTAGTTGTTATGTAAGGACAAAATGGACCGACGGGCATTTGATATTGTTAGATTCTTGAATGTCGGCTATATTTAGATCACTGGATCTGAAATATGCCGAGAGAAGCGGTCATCCTTCTTTGGCTAAGAATATTGCTGATTTAATTGACACTAACGGTGAAGTGAATGAATCAAATGAGAGTTTGGTGGTTGAGGACGTTTCTGAAATAATGGCTCCTCGAACTGTTAGTCTGTCAGCATCTCGTCGAGTTAATCCTCCAGGATCTCCGAATTATGACACTCCCAATGTTATTTCATAATCTTTTGTGTCACAAGCTACTGTGGATGAGTCAATTGACGGTCGACTAAAATCTTCTGATCTTCGGTTTAATCCATTTAAAGTTCTTTTTGGCTAACAGTAGACTGACCGTGAGGGTTCTTATGCGAATGTCGACTGCTTTAATCAAGAGGTTCGTAGAGCTTTGTGATTTGGAAATTCAGGTACTTACTAAGAGGTTGATTCTTGGATTTATTTTTTTGTAGACAGAAGATAACTTCTGACTTTGAAGTGTGGGTTAACGAGACTGGAAACGTAGATTTTAAATCTCGGTCTGAACAGATAGCTGACTTTAGCAAACTCTCTTTTGACGAAAAAAAAGTTGAATTTTTATGTTATTTATAGTTCTGGAAAGACAAGGCTAAATGACTTTTTTTATTAATTGTTAATAAAATAGTTAATTTGTTTAATAATTTTGTTAATTTTTTGCTCAGTAATAATTTGATTTAAAATACAGCAGTTAGTCGTTATGGGGAAGTTTCATTATAGCCTGCAGGCATTGAGGACTCAATGGGAGTTACCTCTCATGATCGCTAGCCCAATTTTCTTGAAGAATCGTCCGATTTATCTGACAAACTCAGACATCTTTGGGGCAATAACGCCAGACGTCTCAACAGTGTGCAAATTTTATTTAAAAAGGCTTGACCAGGTAGGCTATAAATTTTTGTAATGTCTGTGTGGTGCTATGTGGCTAATTGACTGAAAATCGTTTCTAACCTTTCTAGTGACGTCATCGAATCCACTTAACTCAGGAGAGGCTCAAGGTCGAAGAATTTTTCTGCTTGCTTTTGTTCAATTCCTAGAGAGGTCTATTGGTCATCTAGTAGGCAACATAAGCACAGCGAGGAAACATATTCTGTCAACATAGTCTTTTAAAATCGCATGGTGGTCGCAGAGGCGGCACCAATTGGACACAAACTTTCAGGTGGAGGGAAGCTTCGCTTCCATCGTTGTTCGGCGGCAGACATCCATAAAGCTTGTTGATACCAAGACTGTCATTATTTATTTATCTAACTCAAGACCACGGTAAAACCACTATCACGTATCCCGATGCGTTCCACCAAAATCCTCATCCTTTCCCGGTGTTCCTCCCTTGTGCCCACACAAGGTCCACTGGCGGCTGACTGTATTTGCAAGGTCACCTTCCCGCATGCTGGAGTTTAGTTTGATGAGGGCCTCAAGAGTAGTCGGTCCGGTTCTGTGTCTCCCACAAGTCCACCGCTCCGTGACTCTGAAAGCCTTCTTTTGTACGTCCTCAATATTCTTAGTATTCGTCCATGATAATGAAGGTCTCACGAAGCACACGCGTGCGAGAAGCATGGTTCAATGCATTGTTTGTAGATATTCATCAAAATCGGGTGAGTACCGGTCTTCCATATTTCATATAAACATTTCAATACATTGATTTTCTTCTCGCACTTCAGAACAATGTTTGCCACGTGTGGTGACAAACATAAGTGCGCATCCAGTGTCACGCCCAGGATCTTCTGACATTTGCTGAAGGAGATTTCAGCGTTGTCTAATTTTAAGGCGATAGTCTTTTTCCCCAAAAGTAAACATAGACGTGACAGACTTTTTGGAATTTACCGTGAGTCGGTTCTTCATTACCCAGGCGTTGAGTCGGTCCAGGTTAATTTGTAATTTTTTGTAGCATTTTGAATATCCCGATCACGCGAGGCCAAAACAATGTCGTCCGCATATGAGAGTAGAACATCGTTATTGGATTCCAATGTCGGGAGGTCGGCCAGGTATAAATTGAATAAGGCGGGAAATAAATTTTATCAAATTGTTAACGTCTCGTTGAATATAGTCATCCTCGGGGGAAGTTTCTTCGCCTTTGCAACATTTCGGATGGCTTTCCACACTTCTCCGGTACTACGGTTGCGATTTACTTTTGTAAGAATCCGATTCCACTTCGATTTCTGGGCCTTGAACTCTCTGGCCTTTATTTCGTTGTTTGGAGCTCTGATCCAGAGTTTCGTTTATAATGTGATCCAATTAGATTTTTTGAGGTGATTTCTTTCTTTTATCAATGCCGACTTCCCTCGACCATTAGAGGAATTTAGACGATGCTTGGGGATAGCCAATGATCTTGCTCCTAGGATTGTGCAAGTAAAATATTTGATCGCTTTTTCTATCGATTTGAAGCTGTCCAAGTAACAATTCTTCAGTCTATCATCAAAAAATACAATTCCCAATTAGCAGCTTTGTAGTTATAACTAGCAGGTGTTCTTCTCACTCTGACTTCTCTCATGACCTTCATCACAATTGGATTATGGTCGCTTCTTGTTTCGTAGAAAACTGACCAATCAATTTTGATGAAAGCGACGATGAGCAGAGTTTTACGTCCGATGAGGTAGGCTGATCCGTCTCTCTCTGAGTGGGGTCTTTGTATTTTTTGCTGGATCGTTCAGTATCGGTAGGGAGTCAGATTTCAATAACAATATGGAGTTTAGTTTCTTGAATCATGGCCACGTCGATCTTCTGATTTGCCAGGATTGAACAGAGTTCCCTGACCTTGCCTTTAATTCCGTTGATGTTCAATTGGAGAGCAGTAAATTTCCTTTCTCCACAGTGGGCTGAAGGTTTTCGCCGGGAATGTAAATTAAAAAATCTTTATGTTTATGTGGCATTAATGGATCCGACCAACGATGACGTATGCAAGTCCTTCATGGGCAATGCAGATCTCACGATCTTCCTCATTGAAACTATCCGCAATCGAGAAGACTGCAATAAGGTTAATTGGACCAGAACACAAAATCCAACCCATTGAAAATTTCTTAATTGAATTACAACGGAAACTCTTAAAGGAGGCTATTTTACCGAGCTGCCCTCTATTCCATACACTATTGAATTATTTACAATCATACAGAAATTTTGAGCCGATGCCATGTCCAATGAGAAGAGCTGTTCAGGATTCTCAACCCCGCCGGATTTGTCTTCTCCTTTGTCGGTCTAAGATCACTTATTATTATTAGCACTTTCACGAGAGCCATAATATTTATAGCCCCGCATGTGCAGCAAAAAATATAAGAGAATTAGTTAGGTTGTTCCAAGCTCTTCTGTTCTTTGCTAGGTCCCTCAGTGAGTCCAGATCGTCACCAGATGCCAATGTTTTTTTCACGGCTTTCAGATCGTTTTGTAGAACGACCGGGAGGGTAGTTCTCGGTCTTCCACGAAAGCGTTTTACATTGGAGGAGTAGTAATCTTCCATTGCGATGTTCGGAGGGGATATCGGGTCCAACCTCAGGACGTGTCCAAAAAGTCTCCAACGAGAGCTAATGATCTCGTGGCTTAATGGTATACAGTCACACTTATTGTACAGTCCATTCCGCGAGATCTTGGATGGCCAGGACATTCCAGTTATGTTTCTTAGATGATTCCTGTGAAATGAGTCTAGCCTCTCCAATTCCTCTTTAGAGGTGGCCCAGGTCCCAAAGTTGTATAGTAGAATTGGTTTGATGAAAGTGTCGTATAACATAATCCTTTGTTTTATGTTACATCCTTTCCGTTTTAGCCAAAGATTTTTAAGCCTTTGTAATGCCGCATTTGCCAATGTTTCTCTCCGTATGATGTCTTCGCTATCTCCTAGTAGTGAGCCAAGTTTCTTTATGTGTCTCCATTTTTTCTTCAAGTGAGTTTTCATTCATTTTATCTCTGTCCGTTCTGTTTTTTCCCTGTGTTTTTGTTTCAAATTCCTTGAGTAGGTTTTCCAACTCTCACAGGAGTCTGTGTTAGATAGAAGGATTTGAATCATTCTTAGACTCGATTCGTCAATAAAACCCTTTTAGCACTGTCATCAATTTTTTCCTGTTAATCGAGTCAAAGGCTTTTGATAGATCTATTCCCAGAATGTGGATGGCATTGCAATATCTTTGATGTGTTGCACATCTCCATCTGTGACTCCAGACTGCATCAGCTGTTGATCTTCCTTCTTTGAACCCACTTTGACTTTCGGGTAGGTATTCATAGGCGGTCTTTTATTCGTTCAGTACAATGTTAGCTAAGACTTTCCGTAGAGAATTTGATAATATAATAGGTCGTAAGTTTTTCAACCGGTCCTTTGGGTTTATTGGGTTTTGTATAGGTATTAGTAATCCCGTTCCCAGGGGCAAGGTTGAGTTAGTTGAAAACATTTCATTTAGTAGTGTAGCGATTTTTTCAAAAAGGGGGTCAGGCCCGTATTTCAGTAATTCTTGGTTTATCCTATCTGGTCCAGGGCATCTGTTATTTTTTAGTTTTTGACATGCTGTTTTTACTTCCAAAATTGAAATTGGTTCTTTTAAAGGTCTAGGCTTTCCTTTGAATGGGGGATTGCTGTAGCCACATTAAAAAGTTTCTCAAAATGTGTTGCAATTATCTCTGCTTGCTCTTCAGTATTCAGTAATGTCTTGCCATTTTTGTCTTTGATGATTATTCGTTCCTTCCGTTTGTGTGACGTAGTAAAACGAGCGGCCATATACATTTGTGAATTATCCTTTAGTTTGGATACTTCATTGATTTTTCGAAGAAGTTCTTCTTGGTGAAGTGTCTTGTTCAGTCTCCTGATTTTTCTACGGATTTGGTCCCTCTGTCCCCTTGAAGGACTTTTCTCTTGTTATAGTCTTTTTCGATTAATTTTTTGTATGGATTTCTTTTAACTCCTTTGCTAATTCCTTTACTAGTTCCGTATTTGTCGTCAGACCCTTACTGGCAATCTCCCGCCTGCCGAGGTACTGGCTTGCTGCTTCGATTATTATATACTTTGTGTGATCCACGAAATTCCTACTGTTTGGTCCTTCAGATGAGAGCAGATGTGTTTTTGGTAATTTTGACTGTGTCTGGATGAGAGATCAGTTTTCCCGTTGTGTATCCATTTCTTGTATTCTCAATATTATTGTTTGTAATGTTATTATGTTTCTTATGTTTGATATCATGTTTCGCCAGGCTAAAGGTGATAATAACCATTCTGTGATCGCTGACAGTTGTTGAACCTTCGTATGAGCGTGCGTTTATAAGAGAGCGTTTGTCATTGATCCGGCATGTAATATAATCAATTTGGTTGTATATAGGGACTATTTTTCCTTCTGGTTTCTTCGTTCGCCCATCCAAGTGGTTATGTGGCATGCACGATGAGAGAATGCGGTGTTGCACAAGAACAGTTTGTTTGCCGTGCAGAAATGGCCAAGTATGGTCCCAGGCAAGTTTCTTTTCCCATGTCCGTGTCTTCCATGAAGGTATCTTCTGAGTTTTTTTTTGTTCCGATTTCGCATCAGAACGCCAGCAATGAATATAAGTGAGGACGACTCATATTCATTACACGTCTTTGATAATGCTGAGTAAATTCATCCAGTTCGGTCGGGTTTTTTGCCACTCTTCCACAGTGTGGTACATATACATTTATAATCCTTAGTGTATTTTTAGGGGAACATTGATTGTTCAGATGAATCTGTATTACGCAGATCCTGTCATTCACCCGCCAAATGCGACTGATGTCAGATGATAGTTTTTCTGTGAATGGCGAATCCAAGACCATAGTGTTTTGAGTCACTGGGTAGACATATTAGACGATATCTTCCGTGGTTTTCCTCGAGATAGTACGTATTTTCGTCTCTTGTATACAGCCAATAGAAACGTTATATCTTTCTAGGTCATCACAGAGAGTATTTCTTGACTGAGGCTTAGATATTCCTCTAGCATTGAATTAAGAAAACTTTAGGGCAAGCATATTCTTTTGTAATACACCAACTGGGATCACTTAGTTAGATGAAAACTTTTATTTCTTTCTCTTTGACCTAGTGATCCTGGTGGTAATAATAATTAATGGATCCTGATTTTATTGATAAGAGCTTAGATGATTTATTTATGTATGAAGATAAAGTTATTGACTCTGGTTACAAGAAAGGATACTTTTTTTGAATTTTCCAAAGCCAAGCTTAGTGGACATAATGATGGTTACCAGATTGGATTAAAACGGGCCATAGAATTGTCCTATTATATTACATTGAGGAATTTACGGCTTAGTAAAATTATTCAAAATCCAAAAAACAAAGATATCACTAATAAGTCGGGTAAGCTGATGGCTTTCATAGAGAATGCTATGAGAGGCGATAGCTATGATAAATTTGATGCAGATTTGAACACATTAGACAGCTATTTATTTATTTTAATAACCCCGGGAACACCGAGAAAGAAAGAAAAAAGAGTCAAACAGTTAGGTGATCCAGTATTCAAATTGCTCACCCATCGAAGTAAACAGTGAGGTGGAGAATGCCAAATAGCTCCTTTATACGTCTAATACACCAACGTCAAAATTACTCTTCCAAGTTTATGCAAGAACCATGAAATTTATTTGGAAGGGTTGTTCATGAGTAGGAATCCCGATCAGTTTTGAAATTCGTGGAGACACTTCTGGAAGGCGCTGGGATTTCGGTGGACCACTCGATAATACTTTCAGGAGTTACTAGGATATGGATCACTTAAATTAGTTTGCCTTGACACCCTTATTTGGTGGTTATGGGGTGTTTAATAATAACTTAATTAGTGACTGGGTTGACGAGTGACGCCATCGTCAGTGTTTCACAACTGAGGAACCCGATTGTCTTCTGGGACATACACGATTAAAAAAGAAAAGAAAGTTCAGCCCAGAACATTATCAATTCCTTGGATTAGTCTGCTTGACTGTTCTTACTACTTAAATAATGTGTGAGTTCTGCGTAAGCTAAGGAAACATTGCTACTGTTGTCGTAGTGGACTTAATTTTGTTAGTTAGCTGGTGTATCGAAAATGGTAGAATAATGGTTTGCATAATGACCTGGCTTTTTGCAAAAATGTATTTGTTGCAAGCCTAAATCTTGTAATATTTCACTCTCAAAGTTAAATCGTAAAACTTAAAAATTTTAAACTAAGGATAAAAGATCAACTCACTGGAAATTAGATTAAGCTTAATGAACTAAGAAGGAAATCGAAAAGATGTAGAAATATAAAATATTTCGTAGATGATGGTCAAAAAATGTTTTTTACAAAAAAATAAATTGTAGATCAAGGGAAATTGATCATTAGATTAAAATTATTCCAAAGACCATGGGTAATTGAACTAACTAACTCCTTGATCCTGACTCGTTCCAGAATTTGTCTCCAGGTAACGACATTGTCCCCAGAGAAAGAATAGTTAGATTCTCTTGATGATGGCCAGGCGTTGGGCGTCTCGTCAGTAAGGTAAATCCAATGACGCCATCGAAGGGAAAAACAATAATTTTAGCACCACATGGAGCCACGCGGCCGTAAAGAACGGGAAATTGGTCATTTACAGAAGATCAAGTGATTTCTGTTGTTTTAGGATTAATAGGTTTTTATTAAACTTGTTTCGGAGAACTATAATTCAGATTTAATCCTAAATTATATTCGAAAAGACCATTAGTCAACAACCACCCAGAGTAGTTCCTCTTGGAGACCACTCCTTTTAAGTCCGAGCATGCGAAGATTGCTGAGGGAGGCTGGGATCACCTGAAGCCAACTGTGATCGCTAGCAGTCGATCTTTTCTATAATAATAACATCCTTTTCACGAGAGCCATAATATTTATAGCTCCGCATAGCCAGGACACACACTTTATTTAAGTAAAGAGCAGTTAATTTTAACTAATCGTAGAACCAAGAAATGATCTTCACTTCTTCTTTTTTTCTTATGTGTGGGTCCTTTCTAGACTATCCAGTTCCGTAGTGAATATCCACTGAAGACGGCGTCACTCATCAAGCCCTTTTAGCATCGATCTTATCTATGATGAAAAATATCGAGAAAAAAGTGAGTATAGCTTATAACGTGAACGTTATGCTTGGATTTGCTACCCCATACAGCGGCTGCCTTTATGGCTTCCTCTAGACACGCCACTTTTTCCGCCACGGATTAATAATCACGGTACCGAGTGAAGAACCTACCAAGCTTGGAGATCTTCCTCGTAGCTTTACCAACTGTGATCACGTCCCTACGATATTGACCACAACAAACGACCTTCTTTTTATTCAGCAATTTCACTATAAGGTTTCCAGGTAAATAGTGTCACTTTCTGATCATTAACATTGGGATAAGGGTAAATATATTTTTTTGAAAAAACAACATCTTAAAACTCGTCGATTTCAGCATCCTAAAGATCAGACAGGTCGGATTTTTCAGTATCCTAAATACCAAGACGTGGAAGAGCTGTTTAAGGGTTTTATCCCTACAATCCTGTAGTGGTATTAGAACCAGAAATTGTGTCAATGACTATGCCGGCCATTGATTAATTTTTCCGGAATCTTTAAAAATTTTGTTATGAAAAGGGAATCGTAGACCCGATCATTATTTTTGATAATGCTCGTATCAATCATTTTACTGAGAATAGAGAATTTTTTAAAAATAGCAAACTTCCACGTTCCATCACCCCCATTCTCAATCAGAGAATGTATTCAGCACGTTTCCAGAGGAGGGCTGAAAATAAGAAAAATCTAAAAAAGGTTGTTTTTACTTTTAAAAAATTAGTGACGCTATTGGTCAGGAAACCTTATATTTTTTGCCCAGATCAAATCTCCATTTCCATGATCTTCATGATCAATTTCCCTATCTTAGCACTTTAATTTGCTGAAAAATAGTAATGTTGACAGTCCTGTTAATATGAATCTCAACCACTTCACTCCCGATGACCTCATCCTCGTCCCTTAATACTAAGAAAGCCATTTACTTTATTCTGACATACAAACTTCTTGGGAATTTCCTAAATGATGTAAATTACTCTGTGTGTTGGCATTTGGTTTTGCCTCCATATCATGGAAAGTATCAGCCCCTTAATGAGAAATCGACACTTTGTAAGATGTTGCAGGATGGATCATTGATCTCCCTCACTCCACTGGAGGGGTTCACATATCTACATTTTTCCTTATCCTGGAAGAATGTAGACGTGAATAATGTCATATTTTGCTCTTCTCCTGTGAGGACGTCATTGAACAGAACATACCATAACTCAAAACAGTACAAGATAGTAACTTTCAAATAGTAATTTTAAAAATATAAATTATTATAAGGAAAAGGAAAAAGAATAGTTAATTTTAATTTTAATTCAGCTGTTGGGAGATGCACAAGCTATTCCCACGGACAACAGCCAACGAGAGCCTCTCCTTGAGCCATCTCGTATAGTAATTTTTAAATCAGTAAATAATAAATTTATTTTAGTCTAATTTAACTAATATTTAGTAATTTAAATGGGTGATCATGCTGATGATGAATTCAAAAATTTAGAAATTTATAACAAAAATGAGGTGGGATTCTATATTATTTTACATAGTCCTGTGATTCAGACCTTTGGGATGACAGTGCCTTGATTGCTGCTTACGAAACAGCTATGGGGAGGGTAATTTCAATGTTCACCATAGAATTATCGAAAAAAGAAAAGGAAATCAAAATCCTCAAAAAATTCGGCAAAAAGACTCCAAAAATCAGTCACAGAGGACTGCAGCACAACATTTACTGAGGACCCCAATGTCTGCAACGAGGCTGACCAAAACGTGCCCTTTAACAATTGTGAGGACCAAGACAACATGATAACACTAATTTTGGGAAAACTCAGAATGCAGTCCCGCCTCCAATTCCGCCAGATTTGATGACTCCACATAACGGAGATCTTCTCAACAACCTACTCATTTCCTGGTACATGGCTGGATATTATGCAGGCCTCTACCAGTCCTCAAGACAGTGATTATAAGATAAACCTACTTTTTTACCTAAATGTTCAAAAACCTTCTTTTATCTTTTTAAGGATATAAAACTGCAAATATAAGTACTAAATGGATTACCTACCTTCCGATGAGGTTTTGTCTCCATCTCTAGTCGGAAGGGGGATTCGAATGAATCATAGAACCAGCAACATAGTACCACATTAATTGCAGTATTTACTTGGGGTTATTACTGAATACTGGTGATGTTTTCAACTTCCTACATTTTATTGACTCAGGATATATCACTAAGATGTTAGTTGAGGATTAATTAAGTGTATTCAGTTCCATAATTACCAACATAGACATGTACTTTCAGAATCAAACACAAGTTCATCCAGACCAGATGAAGATAACGTTCAGATAGGAGCAGCTTTGAATTGGAACGTCCTCAATCTGAGGTTAATTCCTTTAATGGAAGTAACACAATCTATAGTAATTGAATAAATTCTGGAGTCGTAGGAGAGAAAATGGAAGTATCGGACAAAGGCTTACCTAGAAGAGACGCGAACCCCGTGAAGGACTCTGGTTGAGTCAGAGGCTTGAAATGGCGGTGATCAGAGAGAGAACGCCTCACAATCCTGGCCTCTTAACTAAATTAAATAATTTAACTAAATACTTAAAATTCAGTGATATAGTTTAAATTTAAAACCTATTTTTTTAATTTATTTGCCCCTGATCTATTCAAGTAAAAAAAGTGGTAACAACCAAAAGCTAACGTTTCCAGAGATCAACCTGATATATCTGATGTAGGCGAAGAAGTAGAAGGACGTCAGAGACAAGAAAAGAAGTGAACCGTCTGTGGTCGTCTAGAACAGTGGTTTTCAACAAGATACGAATCGCCTCTTCATAAACCCTTTTGGTTGCAATGTGGTACAGTGTATTCCAATGAGGCCATCGCGCTTAATTATTATTTATTAATCGCGCTTAATAGAACATTTAAAGCGTAAACATCCCAACTCAATTGGAAAAAAAATAATTATGAAAATATAAACAACTTTAACTTCTCGTTTTAATAAAAGTATATTTCAAAATGTTTCTGGACTATTTTATTCATACAAAGTTGCAGACATAATTGCAAAAACAGGTTTTACGATTTGTAAAATTATGCAATTCCATCGTTGATTTTTTTAAATCGGTGAAGAACTAGCTAGAAACTTTTGAATCCAAGACTTTGGATCGCTATCGTTGATTCCCCGTCATGGATATTTTGATGCGGGATGGAGTATCCTCAATTTAGATCTATGAAGTCATTATAGCTATAAAATTAAATCATCATATCGGATAGGACGATGGCTTCGAGGATATGCTTAAGTCTACAAAAACTGTTGATAAACACTGACGAAAATATAATCGAATTACATGACGCAAGTCTTGTGGAACGAGAAAGGATAAAGAACAGATTTAAAAAAATTGCCTCTTGTGGTCATGTATATTTCTTAGTCACTTTATTATTTCTTCGTCATTGAACGTGCAAGTTTGAAAAATTGGAGAGGCGAAAAAAAATTTGCGGGGGCGATTAAATAAAAAGGTTGAGAACCACTGGTCTAGAACCTAGCCACTACTTTTAATTTAGCCAAGTGCTTAATTGGCCGGAAGATGGTTGATCCACCTCTATTGCGCAAAATGTCTAGTTAGCTTTATGGTGGATGAAAACTCTTGACTTTCTGTTTCTTGTGGACATGGACGAGTTGAAGAGCTAAAGAGACGTCGGAAACCCATGTTCTGAACAGAGGAAGTGTCGGATACGTTTAGGATTCGAGTTCGAATTTTTTCCATAAAAAATTAAAAGAACTTGGAGGATCACCTATCTGAAGCTGCAAAACCAAAAACCAACCTTTCTAGTCTATTAGAGCCCTCATCTTGGCTTACCAAAGATTGTAAGCCTGGGGTTAATAATAATAATCTATTACATAAGAACCAAATTATTCGTCCGGTAATCGAGGCACCACATGGGTTAGCAGATAAATTAGAATTTTATATATTAGCAGCCTTTTCACGGAAGCCATAATATTTATAGCTTTGCATAGGCCTGACACACACTATATTGAAATATGATAACTAATCGTAGAGGCTCTTAACTTATTTTTTTGTTGTGTGTGAGTATTTTATAAATAATCAGGTTTCGCAATGAAGATTTATTGATGACGGCGTTACTCGACAATTCAAAGCACATTTGACTGCTGGCGTTAACCGCATTTCTTTTTGCAAAGAGGTGAACGATGTTACTAAAAATTTATCCGTGGAGGTTTTTAAGTGGTTCTTCGAGAACCAAAGATCAACCAGGTTTAATGATTCTTTTACGGATCGTGTCTCTTCTTAAACTCTTCGATGTTTCGCTGCAATTAGCGTAGGACAAAAGATGAAGTTTGGAGTAACATGTGAAAGGTTTTTAACTGCAAGTAAAATGAAAGGTTTTTAAGAAAATGCAGAATATCAAACAATAATTGACTAAATATTATAATTTTCATTAATTATTTTTTTAATTTAAGTATTACATAATAATTAAAATGTATAGACTGTTAAACCTAATAAAATAAAATAAAATGACCACAATAATTTTTACTTTGAATTTGTATTGTGAATGGCAAAGGGTAAGTCTAAAATTCAAATAAAATACATTAAAAATACAATCAAACGAAGACAGACTCTAAGCAAACGCAAGCATGGTCTCATGAAAAAAGTAATCCATATTTTCTAAAAATAGATCCACGAATTCTCCATTCTGACAGGCTGTGAGACTGCGGCAGTCATTCTCAGTCCGACAAATAATGTGTACTGCATTGCAAGCAAAAAGTTAAAACCTCTTGTTCACAATTTGCTCGGGACAAAATCAATAGTTTCTTCTGCATTAACGACTTCAAATGTTATAACATAATTTATTCCATAGAACACCAAGGAAACCGGGGGACCAGAGGAATCGGATTATCCTTATAATTACAATGGTGAATTTTCTAATTTTTACCCCGAAGAATGTTTGTCGAAATTTTATTTTAGATTTTTCTTCAAGTCCTACTTCCCTCATTCATATTATTAATATTTTCGTTATTTAAATTATTTCTTTAATTTTGGTGAACTTGGGACAGCAGTTTTTAATTTAATCATAAAAATATAAAATCAATTGTAACCGCAAAAATAATTAGATATGATTTCCTAATTTGCTTCGATTTAGAAACTTTTAGTTTTGAGCTGCCTGTTTATTAGTAGTTTCTGTTTTGACCCAATCGGAAGAATGGGTACGGGGTTATCAACAAAACCAGGAATGCGATCATCCCCACCAACATTTATTTAAACTCTTAGTTTTTCTGGATTTCTCTGCTTCTTCGAAAATTTGGTTGGCATTAATGTTCGCGGCGTGACTCAGAGCTCCGCGAACGAAAATGGTTTGGCTATTGCCATCGGCTCACCAATTCCCACTGTCCCTCTGCAGCTGGAGCTTCATTTGTACTAATGTCTATGTTTGAATAAATTTGATTGTTGATAAATTGGATTCCAGCATGTTCAACGAGCTAAGTGTGCTTAGTTTATAATTAGTTGAAGCCAAAAATTTGTTATCTTTTTGATAAACTTTTATGTTTGATATAATGAAGGAATTCCAAGATTACCGTTACACCAGACCTAAGTGATTAGACGCGACCCAATATTGTCCTCAGCTTGGTACGGTGATTCTTCGAGTCCACACAAGCCCGATCCCGATAGAAGGGGTACCCAAGTCTGTTCATCTGAATTAAAAACTCCAGTTGTGTAGGTTCGAGCATTTGCTACAGAAAACAATAAACGTCGCACCAAGCATTAAATACCTCACGGAACAATAGCAAGACATCATCAAAATGACCAACTATCCTGAACATCCTTTGAACCGGAGGTCGGATTATATCTGGAAGCTAGTCCAAGATACGAAAAGAAGCCTTTCCCTTTGTGGAGATTAATCCAGGATTCATAGATCAGCCGCAGCATGGTATGGACACCAGCATCACTTAATATAGATGATAACTTTTACCCATTTTCTTGTGAATCTTCGATTAATAAATTAATTTTAATTATTTTTTAACTGAAGTGTTACCCACCTGACCAAGCTATTATTTTTAGAGGAGACTTTCTCAAGACTTGGATTTCCATCGTCTTTGAGGAATTTACGAGAGCGTCCGGTAAATTCGACCTTTAATTGAGGCTGAAATAACTAACTAATAATTCTCTTTTTGCTCCCCAAAGCGGGTGGTTTTATAACAATTTTCCTCAAGTTAGGGGAAAAGGTGTTAAAACCCAGATTGGTGCAGTCTATGCTTCCGTATTGACGAAGGTTCACCTATCCGACACTCTCTGAGTCCATTAAGAAAAAAACAAGGGGTTCCATCCACCTTGGACGGATGAAATGGACCAGGGATACATCACCTGCTTAACCTTCTGGTCAGTTAACCACGTGGTATGATTCGATAAAGATGAGAGAATATGTAATTAATGTTAATTTTGATTTTTAGTGTAGTTTCCTTCGCATTTAACTAAAATGTTTCACTGACTGTGAACCATGTGTCTATTTAAATAGTTCTGAGTTTAATAATAGATGTTAATACATTTCAGTCACATAATAGTAAATTTATGACATGTGGTCATTCCTCAAAACCACAAATCATTGGTGTTAATATAACCATTTTTTTAATTGATAATAAAACTTCCATTCTTATGCAAACTAATGATTTATATTAGCATTGGATTAGGTTCGCCTTCAAGAAAATCTTTGTCGAGACGTCTAGCGTGCTTGGACCCAGCATAGCAAGGTTTAGCAGACTCATCGGTTGCTTGTATGACTCAAGAAGGAAGAGCCTAGAATGACACGATGGTTCTTGCAGAACACTGGGCTCGCGATCATGAGGGGTAACTCCAATTGCGTTTTCAATACTTGCAAACCATAATGGGCCCTTTTCCTGTAAATTGACTTTTAACAAATTAATTATTGATAAAATAAAGTATGACCTAAAAATTATATTAGTAAACAAAAAACTTACAAAAACACTCTATAAATTACACGTAGCCTTTTGTCTGAACATAACGTCTGATAATATCGGATCTGAAGATGAATTTTTCAATTTTCGTCGAACAGATCTTACCGATGAGTCCTTTCTGGCACGAAACGGTTGTTGAAAGGGAACTTTCTACCTTCTTCCTGACCAAATCCACTGGTGAAGATTACCATTATGAAAACTCTTCCGCCTAAGAATGAAAATGATATTCTGGTAGGTAGTATGTGTGATGAAAATAGAAGGGGCGAACCTTCTCTTCTTCTCTGCAGAAGCAGAATCCTGTAATTGACTATTGGAAGATGAATTTTGGTAGGCAAAAACAGATGTTTTCCCTTGGGTTTCTTCTTTCGATTAATTAGCTGTGACTGTTCGTGGTGGGCTTAATCACTCTTAAAAAATTCTTTTCGTGGAGATCTTTCGTTTTGAATGTGACTCGTTCTGACTGGCCAAACTCTGTCGAACGGAGGAAACTGAAGAAATACTCGCCACTTGGAGATCGTTTCCGCTTTGTCCATATCGTCTTCGAAACTTTTGGAAATTTTTGGAGAATGGATAAAAGATTCATAAACAAAATCGGAAATGCGATCTTGACACGACTCAAACTCTCGGAAAAGAAAATGATTTTTATAGAGCATGATTTGTTACTGATGTCTTTTCTGTTTATTTACTCCCAATCCCTTCAAATGAAAGAAACCGGTGTTTAACAAGTAAATTAAATTATTCCAAAGACCAAGGGTTGAACCAAACTAACTAATTCTTTGATCTCGACGCGTTCCAGCAGAACTTTCACCCAAGAACAGTGATCCAGAGGACGTTGTCCGGGAAGCTGATGTCAAATCCAGAACTCGTCCTCAGGGAACGAAATTGTCTCCCGGTAATAGTTGGATCCTTTTGAATGCCGCTTAGGAATTAGGCGTCTCTTGAGTATGGTGGATCCAATGACGCCATCATAGGGAAGGAAGAGAAATTTTCAACAAATTAGCCACATAGCACCGAATGGCGCCACGCGGCTATAAAATTATAAGAAAGCAACCATTAAAAGAAAACGTTCCCAGAGATCTGTCAAGTGTATTTGGTATGACGCAGAACTCAATGACGGACAGAGAGAGGAGGCCCATCAAAAACGTTGCATCTCCTTCCCTCGCACGAAAGAGCATCAAATGGTACTATCCTTTCAGAGGAGTCAATCAAAAAAACAAGGGTTTCTTGAGTTTCTGCAAAAAGCCAGGAAACCCATTTAGAGAAAGGTTACCATAGACCGGATTTCCTACGATGATATCACCGATTGTGTCTAGACAATCTCCAAGTTTTGACAACAAAAATCGAATTCCATCGATTCTCTCATACTGGTCAGCACATATCTCCTTCATACAAGCTCTCGTTATCCGCTGCCCCAAGAATTCCGTCCCTGAGAATGATACTGAATGCGAAATACCCCAAAAAATCTTCCAGTTATACAACAAACTACCTGCTGTTTATGGACGACTAAAAATATTATTTCGAAAAGAAAACACACGAAATGTCAAAAAATCTGCTACTAATGTGCTCGGCCTATGATCTGAAGCTATTTGCTTGAATATATATACTTTGGTGTGTTAGAAGATAGAAAAAAACAACGTTTTGAAAAACGAAGTGTTGGAGTTAATATTTGATGTGGTTAAAAAAGGATCGACAGTTTGGCAAATACAAGATTGAATTCGGGTAACATGAGCTAATCCACCAAAACATACGAAAAATTCTTGTACAGAATCGTATTCATTTGAAACCTGGAAACAAAGATCTGCCAAGAGATAAGCTTGGAAGAGGATTGGTATCCATTACCTATAAAAGTGAACGGGTGCTTTCAAACTTCTTTTGAGACCTGGAGAAGAAGTCGAAGTATTGTTTGAGGAAAGCAGGGATTCTACGGCTCATAAATCAAAGAAAACATTTTTACCACAATCATAGAATTCATCAATCGAAGGTATAAAGAATCCCCTGCTATATCTGGACTTGTTAAAGAGCTTCAGGAGAAATTTTTAACTGTGCAAATACGGAGGAAGCTGAGGTTCAATATAGAATTAAGAAAAGAGATTCATGACACATTCTGTGCAGTTTATTTTTACGAAAGAGTCTGTAGAGATTCGAGTCGATACAACAGTAGCCACGGATACGAAGGTGCAGAATAACAAACCGGACATTTTTGTGTTTGGTAAAAGCAGCAACAACATCACGTGGACCGAAGTAGGAATCACCCCCAACAGGCGTTAAAAATAAGTCAAATTAGAAAAACTACATAAATAAGATCTGCTGAGTACCGAATTGGCATGGGATGGCATTGTAAGCAAGTTCTACAAACAACATCAAAACACACTCAAAATGGATGACACTACGGCATATATACAGACTGTCGTGATCAGAAAGACTCTTGAGAGAATGTGGGTAGAGCATAAATATGGGTTGACCACATTGAAAAGTTTGCGGGAGACTGATATCGAACTTGGAATGATCGACAAAGGACGTTTTTCTGAAAGATGCTGTTTGTCTGAAAGTCTGAATGAATTGAGGAAAGGGAAACTCAACCCATGACTGCACAAACTATTTAATACGAAGAGCCTGAAATTGTAAGTGGGTCAGGCTCAAAAAGGGGACGAATAATTGAGACAGACTACATCAATTCATATAGTTAATTTTTGTCTAGTATTCCTTATTTTATGAATGGGTTTCAACATTGGCGGATATGAATGGGCAAAATGTTTGGAAAGATGCGTCTTACTCCGACCCTGGAGAACTAGATATACTTCAAGCACTTCAACACCTAAACAAGTATTTCGCCAATTTATATGGAAGCAGAAACATGAATTCAACACAATACTAGAAGGAATACGGAATTTCCGGGCCCCAACAATACGCTAAATACTTTTTGAAGAAGGCACAAGGCAGAGCGAAAACCTTCGACTGGGAAAAAAATGATAATGAATCAATAAAAAACTTCGAAGACAACAGGAACACCAAACCAACCATTTACGTCAACCCGACTACCTCTAACAGAGAACATCTTAGTTCGATGCGCCTCCTCAAGCCCACAAAAGCCTATATAAACGGATCCTTACAGTCGAAATGGCTGCCCCTTTGGTTCTCAATTTTGTAGAATTATTATTATTAAAAAGCACTCCCGAGAAAACATAAAATTAGTTAAGTTTCCTTTGTGTCGTATTCCGAATCATCCTCTCCTTCAGCCTCACCATGATCTTGTTGCTCTCTAGTTCTCTAGGTCGTCCAAGTCGTCCGCCGAAGTTAGTCTCATACCAACCGCCGATAGGTCTTCATTAGTCGGAAGTGTCGTTTTTTGCCTTCCACAGAATCCGGCTCATGTGTGTGCAAAGTAGTTGTCCATTGCAACATTTGCCGGGACCTGGTCATTTAGACGTAACACGTGACCAAAGAGGCTCCATCTTGATTTAAAAATATCATCTGACAGCACGCCGAATTTGCATATATATATAAAGGTTTGCATTAGAGATCTTCATAGGCCAGTTGATCTTTTGTAGAATAAATTGAGTTGATATACTTTATTTCAATTAAAAAAATCATTTAATTTTAATAAATATTTTATTAATCTTTGGGCGCTTGTGCACTTGTTCATGTATTTTCTTTAATCACTGTGGGGCAATCGGTTTCATGAAAAATCTTTTTAATAATCTAAACTCAGCTGTGAAATATATTTCGGAAATGTCTTCAAAACGACTTAATCCCCAACCTCTTTCATCCATTAATAAAATAATTCCTACCACCAAGGAGTTTCCACCGGAGAAGTCTTCCTTGGAAGTTGTTGTTATATCTTCCGACGATGAATCCCCAAATATCGAGGAATCCCAGTTAAAGTTCTTAAAAATGGACTATTCAGAGGTCAGAATTGGCTCATTCCGCGACAAAACTTTGGGAGTGCTTACAATTAACAATGAAGTTCTAAAATTCAATCTAAACTGTACTGATTATTATGACTTCAGGCTTAACTGGCTTTATAAAGATTACCTTGTCAATTAACGATGTTGTGGAATTCACGTGCTCAGAGCAAAATTTATCCATCTTTCTCAAAGTTACTTCAACTTTCATAGACAAGGTGGAAAAGGTGATTACTGCTAACAGCGGGGACACTCCCGTTAAATTAACCGGTACTCCGCTAACCTTACTTAGATGGATCAAGTGACCATTTTCTGATATTTATGTGGGCTAGACAGCTTACATCAGTTCAGCATCGTTGGATTCACAATATGAAACTGAACAAGACATCCGTTTATGAACTTCCCCCTACTCAGGCGAGAGTACTTTTGGGTCGTTTGAGGTTTTACGAGTATATAGATGAGAATGTTGTCGGGCTGGTTTGGTTTGCCCTTATTTTAGGTGGTCGAGTCCAATCCTCCTCCAAAAATTACGAATGACAAGTTTGTTTACCCAAACACGTCTCTCCCCGGGTCAATCACAGTCAGCCTCTCCGATCTGACCTGTCTCGAGCATGACGAATTCCTCAATGATGTTGTTATAAATTTTTATTTAAAGTTTGTTTGTGTTAATTTAGATATTTGATCAATGAAAAGATCCCTCAGTCAACCAAAAGTCGAGTCCATATATTTAATACATTCTTCTTTGAGTCCCTCAATCAACGTTTGTTTGTGAATATATTCTAGATCCCCGCTCAACAGATTGGGAGGATATTCTGGCCAGACATGCCAAAGTGAAGTCGTGGACTAAGGATGTCGATATTTTCACTAAATCAATTTTGTTTGTCCCCATAAATTTAAAGTATATGCCATTTTGACTGCAGCTATCACTGGTTATTGGCTATGATTTGGCATCCTTCAATGATTATCTCTCCTTCCTCAGAGACCAATTCCTTCTCTAGATAGTATTTTCTGGTAAAACCCAGTCCTTGCATTATCGTGATTGACTCGCTCGTCATTACCAAATATCCTCTGATTACCAAAATCCTAAGAGAGTTTGTCTTGGTTTAACATAGATATCTGGAAGTGGAGTTGAGTGTCAGACGAGGATATGATCCCCCTCTTCCTATCGATCGTACCAATATGAAGGGATTTCACCCAAAGATTCCACAACAGATCAACTTCAGTGACTGTGGCCTTCATATGCTGGATTATATTGAGCGAATTTTGCTAGTTTGCCTGTTTATTTCACTAAAGAGTCGTTTCGTGAACTGTACTGCTCCATCTGCTGAGTTTTTTGAGTTTCTTCGCGAGGAATCCCCCAGTATGGCCAATAAGAGGGAAGAAATTGCATCAATTTGCTACAATTTCATGAAATGACAAATTTTTATGTTTAAAGCTGTTATTAGTATATCGGTGTTATTGAGTCAAAACTGCATTAAGTGAGGGAATAGTCTGCTTTAGCTTGTCGATCACTTTAACAGAGAGTGCGCAGTTTTCCATTAAATTAACGATAGAGGTTAATGTTATTTGATTCCTTTCTGCAAATGATATATATAACTTTCCACTGAATGACATTAGACTGCATGAAATGTGCTCCAACATATTTAAGTTGATCTATAGTTTATCGTAAAAAAACCTGAACTACTCCATTGCTGAGAATTCCTACAAATGCATCGCTTGAGAGGTTCCAGCTTAGGATATAAGGGAATTGAGCGTTGGAATACTCAGTTTTGCGATTATCATAATTATTGTACTAAAATTACATATAATCTAATACATCCGAAAAAAATCTGGAAAAGAAAATTAAATTGTCGTTGTTACTACGAAGGGACGGGGGTGGATCATTTATCGAGTAAGAGGTGATTTCTTTAGAAGACATGTCATAACACATGACACTACCATTAATCATCATTTTACTCCTTGTCCGATAAAAGTCGGAACTGATAGTTTGAATTGGTGAAAGTAACACTTCCGTCTGAAAGAAGACATCCAAAGCCGCATCTATCAATTTCATCAACCCAGCGAACGATATAAGTGAAATTGATGTTGTCCACACTTTCCTTACATTCGCAGGATATTCGTGTATAACCAACTACATTTTTCATTTAAAGTACCTGTCCCATTTACATTTTTAATAAAATTTAAAAATTCTGATAAAATTGAGGAGTCAGCATCCTTGCTAATAAAACCTACTTTATTTGTTGAACTGCTCTCCGGGAGTGGTATTTGGCTACATAACAGATAAATTTACAATGAATAATTTGATTCAAGCAGAACTTTTAATTTAATTATAAGCTGACATGCGACTATTCTGTCGTGGAGTTTTGGCTCCAAAAGAAGTCGAATGATTGATTTTATTGAGTTGTTGATGAAATTGGGAAGTATGCATTTTTTGTTTACAATCATATAAAATAGTTTTTCTTTGTTTTCATCTTCGAATGGCAAGTGGCCTATTTTTAACATGTATCTAATTTGTCAGCTTATTCACTACAAAATGCAACCCAGGGACCACATGTCAGCCGGAAATGATACTTTCTTGAAAATTACGACTTCTGGTGCCCAGTATTCGAAATTATCGGATAGAACATCTACTTGCTTAGGAAATGTTTTACCGTGGGAAGCTCCAATTACTGAATAGTCAAAATTACATAATTTTGGATTGTTGTTAATCATCAAAATGTTTGAAAGTTTTATGTTTCCGTGAATTACTGATCGATTGTTAAGATGATCAACTCCCTTTGTAATTCCAAGCAAAATGTACAAGGCCTCATCATCATCCAGTAATTTCCTCTCAAGAATAAGATTGAGTAGAGTCTAATAACATGTCAATCATACACAACTCCTTCATTACTGAATTCTACAAGAATGTAAACATTCACGCAGTCTTCGAAAAATCCATAATATTGAATGATATTCTCATGAGTACAAGTTTTTAAGATCTTGAGTTCATTGAAAGCCCTTGAAAAACGACTCTGTTGTGGTTAAAATTGATTACCCTATGATCCTTAGTTTTTGATTTTATTTTAGCCATTAAGACCTCTCCTGTTTCAATATTTGAGAGTTTAAGGTAGTTTGAAAACTCCCCCTAACATTTATTTCAAAATATACCCTTCCCACGAGTCTTGAAACAAGATAACAGTCATTTGTTATTGGGTTTTGAACAGTTTTGGGCATAGTTATGCCCCAATCGCATGTTTTGAATTTATATGTTAGGCGGTACGCTTATTGAAACTGAAAAAAATAAAAATTGGGAAAGCTAAATTCATTTACGTGGTCGCCTTATTTTGTCCCTCTTTACTTTATAATGTTTAATGACCAACAGATTCAAAGATATCGTCAATTCACACAGATTTGGTTCAATATCAAAATTAATGTACATGTACACATTGCTTCATTTTTTACATCATCTTATGGCGTGATGTCTAAGAAGAATGCCATAATAATGTTACTGGATGGTGTTATTCATGTTGTAATGATAGCTTGAGACAATGAATTATCATAGAGGTCGGCATTACTCACTATAGTTTTTTAAGGTTCTAAAAAAGCGGGAGTAGACTTTTCTTTTAGATAAATTGGAGATAATGACCAATGTGCGGTTCGAGAGATTCTATGACAAAGTTCCACAGGAGCACGTAGACAGTTAGAAGCGGATATTAATGTTCATGCTTACATGGAGGCAACACTCCTCTAAAAAACCATTCGAGGTGTCTCCCCTGACTCACAACGGATTAGTCCTCCAATGCGGGCTAATAGTAGAGTAGATCGAAATCCTCATCTTGTGAGCAGGAATATACATCAAATTTATAACTCCCAAATTAATTTGAGACTCATTTATTAAAAACCGTAAAATCAACATGAAAGTATTGTGAAAATGGATATTACAACGATGAGGGCCATAAATATTAAACTGGAATGGGACTTTGGGCACTCGTACAGTTGGTCCAACATTGAAAGCATATGAGTGAGCTCACAGTGGGCGATCCAGTCATTATTTTGGAAAACGCAACTAAAAGATAGTTATCTCCTCGTCGCTTGTGCAACACCGTGGACAATTTTCCATATTAGATTCCTCCACGCTCTCCTTGAGAAGGTGATTTTTCGGATCACCTGTAAAGTAGCCCCCTTTTTCGATACAACCGTAAAGTAGCCCCCTTCACGAAAAGGCTATGTCTAAACATCGACTCATCTATCTGGACTACAATACCTTCACCACCCAACTTCATATTACAGCATCCAAAAAGTCCTGCTTTAATTCTAAGCATATAGTAAAATTTGATAATGGTTTTTTCTGAACAACTCGAAAAAGTTATGGTGTTTTAAATTATAATTGGAATACCAACACCAAATACGGCTTAATATCTTATCCAAAAATATGTTAAAATCCGAAAAACAACAATCGTTTCTAGTTGATTGAGTTGTTTTGTATTTAGTACACATTGCATTTGTGCATTTCCAGACATACTTATTCACATGTTTCGCTGCCGTCACTTCTTTCATAGGCAACAGGCAATATATACAGTGCACGACACTCTTCAATAAACCATTTCTTCTGAAATATTCGATCAAATTCTCTATTGGAGCTGCAATCAGGTGTCTTAACTCATTAACGAAAACGGACATGACTAAAATTTTAAATGTAAGTAAAAATTATTATTCATTATTAAAACAAATTAAATTTATTAAATTTCATCAACCGTAAAGTAGCCCCCGGGGGGCTATTTTTTGAGAATTCCATATAAGCAAGATAAAATTTTTTGAGACAAGGTTTTATTAAAGATTCCGCTATAGTTTGAGCTTCTCCATTTTTTGCAATAAGGTAGCTTATCTAAGATAAATTAAAAATTATAATCAACTTCATAGGAACTTCAGTGGCTTTTAAATTTTCATCTTTTGTGAAGTTTTTCATCGAATCTTTCCGATTTACTAAAAGCAGCAAGCATTTGTTCAAAAAAAAGATGTATCTGTTTTTCAATTCTTTGTGCTGAACAACGAGATGTCGATGGATCTTAGATAGTACTAATGTCTCTTGACAATTTTGTGGCAAATCATGCACTCTGCTCTCTTCGAATCGTCCTCAAAATGGCAAAATCCATAAGCAAGATATTCTTTCTTATATTTTCTATTCTAGAAGTGGAATAATACATTTATAAACTTTAAAAGGCATACTATTGACCAACAAGAAAAAAAATAACACGTGAAATTCGAGTAGGCGTTGAATATTATAACAAAATATTTAATTTAAATTAATTTTTTTTAATAGAATATCATAATTTTTTTAATATCATAATTTTTTTGAGGCACCCCAGATCCAAAATGAGGCACCCTAGGGTGCCTCCAGGCACACTTTGGGAACCACTGTGCTAGATTCAGCCTTTATTCTTTGTGAGTTGGTTAATGAATTGTTTCATTTCAAGATCCACATTTTATTTATTTAGAACCCCGGAATCACCGAAAAAGACAAAAAAACGTCAGACAGTTCGGTAATCCTAGTTACGAAATCAAACGAGCTATCCAACGTCTGTGGTCTCCCATTGTTCCAACTACCGTGCGAAATAGCCTTCTCTCATCCCTGTAGATGAATCCAATTGGGGAGGGGAACTTCCTAACCAATCGACTTTCTTGGAAAAAGACAGGCAAAGTGGGTTTCCGTCCTCTTTACAGACCCGAAGTAATCCGGTTTCCCGGCTACGGGTCGTAGATTCAGTGAGTAGGGAATTAACTATTGATCCAGAATGAGGGGCCATCATAAATATAGTTTCCGGTATATTGAATTGATTTTGTGGAGCGTAGTCTCTAATTACGCGAATCTCCATGCAACAGAGACATACTCCACAGCCGGGGCAATAGTTTGCCGGTAAAGTGCTGCAACAGAAGCATCCAAATTCAAAGTAGTCCTTTGGACAAGCTCACGAACAATATTCAACTTCTGCAGGCCTTTATTGAGGACTTTCTTCCCATTTGAGTTGAAATTCAACAGCCTGTCGAGCATTAATCCAAGAATTGAAGGAGACCTTGCTACTGGTATCTGGACAGACCAATGAAAGTTCTTGGATCTTCTTTTGAACGACGGACTGAGGTAAAAAGCGTAAATATTGATTTTCGGCATAAATCGTTAGTCGGTTGGCAGTCAACCAATCATAGACGGTGTTGATTGTTGCGTAAATATTGATTTTTCGGCATAAGTGGTTAGTCGGTTAAAAGTCAACCAATCATAGACGGTGTTTATTTGAGCGAATCTCGCTCGTTTTCCTGAGAGGGAATAGTTACACAGTCAGGGCAGCTTCTAAACAACCGTTTACTCTATTTTCTTTAATAAAATTAATTTAATTTGTTCAACTTGCGTCAATCGATTGTGTGTTCAATTATTAAGTTTTCTGCGTAGGATAATAACAAAAAATTTTCGTCCTCGTATTTGGTAGGTCGTGAAGGAATAGATTGTGAAGGTTCGGAGAAAGCGAAGAACCTTGGGGTACTCCGTTAGGTAGTAGTGTTGATCTCGATCTAAGATGCCCGCAGTCGACTCTCCCACGTCGTCCAGAAAAAAAGTTGGCAAACCACAGCTTTAGGTTTGGAAGAATTTTCGAATCTTCCAATAAGAAGAATTTTTCGAATCTTCCTTGGGACTGTGTTGAAAGCCTTGTTTATGTCGATTGAAACCAATGTAGTTCGCATTAAATACATCGGTTATGAATTGGGATAGTGTGGTTAAATCGGGTGGTGGTGGTCCTTCCAGGACGAATATCGTGCTGGAAAGCCATTTGAGGGAGGACCGGAGTAATGGCGAATAATACCAGTTTTTTTCAAGTTTTGATAATGTGCTGGTTAGGGAGATCGGCCTGTATGAAGCAGGTTTCCCTCCTGTTTTCCAGCCCGTCAAGACAGGTTTAATAACAGAGTTCTTCCAAATCTTGGGAATAATATTGTTAATAGACAGGCTAAATAAATGCGTGTGGTAGCCAATTGCATATTTGCTTGATTGTTTCAGGTGAATCGTAAATGCTCTGTCAGGGCCGCAAGCCCATGAGTTCTTTAATTCAGCGATAACCTTTGATACCTGCTTGTTTGAGAATAATTCTTTGTAAGGTTCTTTCGGTTTGTGGGCACGTTCTTTGATATCCAAGTGTTTAGAGAATGTCTTGAAACTGATCGCAGCGTAATGCTTTATAAGTAGGTTAGGGTGTATATGACAAATGTGTTGTCAACTTTTGAATGGCTAAATTGATGATTTTTGCCGCTTCATATATCGAACGTATATGGATGATAGTCCTTTGACAAATTCCATGTAACAAAGTTAGAAAAGCCAGACGAGTCAACCTTCTTATAGTTCTTAAAACTTTTAGCTTCGGTCTGCATGTCCGACGAATCCGAAATCCTCTTAACATAAGAAGGATGGAATTATGGTCGCTGGATAAACCATAATTCACATCCCATGTAGTAAATCCTACTAAGGAGGGTGAACATAGGGCTAAATCTGGAAAAGTGCAGCTATCAGTGCTCCTTAATGGGGTTCTTGTGTAATTTAGGGTAATTCAGGACAATCGTTTAAGATGACCCAGGATCAGCCTCAGCAAGGTAAGAAAGAGGATGGCCGACTGAGGGCATTTCCATACAAATCATAAAGAGAAATGCGCTGAAAGCTGTTCTTTTCTCAGGAAGGTTACATGGAGCAACCATTGTGGAAGTTAGGTCAGAAGGCAGCTCCAGAAAATAGCAAGAACGTGAAGAATGCAGAAAATCATGGAAATTAACAGTATTTGGACTAATAAAATTTAATTAAAACCCAAAAATAGACATAATACGATTCTTACCCAAAACAGCAGCCTTATCACCTTTCCCGTGATCCCAAGCACACTCTACCCGCTCAAGACAGACAAACGTGGGTTAATATGAACACCCTCCACATTTAAAATTACAAGTATTTTTTAAATTATAAAATCAGTCATCCATCATATAAATTATAAAATCATACATCCGATGAAAACTGTGCTATAGAATCTCTAAGCAATTCATCATAAAGAAATTTAGAGGAAATTCCCAATTGACTTATCAAACAAAGAGCTCTGTCAACATTACAGTCATTCCATATAGTAATTGATTCTAGCCGTCCCAACATTGATAATATAACACCTTTAACCATCATGAACTGCAAAATTTCAAAAAATCAAATACGCTTTGGTTTGTTAGGTCATTTTTGGTATCATAACTGATTCCTTGGACCTTGTCGATAAAAATTCTCAGAGAAGTTGTAATTAACTGTCGGAATATATTTAATAATACTTTTGCGCATTCATTCAAAGCCTCTGCATTATCAATATTATCACTGAAATCAGTTATGGCGACCATCATTTGAGATAAGGCACTGTCCAACTACAAATATTTAATCAGCCAATACATATTGATAATCCACATTGCGAGATAAATGTGATTTTTCAAAATGTGAGTGATCCTCCTTTATATCTGAAGGCACAGAGATATCAAAACATGGATGAAAACTTTGCAAATTTTCAGTATCCGCAGAGTATGGATTATCATTTTTCTGCTCTGGGAAGTCATTTTCTTCATTTAGTTGAGAACTATCAAGGGAGAGGTCATTTCTGTGTAATTTCGCAAACAGTATTTGCTCAGTGGCCGGAGTATTCACTACTGATTGTAATTCTTCTGCTTGCAATGTGTTGATAGATGCATTCAAGGATATAGTAGTCGTGTAAGAACTCTCAGTTTGATCGTCGAATAGAGTCCTAAACTACAAAAACTGTAAACTCAATATATTTAATCATTTCTAGACACGTTGGCCTCAACTGGGAGTCAAGTTGCCAACATGATTTCATGAATTCATAGAAAAATATAGGACACTCCGGAGGCTGGCAAAGTCTGTTCCCTTCTTCAATGTAAAGAAGCATGTCAGAGTTTGTAATGTCAGTGAATGGTTTCTGTGAGGCCTTATCCCAAATCTCCCACAGGCAAACCCCTAGAAGATAACTATCACGCATACCGAGCATCCAAACGTCCGTAGCCTTTGTAAAAACACGATGACGGAGAGATTCTGGAGCCATCCACTTTATGGGCATTTTCCCGTCATTAACTGAAATATTAAAAGACAACAACCCATGTGGTGGACCTGATTGGAGGGAAGAAAACAACACATCCCAAAATCAGAGAGTTTGATACATTCGTGGTCACAAACAAGGATATTTCTGGCAGCCAAATCACTGAGAATATAACCACCAAGTACCGATGTATAAAATTCATGCTGTGAATGTACTCAACAGCACATGTCACTTGGTAGCAGAAAAGCAAGAGAGTTTTCGGGGAGACATCTTCCTGACATTGAAGATATGTTCTGAGCTACCAAATTCATAAACCCAAAACCTGTCCGAATTGAGCAAACTCCATAACAATGGCAGGAGTCTCGTCCATCAAACCAAAAAATTCGATGATATTCACATGGCGAAACATCTTCATCAAATCTGCACAATCAAAATCATTAGCGACTGGCTTCCTCGTAGAAACTGTTCAGACTATTACTGTCGTTTCCGTGGTGAATTTTCACGGCCACTTCCCGAGTCTGCATATTAAGATAGCAAATCAACATTTCCTTTCAAGTCAGACAATATTCCCCTGTAGACCAAGCCGAACTGGCCTTCCCCAACAGTTTCAAAAATCTCCATTTGCTGCCTATTTATGACCATTTCTGAGATAATAACGAGAAAAAACCAGGTGAATAGCGAGACACCGTGTCGGCAAACATCAAACAATCTCCCTACCGAATTAATAATATAAATTACTTTGGTGGAGCAAAATTTTCGTCGTCTAACACTAAAACAATAAACAACTAAGCGAACAGCAGGATTTGCGAATATAATAAGTGATTTCTTCCATGACAGACACAGCTCCATAAAACTCAACCATAGTGTCGGAAGAACCTGATTTTATGCTTACTTTGGCCTTTCCTTCCTCCAATTTCTTCATTTCCAAATGTTCGATTCCTTCAGGACCAGAGAAGCCACGGCAAACCATTCTCTACTCAATTATGTAAGTAATCAACCCAGGACTGTCCCGAAACCCGATAACTGATTCCATCCATGGCTTTTATTGTCAATTGTACGACGTTCAAGTCTCCTCGAACCTGAAACTGATGACGTAACAAAAACTATCAAAAAGCAGTTAAATTCACGGTAAATCAGTCCCGTGGTGCATCGATGAAGATGCAACAATTCCAGAATACAACGTTGTGGTGAGTTCAATGTCTTTAGTTTAGGTAACTCGTTTTTTATAGACTTTACCGAAACTTTCTGAGGGGATTAGATTAAAATGAACAATTTTAAGGGGAAAGGTATTTAGTTGCTGGTTAATCCATATAGATTTGAGTTTCACACTTCGTGTTTCCAGCAGACGTCTCCTAGAAGTTAAACAGCCACAGACTTGAGTTCTATCGCCAGAAAGCGGACAATCAACTCATCATCTGAATTTGTCTTACGGATAATATCCTCCAGGCACTAAATGAAAAACTTATAAATACCTGGAAATATAGAAACTCAAGCATTTGTGTGTTATTAGCCTTAAAATTTTCAAACAAAATTTGGGATATATGTCTGATTTTAATAAAGAGTCTGATTTACTGAGACAATTAAACCTATAATTGATGAGCCACTGTGGGCCCAGCTTGTCTATAACATTCTTCAAAGTCATGTTGTCGTATAGTAGGACTGTTCGATCACTCATTACAGATTGTGCTTCCAACTCAAATAATTTAAAATATTCAATAAGAGAAACTTGCCCTAATACGACTTCAATCAATCTCTGGAGATATTATCAAGTAATTTATACTTTCACGGTTATGCTATCCTTGCAGTTTACTCGTCTTATATCACTCTGTGGTAGGGAGATGTAAATGTTATTCATAATTTCTAATATTGAATCCACCATCAACTTGAAAAAGATTAGCACATAAAATAAATTGTTTAGGTTTTATTTTTAAATTACTTAATTTTTTGTGGGAATTTAATATTTAGCTGATTGAATAACTATATCATGTTTACATGGCATGACGTTAACAAATTGATCTCAATGCCCCACAACTCCCAAATCAGAAGGCCAGTACGAGATCCCCATTCTTACCGATATTGGTTTCTCTCTTGTCGTTCTGGATTTTCTTAGTTGACTGAGGATATTCCTTTTTTATTTTAATTCAGTGATCTTGGGGCAATAAAATAAATTAGCTTGCTGTCAATATTATCGATTTTACTACATTCTTTGGTGTACGGGTGAGTATTTTATAGGGGGAATTGTTAGTTATTAATTGCTATCTCCAGGAACTTAAAATTGCATTAGTACCTGTGGTGCGGTTGGGATAAGGGTAAAAGAGTCTTCGGTGAAATCAGAAATGCCATTGCAGCTGAACTAAAAACCTTCGTGAACGAAGCTGGGAGTGGCTACCGTCTGCGGTAATGCCCATTGTCTTTTGGCAGTTGGAGCATGATTTGTTGGTAATACTTTTATTTATGTTTCAGAATAAAACTCAATATAATCTCGATAGTTGTGTAATTGCTTAAAGGAATTTTAATTAACTATTTTTTGCGTTTTAGGCAATTATTTAGCCAAAATATTAATTCACCCAATATCTGTCAAAAATCACAACGTCATTATTAGTACTTTTCCTTCTCATAGGTAATTGCCGCATAGTTTACAAAGAATATTTTTAAAAAAAACATTAAAGTTAATTCTATTGTACTCACACTGCGGCAAAGTTTGGTTACTTAAGCTTTATTACATATCAAACGTCATTATCGGCAATTTCCATTGGTCAGTGCCTTGATTTTAAATAGCAAAATGGTTTCAGTCCCCACGAATCGGGATTTTTCTACAATCTCATATTTATTATGCTTTGATAACAAATCATTTTGGATTACTGAAAATCAAACTGAAGAGGATAAAATACCAGGAATGAAAGCACCAATCGAAAAGCTGAGACTCAAACTTAAACTTCCGACTATCGTTTTATTAAAGCCGAACAAGTTTGGCTACAAAGCATTATTACGAAATATATTTGATTCCGTCAGTAGAAAATTCCCAATAAATATGTATGATTTTGCTATTAAAAGTATAAGTAAAATTCAATAATGTTGACATAAATTTATTTTCTGCTTATTGTCGATTACATAGTTTGCACTTAGTTTGCCATGGTTAAGCGAGCCACTATATTAATTTAACTTCGGTAAAGTTAAGTTTAGTGGGACTAGCATGGGGGATATATTTTCTGACCTTTCATTGGAAATATCAGGTTTCATTGTTTTATTTGACTGCAATCGATAGTAAAGTCGCAAATATCATTGATTCCAAGATTAGTAGTTTTTATATGCAAAGTCCGTTACTCACAAAATGTTGGGTAATGCATATAGCACGTGATGTTGGTGACCTTAATTGCCTGTATTTAGAGCATAAGTGACGTCATTTTTGAAAAGTATAGGTGAACTATTGCCTATTATACTATCATACTTACATTTGTGCTAATTGTGTCCGCTGTATTTTGCTGGTAATAAAGTTAAGTGCATTTCGTAAGCAGAATGATGATATATAACAATTAAGGATGAGCATTTATTATTCTACGTAATTAATCGCTCCTATATTTTAGAAAAGGGATCAGACGTTGAATTGAAGTATATCATCAAGAAACCGTTCAATTCTAATAGACAAAACCCACTAAAATTTGTTCTGAAATTTCCCAAGTCTGCGCTAATTAAAGAAATAAACTGCCGACTTTCTGAAAGTTTACAAAAACAAATAAAAATTACAAAAATTGCTTCAAATTTATATTTCTGTTCTTTGAATAATTTGAAAATGAGTCACAGAGATGAATTTTACGTGAGCGATAAAAATAATCCCGATATTGACCTGACGGAACAGAACAAGGCATCCATGGTTGACCTCTTCTACCATCAGAAAGAAATGTGGACCAATCGCCTTCCAGCTATGAAAAAACGGCAAATTTCTTGTCTTGTCTTTGCGGAATTGACAAAATATGACATACATGAAGTGATCATCAGATTTCAGAGCAATTCACAATTGCATTCAAGTTCCACACAAAGTCAAGATTACGACATAATTTTCAAAATCCTTCCGAACTTATCTGTTGGATTATTGTCAAGCCAAATCAAAAAAGCTCGAGAAATTCAAAAAAGTTTGAGCATTTCTCAAGAAAAGTCCTTAATCGCAGAATTTTCTAATTTTTTTTCAACCGTTAATTCCGGAACAGATAAAAATTCTCTCATAAAATTTGAATCCTCGCTTGATTTTTCTTTAAATCAAAGACGGGAGAATGAAAAAGAGCAGTTACTTGTGCCTCCGTCGATCAAAAACCCAAATGAATATGTAAAAATCGACAATATATTATCCGTTAACATCAAAAATCCGAAAAGTCAGCTAAAAAAGAAAAAGATTATGTTATTAGCGAATAAAAATTATTCTCAAAAAGAAAAGGTCAAGGAAAACGTAAAAGAGGATTCTACTTATGGGAGTGACATGGTGTCGGCCAGAAGACTTACGGAGGGCCTTCCAGTGTGTGAGGAACCAGGGGACTCTATTCATGGGAGTGACATGGTGTCGGCCAGAAGACAGGCGGAGGGCCTCCCAGTGTGTGAGGAACCAGGGGACTCTATTCATGGGAGTGACATGGTGTCGGCCAGAAGACAGGCGGAGGGCCTCCCAGTGTGTGTAGAACCCGAGGATTCTTTCGAATTCCAATCTTCAAAAAATTTGTCTGAAAATAAAAAGCTAAGAGTGTCTCCAATGACACCAGACAGTGGAATTCTTAGTGACTCAAATTTGACTCCAAAGTTCGAAAATCATGACGAAAGTACAAAAAATATTTATTTCCTGATCCCAAAAAACCTATGTTTTCCCAAACTTCCACGAAACCCAAAGAAAAGGGTACAAAAGACGATTTCTTGTCTTCAAAAACGGAAGATCCATATTACAGATTATCTCACGTGCAAGGTGAACCAAGACTTGTAAATACTGATGAATGCCCTGAAATCAATTTTGACAAATCCCCCGCTATTTCGAATAAAGAAGATTCTTCTCGGGGGAGAGAAATTACCAATAAAAGTCCTCATGTCTTCAAATTTGAGAATAACCAAAATTATTCTATAAAAAGTGCGGATTCCGAACAAAACATTTCGATTGGTCGGAATGTTGTATTCACGGATAATTTCTCTAACGAACGAACCAGTCAGGAAAGTAACACGAGACAGAAAGTGTAAAATATGTAAAAATCGAAGAAGCCGACGCTGATTCTGCTTTCAAAAATAGTCAGCTTCCTGTGATTGAAACTGGGGACAAGTCAAAGATGGAAGGTACTACTCAGCAAGGCTCTGGGGAAAATAGCATAAAAATAAAAGAATTTCAGGACCTTTCGTTCAGGGATGAGAAAAACAAAGTAAAGAGTTTTTCGATAGAAAAGAATGTCACTGTAACATTAAGTGACCCCCAACAAAAAGCGGTTGTTTAAAGAAAGAAAAAGTGAATTTTGTCGGATTTTCCAAAATTGATGGGAAAGATACGGAAGGGACGAATCCCTCAATTCATGAAGAACTTTCCTTCATTGATGAACAAAATATTTGCATAAATAGTGAATTACTAGGAAAATTTACTCCAGAAAAGGGAAAAACACTGGTAGATGATTCCCATCCCAATGAATACAAAGTACTATCCACAACTGCAGAATCTAAAGGGTTAGAAGAGAGGTTAGCTGTCAAATCAAGAGATTTATGTCATCGACAACCAGAAAATGTAAAAATTTGGGAACAAAGTGACCCTAATTCACAGCAAAATGAGAACACACGGAATACTTATAATTCAGCCAAACCCGTAATATTCGCCAAGGGAGATGCATTCCATGACCCAAAAATTACTAAAAGCCAGGAAAATAGACTTGGACATTTTGACCGCTCAGTAGACAGACAAACTGAAGCCCATAATGATGAAGATGAATATACAAGTAGTAAGGCTTATGATCGCACAAATTTTGAAGACTCAACGATTGAACACAAAAGTCCTGGAAACACATCACATCAAAGTGAAAGATTGAAGAACAAGGTGTTTCATGTTGAAAAATTTGGAACCAGGGAAAGACCATATGAGAAGGGGGATCCAAGAACTACAAATTTTAGTGAAATCAGGCCTTGGAACTCTGAAGTTGCTGAAAATAAGACCCCTGAAAGCTTAGCTGGACCAAAATACTACGAAACCTACGGAAACCGAAATCTTCACGACAACTTTACTAGTCCATTCTGTGAACCATTTAAAAATCGTGAGAATAACTCAACAACTGGTATCAACGAACCACGTGGTCTTTCGAATTATTATCAAACAGAACCCAATGTCTATAAAACCTCTGAAAACGTGAGAAATGAGAATCAGATGAGACCACGGGATTATCCGAATTATGATAGACAAACTGGTGATTATTCGAAACCAGAATATACAAATATCCTTTATTCAAAATACAATGAACCCTCTGATTATAAGAACATGAGTGACTTGACAGAACCACGTGGGCGGATGCCAAATTATAGAGTTGATCAAAACTACAGCAGATTGGCAGAACCCAAGTATTATAAAAGACATAACGGCTTAACAAGACGACCAATATACACGAGTCATGATAATTTAAACAACAAATTCATGAAACCTCGATATTTGGACTCCAGGAACATGTCAGAGATTGAGGACCACAGAAACTATTACTTAAGTGACTCTACAAAACGATATAATCCATATTCTTCGAATGGTCGCTACGAAAGTCAAATCATTTCATATCATTCTGATATTGACAGTAATTACTATAATCCCAATACAACTGTCGAAACAGTACGACCAAGAACAGCCCTTATTCATAGACGAGTTAATTCAATGGCTTCTCGCTTGGATATAGCAGATTCCAAGATAAGGAGAATAGAGTCATGTATCGATTTATTGGAATATAAAATACAATCTGTGAAGCTTGATATGTATAAAAAGTACTACATTCGGTTCAAACTAGATCAATGTCGTCAATGGAACGTCTAACACCATTGACTAATGAAGATACCTTAGAGGATGAGGAGCACTTGCATTATAGGTTTTTGTGATAATTTTACGTAAATAGGCGGGGAATCCTTACCAGATATTGTATTATGCCTGTTGATAGGAGCATATTGAGAACACTAATTCGTTCAGAAGCCGCTAACCAAAATGCACTTAATACTCTTAAAAGAATTCATAAATTTAGATATTTAGATAATTACTAATGTTATTAATATTTAATATAAAAATATATTTAAATTCTCTTTGTTGTGGATTACAGTCCTTTTTAATTCATTTCCCGATCAATATCAGAATTATATTGATTAATATTTATTTTAAAACCCCGGGGTCACAGAGAAAGACAATAAACCTTAAGCACCCCTATGGCTGACAATTACTATCGCAGACGATCCCTTTACGGCCATGAGTGACCCATTAAAACATAAGAGAAGTCATGGGATATGGAAGGTTGCCATAGTTAAATTAAAAAATCGACTCAAAAGTACTCTCCAGTAAACTACGGAGGAAAAGCTCCGGATGAGGGCTTGAAATAAAATCATTGTGCTCAATTCCCAGAAATCAAATTGAATGCAATCGCTCTCTGATGAAAGGTTATCTGAGTATGTTTACAACCAAAAGGATCTGAATAATCTGATAAAATATTACGCATAAATATCCCACAAGGACTATCAGAAGATTGATGCGATTCCATTATATCTTACCAAACTGAAAAGGGAGCAGGAATTGACATGCTTTACTGAAAAAACGTGAGGAATGTATTGATGCTCATAAAAGCAACCTACCTAACAAACTCCCGATGACCCTCCTAAAGAATCGGGTGGTGCTCTGTGGCTAGTTGGTCAAAATTATTTTCCTTCCCTCTGATGGCGTCATTGGATCCACCTTACTGAGGAGACGCCCAATTCCTGCGGCATCAAGAAGATCCAACTATTCGTTGGAGACAAGTTTTGGAACGCTGGAACCAGTCAGGGTCAAGTAGTTAGTCTGATTACTCTTGTCTTTGGAATAATTTTAATTTAATTTAAAAAATCTTGATCGTGGAATCGTTGCATTGACGAGGATATACAATAACTCAATCAATAAAAATTTTATCCCAACCTTGTGGAAACTTGTACATCTCCACCAAATTTTAAAACCCGGAAAAAAGAAGATGGACCTTGCTTCATATAGAACCGTCGCGTTACCCTGTACGATGTAGAAAATCATGGAGAGGTTGATTTTCTCAATAATTAAAGACTGTCTCCCAAACATGACATTTCAATATGGATTTAAAGAGGAGAGCTCTGCTTCGACCCACCCCTTGATTAACGTCTGGAGACTACCTTCTTCCATAGACTTAACGTGCTGAAATATCAATTGGGGTTATGAAGATCAGAAATCACCCTACGATGGGAACTATTTACAAGCTGTAAATTGAGCCTGGAATTTTTTACACATGCGTCTTATGGGGTCTATTCATTTCCTGAACAAATTCCTTGAAGATAAAAGTTTGTTAGAAAAAGCATTGAAGGTAAACAACAATTTGAGAATTCGAGTCCAACAATTTGAGAATTTTTCATAGAATTCGAGTCCATAATTGGTGTTTTAATTTTATTTTTAACATTTTAATTCTTTAATTTAAACACGTGTCTACAGCTTATAAAAATTTAGTCGCGTGGTCAGGTCATGCGCCTTATCTCTAAATCGAATTAGATACCTCCAACTGAGTTATAAATTCAGTTAAAATATTAATATATTTTAGGCACATGCCTAAGCTAGGAGACTTAAAAATTACCCACGTGGTCTGGCCCAGACGGTCAAGACATGTGGGTACTCAAAATAAATCGGATTTCATTTAAAATTGAAATATTAAAATTAACTTACAAATAGGCTTATAGAATTAAAAAATAGATTTTAATTCATAAAAAAAACGATAAGGGCAAAAAATACAAAGCGCTACGCGACCGATTCGCGTTTTATCCGATTGTGGTCGAGACAACTGGAGGAATAAGTGGAAAATCGCTTCGCTTCCTAAAGAAACTTGGACGCTTAGCTACACTAAAAAGCACGTGAGACCCGGTGACATCTCCAGTTGATCTCTGTTGCAATCGTGAGAGGCAACGTCGATAATGTCGGCGGGGTCCACTTTGGATGGATGGCCGTGTTAATTAATTATCTTAATTATTCCCATTAATTAAATTATGGTATTTATAAAAACCATTTATTAAAAGTGGGAATAAAACAAGCACTTTTTCTAAGTCCCTAACAGGACGGATTCTCTAGGATTTAACCCACTTGGCCAAACTTTTTGGGTACGCACTTTGATCAAGCCTGCTCTTTTCCCCATGACAATTTCGCACAGTGCCCAACTGATTCTCAGAGAGAATTCAATTGGCCTCTACAAAGCTCCTGACCTCATTAGCCACCAATTTGGTCATCAGTAGGGTGATTTTGTTGATTTTATAAATCGGAAATTTTAATCTAAAAAGTGACTTCTATACTCCCACGGAAAATCACTCGTCTGGGACGCAACGTGTGTGGACACCTTCTCAGGAGCCAAATTGCTGACGGCGACGCACTCTCTTGGAGACGCAGCCGACCAGGCGGAAGTTAAGAAGATCCATAAGTACGAATCTCTCCGAGACCATTACCATTTCGCTCTCATTGCTTTGGAGACAACTGGAACTGTAAACGCGAAGACGAACGCCTTTCTCCACAGCATTGGAAGCAAACTCGCCTCAAAGAGGTGCGAGCCACGGGAAGGACTCTGGTTGAGGCAAAGACTCGAAATGGCGATTATCAGAGGTAACACCTTCGCCATTCTGTCGTCCTAATTATTGCCTATTTTTTATTATTTAAAAATAATTATTCATTTTAAAAAATTGACTTTATTGACTTTAAGTTAAAAAACGTGTAGTTGTTGTCGGGAGCGCGGTAGACACACTGTATTCCGCGGAAAAAACGATGATGGCAAAGGAGAAGAAGTACGAAGCGCTACGCGACCGATTCGCGTTTTATCCGATAGTGGTCGAGACAACTGGAGGAATAAGTGGAAAATCGCTTCGCTTCCTAAAGAAACTTGGACGCTTAGCTACACTAAAAAGCCACGACGCACGTGAGACCCGGTGGCTACTCCAGTTGATCTCTGTTGCAATCGTGAGAGGCAACGCAACGTCGATAATGTCGGCGGGGTCCACTTTGGATGGATGGCAGTTTTAAATATGCTTTACTGGGGATAAATTAACTGATTATTTTATTTATTTGAAATATTAATTTATTTAACAAAAATTTATTAACATAAAAAAACTAAGTAAAATCTTTATTAAAATACGGAATAATGTAATTCGAAAAGTTTTTGGGTTTAAAATTTCGGTCTTCAGATAGTAATTTTCAAAATAAAGAAAACTTCTCTACGTGGAAGGACACTTTTTCAGATAGTTGTATACATATGGAGAATATGTTGTTTTTCCATAGACATATAATCATGATTCCAGATACTTTTCAATTCCACATAAATCGTATCCGAAATACAATTTCTGAATGTGTTCTACTATGAAATAGGTTTCTTCTGCCTTCTTTACCAATTCACATATTCCTTCATATTGGCATAATATTGCTGATAAATTTTTACGTAGTTCGTTTTGACAAACCGCTTGCAAACATCTTTCGACTAAAATCCCTTCTCCATCGAAACTTTGAATTATTTTTCTTATTTCGGTGTAATTTTTGCTTTTTGAGTTAATTAAGGAAAAAAATTAAGGACATAGGCATTTTAGTAACTTCTACGAAAAATCCATTGAAAATTGAAAAAATAGTAGAGATTATGCGCTATTTCGCATGACTATTCACATAATTTTTTTTAGAATTAACGAATTATTAACAAAAGAGTAAGGAGTTTTCTGGAGAGTATTACATCTGAGTCCTACCATAAGGCTTGGACTCCATACTGGACCCTTCCTCCTTTATTTTATTAATTTTTTACAGAACGTTTCTCCAATCTTTATATACGTCTCCTGGATCTTTGATCTCCTCCTGAAACCATTGATCCGATCTTCCACAACCCTCCTAATCGGTTCTAAGAGCTTGTTTTTGTCCTCGCTTAAACAGTCTTTCAGTTTCTTGTTTAAGGAGAGCTTAATTGCAGCTCTTAATTGCAACTTTTTAAAGTTAAAAAAATGTTTGCCCTAATCATCACAATTGGTAAAATTTAATGATGTAAGATTTTTATGTGAAAACTTAATTTTGATTTACTCAATTTCTCAATACACTTGATAACGGCTTTAGTGTTTTGAAGAACTTTTATATATTTATTTCCCCAAGGCATACAATTTTTGGTAATCCAGCAATCATACCTAATTAATCCAAGGAAAAAATAAAGAGAGAACGTCTGCTTGTACTGATAAAATCTATCCTCCAATAGTCCATTACAGGCTTCCGCTTCATAAGAGAGGTAGAGAAGTAGGTCCGCTTTCTTCCATTTTCATCATACGTCCTACCATCACGGACATCACTACATTCTTTGACAAAAGGTCTGAGATATGAAAGATGTTCATGATGAAAACGAGTCTATTAGTTGATCAAGACTCCAAAAAAGATTTCAGGGATGTTTGCTCCAAATTTTTTGCATGTTGGGTATACTTTGTCAACTTTACTAATATATGAGGGTCGGGGAACTCACAGTAGAAGATGTTATACGGTTTAGAGGAATGGTACAACTAAAAAAAAGACTCAATTCTCAAGAAATTTGAGAATACACGGAATTTTGCTTTAAAGCTTACTTAAATCCTCGTATGCCGATTCCCCTATGGTTGGAAGGAAAAATGTGCAAGGTCGGTGGAACTATCAAAAATATTATTCGAGGTTTCAAAACCGTACAAAAGTATCTGGGACTTATCTTCAAAGATTACTCTTAGTTTGATCGATTTCTTGGAAAGACTCTATGGGTACAAGCCTTACCTTTCCGAAGTACTTCCTCTCAACATAATTAATAGTGTTTACTTACATAATAACTTAACTTGCAGTAAAAGATAGACTTAAAGATCTTCCTCCTTGCAGAAATGTAAAAATCAAACAAAAAACAAAATAATGACTCCTTAACACTGGTCTCTCGATATCGAAGGGTTGGCTATTGGGGTACCCTCATTCCAATCAATAATCTTAATTCAGTTTTCGCTAACGCAGGTATAAGAAAGATATTGAGTTAACAGTTATACGGGAGAATCATTTTGTTCCGTTGTGGTGGTGGGCGAGGTTACAATATAATTGTCTTCACCATTGATAGATGGATTTTCTGGTTCATTGGTAGTAACTGTACTTTCTTGTTCTAAATAAAATTTTTTGTATGGTAGAGTTTTGCATCTAAGAATCTGGAAATATTTAGACACTAATAAGTTGTCTTGGATAGTCTTAGGCTTGAAAACTCGCATAATACGTGTTCTTCAAGAAATTAAGAATTAATCAACTTTTCATCACAATACTGTATAATTCCATATTCAGGAGGTTGATGATCGTCTGTTTCAAAATCCTGTTGTTGTAAGTATTTAATAATATATTTAAAGGAAATAGATAATGAATGCATTTCCTTCCGAAAATTTATAACAACAAAAACATTGTGAAAATACGAATATACAGTCCGACCTCTATTTAGGGCGCACCTCCGAGGTGTGGAACCTCTATTTTTTGGGAAAACTCCGTTTTGAGGCGTTCTATATATTTTCTACCAAAAGTATATTAAACTAAGTAAATTTAGCACTTCTATTTGGGGCATTAATTTTTTATTCAAAATAGAGTTACGTCTCCATCTATGAAGTGGTACCAATGATCTGCATGGAGTGAAGCTCATATTATTTCTAACTGTTGGCAAAAAAATTTTCGACAATCTCTATCTCATTTAAATTGCATAAATGAATCATATGAAGAAATGTTTAATAATGTCCATTGTTGTCGAGACGAGTCATGGGCTCAAAGCGGTCTCTTTTCTATGATAGCTTGGGTCAATGATTTCGAAAGTCAGCAACGAGTGTCGGGAAACATAATGGTTGTTCCAAAGGATTTCTCTGGCAGTTGTCAGGGGAACAGCCGTTCCTTTCTATCAGCTGGACTATTTTGATTGTCTTGTTTCGTAATAAATTGTTTTCCCTTTTAATAATGCTATTGATGAATGTGAAATTGAAGAAGATAATGATGCATATCTCTATGAGGAGATAGACTATGAACCCTCAATATCAAAAATTTTAAGTTTGATGGAAAACCCAGAGGCTAACATTTTTGATTTGATCCCAGACTATCTTCATGATTTTTATGAATTCAAAAAGTGACGGTAGGAATAAATATAAATATGGAGAGAAAATAACATTATTTATCGAGCTATATAGGAAAATATCTGATTTTGGGCATTATGTGCCCCCAATTAGAGGTCGGACTGTAAAGCCATTTTCCGACTGACTTCTGATTATAACAAGATATAAATAATAACCATTACACAGTGCTAAACATGCCCCCTTCGAGTGTAACCCGTGTGAAATATATATCCATGACCATCATAGATATAATATTTTCCGTTTTTCAGTTCTCCTGTTATGAGAATATTTATCCTGAACACCATAAGTCGGGATGGCGCGATGTCATAGGTGCCTGGTAAAAGCCCTGGGATCGAATCTCACTGCTGTACATTCCACTCATTTATGATGATTTGGGTATGACCAATGAGGATGTCATCAGTGAATATTTTTAGACTTTTGATTCTACGGCCACGTGGTGCCATGTGGTCACTTGATTAAGATTTTTCTTTTTTTCTGTGGTGGCCTCATTGGATCCACCTTACTCAGGAGACGCCCAATGCCTGTCCGGCATTCAAAAAGATCCATCTATTCATTCCACTGAGAGACAATTTCGTTTTCTGGCGACGAGTTCTGGAACGTCCTCTGATCACTGTGCTTGGGTGGAGGTTCTGCTGGAACTCGACAGGGTCAAAAAATCGGAATTTACCCTTTGTCTTTGGAATAATATAATTTAACTCGGTAATTTATCCAATACCGGATTGAAAGAATTTTTATTTTTAAATCAAACAATTATGATTTATTATAATTTTAACTAAATTTGATCCCCATGACGGAGTCCTGTAAGATGGAAAATGGGTGGATGGAATTGCAATTTTTCGTTCGATGAGGGTAAGTCACCAGCATGGAACGTCATTTTTTATTGATTTTTATCTCCTACTGATATAATTGGAAACCCAGTAAAGGAATTTATCTGCTGCAAAAACGGCGAAGAAGTGTTTCTTGACCGGTTCACGTTCTGTGCTACAGTCCGACCCCGAATTGGGGCAGACCCCAGGGGTGGGGCACCCTCGGATTTTGGAATTCTTTGAGAGCATAGGACTAGATTTGAATTATTCAAAGTCTGCGACTAACACGCAAGTATGTAACGAGTTAGTAAGAGTCCTAGAGGAACACGAAGGGTATAAGTATATGGGTGTTACCGAATCTCCAAAGTCTCTTATAATGCTTGAGACAAAGCGACAAATTACTGAAGGCATCCGTAAAAGAGCAGTTATTGTGTAAGACGTCTCTAAATGCAAGGAATTTGTTCCTAGCATTAAATGAGTATGCTGTCTCGCTGCTAAACTACTACATAGGTGTTGTGGAGTTTGAGCCCAAAGAGTATGATGAGATGGATGTTATGATCCGTGGAGTACTCAGAGAGAACCATGTCCATGTGCTGGCAGCCAATAAGGAGAGACTATATTTACCCCGTGATAAATTCGGCCGTGGACTGTGTGGAGTAGTCCAACTAAGTGAGCGTATCCTAATGCGAATGCACGACACCCTGATAGCTGGGTCAAGTGTGTCTGCTAGGAAGCACGCCATAATAACGACCGAGAAAACACGGGCAACCCACCTAGGCACTATCAGACCTTTTTTGTCTGCTAAGTATGGTGTTGATGATGGTGGGCTAGTAAATGTGAAGGCGTTGATCGAATTACAATATAATATTTGATGGAAAAGATCAACTTAAAAAGCCTTCATAAGGTCCTCTTCAGAGCATTGGACAACCCACATGTCGACCTTAAGTCGTCGACAATATGGCTAAAATACGGTGACAACTCACCTCGATCGGAGGCGCTGTACACGTATATGCAAGACCGCAATATTTTTTGGGGTCGATCAACAAATACATGTCCCCACTGTAAGTCAAGGAGCATGTCGGTTGATCATTTAGCCACTCGATGTGGATCCATGCTCTGCCACGACTATGTGTGGAGGCATAACGAGGTAGTAAGGAGTCTTCATCTTCTACTATGCAATAAGTATGGTATTCGCCACACCAGAAAGTTGCGGACTCATAAGGTGCAATCTGTAGTAGAGAACACCAGGGTCCAAATTAAGTAGACAGTGTTTATCCGTACTTCGGTGCTAGTCAAGCACAATAAACCGGACATTGTGGTACACGATAAGGAGTCTGGCCAAGTACTTATCATAGAGGTTGGCATCACGTATCAAGACCGTTTGCAGACTGTGGAGGTGGAGAAAAAAAGGAAGTATGACTTTCTTGCAAACAAGATGGGGCAGATGCTTGGTTGCAAGGTCCTCGTTATTCCTATAGTAATGACGTGGGAAGGAATTGCAACAAAGTACCACAAGGGTTATCTGAAGTAGTTGGGAGTAGATAGGAAGCTCCAGGCCTATCTACAGTCCACTGTGTTAAAGGGGACCCTAGAGAGCCTGACACTGGAGTATAGGAGGCAGAGCCCTGAGATGCCATATGGGCAGAGGGTTCAATTGGACAAGGCGCTCTCGGAATTGTTTCAGCAACCAGAATCGAACCTGCCTGAGGAGGCTGACGAACAGGCATGAAGGTTGTTGATTATTAAATACATTAACTTTTTTATTGTTTGTTAAATAAAGTGGGATAAATTATTTTTTTGAAAATATCAACTATAAAATATGGTTTTAGTGGAATTAACTCGAGAAGTAATTGAAAAATGAAGATTTTCAGTGAATCGGGACAACTCGACGAATTCATTGACTGGAGAGAAAGGGCAAAAATCAAACGATGTTCTCAAAGGTTCAAGGAATCCGGGGCGGTCGAGAGTTGCGATTCTTTTGTATTGAGGAAGCTGAATTAAAACAAAAATAAATTGAAGTTGTATATTTGTTGATTTAAATTAGACTTAACATAATCTAAATCACTTTGGACGTGATAAATTATATAGTTTACTGTCACTTACCATTTATTATTATAAGCAACATGCCATAATAATTATAATTTCACTCGTGCAGCATTCGAAACAATCCTACGAACCAACCGTTTCCAATCTCCTCGATCGTAAGACTGTTTCCTCAACTCGTCCAGATCGTCTCCACTTCTTAGAATTTTGTTCACAAGCTTTAAATCTCCAATAAGTGTTTCTGGTAGTGTAATACGCCGGCGTCCACTGAAACACGGTCCCTGTCTCATGAAGTAATCCTACATTACTATGTTGGCTGGAGCACCCAAGTCCATTACCATATATGGCGTAAGATTTTCAGAATCCTGAATGGAATTTTTTGCATAATTGGATCTACAATTATTCTCCATACAGATAATGGAAAGGAAATCAAAAATTCAACTTTGCAAAAAATACAATATTTCCCACGTTTCGGGACGACCACGAGCTCCATGGATACAGGGATAAGTCGAACGGTATTTTTTTAATGTCAATAGATTTAATCAATAAAAAGATGAATCTCATCGACGAGTGCATCAACAGGCAATTTTTGATGCTATATCAATTTGATAAAAAACGTTTTTCGCGATTATAATTATGCTGTCCACGGTACAACAAAACAAAGACCATTTGAATTTTTTTTCAATGTGAATATTTTTAAAAAATATGAAAAAAGGGAATTAGAAGCGCTACTAGATTTTGATGGCCAAAATGAAAACGAAGAAGTATTAGTACATTCTTGGTCGCATCGAAAAAAATTAGAGGGACAGGAAAAACGAAGAATTGCCCTGGAAAATATTGTCAAATCAGACGAAAAAATGAAAAACCGTAGAAGTTCCATCGTTTGGGAACCCCTGTCTTATACGAACAAATTTGAACAAAAAAATATACAGTAACGGTTCCAACAATTATGCTGTCCACGGTACAACAAAACAAAGACCATTCGAATTTTTTTTCAATGTGAATATTTTTAAAAAATATGAAAAAAGGGAATTAGAAGCGCTACTAGATTTTGACGGCCAAAATGAAAACGAAAAAGTATTAGTACATTCTTGGTCGCATCGAAAAAAATTAGAGGGACAGGAAAAACGAAGAATTGCCTTGGAAAATATTGTCAAATCAGACGAAAAAATGAAAAACCGTAGAAGTTCCATCGTTTGGGAACCCCTGTCTTATACGAACAAATTTGAACAAAAAAATATACAGTAACGAATTCCGAAGAGAATTGATCACAATACTAGATGATGAAGATAAAGAAATTAACACCATACACATAAGATGCGTCGAAAAATTATGATAATTTTTATTCTTTTATTTTTTTGATTTGTGTTGTTAGAAAAAATTGTATCAAACATACCGCGACATATGTCTACTTTCAGTAAGCCGGCCGAATACTAAAGCTTCTTATGAGCAAATTACTAAAAAGAAAATTAATTTATAAAAGAAAGGGAATTAGCACGGAAATATGTTCTATTTTAATGCTGCTTCACGGATCCTTTTAGAATGGCAATTCCGACCCTCTGCATAAGCCAGATACTAAATTAAAAAAATTTAAAATAACATTTTTTAATTAATTTTATTGCTAAAAATAGTTTAGTCAACCATTTTTCGTGAATTTTTAAATAAAATGAAAAAACGCTACATTCAATCAATGATTCTAATGGGTTGTTGGTTTGCAAGGGGTCTTATTATCGAACAAGCTCGGTATTCGCTGACAAAAGATAATCATTGTTAAAAAAATTGACTTCCCCCATTTAGAAGGAAATGTCACAACTAACTAGTGGATAGTGCTGTCACACTGCACTTAGATTCCCGCGCAACTACACACTTGGTCAAAGGATTTCATTTCTTTGCTTTCTTTAATGCCTTGAAAAGTCATTGGCCTGACCGGCATCCAAAAAGGATCCCCTTCTTCCCCACTCCAGTGGAGTGGTTCCCACATTTGTGGAATAGGGAAAAAGATACGTTCCACTACGATATGGAAAATTAGATTAAACCCTTCCCAGGTATATTCATGGTTATTTAAAAACGTCATTAACTCCACAATCCGCGGTCAACATTAATTTATTTATTAACCCCGGGATCATCGAGAAAGAAAAACAAATGTAATGTCTACTAGTTAGGTGATCCCAGTTCCCGCAACCAAACGTCCCATCCGAAGCCTATGTATCTCAATTGTTTCCACTGTCAAACGGAAATGCCTTTTTTGATCCTTGCAGAGGAAGCCGATTGGGGACGGAAATTTCTTAACAACCGATTTTCTTTTGCGTGGAACAGTGAGAGGCTTAGTGGGTGTCCATCTTCCTCGCAAATGCGGAAAAATCCGTAGATTCCGTCAGCAGGGGAGATATTTTTGTTCCACATCCCAGCATACGTATTGTTTTCCTTTACAGTAAGTTTAGTTTTTGAATAGTGTCCTTTGATAACGCGAATCTCCACGCAGCAGAGGAATATTCCACGGCCGGGGTTGTCTGGCGGTATATGATTCCGATTACATTATTAATATAATGCGGTGAACATAAAACAACAAAGAATACAAAAACAAATTAAAAACATAATAAAAATAAGAATATAAATAAAAATTACTAATACCTCCATCTGAAATAAAAATAAAGAGTACATTTTAAGTAATTTATCAAAAGATCCACTGACAACCCTCTGTCCATCAGGACTCCAATCGACAGTGAAAACCTAACATAAGTAATAGCTAACCTCCTTTGAATGCCCAGGCAAATCCTTCAACAACTTCATTTTCTCCATATCCCACACTTTTACAGTTGAATCAAAACTTCCTGAGCACAAAAGCCGGCTATCCGGCGACCAAGAAATTTGATATACACGTGACACATGCCCTCTGAGTGTGTTCAAATAACTAGACAATGAAAAAGCAATAATACGCTCCATTAGACGAACGCCAAACTTTAATTGACTTGTCAAAAGAAGCTGTAACCAGAATTTGTCCATTTGGAGAAAAAGCCATGTCGTTTATGAGATCCTGGTGCCCGGTTAGTCTGTGAGCAGGCTTATTGTCCTTCCAAATAATGGCGGTGAAGTCATCGGAAGCAGAGGCCAACACTTCAGGAAATTTTTCCTAAAAAATATTAATCAAGTGAATTAATTCTTTATTATTTTTATATTAAGGAGCGCGAATGGAGAACCAATTGCTCTTCCAAAATAGAAGTTTTCCGTTATTATGAAATAACTCCCATCCATAAATAAGCGCAACGAGTCATATATTATTCAAATGTTAAGTATAATTTAGGGATAAATGTAATTAAAATAATATAAAGGCGTAGAAAATAAAATAATATTTAAATAAAATACCAAGAATTTTTTGACTCTTAGTGAGGCCATTTGTTGTGCCTCCTCATCTATGAATGCTAAATAAACAGAATTACCTGTTAAATTTGTAGCAGCAATTGCTGCTTTGGCAGGATCGAACGGACCTGTCTTAACTACGTAATCAGTAGTTAGTGTGATCTGGTTGACCCAATGTGCATGCCCAGATAGAGTTTGCACCAGGTTTCCCTACTATAATATAACCCCCAACATTATCAGCATTCCAAATCTTGATAGTCCGGTCATGTGACCCCGAATAGATAAGATTTGAGATCCCCCATTTAACTGAGGTGACCGATGATGTGTGAGAACTCAATGTAAGGATTGAATGCCCCGTAATTGTATCCCAGATCCTCACGGTCGCGTCCTAAAGTCAAATTAATTCCTTACTTTGGAGGCGCTGGCTAAAAAGCGACAACTTCCGTCCCTTAACGGTAAAATAAACAAAAAACAAGCAGACAGGCTTAAAAACAAGCGAATTTATGAATGCAGTGTGTCCGGACATTGTGGCGCCCCTTTTTTGACCAGTTTGAGCATCCCAGAGAAATATTTGTCCCCTTCGACATCCGGAGGCCAAGACCTTCCCATTTCCGGACCAAGCAACAGCCATCACCCAATCCAGATGACCTGAATATTATAATTCCTGGTACCAGTGCACGTGTGAAGAGGAAGCTCAGTGTTGAGGTCCCAAAAACGAACAGTACGATCCCCCGATCCACTAGCAAGAGCCCTAAGCAATTATTGAAATGATTTTGACCTTCCATTAGGACTAAATCTAGCATGGAGCACCGAATCTCCGTGTCCCGCCATGGCAGAAGTGCAGCGAGTTACTGGACGAACACGGAACACTGCCTGTGGCTGACACGTGATCGGGACAATTTTCTCTTCGCTCATTTTTAGCTCGCTTAGGCATTCAAGTAATGTGGCAACTATCTCCACGTTATTTACGAAGAAACGATAAGGGACAGATTCAAAGTCATCATCAGCCTGATGGTAAACATGTGAGTACTTTTGGAAATGCGCTGTTACAAAGCGATTGAAGTTGAGTCCTCGTAATTGTCATGGGAATATCGACTGGGGAACTGAAATCCCCTCCTGTACCAATCTCAAGACGAGCCAAGATCCTTTTTTCGTCCAACATCGAACGTTATAATAGCACGTGCTTATAATTTAAATATAATATAATTTTTTAATTATTATAATAATAAAGTTTTTAATTCGCTTTTATAATCTTGCCACATCATCCACTAGAACAGTATTTTTCCATACGATTCTGGTCGATGTGGGAGACTATGGTACGTCAACATTAATTAAATATCTCTCTTATTACCGATTGGGGTACCACAAGGTTCCTCACAATGTCCTCCATTATTTAATCTGTTTTTATCGGATATCCCAAATGTCAATCTGCAAGTTTATGCAGATGATATTATCATCGCTTCTAGGAACAGATCCCCATCCCTTGTGGCTGCCGCTGTTCAATAACACCTCAACCGAGTGCATGATTGGTTCGGTATTAATTCTCTTACTGATTTTGTGGCATGTTTGTGGCATAATGCACATTCACGATATTTACCTCAGATAGAAAGTCCAAATGTGAGACCAAAATGTACATTGGGGAATCCTTATTCCAATATCGGGTAAACAGAAGATTTCGGGATTAATGCGATTCATAATGACTTTATCTCATCAAGCTGAAGAAGTCTTGACTGAGAAACTCCTGAAATTGAATGTTCTAAAGCCAATTATAAGAAGAGTCCCTTCACTCCTGTTGACAGCATATCCGATTGTATACCAAAGTCATCATTCCAACAATCGAATACGCCTGCCCCACATGGAGGTTTGCGCTATCCTCATCCAAAGACGACAAACTAACTAAATCAGACAGAAAAGTACAAATTTGTTTCCCACATTATTGCAATCCTCTCCACTTTCTTTTTAGAAGAATCAACGGGGAACCATGGTTGTGGTTTCCCGTGTTCTACAAAGAACCAGGGAGACCATTGGGTGATGCAATTACTCACGCACAGGAAGTTCGATTGGTCCTAAAAAGAAACAGATCGAGTTCCTTTGTGGACATTCTCGGAAGCTCTACCGTTCTACAGTTGGAACATTGGAAGACCATGCAAGGAGAATCCAGAATTAATGGAAGCTGAGATCACTTAATAAGTTTTTTTAACATCTTGCTTAATGATCATGGGTTTTTAATGATGCCATGTGATTTGCTTATATTATCGGCTACTTCTCTACCAACATACGTATATCTTCTCTAGTACTTATTATCTACCAACATACTTCTCCTAGTTCACAACAAATCATATTTTTGAATGTCTTGAACATGCATGCTGTCCGCCTACCACGCCAAAGTTGACCGATCTAAGGGAGCAGCAGTCATTTTCCATGTCCTACTTAATAGACACTAGTCTCCTACATGTTAGTGAGGTTGGAAATACTTACCTAACTTGTGACTTCTAATGACAAGGAATAACCGCTCCACTGGAAGGATGAGGAGAAGATATCGAAAAACAGAGAATTTTCCTACTATTCGTTTTTCCATTTACCATTTTTTGACAAAACACGTTATATTTAACAATAAAATATTATTTATTAACAATAACGGGAAAGACGAAGTGCAATTTCCGTTTCCGCGGACAAGTGCAAACCCAATTCGTTGCCTCAGCCAGACCGATTCCCGCACGTTTTTCTTACGATGGGCCAATTTCCCCCGATTTCCTTCAGGAAAGACTGTGATACTTCCCGCAGCACCAGACGTTTTGATTGCCGCCGGTACAAAACGAAAGCGATCTCCAATTTCACCATATTTTTTAATCTTGATTTTTTGACCAAATAGGCTGCCGAGCTGAGCATCATCGAGTTCGAGAAAGAATCCACACAAGTGCAGTCCCACACGAGCGATTTTCCCTCAGAGAACGGAAAGATTGTTAGCCCATCCTGTCTTTTCCCTTCTCCGCAGTCCAAACCCACGGGCTCCAGCACTGCCAGGAAACCTGCAGCTTCAAGAGCACGCATGATAATGTTGTTCATAGCAGCGTGGCGGGGTGCTCTCCCCGCACTCCTTTTGTACGAAAGCGGATGCAACCCTTTGGCATTGACGATTCCCCCATAACGACATTGGTGTTCGACGCATACATCAACTCCCAGCGCTGTGTGATCCCAATCCGAATACAGTCATCGTCCAAAAGGGTCCCCAGAGAGGAATTCGAAAGTGCATCCAGCCACGCTCCGCTCCCATGGTTGGCGACGGACGCGAGGCATGCAAGGCGATGCTGGTTGGCCTCAGACTTTAGCACTTCGAAGATATTCTTGGAGTAGATCTCATCCCAGTCTCGTTGCCTCGAAGGATCGGCGAGCTTCGTCGAAGACTTTTTCCCATGAAAGTCCGGTTGGAAAACGTAGGATATTTTGGGCCAAAAGACTTCCACTTGAAAGCGATGACAGATATGCTGGAAAAGCGATCTCCAGTGCCGATCTGAGACCCGTACCTCCGAGGCGTGAAAAAACAATGTCATTCTGTCAAAAAGTTATATTCGATGTTAGAATATTTTTCGTGATGATGATTCAATTGGAGTGATTCCTTAATATATTCCAAGAGCATATGATCATTTGGAATACTTTGGTGTCAACTATTTTACTCCCAGAGATAAGTTAGATGGATACGGTGCGCCAGGGAATGGCTCATCTTGTGATCATCAAGGAAAAGGGACAAACTAGCGACGAAGGCATTGTTTGATTTTGTTCATATAGTATTTTGACCTGGTCAAGGAGGAAACTGCCTACAATTGTAGGGACACACCCAACCCTTGCAAGCAACTCTTAGCAGTTTGTTCGAGGGGGCTGAGACGAGCACTGCGCTACAGTTCCCGATTTCTTTAGTACATCCAACAATGAAAAAACAAGACTATTTCAATGATGAGGTGGAAGTGTGATATTTTAATTACATAGAAACCTAATGAAAAATGCAAGGCAATTTTTTTAGAAGAGATGATTACTTGCGGTGGATGGAGTATTCAAAACATTGAAAAGCAGAACAACGTATATTCGAGACGTGACCTACATAGCCCCACAAACGGTTCCTTGAGTCGCCATCTTCTACGGCAACGTTCACTGTCTCCTGGCAGCTAGAACCTAATTTATTTCTTCCATCTTTTCACATTGATCTTAATATCCACATGAACATATGGAATTTTCGAATATCATCAAAATTAGTAAGAAATACAATAAACGGGAAAAAATTGAAATCATTAATTAAAAGTTATACCAAATAATTAACCAAAGATGTCATCTACAATAAATTAAAAAAGGGACCGAATTCGTCGGATTCTTCTGCCTCTGATGTAGGTGCAGCTTCTTTTGCTGGAGCTTTGCTAGTATCTTCTGATTGTTTCTGATCCGCAGCACCGTTAGAGACTTGAGCAGGAGCGGCGATAGCCATGGAGGGAGCAGCCACAACGCCAGATATGATGCTCTGTACGTTAATCTTGCTGAAATATTCGGCATATTTCTCTAGAGAGGGTCAAATTAAGGAAATACTAGCAAGAAATGCCTTGCAGTTAATCGACGCCGCCCTCATTACTCTGGTGAGGTTATCAGCCTAAATATGATAAAATTTATCCGTACGGTGACTGGAGTATTCAAATCATTTAGAAGTAAAGCAGCGTATGTATACGACCTTAGTTCGTCCATCAAACACGTTTTTTAATTTAAAATTAATAAATTAATAAAATTAAAAAACATAAATTTAGAATTCTTAAAAATAAAAATTATGAAATCAACAAGGAAACCTCTGCTGAACAGAGAAAGGTAAATAAGTATTCACCCCTCAGGGATAGCTTCCGTGTATTCCCAATCCCCTTCGAAACCTCTGGAGCGGTAGAAAATCAAGAACGGGGAAGAAAGATCGCATCCATCTGAAGAGACGAAGACATTTACATTTGATTTGCTAATCCAATCGATAATCCAACTACAGCATTTGGCTGAATAAATTTATTTCCAAAAAATTACAAACTTTTACGCTTCTAAGAAGAGCTTTCAACTTAACTCGATGTTTTTCCTCGATCCAACACAAATCCGTGATCAAAGAGAACTTAATGGACACCCGAATCGTTTAGGCGAATTAGGGTTCGATTTATATCATAATTTCCTGGGCCTTTAAAGGAAACATCAGATTATGAAGTCTATTAGGTATCAGGTTGCTTGGTGGTTCAGATGTCGTCACTAATAATACTCAGTTGGTTAGTTAGTTGAGTTATTATAAAGTAAACACTGCTAGTTAAGTTATGGGGGCAAAGTTTAGTTTGTTTGCCATTTTACTCTAAAGTAAATAAATGAAAATTCCGAAGACCATCGTAACGGTTCACAAACTAACTATTCACATTATCCCAACACACTCCATCTGAGACCTCATTTTGATCTGACGTTTTCCCTTTAGTCCACATAAACAAATATTTGACGTATAACTGGATCTTCATAATTGAAAGGGAAGGCCTTCGGTTTTTACGGGTTAAAAATTCCGAGACGTTAGAGAGGAGTCTTTTTCGGAAGTCTATTGCTAGGAACATTGAATGTCTTTTCTAGCTAGTTTCGATCAGGTCATATGTCCAAAAAGTGAATGAACCGGACGAGGCGCATGGTTAAGATGTATGGCTAATGGCTGTAGATAGTTTCTAAGATAGGTGATTTAGCCCCGAGAGACTTTTCAGTACGTTGGTCTTCTTTTTGCATTTGTGCCATATTTTTAGAGGCGATAAGCACATCTGCTTGTCAAAAATTCACCCTAATCTTTGTTTGATGAATAAATCGTTGTGACGGACTTTTCAAGTTTCAGGTTCTTCAATAACAAGGACTTTTCAGGATAGTGTGAATCTCCACACAGCTGAAGCATACTCTACAGTCGGCGATAATTTGTCAATATATTGTTGTGGTGGTTCGTCCAAGTTGATAAGACTGCTGGGATCCAATGCGTGATAGTATTCATTTTTGGAGTCCGTTCAAAAAAATATTTTTCTGTGGCTGGTGAAACACATAAACCTGTCATAGGTTACTCCCATAATCGTAGGAGAGTGTGTGACGGGTATTTGAATAGATCCAATTAAGATATTGGGTTCTCCGCCCGTCAGAGGTGAGTAGGGTACATTTTTTTGAACCAGAAAATCACCGTCATAACCAAAATAAACAAAATTCAGGTGATCCCGGCTTCCCTCAACAGTCTTGGCATCTTTTCTCGGTGTTCCGACTGCGTTCCTGCGCATATTTGATATGGACGGAGTCCGCATACTCGAGTCCTTCGCAGGGGCACTGTTCCAGTCGCCTCCATCATATTTTCATTTTGACTTGGGGGTTGATAGTAAAAGATGGCTGGATACCAACTACTCGTGTATTCTGTCCAATTTCAGTTTGGTGTTGGTGACTGCAAAAGATGCAGGTCGGTTTCTCTTCGCAATAATGAAGTCATCCACATAGGGTAACAGAAGGGAATTGTCTTCATCTGCTTTATGTAGGTCATGCAGAAACAGGTAAAAAATGATGGAAAAAGTAGAGAGCCCTGGGGCATTCCATTTGGTAGTAATCTCAATCTTGAACTTGAGTTGCCGTAACAAACTCTTCCACGTCAGTCACGATAGAAGGTTCAATTTCTACAGCTTCAGATTGATAAATTTTGTCAATAAGATGTTTTCTTAACGCAACGTCGAAAGCCTTGTAGATATCAATGGAAACTACCACTGTCCACATTTGAGGCGTTCCACTTTAAAGGTGTCCACAGTATACTGTGACATCGCTGTTAGATGTGTCGTTGTCGATCTTCGGAACCAAATCCGTGTTGGAATTTCTACCGCGGGAGTGACCGGTAATTATCAAATGTGCTAGCTTTTCAAGTACTTTAGAGGGCATGTAAGTCAGCTAGATAGGTCGGTAGCAAGTGGGATCCCTTCCACTCTCCAGGATTCAGAATGGGAGAAATAATTAAGTTCTTCAAACCTTGGGACTGATGTTATAGTTTATCACGTGAAGTATAAAATTTTGAAACAACTTTTAAATTTATTCTGTTTTAGCGTTTTCCAGAATGAGGCTCGCCTGGTTTTGCTATTTTTTGATACTCAACCTGATGTTTTTTATTAGCATTCACTGGGCCGACAAGTTGTTGGTCCATATGGTGGTATCGTTTCAAAAGGATTCTTCGTCTCTTGAAGGTGTCTCTTGAAGGCAGTTATCTACCACATACTTCTCCTAGTTCACAACAAAATCATATTTGATGTCTGAACATGCATGCTGTCGCCGCCTACCACGCCAAAGTTGATCGATTAAGGGAGCAGCAGTCATTTTCCATGTCCTACTTAATGACACTAGTCTTACATGTTAGTGAGGTTGGAAATACTTACCTAACTTGTGTCGACTTCTAATGACAAGGATAACCGCTCCACTGAAGGATGAGGAGAAGATATCGAAAAACAGAGAATTTTCCTACTATTCGTTTTTCCATTACCATTTTTTGACAAAACACGTTATATTTAACAATAAAATATTATTTATTAACAATACGGGAAAGACGAAGTAAGCATTTCCGCGGACAAGTGCAAACCCAATTCGTTGCCTCAGCCAGACCGATCCCGCATTTTCTTACGATGGCGGCCAATTTCCCCCGATTCCTTCAGGAAAGACTGTGATACTTCCCGCAGCACCAGACGTTTTGATTGCCGCCGGTACAAAACGAAAGCGATCTCCAATTTCACCATATTTTTTAATCTTGATTTTTGACCAAATAGGCTGCCGAGCTGACATCATCGAGTTCGAGAAAGAATCCACACAAGTGCAGTCAGTCCCACACGAGCGATTTTTCCCTCAGAGAACGGAAGATCCTGTCTTTTCCCGTCTCCGCAGTCCAAACCCACGGGCTCCAGCACTGCCAGGAAACCTGCAGCTTCAAGAGCACGCATGATAATGTTGTTCATAGCAGCGTGGCGGGGTGCTCTGCCGCACTCCTTTTTGTACGAAAAGTATAAAATTTTAAGACAACTTTTAAATTTATTCTGTTTTAGCGTTTTCCAGAATGAGGCTCGCCTGGTTTTGCTATTTTGTGATACTCAACCTGATGTTTTTATTAGCATTCACTGGGCCGACAAGTTGTTCGTCCAATATGGTGGTATCGTTTCAAAAGGATTCTTCGTCTCTTGAAGGCAGTTAAAACGTGAATTTTATGTGGAAAAGAAGGGAATAAATATCCTGTTAGCCTTTTGGTGGATTCAATTTAATATTTTCGCAACTTCATTGAATAAGTTCGGTTGTGATAGGAGCTCTAACAGCTAATTTCATTACTGAAGTCTGTCAAATCCACCTTATTTTAGTTCTTGAATCACTTCACTTCCACTGTTGCATGTGGACCAGTAGGAATCCTCTCAGGTATAAAAAGATTGCATTGTGATCGATTAAAAAATCTTAATTCACTAGAGTGGATGCAACACACAAGAAACACTGGATGCAATTAAAAAATTGAAAAATGACAGATCGGCAGGACCAGAGAATATCCCAGCCGAACTTATAAAGTATGCCCCAGTGAAGTTGGTAACAATCATTACCAATATACTCAACAAAATATTTGAAGAAAACACTACGTTAGACATTGGCAAGGGTTGGTTAATTCCACTGCAAAAACCGGGAAAACCCAAAGGGCCCCTTTCCAACCTAAGACCAATCATCCTACTAACTACGCTGCGAAAAATCTTGTCAATCATTACATTGGAAAGAATCAAAGACAAGGTGGAGTATTTTCTGTCACCAGGACAAAGTGGTTTCCGGTCAGGCAGATCCACTGCCGATGTCATTTGGACACACAGATGGTCAAGTGCTCTATGCCAAAAATATAAAAAGTGCATAGATGTTCTCGGAATAGACATGTCCAGAGCGTTTGACTCAGTTCATAGAGGCAAACTTCTTGAAGTACTCACAAGCTTCCTAACAACGGATGATGTCAAAATTATACAAAAACTACTGCAGAATACGCAACTAGCAACCAAACTCGGAAAAACTACTTCAGAATTCTTTTATACTTCACGTGGAATTCCGCAAGGAGACTCTTTGTCACCAGTTCTATTCATAATCTACCTGGAGGCTGCACTGAGAGATTTCAGGCCTTTAATTGAGAACAACAAAATAATCGAGTTAATATATGCAGACGATCTTGACTTTGTTTCTGAAGATGTTGAAATTCTTCATCACGTTCTCAAGAACTTACCAAATGCCTTTTCTAAATGGTTCTTAGTTGTCAACCAAGACAAAACTGAATATACAAAACTTGTACGAGTTGTACGCACTTACGATGAATCATGGAGAAGGCATAAAACAGTTGGTTCACTACTTGGAGACTCAGAAGATGTTACCCACAGATATATCCTTTCCACTGCTGCATATAAAAAATTCTTAACTATCTGGCGTTCTAAAATGAGCATAACTACGAATACAAAGCTAAAATTGTATAACATTCGTAGTTCCAGTCCTGACATACAACTGTGGGACATGGGGGATTACGAAACGGGAAATGGACAATCTGGATCAATTTTATAGAAATCAACTAAGAAACATCTTGAGAATACATTTCCCGAAAAAGATATCAAATTCAGAACTGTACAAAAGATGTGGCTTAAGGCCATTATCAGAGGAGATTCTCAAGACTAGGTGGAGACTTTTTGGTCACATCTTACGAATGGATATGTTGACTCCACCAAACATTGCAATGGAGAACTATTTCGCACAACTGAAGGGATCATTCCGTGGCAGGCCTAGAGTGACGTTGCCTTCAGTACTAAATGATGACCTAATCCGAATAAACAAAACTCTACGAAATGGTGAAGATCTTGACTCACTACGAGCAATGGCCCGGAACAGGGGAACATGGAAAAGGATGTGTGGAGGATACTGGACGTGGCACAAGGGGAACTTAATTAATCTAATTAATTTTTGATTTCCCGGGAGTGCTTAAAAAAAATTCACTAGAGTTCGGCTAGTGAAGGAAAAATATGGTCAAATCCGGAGATGTACACGTGTCATTTCTTTTCAGTGGAGTTTATTCTGGAGGATCAGGTTTCCAATGAGGCTTGCAATTGACTTCTTCCGGTTGTCGGATGGTTAGCCGGACAGAATGCTTTCCATTTAGGTCGCTGCATATCACTAAATTTTCCGGTTTAGATGTCAATCTCTTCCACGCACCTATGTTATTATCTAGAACTCTAAATGAGTCCAGGTGGTCAGTGGAATTCAGTTCTAGTCTTACTTTTTTCAGGTCCTTTTGAAATACGACTGGCAATGTTACTCTAAACCGAATCAAAACCCCCATGGATTTCAATCGATCGCAATAAAGTTTTTAAGTTCCTAGGCTTTGACTCAAGTCCCCCCATAATAAAGTTTGTGAGGATTTGCAGATGCATACTTGTAGATAGGCATTTCTTAAATCCGTGCTGGATTCTTTAGGTAGATATAGGAAGCTCTTGTCCAAGACCATTTTCTCAAGAATTATTGACAATGCGCATAATAGGGATATTTGTCGATAAGAAGAGAACTCTATTGGTTTTCCAGGATAAGAAGAGAACTCTTTTGGTTTTCCAGGTTTCTTAACTGTGTGGATATGGGCCAACTTCCACATTGTTGGAATTGTGTTTCTTTTTATGGATATGTTGCATATATGTTAGTGCTGAGTTCCCTGGGACCAAACTATTTGGTAACAATCATAGGAATTGTTATCTGGTCTGCTTAAGTAGGTTAGCTTTTGGGATTTAATGGCATTTTCGACCTCCACAGGTGAGAATGATATATCATGACGACATCTTAGTTTTATCAAAGACAAGGGTGGACCCTCGTACTTTTTATGAGATAAGTTGCTGTTCTTAGCGTAGAACTTGATCATTCTATCGGTTTCCTTATTGCTGAATTCAGGACTGTTTCTCTTTTGATTTTGAAGGGTTTTTCTCCATTTGTCCACTTTCTTTTTCTTAGAGATGTTCTTTATTTTTCTATCCAGCACTCGAATCCAATTATTGGGGATGGCATTGGATGCTTCTGAGTAGATTACGTTCATTCATAATCTTTTTTTGTTCAAAACATTTAATGTATGATTTGATTGATCTTTCTCTGATACTTTCATTGCCTGCTGGATCTTTCTGTTAACATGGGAAACTGCATTATCAAGTGAATTGATGCGTAATGAATCGAAATCTACTAAGTTTATGTCAAAATATTGCGCAAAATCTTTCCAAATAACGGTACTGTTGTAATCCAGAAAAATGTAAAACATCCAGAAGGAAACTCCTTTGGGCGGGAGGTGGTAAAAGGAATGTACATGTTTACAATTGTAATATTTCCTATGTTTGTTTGAATGAAGATCCCAATTTATTCCACGGGCGATGGACGATCATAACGCGAAAACGTGTGACAGATCTCTCTCAATGACTCCTCTTCCACAGCCAAGCTGGCAATCCTTTCTGATAACAATGTAACCCGGAAGTGTTGGAATGGAAGAAGAGAGGTCAGCTATGTCTTCTGTAGGAGGCACATGTCGACTTCACACTTCTTTAAAAAAGTTCTGAGCTCGATTATCTTCCCTCTCATTCCATTTATGTTGAGTTGAATGGTGGAGAAAGACTTCGCTAGTCCCGGATTAGGGTTGATGCCTCGAGAGATGATTAAGAGCGTTACTAACAGGTCAGATGAGTAATACAGAGAGAGCCTTCCAAAAAGACATTTTTCTTGGATTGGGATGAGCATATGGTCCTTTTTACTGTGTCTCTAATTCCACAGTCGCCTGCAGGAACGGAGAACCACATGACGCGCACTTATACAATCGATCTTCATGGAAAATGTCCAAGATATAAACGGGAAATTATAATTTTTATTTTATATACCGTATTTTCCGGTGTATAAGTTGATCCCCTACTATTTACTTTGTAACCCTGTGATATTACGCGCCGAGAAGAGACTAACAACAATGAACACTCTAGAAAGTGATTTATTTTTAGTTAAGAAACAATAAATTGGAATTATAAAGTGCTTACATCGAGTTCAAAATCCGTCTTCATTGTCACTATTTCCAAAAAGCTCATTCCATTCATTTTCGTTTAGTCTGTCGTCATAAAGGGCATCTTCTTGGTCTTCTTTATCCTCAGTTTACTTCTCTTCCCAGATAAGGTCGTCTTCTGCTCCTTCGAGAGCGTTGGAAATGCAGCATTTCTTATCTTTTCCTCTAATTGATCCATGCGCCACTCGATTCGCATCTTCCAGTGACGAGACAGGCACGTCTGTGTTGGTTTGATTGGTTCAGAAGCCTCTCATATTTATCCTCGCAAATGGTCCTGTAACGGAATTGTTTCTAATAGTGTCCCTGATAGCATCCTGTTTATTTGTTTGGTGATAGCCAACACGAGCCGGACCCCAGAGTTGCCCGTGTTATGAGAAATGAGATCTTTGAGGTGACCCGGGACGGAGCCCCATCTATACCATTTTCAGGTTTAAAGTGGGTCTTACCAAAAGCAAAAGTGGGTCTTACCAAAAGCAAAGTGGGTCTTACCAAAAGCAAAGTGGTACTTACCAAAAGCAAAGTGGTACTTACAAAAGCAAAGTGGAACTTACCAAAAGCAAATTGGAACTTACCAAAAGCAAATTGGTACTTACCATAAGCAAAGTGGTACTTGTAGGATATAGACGCGTAATATTTTATCAGTGTGTCTGGTTTTATGTAGAGTCGACTTTTCTCTCTGGGGTGGATCTTTGGTGTTTAGATCCACATCCATACTCTCTGCATTGGGGGTTTTTGTAGAGAGCCTTCGATAGTCTCGTCCATCTATTTGCATTTTCTGTCTTTATGTTGTTGTCGATCTCTGTGTTCTGCTCTCGTATTTTCCTGATGTTCTTTTCTGTTTGGCGATTTTACCATCTTTAGATTATTTCGTTCTCTGATCAGATGTTTCGTCGTTGTGTTGAATGTACTTCTTTTTCGCAGCGTTTATAATGGAGTTGAACCATTTCACTAATTGTTCGACGGAGGGAAAAGTGAGGAAATTTAATAGTCCAATACAATTATCGACGTATTCTTTGAATCCTCTCCAATTCGCAAGGCTGAGTATGTTATCGTTGGGTATTGTCCTTTTATCCGTGACCTCGTTTTGAACTCCAAAAATATTGGATTGTGGTCACTCCTGGGGTCATACTTCACTGACCAGTCAATAAGAGGGGCCACTGATAAATATTACGCGTCTATATCCTACAAGTACTACTTTGCTTTTGGTAAGTACCACTTTGCTTTTGGTAAGTTCCACTTTGCTTTTGGTAAGTTCCACTTTGCTTTTGGTAAGTACCACTTTGCTTTTGGTAAGTACCACTTTGCTTTTGGTAAAACCACTTTAAACCTGAAATGGTATAGTCTTCCACTGCTGCTCGGGACGAAAGAGAGAATCCCATCTTTTACGTCCTCTTCAGAAACAAGTAGATTGGGTAATTGTCCTGGGCAAGGAGTAATCTGATGGTCGTAGGGATTACTTGGATGTCGCTTAACAAGTGATGCGTAGGACTGTTCAGACGGCTCAATTATACATTATTGATCTGCAAGGATCCTCACGGCTGCATGGATGCCACCTTTGAAAATTTTTGACGGATCGCACTTTTTAATCTTTGAGTGTCCGAGATAGTCGATGCTGGCTTGTAGGTGACCTTTTCTGAGTCTGCCAATAGGTTCCTTGAGAAGAATGTGTGGACATTCTCCTTTACTAATGACGTAGGTAATTTCTCTTCTTTCCCCCTCCTATGGGGTATGCATAGTGTGAATGGAGCGAATCAAAATAATCGTACCCAATCCTCAGAGTCGTCCGAAGAAACTGCCTTTTCAATAAACTCACCTAGGCAGTCTGCGACAGATATACGGGCAGTTTTGAGAATCCTGATTAGGAGTCTTCGTGTGTGTGTCAGGATTGAGATCAATTCAAGTATTTCCTGATGGTCTAGTGGAACATGTTCAGAAGGGTAGCTTAGAGAATAGTTTATCATATTGAGACAAGACCGACAGTCTCAATCGGAAATGGCAGCCAGGGCTCTTTTAGTCATTCCGGTACAGGACATGTGGAAGCCACACGAACAGGCTGTGCAATGGATCATCCGCTTTTTTTGTTCATTATGTTGCATTTTTTGCAGATCTCATCTTCTTTTGCAGGTTTCTGCATGTTCTTTTCTGATTTTCCATTCTTTTTCTTTTCTTTTCTCTTAGCACCACAAAGACCACAACGAGCAATTGCGTAATCCCCAAATATTCCACAAAATCGGCCCACTTGTCAGCAAAACTCAAAATAACTGAAACTCAGCCGAAACAAAAAGAATTCACAGAGAAACCCGATCGACTTTAAAAGGTTTTGATTTTCAAAAAATGATTGGTCAGTTCCTGAAAAATTTCCTAGCTACTTGAGCCGAGTAAAACAGGATAGAGGGGAGTATAAGCTAGACAAAAATAATATAACGTCTAATATTGAAAACTTGAGGAATTTACATCAAATTGATCCGAACCTGTTTCAGTATAAATTTAGATTTCATTCTTCCTCTCAGTTTCCTTTCTACAATTACTCCAACACCTTGACGTAAGAGGTAAGGATCTGCTTTTTCTTAAAGATGACGGCTATCAACCGCCTCTCTTGTTATGTGACGTTAGGTCATATTCCAGGAGAATACTCATTTAATGACTCGTTGAAAACTAATATAAGGGAATGGAGGCATAAGAAGGATTTTAATGACATTCTGTTTTGAAAGACTTGTACTCTTCGCGGGATCCTCTTTCCTACTATCATTACTCCAGCATCTTGGGCAAAAGGCCTGCTTCTTACTGATGACAATATCTGCCTCTTAACCGCCTCTCTTTTTTCAATTTCTCCTCAGGTCCCATCTTGGTGAGAATAGAGCGCAAATCACGTGTTTCCAGTATCCAATTGAAAGATAAGTAGTAAGTGGTTCCACGTGTACAGCGAAAATAGACAAAACTGTCCTTTTGTACAGTTAAACTATTTAACAACCAAAACACTTGAATTACACAAACAGTTGCAATAATTAACTTGAAACATTAATATAATTGTTTCCGTAGAAACGATATGGTGATTTTACTAAGTCACAAATAGAGTGTTAATTATCTTATTGAGGATTTGGAAAAAATACGGGATTATTATCTGTCAAAATACAAGAAATTGCTAAATCAAAAAATTAAAGGAAAATCGGTAAAGTTGATAGATTTGTATCCCAAAACAACAGTTATAACGGAAACTGCCCCAAGAATACTCTTAAAAGAACGTTTCAAGCTTCAAAATCATCCAATAACTTTTAAAAAATCGACATTTCAACGTGTAGCCAACTTTTATAACTCAAAGCTTGCGGAATTTGAATATAATTTGAAGAGAAGGGGGATATTCGTAAATCGAGACAAACTCCAAGAACTTTTTGAAAAAAATTTAAAAGAAAAAAGCAAGCAAACAAAACCCGATTCCACGGATCCCCCCAAAACTGGTGAACTCAATGAACCAAATCTTTAGAACCTCCTGATGAAGGGAAGCCAACTTATAAAAAGACGATTCCAAAATTGATTAAGAAACACAATATTATCGAAGAAAGGAAGTATAAAACCGACCAACAAATAAACGAATACGTCCAAGAATCAATCAATGAAGTTTACAAGCAGTACCCTCAGGTTTGTTACCTTTCCATACCATAAGGCTAAAATGGCTGAGTTGACTTCACTGAAAATTGATCTGGGGGAATCCCATACTTCAGGGGGTCAGAATGTGGTATTGTCTGGGTTTTATTTATCAGACCGGTACTTCTACTCAAGTATACCAAATAAAAAACAAAATAAAGCTGATGATTAACAAGAAAGTAAGAAAATACGCGGACAAGTCCATGAGGTGATTTTCAGCTAATTTCAGATTGCTGGACACGAAGGAGTTTGACATTAATAAAAATGTCAAAAGTTTAGCAATCCGAGATGTTGACCTTAATTTGTTACTATAGATCTATGAGGCCACGTTCGATACTAAGGTGGAAGAACGTTGCAATAGCATAAATACGGGAGAACTATTTTCGTCAGTGATAAGCGATTTTCATGACACCAATCTCACTTTAAGCGAATCATCAGGATCATTGGATGAATTCAATCAGTGACCTCATAGTATTATTTAGAAGAAAGGAGATTTCAGAGCTGAGTAAAATTGTGGATTGGGACGAACTCACAAAAGAAGGAAAAGTAATAGAATCGGTAACAAAAACTATTCATAATTCAGAATTCACAACCTGCAGAAAAAACCACGTGGACGAACTACAAAGTAAATGATGAATAAAAATAACTTTATGGGCAAACTAAAACCATTTAATATTTTTGTTAAGACGTCTTCTCGTAGAAGTAACACAGTGGAGTTTCTTAAAGTTCCTTAATTTCTTTCGGTCATATTTGGGCCTCAAACGAGTCATTAGTAAAATAAGGATTTGTTTACAAAATAATAATTTGATTCAAGCTATTTTCATCGTAACGTCTCCATAGGTTACTTCCCCTAATCACAGTTGGGGGTTTATCAAATAGAAGTTCTAAAAATTTTGTCGATTATCCTCATAACCTATTTGAGTACAAAAGTCACCTCATGTTTTTTTATAGCTACAAAATTATATTTAATCACAGAAGCACTTTGTTTCTAATAATAAAAAAAATCGATTTTAATAAAGTTAGTTATCTCCACTAACATGGAAAAATCTAGGGTTAAGTTCAATGGTAGTTGAAATAAACTATCTGGTAGTCGTTTGGTAAGGGGGAGAGATTGAGTTTGTTCGCAACAAAAGTGAGAAGCTTTCTCCATGAGCAGGTGGGACACATGAAAAATTCAATATCGAATTCTGCGTCACACGAAATATACTTTACGGATTTTTGGAAACATCAGCTTTTGGCAGTTTCCGCACAAATCGATGACTTGAGCAGATCCGCGCTGGAGAAAGTACAAGTTGAAACCCAATCAAGACACCTCCCATGACTCTACGGTATGGTCGTTGCGCCATTCGATCTCTTGCCATCACCTCTGTCAAGTCCAAAGGGTTCAAGAAAGCAAATAAAACCGACGTCTTTGATAACCACCCTTGATATTTTAATTCCATCAAATGAAGTGCCCCCATTCGGTTTAGATGAGCGACGTACCTCTATTCAAAGAATGTCAATTAAGCTTCATGATAGATGTAAGCTTTTTGTCTTCCCGTGAGCATAGAAGAAATTACAGACTCAGAAGACATCAAAAAACCGAAGTTTTTAGCAAAAGAAGCGTCGGGTGCATAGAGAATCTTATCCCTTCTAGCCAAAAATTAAAAAAAAACTTGGAGAAACGTCTATAAAATGATAGTTAATATGACTCTGTATGTTGCTAAGGGTGGTGGTTGCTACTCTGTGAAACATCTAAATAGGTCAGAATGTCTGGACTTTGGTAATGTCATACAACCGTGAATGCTTCAAGAATTCAGTTATTCAAGACTAGATTAGTTTTGACGGCAATACTAATGAACAAATGACCGAATATTGATTAAAAAAAAGAACAATCGACAATTTTGTGCATTAAAGATGATTTTCTATTATTGTAGCTACGGATAGCTTTGTGGTTAAAATGTAGTATAACAGTGGCCTAGGTTCGGTTCCCGTCTGCTGGATACATTTGGCTGGTTCTTTTTCTATGTTCTGTCCCCTTCTTCCCTCGTTCAATTAGAGTAGTGCCATGCGATCTACACGGTAAGCGTTTTATCATAAAATTTACAAATACTAAAAAACATTGAACAGCTATATTATTAGTTAAATCAAATTTATTTTATTGTTCCAATTTTTCGTCAATAATGTCACTAATAAACATGTAGAGCATAATGAATCCAAAGGCTGCCACAAATAGAAAGTTATTGATCGTGTTCAGCTGAAGTTCGTTAATCATCTAAGAATAACAACAAAAAATAACACAACACTGATAATTTTTAAACTTTAATTATTTTATTATTAAAATATTTTTTAACAATAATAATAATTTAATGAAAGAAAATCAACTCTAAGTAATTAAATTAAATTAACACTAATAAAAAAAATAATAATGCAAGCTAGCTGTGGCACCATGTGGTGCTTCGTGGCTAATTGGTTGAAGTTTCTGTTGTTCGTCTGTTCTTTCTCTTTTTTCCTATTAGAGTGGCGTCATGTGATCCATTGTCTAGGTGGCGTCCAGTGCCAGGCCGGCACGAAAAAGTATCATTTACTCTCCCCCACTCCACTGGAGGGGTTTCCACAACTGCAAGTATGGACGTCTTTTACCCTTTATGCTAATTACCGATGGACTCTGTTTCTGTAGAAGTGGAAACTGGATGCAGTTGTTTACTTTAACCTCTTTCTCGGTGTATCCGAGGTTAATAAATATGCAAGCTGAATTCTTCTCCTCTTTGGGCATTGGCCCTTTGTATCACCCTCACTGATCCCTCGTATACCACTTAAGAAAGCGAATCATTAGACAAGACAGCTGTTTCTCCTAGTTCCTCTTCGACGTCACTTCCGAGTTCAGAGTCTCTTGAGATAAGATGATTAGTCACTCTTGTAACCTCATCATAGTTATCAACTTTCAGCCCATGTCTATGCTCGATTATCATGTTCTCTAAAGTTTTTTTTAATTGTCACTGATTGGATACACGCCCTTGTAGAGACATCCACGTTGAGTCTTTCCATATAGGACTTGTAGTACTTTGTTACTACTCCATAATCATTTATATAGGAAATGAGAGCCATGCTCTTCCTCTCCCAAGCAACAGTCTAGACCATCCTTGCCACTCTCTATGCAAACCCCAAAACAGAAGAAAAATTATTATGACAACCATGACTTGTCTCGAATGCTATCATCTATCACCCCCAATGACAGGAGTCGTCTGAAACAGATACACGATTTTGTTTGTACGAGAAGCATCCGAAGACTTGATGATAATAAAATACTACACGACCCCCTCCTCCAATAGACCAATCAGAATCCTTTCGTCGAGGGACGTCCGAGTAAACCTGGCTCGTCTACGATGTGGGCATCATCCCTATCTACCAACATACGATATCCTCTGTCCCTTTTGCAACCTCTACGTGTTAGCAACAAACCACCTATTTGAATGTCATGAATAAGCACAACGTCCGTCTACAATGCCGGGACTGACCGATCTATGGGAGCGACCAACATCTGCTCCGTCTTATTTAATAGCTGCTGGTCTCCTACAAGTTAGTGAGGCTGAGGTTACTTAACTAACTAACTATATTAGGTCAGGGGTTTTACGGGTCATCAATCAAAGAAGACACATATGACCATTATGTAGAATTTTTATGCCGAAAATATAAAGCTCAAGGGCCTCATATTCTCATTCTCATCCTATTAAAAGAACATCCAAAGAACTATCTAATTGAAGAAATTCAAAAAAGCAGTTACACGGAGTCCCCTTCCACTGTTTGTGTGATATATCGCCGAATTTTCCCTTTGGTTATCGGACGGGAACAACTCTTCCAGATCTGAATAGATTCTGTGTCTAACAAAAAACCGAAACTTTTTCTTTGATAATGCTGGGGCCAGTTAGAGTCACTTCAACTGTGCCAAAAAAGATAATATTGTACCAATCGTACTAACATGGGTATTGTGAACAAATTCTACAGACACCTTCACAATTCCCTGAAAGTGGAGGTTCCAATTCGAGATTATATCCAATCAACCGTCATCAAGAAAACCTTGAAGAGTGTGTTTATAAAGCACAAATATAAAATGACTTTCTTGGACGATTTCTAGAAAACGTATAGCATAAGGAGAACGAATAAAGCAGTATCATCGTGCCAAGACAAAGTGCCAAATCATAACAAAAGAGCGACATTATTCTCTGTACTGTTGCACTTTAAAGGAAATTACATGCGAAACAATGTGATTGATTGACTGGACCAATCTGACATTTAAGGTCTCGTGGCAGAATCCCATTCCTAGATAAATGCTACCAAGACTACTCTGCGCATATGAATACGTGGATTGAAGAATCAGTTGAATTTAATTAATACTCTTTTCGAAAGGAGTGATTTAGTACTGTAATATAACAACGTCCCCTTTTAAAATGTCAAACCATGAGAGAAACAGACCATTAAAGGTATCATCGGATCTACAAAAGTTCTAATTTGGGGTACTCAATGACATAACGGTAAATAGTTCCTTTAAGTGAAAAATATAAATACCTCCAATTTTGTGGGATAGCAAGCTACTGAGTTTGGTATTGCCGTTTGAAGATATGCTTGTTAGTATCACTATACGAGGACCCAGGTCATGTAGAAAGTTAATGGCATTGACTGCTGACTTTAAATCTTTCAAAGCTCGTTTTGAGAGGAATCTAACAAAGTAGAATCAACAAATACTCTAATTCAAACTGGTCGGGAGTGATAATATCTGCAAGAGGAATAAATGTATTCATGAACCCCGACAGGAGGGATTCGTCAACGTACTAAAGATTTAGTTCATGCAGCACTGAACACTGACTTTAATCCAATAATGAATCAGATTTAGTTAAGGCTAGGAAATCCAAGAAGAGTCCGCTGATATATCGTCCATAACACTGTCTTTATACCTCGAAATTCTTTGAAATTTGCATTTATTAAGTTCTACCTATTCATCATCGCTGGTGGGATATCTCCTCTTTCTGTATAAATCGAGATCAAGTGGAGGAGCCATTGGGTTTCAGGACTTCATGGCTCCTAAGTGTAGCCAGACGACCCAGGCTTTTAGGAAAAGACTACTGCTTATTACTCCAGTTTTCTCAACGGAAATCGCACAGAATATTTATTGAATTCCTAAAAACTATTAAATTCGTCAAAATATGAAAAATCTTATTACAATTTGACAAACTCTTTTGTAACCCCCAGTTCCTGACGTGACGAGAATAAATGACCAAGTAATCAACTATTCCTCCAGAAGATCCTTAATTCGAAGCATGGTAAATATGGTGGATGGGCAAAATTCGGTTCTAATTTCTTACGAAAGCATTTGTGAGGTCACATCTATCTTGGGGAGATGAAGACATTTCGTACAATAGAAGTATGTTACCACTTTAATCATCCAACCAACTAACCATTTGGCTGCTTCCTATTTTGTCAAGAAAATGAACTTTATGACCTTGTTGATCTTAATTATGAAAAATTCCTGCCAATTATTACAGTTTCTAGAAACAAATTGAAAACAGGGCTATTCCAGATGATTTCTATTGCTATTGTGAGAGTCCATCAATTATGTGAATAAAAAACTTAATATATGGTAACAGTCAATCTGGTTTCCGCATCGGCATGGATGCAGCACACAGACTTTTAATCCGAGTCGTAATGAGATCCCAATACGGACGCATTCATCATCCAGAAAAAGACCTAAAACTTCATTAGGAATGGCACCGACTTCAGAAGACGCCCCGACAACAAACAAGTACAGATCTTAAATGACTTCCGGATTACGACATCGTCCAGACCCCGTTGAGAGATCATGCAACGTTGGGAAAACTAATAGGTATGGCTCCAGGACTCACGAGGATGACAGAAGTTCTGGTCAGTCAGGGAGGAAGTGTACAATCCTTTTAAAAAGGGTGTTACAGGCCATTATCAACGAGAGATATACAGATAGAGAAATGTCTATAGAGCTGTGATTCCAAACTCTCCGAGTCTGAGTGGCAGTTTGGTCTGCTTTCATGAGTATTCCTGAAACTGGACGTTGAAGATACACTTCCGTCAATGTGTACGATTTTGTCGAATTGGGTGAAATAAGGAGCAGTCCTCAAGACAAGCCTCTGTACGTTGAGGCTGTTCTTTTGGAGGAATAATGATGTATGGACATTAAGTAGACACAAGCGGTCAAACTCAAAAAGATCCAAGGGCCCATTAGATAATATGAGTATACAAGCGGGCCACACTAACAAATCTAAAAAAAACTTATAAAGTGTAACAATTTTCAAGTTTACTACAACGGTTATATTAATCTAACGCTCCACAACGCCAAAGATGTCTTCGCTCGTTGTATTGTCATGCATTAAATTTACTGTCACAGGCCTGTATAAAAACTGCATGTTGTGCTATTCCAGTGATGTCAATGGTCTCATCAATAGCAATAGAGAAGTGTTCAAATTTCGATGATGCAGCCTTCAACTGTTGTTTCAAATCATCCTCCATTTCATTAATCCGTCCAGCGAAAGTGTTCCTGGTTAATGAAGCGTCCTTAAATAACTGTTCTTTCTACGGGCACACAATATCAATTGTTTTTCATTCACTATAAAATTTGCCACTCATGGGGATCATTCGCCTGAATTCATACCTTGCAGTAACAGAAGCGACATTACCATACTCTATTTTTTGTAAAACATGCCTATTGCTGTGTCAACTTAGCCTTCTATTCTTTGAGTCTTGAAACCTCGTATTTATCGCAGATCGATGGTTAGTTTCATAATGTCTTTTTAAGTTGTACTCTTTGGTGTGGCAATGCTGTTACTACAGCTAAACAGTGTATCTTTGCATTAACATTATGCAAAAGTACTGTAGTTCACATTTTTCTTAAATACCCGTCTTTCTTCAAGTTTCCTTTTCTTCATAGCTGAATAATAATAAAATTATCGCCAATAAATGAATCAAGTTCAGTATCATGTTATGGACTTAAGCGTCCAGTGCTCCGTCGACACGTGGAAGCACGAACACGTAGGAAACTAACGTTGTTCTGGAAACGTTCATATATAAAAACGAGTGTAAAGTTTATGAACGTCTTCTGACAACTTAGAATGCTCATAACCACGACTTGTCAATTTGACGCCATTAACAGGGGTAAAATTGTTCAAAATGATTATCTACAAAGCAAGGAAACTTTCATTGAGTAAAATTTAATTTTCGACAAGACAATTGGAAAGAAGAAACGATTATCAAAAAACTGAGTAGTTTAGAGGAAATTAACTCACCTGATAGTGACACTACTAGAATGGGTCAACAGGGAGATTAATAAACAGGTCAAATACAAAGGCCTGAAATGTTAGACAAAGTTATTCAAAATCCTCATGGAAACCCCCACGAGATCTATAATGTTTACGTGTTATGAAATCAACAGAGTAATCACAATAACCCTCAACTCCAAGAACGGAGGCCTCTCCATTGCTATCATGGAACTTAAGCACATAGATCTTTACCCAATAGAACTACCAGAATTCATATCGATCGACATTAATGTCATTCCAGACATGAAAAAATCACAAATTAAGAAAATACCCGAGCCAAACAAACTTATAAATGAGTTCCAATTCCATCCATATTCACTCTCCAGAATCCTTGGGAAACTAGTTCTCAAACGTATCCAAGATTCAATCACTATATCCTTTTCAGCACCCTTCATTATAAGTCAACACATTTAGCTACCGTCTCGCAATTTATCGGTGAAGAATTTAACGCAACAAAGCCTCATCATAAAACTGTCATCGTGTGTGCTATTCGAAGGAAGCATTCGATTCCGATCATCAGAAAAAAACTCACAAAAGAATATTTTCTAATTAAAGAAAGCAGAGAATAAAGAAGTCACTCGACCAGGCAAGTAAAGACATGGAAATCGACCCTACAGCTAATTGCGATACGAGCGACAGCACTAATCAATATACTACCTGTTCAGATTATTTAATTTATTAACCTCGAGACCAAAAGATGAAAGAGTTATCGTCTAAATTAAGTGATCCCAGTGTCCATACCAGGCTTTCCCCTGTTTTGGCGTCATGAATTAATCTCCACCTGGTCAGATAACACAATTATTTATTTTATTTATTTAAAACCAAGAATCACAGACAAAATAAAAGTCAGATAACAAATAAAAAATTTCAATTTTATTTATAGAAAAAATGAAAAATTAAAAGCATAATTAAAATTTATTTTTTTAAACCCTACACGAGAATATTTGGAATACTTAAATTCAATCTAAGTCTGAATTCTACACTGGAATACTCAGCAGTATTATCATTGGAACAATGATTGTCACTTAAAAATAAAATATTAGTTGGGAAAATAAAAATTTTGACCTGTCACGTGGACAGAACATTCATTTACTAACAAGGAATAGTTTCTTATTGGACTAGAAATAAGACCAATAAAGATGTTTTCGTCGTAAAACTTTTTGCTCCTTTAAATGTTAGTAAATATAAAAAAATATGAATTTGACAAATTAAGTGGATTTGAAGCACAAAAATAAGCAGAGAAATCGCACAAATTTTACAGAACATAACGAAACCGCCGAAGCTTTAATGTAAAACAATAGATGCCATATTTTCCTTGCAACACTTAATGCTTGTTGGCTAACAAAATTGAAAAAAATTTATTTTACAACGTAAAAAACTTTAGCGTATTTGACTACGATATTGAAGTTATTACGGCAAAGTAGTTGTCTACCTCCAAGATACCTCATTGTGACTCATATAATGGAGTTATGTAACCAGATACATTCAATTTTCTCTAAATTTTCTAAACAAAAAGTATAAAACTAGTTAAATCCCAAACAAGAGAGCGACCTTTCGTAAATGAGAGATCTCATCTCATCTGATTTTCTCCCATCTTCTCGATCAATTCTGACAAGTTCAAGGATTGAATACTTATAAAAAACAATAAAGACTTTATTTAAAAAGAAAAAGAGTAAAGACTTTTAGTTAAGAGGCTTGGAATGTGATGGCGTTCCCTCAAATCACCACCATTTATGAAATTAAGAATTTATTAAGTCAATATTTTCAATCTCATCGATAATTATTTCCATTTCATCGGAAATACCGTCATATTCATTCTCTAATTCAACATATGCGACAAGGCTGTTTTTGATAACCTTTTGGTGTAAATTCTTTGACATTGATGACGTCACTTTAATAGGAAGGGAAAGAGGAGGAACAGACAAAATAAACAGAAAACTTCAACCAATTAGCTACGTAGCACCACATGGCGATCCAGTGACTAAAATAGTAAAATTCTAACTTAAATAAGAACCATAATTTAATTAGTTATAAAATATTTAAATAAAAATTTAAAAAGAGTAAAATGGCGGTCAATATTATCGGTACAATGCGTGTTGTTTAGAAAGAAAATGACTTTTACTTAACAAAATTTAAATTCTCACTAAATTATGTCTATTCAAATTACAAAGACTGTCCATATCTTCAAGGGGACCTTGAAGAATACAACAAATTTCTGAGTTTAAACGGTAAACTAGTATAGGTCATCGTAGAATGTTGCCAATATCTATATGTGAGGATATTTATGAGAAAGTTTAAGTGGCATTCAAAGGATAGCGTAAAATACAAAGAAATTATCAATTTTGAGGAAACTTACGCTACTTTATGCGCAAAAAACTACATTTTAACAGGTTAATTCATTAAACATTTTAGAAAACAAGTTAGAAGACACTGAGGAATGCTTGAAGTTAGTAAATGCCCGGAATATTAAAAGACTGGGGAAAGAACTAAAAATCCCGGCGTCAACTATAATAAACAAAAATTCCGTTTCGCAGTTTATATCCAAGTTAAAGCGACAATCAAATTCGATGGAAAACTTTTTAAAAATAAAAGATAAAAATTATATATTAAAATTGTAAACTATTAAATAAATTTTACCAGATTAATTAAATATGTGGGAAATTCATGTAAATTGAACGAAAAAGTGAGAAATTCCTTTAATAGACTTTTCATCACAATCTGCCTCCCCCAACTGCAAGAGGGCCCAATTAACGTGTACAATTTATCATTATCTCCTAGTTCCGAGTTTTTCGGCGAAATAGTCAGGACTCGGTTTTTAAATTACGAAATTTCCACTAAAGTCGACCTGTTCTTATCGAAAGAAAGTTTTTGCGGGTAAAATGTTCCAAAAATAAGATATTACGACTGTTTGCTACTGGAACTCGACCTTTTGGAGGGAATTCGACGACAAAATTGGAGGTTTGTGATCGGCTTGGTGGAAAAGGCCCACAATATATTGATCTCTGCGTCTCCTTCAAAGTTTTTTTTATGTGGATTGAAGGGAGTCGATTCCTGAATGGCTAGATTTCTTACGCCCAGAAGTTGTTGCTGTGAGGATCATAGAGCACGGGATTACGGGATTTGTCAAGTTAAAAGAGTGAGTTTTGTATGAATTACTAGGTTCGAACGTGAAGTCTTCTACCTAGAGTTCCTCTTGAACACTCAGACAGCAGTCACGTGGCACAGAGGACGATGGTGGCAGAGATTAGTTCTAGTATATCAAATCTACATTAAAGATGACAATAAAGTTCTTATTATTGGTATTTGTAGGCCATATCAGCGGTACTATCAGCTCTGAGTGATCCTTTTGTTCTTACTGACCGCCTATATTGGCTTTGTCAGCGAGGAATCAAACTCTTGCCATCAAATGATCCACGAAGACACAAAATTGAAGAGAACAGGCCTACTGTTAGTCCACCAGTGGTATTTGTGGGACTTATACAGAGTGTCCACATTCAGAGACAGGCCATTTCGTCCTCAATGCTTGCCTCAGGGAGAAAAATGATTTTTGTTGACTCTAGAATGACTCCTGTAAGTGTTGAACAGTCGGTTTTGGAGTATTACTTGGATGTGAAGGGATTCAAATATGGTTTGCGGTAGTTACTCAGTTTGGGTATCCATGGTGAGGGGTGATCTTCACCACTTTAGCTGGAGTGTTGTTCTGGAGGGAAATTATTGCTCCAGTAGACGATGTCTTCATCTCCCCCTTTCAGAACAGACCATTGGACTCTTATTCTTCATTTTTACAAAAATAGAAAGGAATTGATCGATAAGCGACTAAGTTGGATCGCAGATTGTCATATTGATGTTGTTAGTGGGTATATTTGTAGAAACTGGTTGAATATGCCTCTGAAATATGGGACTCCTACCATGGTGTTGTTCTCTATTTGGTTGATTGGGAGATTTTTGGTGATAAGTGTACTATGGCTGTATTCCCTTTGGTCATTGGCATAGAGTCTTCTCAGGGCCTTTCCTAGGGAAGCCTTAGTTGGTGTGGTAGGAAGGATTATCAAGTCGTATAAACCACTGAGAGCGGGGATGCCTGATCTTTGTTTGTGGAATGAAGACCCTCCTAAAGTGAAAGTAGTTGTGGTGTTGTCATATTAGTTGGTGGAAGTCAAAGGTCCCGGGGACAGTCTTTCAGATAAGCAAATTATTTGGGTGGATTTTTTGATGCATTTGAATGGAATTGAGTGTGATGTGTGTTACGTGACTCCATTGAATGATAAATTCTTAAAGAAAATTGAATAGCGTTTACTTTTATGTTATTTGACAAATAAAGTTGTATTTTGTGCTTATGTGGGTAAAGGATTGCTTTCTGTTTTTTCTATTCCTAAGAGGCGTATGAGATCACTCTATCCAAAGAGACGCCCAGTGTCCGGCCAATGTCTAAAAATAATTATTTGGCTTCAGTTTTCAAAACTAGAATGGGCCAAAAGATCTCTAAAGATCCCTGGGGTGATTTTTTGACATTTACATGTGCCTATGACTCTAAGTTTTCCACTTGAATGAAAATGAAAATACATGAGGGGGTGCAACCTACCAAATATCCCCCTCTACAAAATCTTTCTTAAGTACATCGAAAACCTTCCGAGATAAAAGAAGCCTCAGAGGCCCCATTTTGGAGAGCAAGATGCCTATCCCCGTCAGTTTCGACCTCCCCCTTGCTGGTTTGGGATCACATAGTTTGATGGGACATTATTTTTTTGACTAGTGATTCTGGTGCAATAATAACAATGATGAATCGATTCAGTACCCGCAGAAACTAAAACCCGTACATGCGGAGTCTAATTCCTTCGCTTTTGAAAAGAAGACAGAAATCTTCCTCGTTTATCTCCTTCACGGGCAAAGAAAAATTTCTCAACCCAGAAGTTTTCTACTCGGATCGAAATATTTTTGACTGTTTGTGCTGAGCTCCAAAGATTGTAAGTCTGGGGTTAATAAATATCTGAGTGAACACTCAGTCTCGTTCTATAAGAATCCCACATTCTAGTTAATATAGGCCTTAGTGCTCATCAAGGACTGTTGGTGTATGTTTATTATAATCTGATTATTTTCTGACAGGAGATTGTAGAAATCGTCCCAAAGAGCGTCAAAAGCCAGACTGTTTTTTGGCTAAATAAAGTTCCCTTTGATTAGAAAAAAGCCAGACTTGGAAAACAAAATGAAATATCAGAGATACTCAGCACATCGAGCGTGTAAACTTTGTTGTTCAAACTAACCATATCCACAATGTCTTGCATAATTGATTAGGTTTGTTGGAAGACAACCAAGTATGGATAGTGTGGGAATATTAGGAGTTCTTACGGATTAAGGTTCCAGAGGTATTGGGGACTGGAACTTTCCAGAAGTCCTTAGTTCCATAAATTTAAAAACTCGTTTTTGACTAATTTAAATCTTCAAAGTTTTTTTTCCAGGAAATGAGTGACTCCATGGGGCACATGGATAATAAATGCATGGCTCAATGTGTTATCACGTTTTCAACATGAGGCGAGATTGACATGTAAATGTCAAAAAATCACCTTGAATGTGTGCAGAATGGATGAGTATCAATTTATTTATAGTATCATCAGCAAAATGCACCCTCACGAATTGAATAGGAAGTCCAAATGTGAGACCGAAGTGTTCACTGGAGACAACCTTATTCCGATATCTAATAAACGGAATATTCTCGGAGTCGCATTTGACACACTAATAATTTTCTATAATCATACCCACGATGTCCTGATCAAGGGAAGTGGAATATGATGAAGGAAATTGTAAAAAAGAGTCCCTTCCCTCTTGTTGACTGCATCTAAAAATGCATAATAAGATCATCCCCAACTATTCAATAAGTTTGTCCCGGATGGATATCCACCTCCATGATTAATAAAAAAAGCTCAATCAAAAGAATTTTTTGTCTTCTCGTACTGATCCCCCCTCCCAACTTTTCTCTCTGAGGAATCCCCAATGAACCATAGGGCGGTTTTCTCTGCTTGCTCAAATAATCAGGAAATTCACTAGGCAATGGGAATGCTCACGGAAAGGAACGATTATTTTGAAAAGAACAGTGGTGACATGTGGCTACTTGATAGTTAATCATAGTTACGTCATAAAGAGATGCCCAATGCCTGGGAGACATTCAAAAGAGCTTGACTCCACCGGGAGACTATTTCGCTCCCTGTCGACGAGTTCTGGCTTCGACATTAGCTTCCCGGATAATGTCCTCTGAATTACTGTGGTTGGATGTGAGCTCTATTGGCACACGTCATGATCACAGGATCAGACATATATTGAGGTCTGAAATGGATACCCTCACTAATATAGCGATGGAGGAGTACACTGGACCACGTTTTTGTGGACATCCACGAGTCACACTTCCTGGGATACTTAAAGATGATCTCAAGTACGTCAAAACAAAACTGAAATTAAAAACATCTGGACGACTTAATGGAGGTTGAAAACGACCATGAAGGTGGAACCACTTAGTTTAATCGTTTTTAACGCCGCATCTGTTAAATTCAATTTCTTCATTACTTGGAGACCAATTTTGCAAAAATATCGGAAATCGACTTGTCTCTTTGGATTTCTGCATAAAAGATCATTTTTACCTCATTTTAGGATCGCATAGCTTTTTATTAATTAAATCTAAATTTGGGAATTCATACGAACAAACATACAAACATAGTACTTTTTATGTGATTTATTTAACTCCCAAAGTATCTTTAATTAGTAAGCAGCTCCCATGATTGAGGGCATTCCGTCTTGCGATTTGTATAGAAATGGGCTCAATTAACCATCTCTGTCCTTGATCTATTTGTCTGTCAACAATAGTTTCCTGAGACAAATGGATCACATGAAGCCTTGGATCTTAAATGGAACTATCAAAGAATGACTGTCAAGAAACATGCATACCCCTCTTTATAACAGTCTAAGTCTGGAAGGGAATCAAGACGTCATTCCAACGGAGTCAGTAAGATCATTGGGTTTGACCAAAGGAGAGGAGAATCTGTAAAGAAGCCTATATTCCCTTCTGACATTTTAATCAAAATTTTAAATTTTAAATAATAAACAAAAATTAACTGAAATCATTAGTGAAAAGGTTGTCTAGAATAAAATTGACTGAAATTACAATTTTGATCGAAAACAGAAAAATCACGCTTTGGCTCAAAAGAACTTAAATAAGCAGCAAATTCATTTTCAAAGTTTGTTTGCGAAGTGTTGGAAAATTCTAGAAAAATTAAAAATAAAAGTTTCTAAATTTAAGGATTAGTAATCTAAATTTACAATATCCGAGTTACTCCCGTCCAAACATTTCGAAAGGTTCTCTCTTCCACTCATCCTTCAAAAAGTGGTTTAAACCTCTCCGTTCTGTAAATGAACGTATTTTTTGTGGGAGTGTATATAATAAGAGCAACATCACTTCCTGTTAAAACTGACAACTCGTGAGCCTGCCATTATTTTTAAAGTCACTTTTTTCATTAATCCTTGTTTTCTTTTACTTAGCGTTTGTCTCCTTCTTATGATGTCGTCAATGTATTCTATTTCTATTTTAGACTTTCCGTGTGGCATTAATACTTTCAGTGAGGTTCTATTTGAATTTAAAATTTATTGAAATTTAAACTTTTATTATTTTTATATTTAGAAATATTTATAATTAAAAAATAATTCCAGTTTTAAAGTAATAATCACCAGCATAAGATATAAGAGGATGTCTCCCTTCTAATCTCCTTACATTTGATGCTAGAGTAATCTCCAACTACATGAGACGAATATTTCAGGCAGCGAAAATATAGACTAATATATCTACTTAGTGATTTAAAGCATTATGGGCTCAGATTTGATAATAGATTCAAAATAAAATCTTTGAATACACCACATTTGACATGTGAGTGACAGATTTGATGTCATCCAAATACGTCTGAACAACTGATGCCCTAAAATTTCCATAAAAGAAAAGGTTTCTTATCTTCAAGATATAATAAGAAGAGAATCAAAACGGGCCATCAGAGTGGGACTTGGAAACCTACATTGCCCATTCCTAATCGGAAGATAGGTTAAGGATCTATTTGCTTGGCCTGGGCTAAATAATCGACATGAAACATGAATCTCTGAGAGTGACCAGTCTTAGAGCCTAATTTCTAATGAACATCAGGAAGCTGTGAAGTAAACAAAAGTGGAAAAAATCTCATTAACTGTAAACAGTAAAAAATTTCATAATTTTGAAACACATGATTTACAGTAGATTACAAAAAAGCGGCCCAACCTATAAACATTTGAGCCAAATTCTTGACGTCAGTTGCCTCCTACCAAATAATAAATATATTGACCCTAATAAGCAGATTGACATGACCATCAGCTGACAAAGGTAGAGTTTGTGACAACAAATTGTATTTATTATCGAAAAACCCACCAAGCCTTCTCTCCACAGCATCAATATGTTGCAAAGCCTATCATCACACATCAACAAACCAGTTCATTAAACTCCTCAGAATTTCGAACCTTTGACTTTTTTGGTCTGTTATTCCACTCCACAAGTGGATCATACATGAAGGAACTCAGAACACTAAAGTCAAAATTCAGTCAACTTGAGAAGAGAAGTTGAATTACCAGAAAGAATCTCCATAACAAGCTGACACGTCTTCCTAAAAGTCCCTTCCGTACCACACACTCCCATGGCTTCAATCATGTTGTGAGTCAAACGGAAGGGCACAACCTCTGGCCACTCAAATCTGTCCCCCTATAAAATCACATAGAGCTTCAACCAGATTAAACAAGCAGTTAAAGTCCACGTGTATGCATTGGCCTGTTTTTCCTTCCATCATTATATTTTCGCCATGTCTGTCCCCCAATCCCACAATGTACCCGACAATCGACATAACCGCACAACTCCTTATATAATTCTCCCTTGCTTTGAACCTTAAATAAAGAAACTAGAAAACCAGTCAGGAGCATCCTCAAAATTCGACAGAAACCAGTCAGAAAAAACCGGGGGATGCCAGGCGAGTAGTTTATTACGGAAAACTGACATCTTTTGCCTTAAATGAAAAACAAAGAAAACTCAATTGAATCGCCAATCGACGGGGCAACTTGCCTCAGAATCTTAGGGGAAACGAACATTCCACGGTCTTTGTAAATATCAGACAAAATGCTGCGGAAACTGCGGGTATTATTAACCCATTCAATAAGCCCACACTCCTCATTGAGGGGGATAACACTCTAAAGTTACAAAACCCGAAACATATGTCCTAATGGATAGGTTCCGTTGTCTGGTCTCCGGGTTGTTTCTAAGAAAGGAGTTAACCACGGTAAAAAATTCCATCATTCGGCTATCCTTCCTCAAATCATCCTACATAATAATCAAATCCTTACTTTTGGTTTGCACATTATAAAACGAGTTATCCCATCACTGCACAACAAACTTAGCTTTTTTGGTTTCTGCAAAGAAGGCAGTACCTCAATATGATCATTGAACCCGATTATATGTATTTGTTCAGAGGGAAATACATCGAACATATGTAAAGGACCCTCAGGAATATTAGGAGTCATTTGCGATTGGAATGGGAGCATAATTTGACTCATAGAACGACTATTCATAACACACGTGGGTAACGATTTGTCGAAAAGATGGAGAAGAGACCTAAAGTTGTCCTTCAGTGAAGAAGACTTGGCGAGTCTGCGGTTGGAAACGAGAATAAGCTCATCAGCTAGCTTCGCAAAATCGTCGATCAGTTTCCCCAGACTTTTATCCCCCCTGAGATTTATTAAATTGCCTACCTGGCAAGACTAAATATTTGTCGACATCTTTCAACTCTCATTGGAACAGAGGACTAAATGACAATAAAGATTACCTTTGAAATGGCGATCATCCCCCACAGAGTCTGTTGTGGGTAGGACTGCAGCAGTTTTACCAGAATATTCTATTTAAATAAGAAGCATACAGACAAAATTTTGAATATTTCGTTATTGGCATGACAAATTCTACAGGTCAACTGAGAAAGCACAGTCATGAAATAATATGTAGGGAAGGAGTCAAAAATAGTTGCCAGTTTCTACAAATTAGTCCCTATCTTACCTTGTTGGGAGGATCAGGGGCTTTCAGCCAAAGGAAGATCAGTCTCTGCATAGATTCATGAATGAATTTACTTCCATACCGCAAGGAAGTAGCAAACATTAAAATTGCCTCGTTACAGTGTCCACTGGGGATAAATTATAAGACTACGATTTCAAGTCTTCAATATTTCCCTCACAAGACAATCGATCGTAGTACTTGGCCAACTGGAAGTACGCCTTTTCGTTGGTAGGGCGCAATCTAATCACGGTTTCAAAGGCCTCGATGATCTCTTCCACTGGGGAAGAAGATGATTCGGCTGAGCACTGCGCCCACATTAGATACAACTTCTATATTTATTAGAAAGTACCTTTCCTTTCAACTGTCTGTTACCCTCCGATGAATCAGTGAGCGACTTACAGAAAGTCAACGAATCATGTAGAATTTTCATCAGTCGCCCTCGATCAGTCTTTAATGAGTAAAAAGAAAAACCTGATATATCGCCTTGAAAATCTTGGCCTTCTCATAGACAGACGACAGAGTCCACTCAGAAATAGTCTGCAAGCAGGAGAGTGCTTCCTCGAATCTTCCTCCTCTTCTCAGAAAACGTGTCATTTGTAGAATAGCTGAAGTTTTATGCTCATCATCAAGAATCCCCGAGAGATGCCTTCTTAAAGACAATAAAGACTCAACCACACGACTCTAAGAAAAATACAGCATTTCAGCCAACAGAAATGAAATCTTTGTTAAAATTCCAATAGTGCTTTGAATATGTCAGTCGTTCAATGTCGTTGATAACGTGGAGTCTGTCTACCAAAAGTTTATTGTTCACAAAAATATTGGATTTCGATCCGTAAATGTCGACCTTGTTGGCCAATTCGACCAATATGTAATCCCTTCGCTCACAGAATGAGCTCAAATTCTGTATAAAAGCACACTTTACCTTATTGACTGCGTCATTGAACAAATCCGACATTGATCGCGTCCACAGTGGTTCAGTCTAAAGTTATATAAAATTAGACCAATTCGGGATTTGTCCAAATAGACAGACTTTCAATCTTCGAAAGGGAATCATTTGTAACTGAAACAGTAGACAACACGTGACAAGACATGCGACGAAAATTTAGGACGTCCCTAATCAACTCTACGTTATCTTGGTTCCAAGGGAGTGAAAGATATCATGCAGAAGAACTAAATAAGCCAAATAGTACGCAAGTCGTCATCTTGGACAGAAAATACATTCTTTGGGCTCACAAATCTCTCAATATATTGTAAGGACTGGTAGTATAATCCACAACGTTTTGCAGCCACTGACAAATTTTTTAAAGAACAGCATTCTTGAATAACAGTAGTAAATTCGTTTGTCTTGGCAGCACACATTGAGTTGTAAAGCCCTACAAGAACACTGAAAAGAGAGGGCTCGCAGTTAGATTTGAGGATCACTCCAAATTCACAAACAGTCTTAAATAATTAAAATCAGATTACCGCATCTCCCACAGATTTGGGAGAATCTTTAATGGCAGCAATGTGGAGATAGTTGAGGAAAAAGAGAATTAGATCATCAGAATTGAGTAATATTGGCATTAAAATATCCACCAATCGTCGTACATTGAAGGAAGTTACCTTGGTGGCAAGAAAACACGTCCATTTTCTAATCCAGTCCGACGTTGTGTGGCAATTATCAGAAAATAGAGGAAAAACGAATGAATCATCAACAGGATTCCACACAATGCAGTAACTACTTCATCAATCAAATTATACGTGGAAGTCAGTAGTGGAAGACATACGCTCCTAATATTCGGCAGAAATCGAGACCAAAGAACGTGATCTTTAACCTTTTGTGTATTCTTATCAAAAACAATGTCGACCCACCGCAGAAGTTCTTGCAGAGTAAAGGCTGCTAGATTCTACGATAAAATCGCATTCATGCCTGAAACTTTGTCTCAGTGGCCGAAAAATAGTAATCAATCAGATTTAAGATTAAATCATGTTTAAAGGAATTGTCATTGATTGAGATTTCTTTTGTCTTTACGGATTTCTCACACGTGGAATCCAATCTGCTGTTAGAACAAAACTACAAGGAAGAATCAACAAGGCCAATAATTCCAAGACAGCGAGCAAACATGCGACGAATGTTATCGTTGTTGTGCCTTTCCATTCCAATCAGCAACTTCATATTAATAATAGAATACTTCTTTAGTGATGAGGGATGCGAGTTCACGGTGTGATTTGCAAAGCAAAATTTCACAGCTTTCCTGTTTTTTTATTTCCGCCAAAAGCTGTGGCAATGAATACTCACAAACGACAGAGTGCTGACTTTTTATTCCATTTAAGATCAAATTTATACGTCCAACAACAGTAGTGCTACAATTAAGTAAAAGTTACCTTTTATGCTGCCTTTTCTCATCGAACTGAGTCTGTAGCCTACCAATAAAGCCTTCACTCGGAAGCAGAATCAAATCATCCAATTTTCTAGATCAAAATGAACAGTAATACTCAGTATGCGATGGAAAGATGACATTAAAAATCGTTTGCGATGCTGAGGAATCAGAATTTAGCGACAGAACGTAAATAGCAATCCGTGAACGAATACAGCACAACAAACTTTCATCAAGGCTGAGTTAAAAGTTAAACAAACCATCGTACAAAACACTCGAATGCTTGATAGCATGAATCTACAAGACGAGAGGACCTTGAAGCAATGCAAAGTCCTCTATAATTAAATACCATAGAATACAGAATATCGCATATTTTCTGACAGTTTAAAGTTAGGTCATTAGAGTCAATTATATTTATTATACAATTAAGACCGTCAGAGATCTAAATCTAATAGACAACACACCTCGAGTCTTCTTGAATCCTTGCAGTCTTTCTTTCTGAGTTTAGTCTCACAAAAAAGCAAAAGTCCGAGCAGTCTGTGCCGAATAAACAATTTCTACAAAAAATTATAAAAGAACGAACGAAGGCATCATTTCGGCTCAAATTTAACTCCTCGTACTGAGAAAGGGCAATGATTCCGTCCACTGCCTTTGATTATTAAATACACAACCTTCTCAGGAAATGCAGAAATTTTAAGAAACAAATAATTCAGAATATTTTGCAGGCGAAGACGGAAAATAGAGTCTATTCTAGGTTTGCAGAAATCCTAAAAATATAAAATTTTAAAACTTGTAAATTTTTCAATTTACGGTTGAATTCTTCGCTAGTTTGACACTGGCAGACTAGGACGGTATATATTTTTTCAATAGAGTCCACAATAAGTCGACTACGACTCTAGGGATCATATAAAAGTGAATTCTCACAATACAACAGAAAGTGGCCACATAATGCAAAAATTCTGAGACGAATGGCATTTCAGTTAAGAAGATCAATGGAAGAGACCTTTTCGCAATTTTCTTCAAATAAAATAAATTTAAAACAAGAACTAAACGAATAGAAAGTGGAAGTTTTAGGAAAGACGAAATCTCGGTAAACAAACTGTAAACATTAGTAAAATTAGGGGAATTTGTATAAAAACTGTCAGAAATATACTAAAATTAAATAAATTTCAACTCGATAAATAACGTCGAAAAAATCACTCAAATACACCTCAAAATTAATGTTTTTAATCAATAATATTTTATGGAACTAAAAAAAGAACAAAAACTTACTAAAATGTAAAGATTACTATCCTTTGATAATAAAAACGAGTTAAAAATCAGACTCAATGTCTTAAAAATGGATTCTTCTCGTTCACAGCTATCATTAAACTATTAGAGTACAAGATAATAATAGTTGCTACAGGAAGCTCCCCATATGACGTCAGTACTGAAGGGTCTGACCTTGAATTGATAATCATTTGGTAGCAAGTGTTCCATTTTATACTTTGTCTGAGTCGACTTAGAAAACGTCTGTTCTATTAACTAAAAGAAGACAAACTTATGTTTTAAGGAATCAACTAAAGGACACAACTCTAGGGTATCCAATAGAAGCGAGAACAGAGACTCTGCGGACATGTGTGAGAGCACAGAATCAAAATGAAGTAGAAACCTTGAAATGGATTTCAAATTCTTTAATTTATTCTAAAAATATTGATATTTGTCATACAGATCTATTTTCAGCTAGTTTTACATAAATCTCAGAAATCTCGTGAAAGAACTGCAAATCAACTACTGGAGTGTTATAACATCCGTCATGACCATCACAGTTTTCACATTTTCCGTCAGATGTGAGTGATCCCGCCAGACCACAAGCCATTCTAGTAAAGTCGACATTTGTAAAAATTGATATTCTCTCCCTAAAACTCAACAATTCAATAACTTTAAAAGAGGGACAACTTCCTCCATTATTTTTGAGTTTTTCTGAATAATGAAAGGCAAAAAATCAAGCACGTGGAAGCACAAATATTCTCTATATTTCCCTTCCTTAAAATGATTACCTAAGATTACCAAAGAAGACATAAAGAATTTCATTTTCAGTTCTAAAATAGCTGAAGATGATGAGAACAAACGAACAAGCAAACGGTAAAACCTCCCTAAAAATTTACAAACAGTAAGAACATCTTTCTGGAGAGTCGGAAAGGGAGCTGACTCTAACCAAAAAACTGTCAGTAAATCAACCTCAAGGAAAGCTAAAATACTATGAATCGAAAAAACCAATATGTTCATGAAGGTCAGAAAGCACGACAGCATTCATATCAGATTCGTTCTCAGATAACAACTGTTTATATAGTATTACTGATAGCTCTTGGAAGCTACAAATGAATTAATAATCAACGGCAAATCGATCGGCAAATTTTCATAAATTTTTACAAAGAAATGAATCCCACATAGATCACTCGTAGAAAGTTGATGATTTGATTCAGAAATTCGGACCTTTAGAGAATCAAAGACCTGAGAGAGTTGTAAAACAAAACTAAAACTTAAAATAAAGACGACCAAGAATCAAATGGAAGACAGGAAAGTACTAATTTACTAGCAATCTAAAAATGAGATTTCAAATATTACGTTCACCATGTTCTCAGAGTTGAGATTATTGAAAACACCCAGCACTAGTTGCTGCTTTAGAACAAAAAACGAAATCTCTGAAGAATTTACCTTCAGAAAATGTATAAAAATCGTGTCACAATGTTGGTCACATTCAACGGCACTCTCTTTGAGGGATTTTAGAGAATTTATAAAAAATCTGACAGGCAAGTCGATCGAATTTCGAATTGGAATAGAGTTATAGCCATCAATTAGATTAGTAAACTCATCAGCAGAACTGAGTCTAGCGAATAAAGACACGTGTTACTTTTGACAGACGGCAAAGGAAATAAACCGATAAATAGCAACAAAATCCAGAATGCTAAGATAAACGTCTCCACTTAGAAGAGAGTTGAGTAATCGGAGACATTTTTAAAATCAATCTAAATTTTAGTAAAAATATGAACCAATTTGTATATTTTGAGAATCGTTTCTATAATTATTGAGCTGTCGCACAAAAAAGCAATTTCTCTCCCAAATTTGGTAAAAAATAAGCTTAAATAGTTATTATATAGAAACATCAAAAATGTGAAAACATTATAAATTTGATTTGAATACAAAATTTCCAGATATAGAGTAGGATGACAAGCCTTGTCTGAGTGGTCCTACAATAAGCAGAATTAATTACAGTTAGAAAAATCGTCGATGGAGTGCTCCCTGTTACTTGGTTTTTAATTTCTACCAATTTTTGTAATGATTTTTCTATTCAAAATGAAGATTATTGTCTTGATGATTAGTTCAAAAATTTTGTAGTTCCTCTGTCTGTTTTCCAGGACTAATTTGCAGTTTAGGTCAAGAATCTTATCCCTTAATGAGCAACAAGCATCATTTGCAAGACACAAGCTTAGTTCAAAAAGCCACATTAATGAGTCTGATTAATTAAGAGATATAACACCTAAATCTTATGAAATAAATACTTAAGAAATTCTCTCACTTTCGAGACATTGATCAATGAATTCTATCAGAGGGTCCACACAATTTGGATTCGAGTTTACTTCTAATGAAATTAAAGTATCCTAGTACCATGCAAACACTTCATTGCAAAATCATTAATGAGAGAGCAGGCAGCCTTTTTAATCTCCAAATCACTTGAACTTATAATGCTGAACATTGACAACAAAATTTACAAAGATTTTGCCGCTAATGCTATTTAAATTTAAAAATAATGTTTATAATATAATATTTTTGTATATTATTAAATATAAAAAATCGGATTTATGCGAGTGGTTTAACTGTGGTGATCTGAACGCCAAACATCCCCACTGGCTGCGGCAACAACCAACCGACAGTCGTGGCGAGTACATTCTGTCAGTCTTGAACGAATTGGTTATTCTTAATAATTTTGCACCATGTGCTAGAGACTCCTATTCTGGTGGCAATCTCCCTTACTCTGCCAATTCCTGCGTTCCACGTGACTCACTTGGGATTTTCTTCCCAATTTTATCACGAATGGTTTCAATGAGAAAACTCACTTACAGATGGTTTTAGTGTCAATCGACACAGATATCGACGCCACTCTTTACTTAAAAGATCTTCCCCAAACGTACAACCAAACATAAGCTATAGCTGGAAAACTTTCGGCCATGCTGAAAAGTTAATGTTTATGAAACAAATTCAAGATCACGCTTATTTCATAACTGAGTCTCACAGGGGTCCCGCCTGTCTCTGATTCTATTTACTTTGCTTCTACACGGTACAATTGAGGATCATAATATGTCACATGGGTGGCTAATGCCTATGGGCAACCTGTTTTTTTACGTGTTTTCATGGTAACAAGATATCAATTGCTAGATTTAACAAAAAGTATATTTAAAATAATAAAAAACAATTACTTGACATTAAGACCGATCTTCTTCCATCAGAAAATTAACCTATACATAAATTTGAAAAATACCTTAGGCGCATTTTCCTTTCTGTAGCACAACACAATATCCCCAAGCGCGTTTGGATATCCTTATGGATAGCGCTACATCAATAGCCATTCCAAAGGAGGGCACCTGCCTTCTTCCCTGTAGTACCTTCTCCGTAGTTTTTTGATACAGGGGCATCTTGAATGGCTCGTCCTGTGTCCCTCCTCGCCACAGTTCACGCACTTGAGAGACCTGACTTTTGATTGGCAGGCCTTCCGCGAATTTGGACCCCCGCAATTCAGGCACTTCTCTTTATAAGTGCATCGAGCTAGTGTGGCCGAATCTTGGCAGCTATAGCACTGGATTGTTGTTGTTCGCTCTAGGGCCACACCAAACCTAGTAACCAATGCATGCTTTCTCGAGGCAGATCCTCTCTGGCTCTGCTCCAGAGCGAAGCCAGACCTTCATGGTCTGGAGTCTCCTCTCCCCGCTTGTAAAGTCCTTCTTGATGTGTTCGACTACATTATCATCTACGAAGTCCAGAAGGACTCCGGAGACTAGCCACTATTGAATCCGAAGCCTTAGGAACGACCCGTGACATGTTATGTGCCCCGGGTTCAAAGGATACCTTAGTATTGACCTCAGCTTCGAAAACTGAAGCGTCGTCCTCATTCCTGAATCCTACAACAAGTGGGATTCTCCGGGTTTGATAACTCTTCCTTTGGCATAGATAGCCAGAGTACCTATGCCGCCACAGGAGCTTAACGACTCCCACCTTCGGCACCTCTACCAACTATTAGTCCCAATCTAACAAGATTTCAACTTTTCTGTCTTTCCTTTCAAGAAAAGTCTGAATTAAATCAGAATTAATCTTATGATTTGATCAAATTAATCAATAAAAAATATTAAACTTCAAACTTATCGTTTCTAAACGAAAAATGTGAGGCATTTTCACGTACTCTCCGTTTCTTTTGTACTTATAGCCTCAGGGTCAATTCCACATAAGATCTGTTTAATTTTTTCATATTCGACAAGATCTCTGATATACCCCTTAAATTTGAGACATAAGAAATCACTAAAGCCATGCTGTTAAAATTAAAAGAAATCAGGTTATTATTTATTTATTTATTTATTTAATAACCCCGAAAAGGGAACACCAAGAAAGAAGGAGTAATCCAACTAATTAAGTGATCCCGGTACGCCTCAACAGGATCGAGAGGTTTTTCCTGTGTTCCTCCAGAGTACCCACGGCTTTCCTGAATAGACGACGATCATCTTTCATTAGAGTTTGAAGAGGAGTGGGTTTTTTCCCCAAATTTCGTGTATTTGAGGCCTTTAGCCTTGAATGGAAGAAACGACTTGTTTCTTGGCCACACAGACAGATGAAGCCGGAGCCATTATTTTTGATTGCGGCGTGGTCAAGCATTGGAGGGAAAAGATCGGGGGTAGATTCGTTTGACGTGCTAGTTTTCCAATTAGGGTATTGATCTTGAGTGAATTTGATATCGAAGCTCCATAGGCCCATGAGGCACAAGCGTACTCAATCGTCGGTTTTAGGAGTTGATTGAACACGACGAGGGCGCATTCCTGTGAAGGTTTGGACTTCAAGAGCGGTTTGATTATATTAAGTTTCCTGAGACCCTTTGTCATAACGTTCTTCACATGTTGAGAAAATGTCATCAAAGGGTCAAATGTCACTCCCAGGATAGTTGGACGAGTCTGTAGTGGTAAGGAGTCTCCAAAAATGTTCAAATCCAGTGTATGTTTTTCTTTTCTGTCCGTGGTGAAGATTGTATATGTTGATTTGTCCCTGGATACGGAGAGACGATTCAACTTCAACCAGGCTCCCAGGTCGTCAATATGTGACTGAAGCTCTGATTTTGCTGTACCCACGTATTTGTTCCTGCTAGCGATGATTAGGTCGTCAGCATAAGTGAGAAGCATTGAATCTGGTCCTCCAGGGCAGGGTAAATCGTTGAGGAACAAGTTGAATAATGCCGGAGAGAGGGGCGATCCTTGAGGGACGCCATTTGGTAGGAGACGGGACCTCGATCTTGCGTGGCCTATACAGACACGTCCTCTTCTTCCGGAGAGAAAATTGGCTATCCATCTTTTCAAATCCGTCTGAATGGTGGTGTCAAAAACCTTCTTCGTGAGTAATATTCTCGAGACAGAATCGAACGCCTTCTGGATATCCAGGGAAACCATTATTGTCCGTAGATGGCGTTTCGGTACGTTGAACCCTTCTGATATAAATTGAGACAGTGAAGTCAAATGTGTCGTAGTTGAACGCTCACATTTGAAACCATGTTGAAAGTGGCAGTCGGGCAAATGGGGTTTAATTTTCCAGAGTACGAGTTTCTCCATTAGGCGCGATAATGCGCACGTTAATGAAATTGGACGGTAGGAAGAAGGTGAGGTTTTCGGTTTTCCTGGTTTAAGGATCGGTATTATAAGTGAGTTCTTCCATTTGCATGGGATGACGTTCAAAATTAAAAGAAATCAGGTTAGCCATTTAATAAATAGTTTGAATTAATTTTTTATTTATAATTAATGAATTAGTTAAATGTTGTTCTTAAAATAGTTAAAAGAAAGTTATATTATGTAGTATATCTCTGTTTACCATGGAAACACGTAAAAAAACAGGTTGCTCATAGGCTTCAACACATAATACAATACTTTTATTTATGCAAATAAATTCATTGTTGAGATGAAATTTGGGAATTCTAAGTGACAATTACGAAAAACGCTGACGGATCACACTAAAAGAAAGCGAGAATTACTCGAAGCTGGAATCAATTAATTAGTTGGCTTTGACAATTTTTTCTGGTGATCTGAGGTTTCTTAAATAAAGAATGCCTAATGCGGATCAAGGATGGGAAAGTATTTTTGCATTTTTGAGATACATAAATCCGATCTTTGGGACGAGAAAGTGATCTCCAAAAGAGAACTCCATCAATCAACCAATTTTATTTAAACTACTTGTTGCTTCACTCAGATTCGCTTTGGATATTTCAAAGAATGAAACAAACTCAGACTCATGTCTAAGTCGTGCTGACCTAGTTAATTTCCTTCTTAAAGAGACTTTCCCTTTTTAGGAGCCCTCATTCTAATGGACTTGTGGAAGTGATTAGCAATCGTGGTTGAAATAATTAACTAGAACGAAAAATAACATGAATACAGGAAAGTGAATTTTAGAGGAGTATAGAGATCCATTATGATCGTTAATTCCAGGATCATTTAATTAGCTTGGTTTAAAACCTTTTTTCTTTGTGATTTGGGGGTAAAATAAAATAAATGAATCGATGAGATAGATGGCAACCCAAATTTATAAACTAGCCGATGACGCAGTGTACAAGTGTCGGGCAAAGTCATGATACCCCTGGGTTCGAATTTTGCTGTTGTAGGTTTCGGCTCATGGTTCCACGTATCTACAAAAAGGCTTAATTAAATTATTATTATTTTATACCTGTTGAGAGTCCCCCGTTTCCCAAGACATGCCTGTCTCAACGTGACGTTGAAAAATGCACTTTCATCTGCCGGATACCACTGCATTTTGGAGCCACTGATTTCACCCGAGAGTATGACAAACGCTCCGAGGGATGAAAACATTCCCTTTTGGAAATGGTCGGAACCTGGTTTGGGAGCTACGTGTTTTAAACTATTCAGTCTCGGACTTTAAACAAGCCGAAGATCAGAAAATAAGGAAGTAATAAACATTTCAGAGGATCACTTATTTGTCCAATTTGCTGTTGATACGTCAGGAATCCTTGGCCCACAAGCGGATAGTCTAATCCGTCGGATCAGCTTAATGATCCAAAGGGTAACAAGGATCCACGTGAGACTGGATGGCATCGAGAGCATATCTCGATAGCTATTGTCAGAGGAAACGGAATGCCAATTCCAACTCTCTACCTTAAAATTTATATAGTTGTTATCCCTCAACAATTTCGTGTTAAAATTTAGTTAAAAATACACGAATTCAGACAATGTCTCTTAGCAATCGTATGGATTATCACCATTAATTATTAATTATATCTAATTTGGCAAGAATACATGGTTTCTGATCAATATTTGTATATTAATTATTTCCCTTACTATCGACGATGAAAAATACTTCCAACATTGAAGAAATTAAGGATATCGAAGGTACTCAAATTATTCTCAAATTAGTTTTGAAAAATCATGAGTGGAATGCCGAAGACTTTGGGTGCAACCAAAAAGACGTCGAGGACCAGTATTTAATTGGCTACTTTCAAAATGGACAAATTAAGGCTGTATTTTACTTTTTAATTTAAGTATGCCTCGACTGGCTTAGTAAACAAAGGTATTTCTAGCTTCTATTTTAGAATATGCGAACATTGTGCAACTCTGCAGTTTGAAGAATTTGATGAAAAAATTTGTAATTATATTATTTAGTTAAGAAAATATATGACATGCTTATTAAGCATATTATAAATAAATACAAAATGTGTGCAAAAATTAATATGATCAAACTTCACTGCAGGAGTGGATTGATCCCTGTTGTAACGAGAATTGGATTTGTTTATACTGGAGTTATGCTAGAATCCGAGAATTTTAAATATAAATACGAATTTGTCGTTAAAATTACAAAATAATGTTTTAATAACAAATATAATAATTTATCATTAAATCAAGACAGATTTTACTTTTCCCTAAACCTACGCGGCGAACTAAAAAATTAAATTTAATTCCAACGACCACTGTTAAACCGAAAAACTAAACTAAGTGATCCCGACGAATTGGATCAAGGCTCTCATCTTTGCTCGGTGTTGATCGCTTGAGCTTACACAAGTTCGTTGTGGATGACACTTCTTTTTGGCATTGTGTTTATTTTTGTTTTTTTCGATTAGTTTCTCCATGGGCGTCGGTGATTTAATGTTTTCCTGTATACCATCTCTCGGTTAGTTTGAAGGCCCTTTTCTGGGTTTCGCAGATTTTCTGGATGTTCGTATAAGAGGTCAGTGGTCCCCATGAAGTAAACGCATATGAAATTCATGGTTCGATGTACTGTGAGTAGAGCGTTTTAAGTATAGGGTGATGTCCAATTTTCCATAGACATGTTAGGCATTTCAGAAGGTTGATTTTCTTCTCACATTTGTTCAGCACGTAAGTGACGTGTCTCGTAAAGTTTATGTACGTATCGAAAGTTAGACCCAATATTTTTTGCCATTTGCTGAACGGGAATGCTCTTCCCTCCGCAGTAACTTTTATTGACCTGTTCGACAATTTTTTGTCCGAGGTAAAGTTGTAACGATTTTTCGGTATTGATTGATATCCGATTTTCATTAAACCACTGGAGTAGTCGATCCATGTGGTGTTGTATTCTTTCCGTGGCTGATTGGGTGTTCTGATCCTGTGAGGCTAAGACGATATTGTCTGCATAAGCCAGAAGCAGGTCGTCTTCTCCATACGGCGTCGGAATGTCAGCTGTAAATAAATTGAATAGTAATGGTGATACGCGAGCCCTGGGGTACTCCATTTGAAATAAACGGGAGACAGAATGAATGTTTCCAATGCACACTCTACCTCTTCCGTCCACTAAGGAAGTTTGTCAGCCAGCGTTTGAGGTTTTCAGGGATATCTGATTTGTAGATTTTCCATGTTAGGGTCTTCCTCGGCACAGAGTCGAAAGCTTTGTGGACGTCTAGTAAGCATAACACAGTTTCCTGGTTGTCTTGGTTTGTACAGAAATCCAGAGCGAACAAAGTTAGTCAAGGATGTGAGGAAACTTGTTGTGGACCGATCCTTTTTGAAACCATGCAGGAACGGTTTATCGGGAGGGTCCTCTCAGTATTTTTGCGAGGATAAGCTTTTCCAGAATTTTTGACATGGAGCATAAGAGAGAAATAGACATGAAGGAAGCTGGGTCTTCTTTCGGTTTTCCTGGCTTCAAATGTTTGCAAGTGTCAATATCGTTGGGATTGAGTTATAATTAATCGATCAGTTGTAGATGTTGGTCAGGGTACCGATTCCCTCATTGCTTAGGTTTTTCAGAAGAATTGTGGGAATTCTGTCTGTACCATGTGAATATGTTACTTTTGTTTGGCTTAGGCATGCCATTACCTCCTTTACCGTGAAATAAGTTAATTGATCCCTTTTCGATTTTCTTAGCGGCGGTTTGGGTGGTCAGTCCTCATGTGGTTTTTTTAGAGATTTTCGCGTAGTATTTTATTAGGGCGTTTAGGTCCTTTTGGCTGAATTCGTCATTTCCGGTGTCCCTTCATCCACTTTCGAGATATTTCGAATAGTCTTCCAGAATTCGGATGTTGACTGGTTACGATTTAATGACGTAAGGACCATCTTCCATTTAGCTCTCTGTATTTTGAATTCATTGGCTTTTATTTCCTCGTTCAGCAGAACGATCTTTTCAGAAGAACGGATCCCTGCTTTTTTGAGACGGTTTCGTTCCTTGACCAGAGCCTTCCTTCCGTACTTTCTCGTGTAAACGACATATCTTTTAGGGACAGCCATTGTTCTAGCTTCCAGGATGACTTTGTTGACGTATGCAACCACTATATCAAGGGAGGTAAAGTTTTCCAGCTGTATATAAGCCAAACGTTGATCCGTAACTGATCGGAATAATTGTCAATTTGCAAGATTGTATATATGCATTTCTTCTTCCACTGGTAATTACGCTTTGATTTTTAGCAGAATAGGGTTATGGTCACTTCGGGTGTCGTGGATTACGGACCAATTAATCGTTGTTGAAAGCTGTGGTGAACAGAGTGTGATATCTGGGGAGGTTGGATTGTCAGAGTTCCTTTGAGGTGTTCTTGTGTTTTTTGATGGGTCATTGATGATTGTCAGATTGCCAGACTGCGACAACAGCAAATTTACTCTTGTATCTGCAGACTGATTTAACACTCAGAGAGGGTGTTCAAATCGCCGCATATCACAAACTGAGGAAATTTGTTATTCGTTGTCATTTGACTGAATTTTAAAATTACAATATTCTTTTCATTTTCATAAATTTATTTTATTTTCTATTATTAATTTATTAACCCAGGCTTACAATTTTTGGTAAGTCCAGGACAAACAGTCACAACTATTAATTCACGAAAGGAACCCAAGAGAGAACGTCTACTTGCACCGACCAAATTGATCCTCCAATAATCCATTATAGGCTTCCTCTCTGGAGTGGTGGAGAAGTAGATCCACCTCTTCCATTGTCATCGCACGTCCTACTGTCGCGACATAATTTCATTCTTTAGAAGAGTTTTCATTATGGAAAATCTTCGGCAACCGATTATAACTTATACGAATCCTTAATTATGGATCTTTGAAGAAGTCTCGAAGATATCTCCATTCTAAACAAATTCTGACTTACAGTAAAATCAATTAAAAAACAGTTTGTGTGTTTCTTCAACTAGAGTGTTGAGAAAATATGGATTGGGTAAATAAAATTGATCTTTATGTTTAAAACCCTTTTGGAAGTTCCAATTAAAAAGTCAGAAACTTATACTTCTTAGAAATATCCAATACAAACTAATATACTGGAATCAATAATTGATTTCTTCTAAGATTCTCAAAATTTTTGGTTGAGGTGGTGACGTCCCTCTTGAAAAGTATGTCTGAAAAACACGAAAATATCAACCTAAATGACTTCTCTCTTTTAACGTTCAATGTCAGAGGACTCTCTAGTGCATGGAAAAGAAAAGAACTTTGTGAAGACCTTTCAAAATACAAAATATCAATCGGATGTCTCCAAGAGACAAAAATATCGAAGGAGTTTGAAGAACAACACGGAAAGTTTCAGTTAATCTTTCTCTCTGGGGATCAAAACATTACGGAATATGATTCGCTGTAAGAAAGGACTTAGTCCAGCGCATATACCGTCACTTGACTATCAACGAAAAGATTGGGATTTTACAAATAACATTGGACGATCATAATTCTCCGAAGAATTATCTAACTATTATTAACACATATGCTCCACATAGTGGATGGATCAAAAAGAAACCCGAGGAGATTGACGACTTTTATGCAAATCTGTCTGATGTTTATTCCAATTATGAAAATTCCACATTAATATTGATTCCCGGTGATCTTAATGCAAAAGTTGGAAATCGAATCACTATAGAAGAATCATTCATTGGAAGACATGGAAGGGGAAAAAGGAACATTGCAGGAACCTTGTTAGCTAGCTTTTGTCAAGCAAATAACCTATTCCTTTGTAACACGGCCTTTATGCACTCGGCAAGACACAGGACAACTTGGTCAGGCAATAGAACTAAGTCTGACGGAAGCATTGCGAAAATCTACAATCAAATAGACTACATTATTTGCAGACAAAAAGACCGCAGTATTGTCACTGATGCCCGTGCTTATGGAGGGTCTATAATTGACAGCGATCACAAGATGGTTATTGCCAAAATGTCCTTAAAGAAACTTATGGGTTTGCAAGGGATGAAAAGAAAGTGCAATGAACACACGGAACTGCGGGGAAGGGATACGTTATAGACCATCTAAAGAACAATACTATCCAGGGAGAGGAATTCAGAAAATACCTCGATGAGGGATTGGAAGTAATATCAGTAGATTTGGCACCGCAAATTGCGTGGACCTTGGTCAAACAGAAGATCATGATTGCTGCGGATATATACCTGAAAGAGGACTACGTAACTAAAATACCCACTGAAGAAGCAACCGCTTTGAAACTCCTTGCAAATCAACAAAAGGCGATATGGATACAATGTCCAAATACAGATGACAAAAATACGAAACAGCGGCTACAAAAGGAAAGAACAGTCATCAAAAAGAAAATAAGAAAAGCTGATATTAAAGAACGAAACAATAACAAAAATAGAGAAAATCGAAGGCCATAAAGACAATGCGAAGTTTTATGAAGCTGTCGGACAAATCTGAAAACTACCAAAGAAAACACTGACTTTACGAGATGAAGAAGAAAAACATATTGCTAACCAACAAGAAATTGCAGAACTTATAGCGGATTATTTTGAAGCACTATTCGTATCAAAAAATAGCAAAAAACTCACCATTAACACGGATAAGGGAAAATTAGACGAAGAAATAACTTTGGAAGAAGTGATGACAGCAAGTTACAAACTGAAGGACAATAAGAGTCCCGGCCCAGATGGCTTAATTGGTGAATTTTTCAAATATGGAACTCAAAAGCTATATATGATAATTGTTTGGATTCTAAACGAAACGTATATTAAAGTTGCCACTTTGCCACTTTGAGAAGGACTATTTATACCAGTACAGAAGTCAAACAAAAAATCGGGGAAAGTTGAGAACCTAAGACCAGTGGTCTTAACCAACACATTACGGAAGATACTAGACAATATTACGCTTTAAAGAATGGAGGGACGCCTAGACTAATACCTGTCGGCTTATCAAAGTGGCTTCCGCAAAGAAAGATTAACGTCAGATGTTATGTGGTGCCACAAATAGAGATGTGCACTGTTCAAAAATTTAAAATAACGACAACCATTCTGGGGATTGATATGTCAAAGGCGTTTGATTCCGTCAACAGGAACAAACTGCTGCAAATTCTGGAGCACTTCTTGAAGACTCAACGATTAGGATGGTAAAGACACTCTCGACGGACACGAGTTTGATGGTCAGGACTGGGAAAGCTTTATCGAGGACATTTGAAACGACAATTGGTACCCCTCAAGGAGATCCATTATCCCCGATTTTGTTCATTATTTATCTGGAGGCAGCTCTACGAGACTTGAAGCCTCATATCAGAGAAGGCGTAGATCAAAAAAACTAGGATCACTTCTCGGTGACACAGAAGATATAACACGAAGGAAGACACTAACTAATGTCGCTTTCAACAAAATGAAGAAGACCTGGCTTCTGCACAAAGGGCTTGACCCTAAAACTCGAATGAGACTATACAATACCCTAGTGAGGCCAATCCTATTATATAATGCCGGTACATGGGCATGTACAGGGCAGGAACTCGAAAAGTTGAATTCTTTTCACAGAAATCGTCTCCGAGCACTCCTTTTTTTCTCGAAGCTTTTTCAAAATGCCGTTCGAAATCTTATACAAGAGAACAGGAACAAAGCCAATATCATGTGATATTACTGATTCAAGATGGAGGCTCTTTGGACACATACTCCGCCACGATATGGGGACCCCTGCCAACATAGCAATGGAGGAGTATTTTGTTTTAGAAGCTTCTCGTTTCCGCAGCCGGCCGAGGACACACTGCCGGTTATTCGATGAAGATCTCAAGAGGATTGGAAAGTGCCTTAAAGATGGGGACGATCTAGATATGCTACGGAACATGGCAACGGATCGAAAAAGATGGGGGACGTTAATTAGATTGTTAGCTTTTCGTGTTGCACATGCTTTGTCATGATCTTGGCATCGCGTACGTGCCTATAATAATAATAATTCTCAAAATTATCTTTCATTGATGAAAATTGCTCTCAAAATTATTTCTGGTCATCAAAACTTTAGATTTCCATTTAAATTGGTACAAAAAAATTTTAGTTAATTTATTAACCCCGGATATACCGAGAAAGAAGTTAAGGTAAACAACTAATTAAGTGTATCCAGTTTCCACTTCTACAAAAACAGAGTCATCCGGAATCAACATAAAGAAAAAAGACGCCCATACTTGCAGTTGTGGAAACCCCTCCAGTGGAGTGGGAGAAGATAATCCTCATCCATGGAATTAACTTTGATCCGTTTGTGTGATTCACACATCATGTAGACCTGTTAGCTTCAAGGATTCAAAAGAAGATAAGGATGCTGAAGGTTTTTTCGCACTTTCTAGTATTTTTCATCAATTACTTTGAACTTTTATATAGCATCAAGCATGCTTCTGCAAAGAATGAATTGCTCCGCCCATGCTGTCAGCTGAAAACAAACTTGAAGCGACACAGAACTGATGCCTGAGTCTTTTTGTGAGGCCTGAACCAGACGCCTACTTCATACCTGGAATCTAGCCATGAAATGAAAATTTCTTCTTATGGGGATTAACCAAGGATTCCAAAATTACAAGGGCATCGGATCACTTAATTAGAGGATAATCTTTTCTTGTCTTTAGGGGGTTAATGAATAAATAATAATTCACATCAGAATATGGTTCCCTTGCGCCTGCGACGCTGGAATCGGCTAGGGAATCAGATTTCTAGACAAACAGAAGATCCCCGTGAGTACTTCTGGCTATTTGAGCGAATCTAGCTCACCATCCTGAAAGGGAATACCCACGCAGTCATGGATGCCACTGTATGACTGTTTCTTTACTTTATTTTGCTTTAACACTAAATAAATTGGATTTATGGGAGTGGTTTAACACCATTTTAACGAAACGCATCCTTATCAAGCATCACTTCCATATCTGCCTTTGTGGGAACTCATTTGAGTAGAGAAGAGCGAGATCATGTTTAGATGCTGGTCAGGCACAGAGCGTCACCTTAGAAAATCAGATCACATAACACCCCTTAGGAATTGAAGTGGACAAAGACCAGAAAGGAATCCTTCTGGCATCTAGATAGTAGCGTTCTGGGAACCGATTCCACATCCAATCGCGACATGAGCTAAAACTAATTATCACGTGATCCGATGCGTTCAATTAAAGTCCTCCCTTGTGCCCGCTCATGACCTTATTGGGCGGCTGACTTAATTTTTAGGGCCGCATTCCGGAGTCGCATAAGATCCTCAAGGGGAGTCAGCCAGGTTCGATGTTCCCTACAAATCCACAAATCTGGAACTTTGAAAGTCTTTTTTGCATTTCCTCGATCTTCCTCATATTTGTCCAAAATATGGACAGTCCCCAAGAGGCGCATGCATATGAGAAACATGGCTCGACGTTCATCAGGACTGGGTGATTATAGATCTTCATATTCCCGAAAAAACAATATTAGTAGATTTGATAAAATAAAATTAATAAATTTACCAAAAATATTTTAAAATTATTGGCCTACAATAATAATCAATAAAAGAATTAATGTATTTTATCACTGGCAGTCTATAATGGTTAATTACTTTCAATAAATTGAAAGAGCACAAGGGACTCTTCATGTGGGACTTCATCTCAATTATCACCTATGAGTAGGAAAAACTTAATTACATGGCTTAACTGGATCCTCAAATCAAGTTATGAACAACTTGAAGATTTATATACGGGTTTTTGTTTTGTTTTAAGACTTGTTAGGAGCTGCTTATTGCAATTACTACACAGAGCATACCCAAGTAAATAATTAGGACGTGATTTAGGATGTTGTGCCTATCAAACGAGTGGCTTTTCCACAACAAAAGACTTCGAATATTCCTCAAATTATAATATTTAAAAAATGGGTTTAAAAATTTAAAGATTGATAAAGTCATATTTACCACTAATTTTTAGTCCATAGATTCCGCAGATTATCAGATGGGTGTTACCAAGATCATTTGAGCCTCCTTCAGTGGTTTCAAGCAAATATTTGACAGTCTCGGCATTCATAAGTGATGAGGACTACGATGCTCTTGTAGTTCGGGGACACCAATATCTTGGCTCTCCACCAAGTCTGTTTAACATTTCGATTAGAAGACAAGAAGGGATCTTCCAAAATGTTGAATAAAAAAAGTCTGTTGAATCGAAGACAAAAACGAGTACTCAATCGTCAAAAGCTTTGAGGAGCATAAACTGCAGCTAAAAGTAAACGAACTGACAGAACAGGTTGGCTTCTCTCTAAACTTTTCCAAAGATGGAGAAAATGTACAAAGAGGGTTGTCTGGTTGAGGACGAAAGGGACTTTTATTACCAGAAACTGAAATCCATCGAGAGACTATGCCACCAAGTTTTGTCAAGCAGTATAATCAACCCAAACTTTCTGTTGACAGAACTCTATGAAATTTTATATGAAAATCAACTATCGGATCAAGGAGACGAGTGAGGTGACTGTTAGTTTATATTCTGTCCTTTTTTAAAGTTATGGTCTATGGTCATCATTGCTGGATAATTTTAAATACCACTGGCAATAAACCACAGTCATATCTAATCATATATGATAAGATGATCCCGGTTCCTCTTATCACCCTCGCTATTTTCATCCTGTGCTCATAGACGGATCTTGACGCATCACTTCCGCGTTCACCTAATTAGTTCGGTTATCATGCGATAAGAGCCGTTTTTAAGTTTTTTATATTAAAATCTATGTTCCCCACGAGTTATCTACTGAAAACTTCTTTATTTTTACTTCAACAGATCCCACCCGTGAGGCGACGAGTCAGAGTCGAAAGGGATCCTCCTACTTTCTCCTTGACCGAATCCACTGGTTAAGATTTTCCGCTATGAAAACTTTTCCTGTAAAGAATGAAGTAATGTCTGCGACGGTAGGACGTGCGATGAAAATGGAGGAGGACGGACCTACTTCTCTACCTCTTTTTGGAAGCAGAAGCCTGTAATGGACTGTTGGAAGGTGGATTTAGTCAGCACAAGTAGACGTTCTCCCTTGGGTTCCTTCCTTGAGTTAATTAGTTATGACTGTTTGTGCCGGGCTTACCAAAGAGTATAACCTTGGAGTTAAAAATAATTATATTTATTTAAATTTTAAGTAAAAGTAATTATTTTATAACGCCCGTCTAACTCAATCTTCTTTTTGAGGCAACATCTACATTATAAAAATATTACATATTTTAACTAATGAGGCTCGCTTAACGCTACACGAACAGGAGACCCTCGTAAGCGCTGCTGGTTATTTGAGCGAATCTCGCTCGTTATCCTGAGAGGGAATACCCACGCAGTCAGCCGCTATATAACCGTTTACTCGTTACTCTCTTTTTGTAATTATGCTTTATTATTTTAACTATTGTTTTTATATTCAATATTTTTGGATTAAATTTTAATTAATTAATATCATTAATATTTTTTGTGATGTCTGGAAAACGTGTTAAAAGAAGTAGAAAGATTATTCAAGAAAATCGTGCAATTAACCCCGAATTGAAGGAAAATTTTTTCGTTTTTTAAGTCAATTCGACGCTCAATTGCCTGAGTAATATACTCAAGTTATTTGTGAAGTAATTGAAGAATTTGAAAGACGTTTTAATAATTTCATGGATGCCTTGTCAATGATGAAATTATTTTTACTCCTATAGAAATAGATCCTGCAACCACTCCAGACGAATTTCAAATGGAGTCATTGAAATGCAGTAGGATATAGAGCTCACCTCAAATATTCAAGAAAAATCAACTATTAGAATTTTGGAGTAGAATTTCAATTTTAAAATACCCAAATTTGGTTACGAATGCGTATAAAAATGCGTCTGTATTTGGATCAACGTATGTTTGTGAAGCTGTCCAGCAGACTCACGTGGTCCAAAACCAAATTTCGCAACCAATTAACTGATGAACATCTTATGCAACTCTTACATACGTCATCATCAAAACTGAGTCCATGTTTTGAAAGAATAGCAGAAGGAAATAAGATTCTATTCTCAAATCAATTTTAGTTAATAAAGTTTAATTTTCTTTAAAAAATTTTAGCGAACCAACTGTTAATTATTGATTTGGCCCGCAGACCAAAAAGGTTGAGAACCACTGCTCTATTGTCTGTATAGGTCCACATTCAGGAACTACCTTGGTTGACATTCCATGTCGTCTTCCTCCTCAAAAGGCCTCTCCAGCTTGCATAAATAATAATAAATATTTTAACTGAAATTATAAAATATGTAATGGTCTCCGAGTATAATTAGTCATTATTAGTATAGTAAATCTTCCCGTCTATATTCAAATCTATCAAGATATCGACTCCTACCAAACGGTGTTCCCCAGGGATCAGTCCTTTCACCCTCACTTTTCAACCTTTACGTCAAAGACATCCCAACAACCCAAGATACGTTACTATTGACATATGCCGATGATCTAGTAATCGCATCCAGGAGTGGCGATGTTCGACTGGCCACCGAAAAAGTGCAGTACCACCTGAACTTGCTATCCGACTGGATGAACTTAAACTGGATGAGTGTTTCCACCTCGAAGTCATCAGCTACCCTGTTCACAACCGATCGAAGACAATTCAACCTAAACCCCACACTCTCGTTGGGTGACGAACCACTCCCCTTAAATAAATACCCGAAGATCCTTGGAGTTGTCTTCGATCCTTCACTCTGTTTCAACAGACAAGTGGAGGAAGTAATGACAAAAGCCAAGCGGAAACTTAACATATTACGGGCAGTAGCTGGCCACTCAAACGGTCAGCAAAAAGAAAACTTAACTCTTCTCTACAAACAGTTCATCAGGACTACACTCAACTACGCCTCACCAAGTTGGGCCCCCTCAATCTCCTTGTCCCTTTCTCAAGAACTGCAGAAAGTGCAAAACTCGGCGCTGAGAATAATAACTGGCTGCTTAAAGTCAACCCCCACCGACCATTTACATTGGGAGTCGAAAATCCTCCCGCTCTATGACCACCTGGAAATGCGTAATTTACAATTCCTACGGCAGTCGTTCGACCCGAATCACCCAGTTCACGCTTTGCTAAGTAACAATAACCGCAGATACATACGCAGGACCCTCTTTGACCTACAAAGAGCCTTGTCGAAGATCACCCCCCCTCAAGAAGACTCAACTTGGACCCGCCGAATCCATGATTTTATCTCAACACGGGCCATTAGGACACTTCAATATAACAAAGTCTTGGAGCGCTTCCCCCCGATATCAGTCCAACGGAACAATCGCTCCCGAGGAAGATCAGAATCGGACTGGCTCGCCTACGGTGTGGACACCACCCTTTTCTGGCTGGCAGAGTAGTTCGAGACCTTTTTCCCTGCCCTGGACCACCGGATGCAAAAGTCGAGGATCTCTGGGAGCGGCCTGTCCGGACTGCACGCTCTTTGATGGTCGCCGGCTTCCCACTTGCTGGCGAAGCCGGGGTTAATAATTTAATTTATTTAAATCTTCCCGAATCCGCCATTTTGGGACTTTCGAAAAGTTGCGTGTTGAATTTGGCGGGTTCGATAGGATCATTATTTCACAGAACCAAAGAACGTTATATTAAGTAAGGTCCCGTTTGTGCCACACGTTTCAAAATCTGCTTCACTAGGCGTCTCCATTGCCCTCTCCTTTGCGCATATGTCCTTAGATCTTCTAGGTCTTAAACAGATTTAAGTTTTCTTCCAATTCCATTAAGATCCTTGCTCAGAGCCACGGGTAGAGTGACTCTGGGTCTTCCTCTGAACGATGGTTTGTTCTCATTGTTAAAGTAATTGTCCATTATTATATTTGCAGGAGTGTTTATGTCCATTCTAAGCACGTGCCCAAACAGTCTCCATCTTGATTCAATAATGTCGATGCTTATTGGCTCGATTGTGCCACAGTATAATTTCTTGTTTGAAATCTTATTGGACCAGCCTAGGCCCATTAAATTGCGTTATTGTTTTCGATGAAATATATCAATTTTCTTGAGCTCTAGTTATGTGACCCCCCATGTACTCGAGTTGTACATAAACACCGGCTTTATATATGCGTTGTATAGTCTTATTCTTAGATTTGTTTTTATTAGTTTTCGTCGACTCCATATCTTCTGCATTTTCTTATACATGGCAGTGGCTAGAACTCTTTCTATACATCATGTCCTCACTATCACCAATTAAGTATCCCAATTTTCTTTTTTCCCTCCAATTTTCATCAATATATTTTAATTCCCTTGTGATTCTTAATGTGTTCAGTCTTTTCCTGATTAACTCGCAGAGACCAATTCTTAAATTCTCCAGGGATTTTGTTCTAAGAGCTCTCAATGCCGCTTCTAGGTATAGGACGAATAGAACCGGAGATAGAGAGTCTCCCTGAGGTATTCAAACTGTTGTCCCGAAAGGCTTCGATATTGTGTTCCCAACTCGTACAGTTAATTCAGTGTTTGATAATAGGAAACGGACAAGTCTTATGTTATCCTCATCAAGAAAACTCCCAGCAACGTCCAACAATGTTCGAGAGGATTATTGATTTTATTAACAAAAAAATATTTATTTCATTTTTTAAATACACCGTATCTACTTCGTCAAATTGTTTAAAATAATTTTTTAATTTTTTGACTTATAAACATATTGACAAGTCACATACTTTTAGAATTGCTATTCCATATCTTCTGTATTATCATTAATTAGATTTTTTTCTTGCTGAGTTGAAGTTGTTAAAGTAATTCATCTCTCGTTAAGATATCTTCTGAAATTCGATCTACGATATTTAATTTTTTATGAGTTCAGAAAAAATTATATTCGCGTTTCCCACGATTATTATTTGGCGCTTCTTTAGTAATCCATTTTTATGTTTGTTGCCCTCATTTTTTTGGATAATATCGACAAACTTCATGCTGTTGAATGAGATTTGAAAACTTTAATCACTCTTTGTCCATTGGCTGTATATGTGTGCACATACGGTGCTATTTAGGGCTCTTTTGCTGTTATTACACTATCCTGGTAAATTTTAATTAAATTATTAACCCCGGATACACCGAGAAAGAAGTTAAAGTAAACAACTAATTAAGTGTATCCAGTTTCCACTTCTACAGAAACAGAGTCCATCCGGAATCAGCATAAAAGGTAGGACGTCCATCACATGCAGTTGTGGAAACCCCTTCAGTGGAGTGGGGAAGAGCAAATTTTCCTTTTTCGTGCCGGCCTGACACTGGTCGTCACCTAGACAGGTGGATCTTTCATTCTTAAGGGAATTATCTAGATGCTAAAAAGACGAGGAGATCGGCTTTAAATTTTGCTCTCCTGATGAGGTCCAATATGAAGTTAAATGAAGACCAGTAAAAAATTCTGGAACCAGTAAAGGTGAATGAAAAGGAGAAGAGAATAGCGACTTTCAGTATAAGTGGCTTAAAGGGTTACCATAATAACGGATAAAATTGGATGTGATGTTTAGAAAAACTGAATAACACCTTTTTTTGGTTTATCCGGAGTTATTAAGAATATAATATAAGTTTTTATGTTTAATAGCAGTCAAGATTTTCAGAAAAAATCCCTGTGGGAAAGAAGAGAAGGGTCTTTTAGTTGCTAATAAAAATAACATCATTTGTGGCCCACATAGAAAATTTGCCATTCTCCCACACGTTAATGAGACCTCGGCTTCTAACTGATAGATGAGAGTGAAACGAACTGTGATTATATCCTTTGAATCAGGATTCGTCAAAATCTAAATCTGCTTAGTTTTCATAACATTTTTGTGGGCAAAAAAAAGTTACAAATATAACATTTAAAGGAAATAAAAGTTAAAGAGAAGAGTCTGTGTCATTATCTCCATCAAAAATATTAGAGGGAAGATTATCATCAGAAGAAAGAGCAGTCCTGTCCAATTGAGGCTCATCAGGCTCGCTTTCGACGTCTTCCAAGGGATTAATCATTTCAAGTTGGGCAAGTCGTTTCGACTGCAATATCCAAAAAAGCCAACCTGTGACTGCAACTCAGACTCATTAAAGTCTCTGTGTCTGACAATCAGCTTGAACTTATTCACATTCTCAATGTTGTTGGTTCGACGTCTTCGGGTCAGTTTTACACTTTAAATAAAGAAAACGCCAAACTGAGCCTGTAGTTTGTTATAGTACACTGCGTCGTCATGAAACGTGAAAAAACACGAGTCGGCAGTCTTCGCCAAACTGTTGATGTTCCAGTCGTAGTCTCTCACCAGATCGTACTTCAAACTCTCACCGTCGTCGAAATCACCCTTCACCTCGGAATTCGACCCACTTGATAACTTGTAGTGAGTTCTTGCATCAGGCACAAAGTATCCCACAAATTGTTTGTTTTCTGAGTCAATCATTCCTCTAAAGTTAACTCCAGAAGGAGACCTAATCATGGCCTTGGACATCAAACTCTTCTGCTCATCTGTCGAACAGTTCTCCAAGATTGGGTCACTGTCAAAGACCACGTGGGAAAAGATTTGCTTGCACAACTATAATAAGAAGCCAACACAACCTTAAAGTCAGGGAATACTGGTAGGTTCTCAACTGGAAAGAGGTCGGGTTTAGTAGGATGGCGATTTATCTATAGTATTACAATCACGTGGACTGGGATCTTGGAGTCTTCGAAACTCTTCTCGATAAGGTTCAATTGACTGTCTCTGCCTAGGAAAAAGGAGGCAACATCAGCTTTCTTTATGTTGGATTCCAAGCTCGATAATGATAAATTGGTACCCTCTGTCCTGAGATCCAACTGGTACTTCTCTGTCTGTAGTGTTCGTTGAAATATACGATGTCTTTCTCAGCCACGATACCCGTTTTCCGTGACGGGTTGTTCTACAGTTGCCTCAAATCTATTACTTTGAAGAAATTTCTGATTCGGCTGTGTCATCATACAGCAACGCTACATCTTCAGGGTCCATAGGAACTAAGAATACGACCAATAGGATACCATTTGGATCAGCTTTGGCGAAGTCGATCAAATCGATGTCAATCCCCAAGTCCTGTTCGATGTGCAACTCGTAGGAGTAGTAGTTCTCCAAACAGGTTGGCTTGTATGGAACAAAACTGGAATATGAATGGAAATTACGTATTAATGTCGAGGGGGTAAGGAAGAAATTTTGCGTCGAAAGGAATATCGGGTAATCTATTTCGATATTGGATCGGACTGATCAAGTCGAAACTTAGAGGATTTATCAAAAAGAATACATTTTATCTGAAATTTGAGCTCTTTTTTCTTTATTGTGAATAACCATAACAAGAACAAATTTCAAAATTTTAAATATTAATTTAAAATATTTAAATTAAACTTAATAAATATTAAACTAAAATCTTAAATTGGATGGTAATAAAAGTGATATAAAATTTTTTTGAAATATATTGTACGCAGTTGATCTCGTGATTGCAGCGAAACTCGAAAACCCAAGGAGAACTCTAAACCTACAAGAGACATTAAGTTTTGTTTCAACAACCGCTTAAAAGTCCCACCAGGTCACATGTAACGGCATCTACCTCGTCATGGAAAAAGAAACGGATAACGGAACGGTCATGCACTTCTCACAGACCCTTTAAGGTTGTCTTTTCTTGGTGAAATCACATCACCTGTGACATAGTTAAACTTAATACTCGAAAAATATCCTTGATACATCATCTTACAGAACCAATAAATCTCCTCGAATTAAGTATGAAATACAACAATAAATTATTATTATTAACCCCATATAAACTGAGAAAGAAGTTAACAACTAATAAATTGTATACAGTTTCCAACGTCACATAAGCAGTTCGTCACACAAGTCCATCCGGAACCAACATAAAAGGTAAAAGATGCCAATCTTTGCAATTGTGGAAACCCCTTTAATGAAGTGAGAAGAGAAAATGATCCTTTTTTCCACCCTCAAACTTTCTCAACTTTTCTGCCTGATGATTTCCAAATTTAGAAATTCCAAACAAGGAAGTTTTGGCTGCTTGTAGGATATCGGTTCAAAACCGTCCAACAGAATTAAAAGCCATCAATCAATGCTTCACTTATAAGATGGCAGTTAATATGGTTTTGTGTATGTTACTAATTTTAGTTCCCCAGTCCAATCTTCCAAGGACTCGGAAAATAGATTCAAAAGTTTCACTTCGTCCAAATTGCGTTCGAACTCTGGGTGTGGTCGAGCCTGTCATCGAATATATTCCCTGATATATTCGAAGCTTAATCTCCTCAAAGCTGAGAGATCCTAGGAAGCGACGTTGAATTCAAGAATATCTTGAAATTACTATTGTTCGAAGCAATGATGATTAGGTAGGGAGATAAAGAATCAACTCGACTAGAGATTGAAATTCAAAGAAGGGAGAAATGTAGGTGGTCCGTCTGGTCTCAGGAAAGCATGATGGGCAAAGTGGAGGGACGATTTTTCAATTCTATACATATAAGTGTTTATTTATTTTTCAAAAAATTTGAGGAGCCGAAACTCCGTTGAGAAATCTGTGCCATACTAATGAGACTTCAAGTTATTTTATTTTTCTCAAAAGTGAAGAACCGGAAAAGGGATCTTTTTTTCCCTACTCCACTGGAGGGGTTCTCACAATGGTGGACATGGGTGATGCTTAGGGAGAATGTGTTTCATCCTGACAGTGGGGACTGGGATTACTTAGTTATGAGGCCTCTCTTTCTGCCTCTGAAGCAATAATAAGAAGCGGCAAAAATCGTAAATGCTAAAACATTATTAAAAATAAAAATATCACAGAAAAAAACTGGACATCTTTGAAATAATTTCATCAAAAATCAATTCAATGCTCTAAGTTATAAATGAAATCAGCACGTGATTGAGTTTGACAGAGACCGTGAGATGGGGAATGGAGATATATTCTGCCAGCGCTTTCACCACGAGTGATCAAATCCTCTTGAAAGGGGGCAAACAAATCGCACTTATTAGCCACTAAAATAATCGGGAGACTAGTATTAAAGTTAACTACAAACCGCAAAACCCCAATGCAATCATTTATATCACAAATTATCTTTTTAGCTATGTGAAAACTTTCAACTGAATTTACAGAGTATACTACAACGTAGCCGTGAACATTAAAGTTTGAAAATAACGATATCTTGGAAACTCCCGTGAAAATTCCGGTATCTTCTATGAATTTGAGTTCATGTTCGATGGAATTTATGCAATTATTTCTTTGCTGCTTATTTATTCGGTTCCTTTGAGTTTTAGGAGAGTATAAGTTGATTAATTCTGATTTTCCTGGCAAAATATATAACCCTTAGAACCTACTCCCGAAGATCCAAGAAAGCACACTTTACGAATGACTTTCATATTTAAATTAAATAATTTTTTAACATTTAATAAATTTACCAATAACTTTTTTTAATTTAACAGCTATTTATTAAAAATTATTGGAATTTAAATTTATTCAGGAAGTGTGTCGGCTCTCGGCTTTAGCTTCAAAGTCATAATAATAATATTCGCACTTTCCGAGCTTGCCCGACATAATTTTTCTGTTATTCTAGCGCTCACCTAATATGCTACAGCGCCCCTGTTAAGAACCACTGGTTTAGATGATCTACTGCTGTGTCGGTAAAATCAATTGTGCAGGGATCAAATCCTGTTAGGTTACGGTCAATGAATAGCTTGAAATTTGGCCAGTCTGCTTCCTTATAGTTCTTGAAGGTTGCTTTGCTCCTATGTGAGCTATTGATTGGCACAACTTTAGTATAATTAGATTATGATCACTATGGAAGTCGTAGGAGACGTTCCATTAAATTTAATTTCAAAAAAGTCAACAATTAGATTACCTCTCTTGTCGCCCAATTTAGTAGTCAGCCATTGATGGTGTTGAGGTCGCCACATAATATAATATTTCACAGTTCATGGAGTTTATCCAGTTTGGGCGTGTCCATTTAAAATGGCCTCCAATTAATTTTTTTCAGGTTTTGGATAAGTTCATCAATAAACATCACGAGATTTTAGCGAAACGACATCTTTAGGTAAAAAGTCATCTTTTTTAAATCTTATAAAAATTAATTTTAATGGGTCTTTGGGTAAATGAAACATTTTACCAAGGTCCGAAATGGAATTTTTTCTCTATTTTGTAATCTTAAGAATTTTATCATTATGCCTTCTTTTATTAACTTCTTTACAAAATTTCTTGGCGTCTTGTTTAGTGTCCCAATGTACTTCTAAAAACGTTGTGCCAGCCTTCAATGGAGTCATTTGTCCGAGGTAAGTCCTCATATAGATTATCCAGATTTCCAATAATTAATTGGAAATCTTGGAATTAATCCATTTTCTTGATTTCCAATATAATTGATCAAGAAATATTGATATAATGGAGTTAGAATCACAGGAAAATCTGATCTCGACACTATCCAATCAAAAGTGTTCTTTACAGTATGTGTAGGAATAAGGAGAGGCATTTCAACAGTTTTACAAATCTATCGGTAATTTTAAATCACATTTAACCTATTTACATCTTCATTATTTATGTCGTTGAAAATTCCTAATTCCAATATTTTTATTAATATTTTGTCCTAGATGGAACATGAAGCAATTTATCCGTGCGTTTGGAAATGACTTTTGAAAAGAGTTTATTGCTCCTTTTTCAAAATCTGAGACAATAACTCTTGGTTCTAAATCCGGAATGAGACGTTTAATTATTAGAAGCATTGTGTCATATTCAATTTCAGTTTTTTGATGTTAAAAGACAGAATATTATCGGAATTACATGGTGATTAATTATCACCGATATTGTGAATAACTGCTTCCAAGGAAGAGGGCAGATAAAAAAGTCCCGTCAATAGACCATATTTTATGATTTTTTAATGGTGTCGTCATTTCAGAATTAAAAAATAACCATATTTGACTCAACATCTGAAAAGTTAATCATTAATATACCAATAGTTTGCGAAAACTGTGTCCAAACTGATAGAATATTTGGTTGAACTGGTGAGGTGACGTGGTTCTGATTAATATGTCTATTTCACACATGACTAATGATCTTTCCATCACGTCACAACGCGTCATTCAACGTCCGTGGATTTAAAAAAAAAAAACATAAAAGGAAAGGATTTAATAAATGACTTAGCATCATACAAAGTCACGTTTTATCTTGTTTTTTGAAAAATCGAGGAGAGCAGGATCAAGATTGCCCTACACAAAAGCTCGACGAGAAGCTAGATGAAGATGAAAATTTGTTAGTAATGTCGATAAGAGATGCAGCATAAAAAAGGATGGAAAACTACCTGAAAAAAGATGTCATCATTGACTCGTATGTTGCAGCACAAAATAAACGATAAGAGGGGTCTGAGAGCGCAGAGAAGAGTCCAAGCGTTTGCAGGACATTTGACATGAGGCCAAATAACTCCCTCTTTAATTTTTTCTTGCTAATGAAGTTGTTAAAGTTAATGTTAAAGCCTCGCTTGTTTTACTGTCCGAGCGACAGTAATATAATGGTTTGTTAAGTTCTGATACTTAATGGGTCGTATTTAACCGTCTCAACCGGTAATCGTTACTTTCGGTCATACGGTTAAACGGCTTTAACGGTTAAATCGATTTTACGGATCGTTTTCAACCTGGAGTCGTTGTCAACCGGTCACAATAATTAAAAATTAAAATTCCAGCGCCCTCCTAATATGCTCCATCGCCCCCTTTAAGAACCACTGCTCTATCCCATCCTGCTAGAGCCTGCTGGGATCACGTGATTAGTTAGTTTGTGTAACCGTGGTCTCTGGTGTTATTATTATTGAAGTTATCTAATATATGACCGATTTTGAAACCAGGACGGCCTAAAGACACACCAGCTTCTTACAAACCGATGTATCTTCTGTGTGCCTCTTCAAAAATTATAGAAAAACTCATTCTCGGTCAGATTAAACCTTACCTTCCCGAAGTATCCTTCCAGCATGGAATTAAGAAGGATCACTATAAAACTACTCACCTTACATGTTTAACAAAATTCATCAATGAGGGACTACAATGTAAACCTTGGCATCAAAAGACCCTAGTGTGCTCCATTGACGTACAAAAGGTTTGTGACTAGATTCAGAGGAAATTACTCACCAGGAAGATCTTACTCACTGCATTCTAAACAATTTGAAAATTTACATTGCAAAATTCCTCAACGGACGAAGAGGAAGGGTACTTGCACGTTCCACGTATTGATCCCTATTGTCATCCATTCTCTTCAACCTCTTTATGAGCGATATGCAGCGATAACACTCTGGTCCTCGCTTATGCTGACGACATAATTGTAGTAACAAGATACCAGTGTGTTTACACAAAATTTACTGGACAGCCTAAGCAGTTTGCCTATGAGGAACACATTATATACAAGCCCTGAAAAGTCTAGCACAATGATTTTACTTCAAAAAGAAGACTAACAAACTCGGCACCTTTCTCTACCCTTAATGGAATGTCAATCCCCTCCAGTAACTTCATCAAAATACTTATGACTTTCAGCAAGCATGTTAGCAACGTCATTTCCTCCTCCCAAAAAACTAAACTCTAAAACAATTCTTAGATACTACAAAGATTGTTTCTACTCAACGTTACACTACCTTTATATGCAATACATTCAACCGACAATTGTTAGGTATGGGGCACAAACCTGTCTATACGAACCTAAAGAAAATTAATGTCTTTCAAGCGACAGTCATGTGGGCCCTACAAAGGTTCTCCTCAAGATTAATGCCAACTCCGTTCGAGGAACTTGTGAGGGGAACGGGAACCCGACTGGCATCTCCGAAATCCATTAGTGTCCCGTAAATACAAAAAGTGCGTCGGTTCTCGAGACAAACACCATGAAAGGATGAGGCTGATGCTAAAGGAGGCCGGTATCTCCTGACGGCCACATATCTTTTTAATATGTCGGTGATTCTTGGTTTTAAATAAATAATTATTGCAGTGTCAAAGTGCATGCATCTACGATATTTTTGGTGGATGAGTGTTGCAGTCATCAGTAAATATTTCAACAAATCGTCTACTAGGACTCACTCAAAGCAAAAAAGATAAAAGAAGTAAAGAATATTGCTTGGACCCCTTCTTAATTAGTTTTTATAACTGTCTTACTCTAATAAAGTGTGTGTCCTGCCTATGCAGCATTGTGGCTCTCGTAAAAAGTGTTTTTGTTTTTTTTAATGCGAATCATTCTGGCCGGCATCCAAAAAGAATAACTTTCTTATTTACTCTACTTTCAGATAAGGATGGACGAGATGCTTAGAATTGACTGGTCTTAATCAGACCGTGGGATCAATCTATACCTTAATTCGATATTAATTAACTCTTAACTTCTTTCCGGTATATTCGGGGCTATTAAACATAGAAATTCTGTCAATTTGGTGAAGGTTCCATTAATCTAAAATGTTTATGTTGAAGAAAACGCCGTCATCAGTGTTTCATCACTGCAGAACTGGATTGTCTTATGGACTCAGATAATAGAAGAGAATAAAAACGAGAAGTCAAGAACATTTACAATGTCTAGGATTAATAAGTAGTACTATTCTTTTAAAATAGAGTATGAGTTCTGCATAGAGATTTAAGAAATGAAACCATTAGATTTTTTTGCCGAAATGGCTGTTTTTTTAATATAAAAAATTTAATAATTAATATTCACTGCCATGTGCTTTGTAATTGTAAGATATTATATTTAATATAAACTGGGGATGTAGTCTAACGGTATGACGTCTGCTTTGCATGCTGAAGGTTCCGGGTTCGATTCCTGGCGTCTCCATTTTTTCATTATAGAGTTATTATTTTTTATATTTTTTTGTGACTTCTCTGCAATGAAGGAAGAAAAGAAGATGAAGGGATACCGAAAACTACTAAAAGATTAAAAAAATTAGCGTGTTAGCTGCGTAGCGCCATGTGACTAGTTGTCATAATTTATTTTCCTTCCTTCGATGGCGTCATATGATCCACCTTACTAAGGAGACGCCCAATGCCTGGCCGGCATCACGAGGATCCAACTATTCCTTCCTCGGGGACAAATTCGTTACCTGAGACAAGTTCTTCAACGCTGGAGCGGCTAAGGGCCAAGGAGTTAGTTAGTTTGGTTACCCTTGGTTTTTGGAATAAATTTAATTTTTAATTAACAAAAGAACAGTGGATGTACTACCTCACATGCTAAATGTGAGATCGGAGGAGTGCGCATTTTCCGGTCATTGAAACGTAAGGAAATATGACCTGTAATGTCGTCTTGCGGAAGATTTTTTTATTTCGGGTTTGTGAGAATGTCGAAACTGACCGTGGGATCTCTTTACAAATGGGACTGCGTTTTGTATCGATGTTGATCCCATTCGGAACCTCCAATTTGTTGAAATAAATCATTCCCCATATTCTGGAAACATCAAACCCTTTTTGCTAGGCTAATCGGAGAGTCTGAAAGTTAGAGATTCCACTAAAGATACGGAATACCTCACCTCATTAATCGATAAAGCCATCAGTATCAACGACCTTTTTGTGAAAGTGTCGATTGGATGTCCGTTTGGCTTCACTATTTTCAGCGATGGATGAGAAGAGGCCCTCACCATGATGTAATAACTGCCGGCTTACGGACATATAGCTGCTGCTCTCTGCAAGAAGAGATGTCTTTGTTGTGCTGGAGAACATGATCTTGCCAGATGTGAGGGCATACCTGGATCGAAGATTGACTGCATAAACTCTGGTCAACCAAACATTGAGCAAGGTACGGAGGATATCCAATTGCTAAAACAGCTAAACTAATTTTGCGAAACAATTAAACAAAGTCTATCCCAAAGAAGGCCTTGGCAAGTCATGTTCCAACGAAGACCGTGTCACCGGTAACTAACAATCTTGGCCTGCAAAATCAGCTTCGGTTGAAATTATGCAGAAGTACCAGAGAACTTTAGGAGGCCTGTCATTTAACCTCCCTGAGAGAGTGTCTAACGAGTTGAAAGAGGTAATATCCCGACTGAAGGAGTCATGTTCAATAGCGAAAGAAAGTAGTGACCCTGGCTATGGAGGGACCAGGCTGGCGAAATGTTTGAATATATGTTTAAGGATGTTTTTTTCGTGTCCAAAATTGACTCCAGATACAACACGGAGAGTTAAGTTTTCATCAGGACTTTAGGATGATATGGTCCACGTGGGACGATAAAGAAAGTGGTTATTAATGATCCCAAGTATTTTTGCAGTTTTTGTCACAGGGAGAACATTTCCAGATATCTTCATTTCAGGTTGAGCGTTAAACAGTCGACGATCAGAAGTAAAACTGTAAAGTAATTTATTTAATTAAGGTTCCGCTTGTGCCGTATTTTTCTTCAGGTTATTATTTCTCCCACAATTCTCTTAACTAACTTCCTCCATACTCCACGGTTACTGGCAATTATTCTGAGCATATCCAAATCGTCTCTGTTTTCAGCTTTCATCTTACATTGGTCAGATCCTTTTGTAGAACCTCTGGCAAAGTTATGTGAGGTCTTTCCAAACTTATCATGTATTGTGATTTTTGATGACTGCGTGTCTCTATGTAGTAGATGAACAGCCTTGAACATCTGCGCTCCGTTTTTGAGCCTTTTTACTTCTTTAGCCATTTCAACAAGTTTATTTTCCTTTATTTCCTTCGTTTTTTTATTTTATTTTATACAGGGTTTGGTTCCTTTGCCTGGTCCTGACAGGTTTCGACCTGCAAACGTAGGTTTTGGATAGTTCTTAAAGCTCGTGGCCATAGTGTCCGTTGAAATGCTTCGGTTTTACTCCAACTGTTGAATGGGCCGCGAACTTTATTGCATCGATGGTGTCTTGCCACAGCTCCCCAGGCATTTTTTCTTTATTCCACCGTCTGATCTTTTCTCTCAATGTATTTTGATAGCTTTCCCGAGTTGGTCCCACCATGCAGAGTTGCTCTACTGCGAACCTCCCTTCAGATATCCTCATGCCAGCCGCTTTGGAAACCCCATATTGGTTGAGCTGGTGACGTGGCTCTATTGCACACATGTCTTTTTCGTGCTTTTCTTCGGAATCTTTCACTATTAGCTCGTTCAATGTAAGAGGATTAAAATCGGATACTAAAAGAAGAAATTTATGCGTGGATCTTGGATCGTACAAGGTAACCGTGGCGTGCTTACAGGAAACGAAAGTAAAAGGCGGACTAGATGAAATCAACAATGATTTCCGCCTGATTCTGCATCCTTCGAATTGCCCACACTATGGCATGGGATTTGCAAAACAAAAAAACTGAACTAACAGATTCTCGGAGCTACAGTGGGACACTAGTAGATAGTGATCACAGATTGGTTGTGTCACGTTTTCTTTTCAAACGATATTTTGGGCTTTCTGTTTGTTCAACGAAATTAAAAAATTTCCAAAGCCCACGGTAACACCAAACTAACTAATCACGTGGTCCCGACACGCTCCAAGAGAGACTTCAGCTTGGCACGCTGTTCCTCCATCGAGCCCTTGCAAGTACGCATCGGCTGTATGACTGGTTCCTCTTAGTCGCAACAGCACATCCTCGGTTCTTACGTAGATTGGTTTGATGATGTTTGTTAGCTCCAGAGGCACGTGAAATTATGTTGTTTGTTTGCCATTTTAGATATATTTTAGAGTATTCCAGAATTCTTAGGTCTTTGTTCTGTGATTTAGTTTTGATAAAAATTTTTCCATCTACTTTTTTTCTCCGGTAAAATCAGTTTAGAAATCTTCTGTTTCAAAGTGGAAAATTAATCACAAAGATGCGTCTCAGGGGTGTTGCTTCTTTTCATGGCCCATTTTTCTTTTACCAGAGCTGTGATCTCATAAACGAAAACCGCTAAGCCTCGGGAGTACACCCCCTTGGAATTCATTTTTTAGATCAACTGAAATTATAATTGAATTAAAATATTTCGGAAAATTTTCATTTCAAATAGGTGTGATCTCGCAATGTTGCACGTGTAGTGTTTGTTGTGTTTGTGAGGGGACTCAAAACATCATAGTCAGTACACCTCAATCGTTTTTACCATTAGTTCGATCAGTATACATGAGAAGCTTTTAAATCTTGTCTCTGTTTTAAAGGAGTTATACGAGTTTCTTGAAGAAGAACGACGTCCACGTTGTGGGTAGTCAGAAACAGCATGAGTTCATCACGTTTACAAGGAATCTATTTATATTCAGTTGTAGTATATTAAGCCCTTTAGAAGGACCAGGGTTATATTCCACGTCTCCGAACAGAAATAGTGACTTGAGGGAGTGGCCTACCGCCAAATTATTTTTTATTTATTTAACACCCAAGACCCGGTAAATCCAAAACTAACTATCACGTGATCCCGATGCGTTCCGCCAAAATCCTCATTCTTTCCCGGTGCTCCTCCCTCGTACCCACACAAGCTCGTACTGGGCGGCTGACTGTACTTGCAGGGCCACCTTCCCGCATGCTGAAGTTCTGTTTAATGAGGGCCTCCAGAGTAGTCGGTCCGGTTCTGTGTCTCCCACAAGACCATCGCTTTGTCATTCTGAAAGCCTTCTTTTGAACGCCTTCGATTTTGATAGTATCCAAAGGGATTTTAGCCAAAGGGATTTTCTTAAAAATCGATGTGGAGATAAAATTTAATAAAGTTGACAGCTAATTTTATTGGATTTAATTATAAATAAAATTTTAATTATATTTAAAAATCCTTATAAATTTATTTTTTTTAAATAATTACACGTGATCTATTGATTATTCTTATGGGAATTAAGAAGAGACATAGATTTAATTATGATTTAAAAAGGAAGAAGAAATGGAAGAAGATACAAAAATCGTCGGAGAAAACCAAGTAATCTCTTATGTCGATTTTAAGATCCCTTGCTTCTGGAACGTAGTCGCAGAAAATTTCGTTGAAAGCATGGATGTAAAATTCGACATCCAAATCCAGAGTAAGGTTACCCGAAGCTGATCGATCAATGCTCATTAAATTGAAGGATAAATACAAACAAAATTATAAGGTATTTGTGTGACTTCTTTTAGGCTATGTCACGAGATCCTTTGAACCTGAAACAATATACGAGCAATCAATTGAAAAAGATTTGCCAAAAAATTTAGCTTCTTTTGATTATGAACTCTTATTAAATATAAATACTTTTCTTTAGAGCCAATTAAGTTAGTTTACATTACAAGGTCTCCATTATGGCCTGTTGTCATTGAGCACGCAATGGGGGGTCACCTCTCATGATGGCGACCGTCCAATTAACCTGATAAACTCAGACGTGCTCTGACCAATGACGCCAGACGTCTCAACGGAGATTTGCTGGAAAGCGAACCGGTCCTTTTATCGAATCTTCAGCCGTGCCTGCTCGGAACCCACTTGCATCGGTGACTTGAAATTCTCATTAGAGAAAGTGTCCGTGCAGTTGACTCCCAGGCAAGATACCTCCCTTGGTTACTTGGTGTGTTTTTTTTAGTAATTAATCGAGTCTTTAGGCTCATTTAAGGGAGTTGATATTCACCTTCGTTTAGTTCGCTCAAGGGGTGAGCGGTCGCTAACTGCAGACAAATGTCTTTTTTAATTCGAATATATCTTAAAGGGGTTTTTTTCAGTTCTCAGAGTCGGAGTGAGAAATATCCTTTTCAAGTATCCGCCATTGTGAGAACCCTTCCACTGGGGTAGAGAAGATAGGGATTTTTTGATGCTATTCAGGAATGAGTCTCCTTAGCCACATCAAATGACACCTCTAGGAATTGGAGAACTCAAATAGAAGAACAGAATATCTCCACCAGTAGGTAGAGTATGGAATATATGTCACAGCTAACTCGAGTGACAGAACTGACCACTTAAGATGAATTGACTGAGATTCGGGGGATATATTGGATACGTGAACTCCTAAAAAAGAACCTTAAGCGAAGTAGACAATCCATGCTATAGAGGAAAGTTAAACTTCATGGTTCCAACCAATTAACCACTTTGATTAAATTAAACAGTTAATCACAGCTTCGCTAGCATGTAGGAAGCTAGTGACCGAATAGGTAGTGCGTTTCCAAAACAGGTGACTCACAGAGGTCCTCCACTTTCACGCCGAGTCCAAGTCCGAGTACAAGGAAGACAAGAAATCTCGAACTTTTTTCTATCCAGTAGATTGTATCCCCATCGGAGATCTGCAAGCTCCATTCTGATGATTCTCAAGAGCAGAGATTCTGAAGAGCTGATCTCAGATCTATTAATAATAATAAAGCCTTTTCACGAGAGCCATAGTATTTATAGCTCCGCATAGGCAGGACACACACTTTATTTAAGTAAAGAACAGTTAATTTTAACTAATCGTAGAACCAAGGAATGATCTTCACTTCTTTTTTCTTTTTCTTGTGTGAGTGTCCTTTTTAGACAATCCAGTTCCGCAGTGAGTATTCACTGATGACGGCGTCACTCGTCAAACCATTTCTGCATCGTAGATGCGTGGAACCTTCCACCAGGTGAACAGCAGCGAGATTCGAACCCGTAGCCTAAGCCACTTAAGCCCGACACCTAACCACTAAGCTCTCAGATCTATGCCCAAGATTTTTATTGTTTTAAAAAGTCCGTATGTCACGGGTAGACACGAAGTCGTGTATATTTCAATCCAGGTTCTTCACGGAAGTGAGAGTTTTTCAGTGTTTTTGGGAAATCATCTTAGATACATTACACCACCCAGGATGAAGTAACACGAATTTGAATTCAGTACTATTCTCTACAGAATCTTCGATATCACGTAGAGAAAGGAAACAGGTATATAAGACGAAGGATTAAAAACACATACGATACTTTAATGACAAAATGATCGACTTTAGCTAAATTCATTTTTTTCTTTATCCCCTGGTGTTAGAAATTTGTTAGATAAAATATTAGTTTCTGATTTAATCATAAAACAACTGTTTCTAGTACGAAGTTTGAGAAGTTCAGTGACGGTAGCTACGGGGGATATTAAGAAACATTTATAAAGGAGAGTTTCACTCAAACCGACAGGAGCAAATATTTACAGCCAGAATAGCCATCTTTAACAGCCATATTTTCTCAAAAGAATAATTTTTGACAAAATGAGAGGCCTCAGTGATCCTTTTGTCTCACAAGTATCCACGAAAGTGTTACATGTAGTATTCGACTCCTTAATGCACACAATTTCCAGGGCAAAATCTAGAATGAAGCTTACGACTTTACAAAGTCCCAAAAATCTAAAAATTGAAGAAATTTGCATGATGATGAAATGAAGAGAAGTATTTAAATTCAATATGAGTGGCATTTATTTATTTGCAAAAATTAAGGACAAATTTTCCTCACAATGACAATGTCAGTACTACGGGCTGCTTTTTGTCTTTTTCATGGCATTTTTAAAATCACTGGAGTTTAATTTCCGTAGTTTTTGTTTTATTGCCAAGAAAAACAAGAAAACCTGGTATTGAGTCGGATTTCTTTTCTTACGTTTTATACTATACAATTTCTATGAACAGGAGAAAATGATATCTTACGTTGACAGACACATTTCAATTACTAAAACAAGAAGTAGAATGTCCCCCCTTTTTTTTAACTCTTAAAGAGATGGAGATGGATTCTATGCACGTTGATCAAAAAGAATTTGGATTCTAAAATAAATGAACAGTTTTCAAGAATATTGAGATCCATTCCCAGATTGATGAGCCACGTGTTTACAGAAGGCGTCGAATCTTTGAGAGTAAAATTCCAAAGTAAATATTAGACATAATGGTGTTCAAATTTCCTTAGTAGTAGGGAGTGCCTAGAAGGGGATCATAGGGGCAGCCGCTCAGGTAGCACGCTGTAGGAGACAGCAGATCCAAGCCATAGAGTTCACGCTATTAAGCTATAATCACTTTTTCTCGATATTTTTTTCATCATAGACAAATCGACTTCTAGCACTGCTGAAAAAAGAAAAGCATTTTCTAAGCATTGGTTTGAAACGAGTTATAAGGACATCTCAGGTGAGAACTATCGGGACAATTTTGACCTTATTGCTTTATTTCAATAAAAACATTTCTAGTCAATTGACTTTTTGACAGAAATCGCTTTACATATTACAAATATGTTGTTTAAAATGTTCTATATATTTTGGCTGTGGGGAAAAATATTTATATATTTACTCCTGGTCCCGTCGAGTGAAAGAAACCGGTGGCTAACAAGAACGTCACAGCCAAGAAGGTTGCTCCCAGGGATCCAACAGGTGCATTTAGTTCTTTGCATAATTAGGAGGCGACCCGGACGAAAGAATAGGTGGCCAATCTTCTGGTCTTAAAAAGCCATGGTGGGCAAAGTGGAGAGACGATTGTCCAATTATGTACAGATACAAACGTAAATTTATGTGATGACCGCAAGGTAGGTACACCAAGTGGACAGGAATTTCCCGCTGTAGGGAAGCTTTGCTTCCATCAATAATTGGGGGAAGACCTCATAAGCTTGAAAAAGTTTTATAAGGCAAAAGTAGCTTAAAATAAAAAAAGCGGTCAAATTTTAAATTTTATGTAAATAAAAATCGAAATAATTGCATAAAATTACATTAACTATCACTTTATATTTGCGACCTGTAAATATTCATTTTGTAAAGGAGAGTATTAGAAACTGTATTGTGTACCCATCTTCCTTAGCTCGAAATATCTGGTCTCTTGTGCTTTCTGAGTTCGTTACTTGACCAATTGATGGTAGGAGGATGAGTCCATTTATTCTTCAAAAACAATGTAGACGCTGTATACAATAGAAGTACGTCACCAGCTCACTATGCCGACCAATCGACCATAGGCAATAAAGTAAATAATAATCAAATAATTCAGTTGAACTATCCAGAAAAGTCTCCCTCTCTAGCCAGCAGCGCTCACGTTCGTGTAGAAATCTGATTTCAAAGACGTCTCAGAAATTCCAGCATCGCAGACGCAAATGATCCAGACCACTAGGCTATCAAAATTAATAAGAGATAAAATAAAGAAATCAAATAACGAAAAATTAGCCAAGAATTACTGGAAACAAAACAGTACCTAATTAAACATGTCTTTTATGTTTTTAATGAAGCGTCTAAGCATGCTTAACTAGTCGGAAGGTTCTACAAAGTAAAATGTAAACCCAGACTTTTTGATTTTTCAAAATATGCTCTATTCTTGAAAATGATTCATTAACCGGTGGTGATTTAAGTCCCAGAATATTGCACATTAACGGAAAAATATCAACAGATTCAAACGACTGAGCCACAAAATCATCTTTAAACTCATTTCCGACTGCGATGAAAATAGAATGCAATTGGGATAGGTGCCGATTATAGCCATGCTGGCCAGCTAAACGACTTAAAAACATCTTTACTTAAATTAGGGAGCAGAAAATTTGTGGTGATAAAATAGGGAAACATAGCGATAGCCACAATTAGAGAAATACGACTGCTTTTCGAAAAGTAGTAATCTTCGGGGACATCCTTATGCCAGTAAACCTCCAGATTTGGAGTGCGTCTCTTCAATTTGTCATAAACTAACTGCTCTCTGCCTAATATTAGTAAATAGTAGACCTTCAGTGGGATATATCAGGGCACATGCGGACTGGTAGCATTCGTAACAAGTATAGTCTTTGGGGTCGACAATTCTTTCCAATATTATGACTAAATCAGGATCTATCGATGTGCTGGACATCCCATGATCAGCAGTGAGGATCACGTTGAGGTTGATTCCATTCATTTTGGCCTCGTCCATATAGCTTAATATTGTTCCTATTCCATAATCAAGTCTCACGACAGCTTCAAACGTTTTTTTGGTGATCCTATAGAGATGTCCGGATTTGTCAGGTTCGTAGTAATACAAAATACCTAGGTTAACAAGATCATCGGGACTGAAAATCCACTCAAAAATTCTATCAACTGCCTGATTCAAAATATCCCCATAAAGTCCGTCATAATAGTTATGGGAGTTGAACGTACAACTGATTGATGAATCGACGTCCACTCCAGGCCACCCATAGCAACCGCTTCTTCCACCTTGATCTTGATTAACAGTCCAAATTGTCTTGGAAAATTTGTACCAATATTTCCATTCATAATTATTGGAATAGGAGTCGTTTACATTAACGTCATAGAATGATTTGGCAACTATTTGATGAGTCTCCGCGTAATCGTCTGTCACGATTGAAAAGTGATTTGGGAGTGTTTGTGTGGGGAACACATTTATGGTCCCGGAATCGTTCAAAGTCACCTCCATTTTTATTAGCCTGTCAAAATTTGGTGTAGGATAATTAAATTTTTTGCAGAGGTCGAGGTAATCCCATCTGAAGCCATCCAATGATATTAGCAATACAGTATTATTATTTAAGGAATTAGAACACCCGATAAGACACACGAACAATAACAACATTGGAAGTTTCATATTTTATTATTATTAAACTTTCAGGTTCGCCGGTAAATAATAAATTTAAACAATTTAATCAACAAAATCAATAAAATCATAAGACTTTTTAAGTAAAATATTAATTATTAGCCGGGTGGCTTAGTGGTTAGGTGTCGGGCTTAAGTGGCTTAGGCTACGGGTTCGAATCTCGCTGCTGTTCACCTGGTGGAAGGTTCCACGCATCTACGATGCAGAAATGGTTTGACGAGTGACGCCGTCATCAGTGAATACTCACTGCGGAACTGGATTTGTCTAGAAAGGACACTCACACAAGAAAAAGAAAAAGAAGTGAAGATCATTCCTTGGTTCTACGATTAGTTAAAATTAACTGTTCTTTACTTAAATAAAGTGTGTGTCCTGCCTATGCGGAGCTATAAAATACTATGGCTCTCGTGAAAAGGCTTTATTATTATTATTATATTAATTATTAAAAAAATTTGCTAAATGTCGCAGTGTCATGATAATTCCATGTTCAAATCTCGATGCTGTACATTCAGCTGAAAGTTCCAATCATCTACGATGCTTTGGGTTTAACGAGTGACGCCGTCATCAGTGAATACTTTACTTCCGAACCGGATCATCTACAATGACTCACATGCTACAAAAATAAAAAAGAAATGAACATTCCTTGATTTCCTACAATTAGTATCATAACAGTTCTTTACTCTAATAAAGTGTTTGTCCTGCTTGTGCGAACTATAAGTATTATGGCTCCTGCGAAAAGTTTTGTTGCTAATTAATTTGATTAGGAATGTCTTCTCATAAAGTTGGGTTGACCTTTTATTTCATTTTTTCTCTTGTGAATAAACAAAGTGATTGACTCCTGAGACATCGGATGAAGTTTCGAATGAAGAAGCGTTATATCTTCTGGGTTCGAATCTCATCTGGCACAAAGTTCGGGGGAACCTGAACAAGTTCACATAGTGTAGAAACAAGTGCTCGGAAATTCAACTTAGATGGTTTGAAAGAGAAGATCAGTATTAGATACTTAGACACTAGCGTTAGCAGTTAAGTTATTATTATGTAAGCAAACACTGGTGATTAAGCTAAGGTGAAGTAACACGAAACGGTAGGGTTTGGCAACCGACTTTTACACAGAGTCTTCCCAAGAAATTAATCAAACACACAGGTAATCCTTGAAGATAAGTCCCAGATACTTTTTTGGGGATTTTGAAACCTCAAATAAGATTTCCAATAGTTTCCGTCAACCCTGCACATACTTCCTTTCAACCATAAGGAAACCGGCATACGAGGATTTTTCCGTAAGCTGGCTTCAATGTTAAATTCCGTGTTTTCTCAAATTCTTTGAGAATGGAATCTCTCTTTTGATTCCAGGAAGTATTGCAGACCGTGGAACTTGGGTGTTAAATAAATAAATGACGCGTTCAATCAGGAAGGTCATTGAAAATGTTAAGACTGATATTAGAAAATATTATTGCGAATTTATATCAATTCACGAATTTTCTAACAACAGCTTTTTATTGAATCTTTTGTTTAGGAAATATTTCAAACTAACAGGTTTACCATTTTTATTACTGTTTCACGGGTGCCACTGTAAAAAAATATTTAATTTTCTCATTCCATCTACCGACTCTAGGATCAACAAAATCACTAATGCGCAGTCGAATTTAATTTTCCTTAAATTCTTAGTTAAGTTTCCCTTGTGCCATATTCCGAATCATCCTCTCCGTCAGCTTCGACCATGATCTTCTGTTGCGCACTAGTTCTCTTAGGTAGTCCAGGTCGTCTGCCATTTCCATTATAATATCAGATGCTGTCCACACTCTTGTAGCGTAGTGAATCAGGTCCTGATAGACTGCAAATCCGAGACCATAATGTCGGCAGGCCTTGAATAAGTTGAACATTAAAATTTACAAAACTTGTTTGAGAGTATTGGATATTATTTTACTTTTTCCTAGAATTCCCAAAAGTGTTGAAAATCTAAGACAAAGAAACTCGAATCGGCTCAATGATCCAAAGGGTCACCAAGGACCCACGTGAGAATAGATGGCTTCAAGGTTAGGGTTAAATTAAAGTTTCGACCTATTCTATTCTAAGGAGCATTACCTCCTGGTTCCCAGCCATGATATCACAAAGATCATTTTTACCTCATTTCGGACCCAAATATAGAAAATTGGCTTATGATTAAAAATCGATTGCGGACAAACAGACTCATTTCACTAATTTATAATAAAAAAGTCATTTTCTGTTTAAAAATCTTAACTAGATTAATAATAATGAAACAATTCATCTGATAAAATTTTCACTAATATAAGCGATTGCCATGTCAAACTGCATCCAGCAATAATTGTCTTCTCCTTTCAAAATTGAGTATTTGTTAACAAAATTAATATTTGCCATAAGGTTTGGTGGATTCGACTTGCAAATGACGTATATTAATGCAGGAAAGAGAGTATCAGCAGACGTCGTTAAATCCTCCATTTTTATTAGAGAACTTATAATTTTGACTGTTCTCACAACACATTTTACTTTTTCCGCCGGAGTCTATTCAAATTATAAAATCAACTTTGTAGCAGTTAATCATCAACAACTCCTTCTGTGGGAGACACCACGAGAATTTATTAATGTCCTTCAATTCCGGTGGCAGAATAGTGTCGTCTGAAATACAAGCTATTTTTTGCCGACATATTCTAAATAAAATAGCAAACTACTCCTCATCTGATGTGTTAGATCCCGGAGGAGACATGGCGTCTGAGTAAACTAGTCCAAAAACAATTTGCTGGCTTAAAGTCGACATCATCAATTGGATTTGCTGGGATGCATCTAATATATGCGAGAAAATCTACTCTTAAAGATTTTTTGTATTGTGAGCGGCTTAAATTTGTCAATATAAGAAGAAATTACAGATGACTAATGTTAAACAACACAAAACCTGGCGTTCGCTGTCGCACACCAAAAAATCATTCGACAAACCTTGGAAGAGGTAACTCTGATTTTCGAAGTACCAATTGTAAACCAATGAAATAATACTCAGGTCGCAATATTCATTGAGTCTAATAAATATAATTAATACTTTGTATTTAATTTAATTAATTTTTCAATAAAATTTAAATTTTCGATATTTTCAAGCTTCTTGTCCAACAAAAAATAGAGATATTGATTGATTCGTTGTGAGATTTCATCAATTTGCGCATCCAAACACAAACTAAAAGTAATTTGAAAATTCGACTTATTTTTCTCAGACAAACACAAAATTTGAAGACTTTGTGAAAACTGAGTGAACGCTTGAATATCGTCTTGCAAGTCGGCAGAGATTGAATTTATGTTTAGGAGGTGTTTCAAGTTTTTGGTGATAACCCCAGTCTCTAATATTTGAAAAGAATTTGTGAATTTGGTAGCCAGATCAATCAAATTGAACTCAACCCCAGTCTCAGATTTAACAACTTTCGGCTTGTTGTGATCTTAAATTAGGGATATTCTTACCGTCCTCATTCATTTGGACTTCTGGAGACAAAAATGACATAAATTCAAATAAATTATTTTCATTTTGAGGGGAAAAATCCGCCTGATAGGGAATTGTTGGAGTTGTAGAGGAGTCTGGTTGATTCGCCGGAGAAATATCACGGAATAAGCTGTCCATAAGATTAAAAGTGTCTTAAATTATCACAAATAAATACCAGCTTGTGGCTTCTCTGGCCCAAAATTCATCTCAAACAGTTCATTCCCTTGGAAAAGCAGATTATTTCTGGGTTCAGACTGTTTGGGGGTATCCTTGTCAACGTCTGACGAGCCCTCCAGCGAATTCGCTTGAATTAACTTAAATAATACATTTTTCATCATTTTGCTTAAAATGTGATTTCATACTTTTTAATTCACTATTTTTAAATTTTTTAAAAATTAAAATATTTTGTTTATTTTTTTCCACTTTATTTATTTTCTTCATTTTATTTGGTTTGAGTTTTTGGGGGATTGGCCCCAACTTTATCATTATTTCCTCTATTTCCATGTTTTTCCCTTGGCATTTAGCAATCCAGGAAATCTACGATTTATTACACAATTAAACAATTTGTAATAATTGGTTATCAGAAATAACGAACACACGTGACAAAGGAACATCATACTCCATCAAAAAGAATTCCTTATTCCCACAAAAGTTCGACAACAGGACCTCAATCCTTTCCATTCTCATGAGTAATGAATTTATCATATCAACATTTTCCCGCCCAAACTTTAATCCAAAATCAATCGACTTGAAATAAACTGATCAAACATGAAGAACGCTTGTTTTATGTTGTACTTTATTAATTCGTCCTCGATTGAGCTATTCATTAGTAATTGGGCCGGAAAAAATTTTGTGGGCATCAAAGCGAACGTCCACAGCAAATACAGTAATGGAGTCCTGCATTCCTCCAAAAACAGTCCATTTGACTTTATATAACGAAATAAATGTTCTATTGGTATTGGAATTAACTCAATTGAAGATTCAATTTCAACAAGGAGTAAATTAAATAAATTTAATATTTTATTTAAAGTTTCATTTTCTCTAATTTTTATTTTACATTATGGCAAACCTTAATTTAATACGTAATTTTTTGTCATCTGACGTTGAATAATAACCAAAATCAAAAAACTGTTCATTTTCAAATAAAATTTGGTTGAAAACAGCAGTCAAAGCTGACTTTTGGAAGAAGACAACTCCATGTGTGCCTTAGTTTCAATAATAATTAGTACAATTAAATAGAATATAGAAAAACATAGCCAAGTCCTCATTTTGACCCTTTTTTGGGAATCTGTTGTCGAATATTTTCATTGTAACGCTCACCTCAATGAATTTCAAAATAAAGTCGACGTCCTCCAAATGTGAGAAAGAAGAGAAAACACATGTAATTAAGATCTTATGAAATTGAAAATTTTACAGAAAAGAAATCGCCGAATTCTTTTCTGTTTATGCTTTTTAATAAAGTTACGGCAAAATTGACGTTATTTTTTAAATATTCAAATAAGGAAATAACACAGTTTTGATCAGCAATCGCTTTGTTCGTGTTTTCAATCAGTTCTTCCGGGTTTGTTGGATTGCAATTCCAGGAATTTATGTTCTCGAGAAACGCGCTGAAATTGTTGAGACAGTTCAATATTAATATTCTTTTATTACTCAAAATATATTCCTGGTAATAAAAATTTACCATTCTGTGGCTGACCTAAGCAATAAAAATAATGAGACCACATAAAATAAATTAAAGTTACATTACCCCTTCTGTTAATTTGCCAATCTCCTTTTTCTCGTGGATTATTATTTTGTAATCTCGCTTGATTTGATTTAACTTGTCAATTGAATGAATCGACATCCTTCTGGTTATTTAATAAAAAACTTAATATATTCAGGTCAATCTGATTAAAATATTTTCAAATCAAACAATTTTTATTTTATAAATAAATTATTATTTTTAATTTTAATTTTATTATATTGACGAATATCTGTCTGGGCTAAAGTGGATTCAGAAGATAAAGGTCCACGGCGGATATCGTATGGACACATAGATGGATATGCGCCATGACGCAGAGATTCCAGAAGGCTGTTCACGTACTGGGGTTTATCTCTCCAGAGCGTTCGATACTGTACGCAGAAGGAAACAAATGTTGTTACTTGATACGTTGCTAGACGAAGAAAGTCAAAGGATGATCCGGGTCGTACTTGCGAACATTGAAATACAAGTCTGGGTCGGTTCAAAGCGATCCCGTAAATTTGAGACACATATTGGCACTCCTCGAGGAGATTCTTTATCGCCACCACTATTTGTTTTCTACCTGGAAGCTTCCTTTCGGACGAGCCAAAACTGGACCGACTTCGATCACTAGGCTTATTTACGCGGATGATGTAGACTTTGTTTCGGAAGACATAAAAGAGATCAAGACTGTTCTAAATCATGCTCCCGGAGCATTCGCGGGATGTTTCTGAAAATGAAAAAAAAGACGGAGGTCAAAACTGTTTAAAGAGAAACTCAATTAACAGAGAAATGGAAAAGAACAAAAAAAGTCGGCTCACTCCTCGATGATTGGGAAGATGTTCAGCGAAGGTCCATATGGCTAAAATATTCACACGTCTCAATACCCATAAAAATGCGTTTATATAATGCAATTATTCTGTTTATTTTGCTGTACAAGTCAGGAACGTGGGGTTAGGATCATCTTGTATTGAAAGCCCGAATGCTTTTCACAGAAATTAACTGAAATCCATATTAGACATACGCCATCCGAAAGCGATCAGCAACCAAAACCTGTACACTATTTGTAAATCTGAAAGCTTGGAGACCACTATAGAGAACACTCGATGAGGATTATTTGGGCATATATTGAGAATGGATCTTGCTGCTCCAGCAAATGACATCATGGAATCATATTTCTTAAGTACTGTCCTAATTCATGGCAGACCACGGGCAATCCTTCCACTGACCATAAACAATTACCTAAAAATGTCAAAATGCGACTGGAAAATGCTGATGACTATGACGACCTCCAAAAAATCGCATCTCAAGAAGAGCGTGGAGGCGTCTGACTGCAAAAATTATCCCTGATGCGGCACAAACAACGTCAATGGATTGGTCGGAAAGTTGCGGTGGTGGCACACCTTTGTCGCGATGAATGTCTATTTAGCTTCATCATGGCTGAAAACCTTTCTTCCTTCTTCACGTAAGCAAGACAAGGTGACAGGCTCAGGAGACATTGGAAACTTGAATTACCTATTAACAATTGCACGTGTAAGATGATAGTTGCATGTTGCCAGTAATAACTATTATCCCTCAGGTAGCATAGTGGCCACTCCTGCTGTGATTAGTCCTGAGTTCGATTCTCATATCGCTACCTACCTGGTCGAAGGATTTGTTCAAATCTTAAGAGGTATCGTGTGATCCGCCAATCTTGTGAGATATCCATTGCCTGTTCGGAATCCAAAAAATCTCTCTCGTCTCTAGTTCATTGGAAGGGTTTCCGTAATGGCGAATAAGGATGGACGCCGTGTTTCAACTCACGATAGTAATCGAGGTCACCTGGAGAAGCAATTAGGTTTCAAGGAATTATTATAATCAAATTATTTATAACGCTGGAATTCCTGAGTCTTAAAAAAATTCGATTTCTACACGAACAGGAGATCTCCATGAGCGCTGCTGGATCCTTGGTGACCCTTTTGATCATTGAGCCGATCTGATAGATTTTTGTTTACCAAATATAAACCTTAATTTTATAATGTAATTATTCCTCCATTAAACTTCATTTTATTTTATTCTCAGGCACGAGTTTGAGTCGATATTTCGTTTTCCGGTCAATTTCAATATCGAATTTTGCAGATTCCTGGAATTTCTTGATTTGCAATAATTTTTTATTACCTACAACAAGACCCATTATTATGAGTAACAGCATAGAATCACATAAGCTAGTCACTCCTCCCTCTCTTGTTCGATGACAGGCTCCGCAGACTAATGTGGTCTTATCATCCCTTAGTGTTATGTTTACTGTCTCAGGTCAGTCCGGTTACTATTTTAATAAAAAACCGTGTTTTAGCATTCTTCGGACATTTTAGTACATTCTCAGTTTATCTCAGTAAAATAATAAAACCCCAATTTTTGCGAGAGCTATATTACCTATAGCTCCGCCCAGGCAGGACACACAGTTTATTAAAATAAAAACACTTATGATAACTAATCATAGAAAAGGAAAACCAAGGAATACTCTTAACTTATTTTTTTGTTGTTGTTAGTTTAGTTAAGTAACCTCGGCATCACTAACTTGCAGAAGACCAGTAATGTTAAGTAGGACGCAGCAAATTCAGGTCGCTTCCATAAATCGGTCAGTTTTAGAAATAGACGAACATTTTTATAATTCAAGAAATTCAAAAAGGAGATTTATTGTCAAATTGGAAAGGTTGCAAAAGGAACAGAGGACATCTTTTACATCATCTGGTTTACATAGGTAAATTAGTAGAGATATGGTGCCCACATCGTAGACGAGCCAGTTTACCCAGATTTCCCTTGGATGAGAGGATTCTGATTGATCTATTGGTAGAGGGAGTTGATGTAGTATTTTGTTATCATCGAGTCTTCGGATGGTTCTCGTAGAAACATAATCATATATCTGTCTCAGACGACCCCGATCATTGGTGCTGGAAGGGATGGATGATGGCATTCGAGAAAGTCACTGGTTGTCATAATAATTTTTATTTTTTGTTTGTGAGTCCGTATAGACGATCCGGTTTCGCAGTGAAGTGTTCGCTGATGACTGCGTCACTCGTCAATCCAAAGCATCGTAGATGTGTGGAACCTTCAACCGTAATGTACAGCAACGAGATTCAGATTAGGGTACATTTGGGCTTTTTTGCTCGGCACTTATTTAAATAATAAATCTCAAAATAATCATAAGGTTCCTAAACTCATCCCTCTGAATAATACAGACTGTCTCAAGTTTTAACTCGGGGACTTCAGTAATAATATTATAATTTATCCACGTGGGACTCCGTTATTCAATTTTATTGAGTCCAAAATATAAAATCCGTGTTTCAAAAAAGAATATCTCCCGCGTAAGAATTTCTTTATGTGCTATTTTAGTTCCAACAGAGATCGATTTGGGATAGACCGCGTGTTACTATGTAAAAGCAGATTTTCGAAGTCTCTCGCTTTTACCATCTCTGAGCCTACAGGATCGACCCGGGCGGAAGGCAAATTGTTACTCCCTTAAAAATTTCGCTACTCAATAGGGTCTGACATCATTTTGAAAATAATGGGCTACATAATTTTGACAGTAAACCTGAGATGCTGTAGTTTAGTAGATCCTTATTTGATTTTCCAGGTTTCGCTGTCATCAACAATGGAGATCTTCAAACTATTTGGGCATCACATCATATCTCCATGTATTGATATAGCGATTGTCATCTGTTTGTGTCATAATCTCAAAACCGTCAACCAAGAATAGAGACTGAGTTTGTTTTTGTAATTTTATTAAAAAAAGCATATCCCTAAGCCGGGTTGTTAGGTGTCGGGCTAAAGTGACTTAGGTTACGGGTTCGATTCTCGCTGCTGTTCACCTGGTGGAAGGTTCCACGCATCTACGATGCCAAAAGGGTTTGACGAGTGACGTTATCATCAGTGGATACTCACTGCGAATTGGATTGTCTAGAAAGGACACTCACACAAGAAAAAGAAAAAAAAAGTGAAGATCATTCTTTGGTTCTACGATTAGTTAAAATTAACTGTTCTTTACTTAAATAAAATGTGTGTCCTGCCTATGCGGAGCTATAAATACTATGGATCTCATGAAAAGGCTGTTATTATTATATCCCTAACACTTATCCTAAATATGACCCTAAATGCCAATTGAAAAACTTCTGATCACTTGTAGATAACTCTGGCTTTTTTAGTGAGTCGATGTTAAAGGGTGAGTGCGAATCTGATTGCGCTCCAATTGGACTCAAGATGGTCCTGATGACTGTGAAATTGCAGGTGACTAATTCCTTTAACAATATTTGTTCTAAGAAATTCATTCGCAGTAGAATTCATATTTCGCAGTAGTTTTATTTTTTCACGTTTATCGGTTTATAATAATGATATCAGTTGTCTTTAATAGGTTGTCCCATTTGCTGTTGAGACGTCTGGAATCCTTGACACACAAGCTGGTCTAGTACGTTGGATCAGCTCAATGATCAAAAGGGTCACCAAGGAACCACATGAGACTAGATGGCTTCGAGAGGGTATCTTGATAGCTATCGTCAGAGGAAACAGCATGGCCATTCAAGCTTCCTAACTTAAAAAATTTCTAATTTTTTATTAAAAAATAAAATAATTAAATAATATAGAAGTGTAAATTTAAACATTGAATAGATAAATTTATTCCAAAAGACCATAAGAAAAGACCAGAACTAGACCCAGCTTCCTTCAGGCCTATTTCTCTCTTATGCTCCATGTCAGAAATTCTGGAAAAGCTTATCCTCGCAACAATCACTGAAAGGACCTCCGATAAACCGTTCCTGCATGGTTTCAAAAAGGATAGGTCCACAACAAGATTCCTCACATCTCTGACTAAGTTTATTCGCTCTGGATTTCTGTACAAACCAAGACACCAGGAAACTGTGTTATGCTTACTAGAGGTCCAAAAAGCTTTCGACTCTGTGCCGAGGAAGAATCTAACATGGAAAATCTACCAATCAGATATCCATGAAAACCTCAAACGCTGCCTGACAAACTTCCTTAGTGGATGGAGAGGTAGAGTGTGCATTGGAAACATTCATTCTGTCTCCCGTTTATTTCCAAATGGAGTACCCCAGGGCTCGCCGTTATCACCATTCCTATTCAATTTATTTACAGCTGACATTCCGACGCCGAATGGAGAAGACGACCTGCTTCTGGCTTATGCAGACGATATCGTCTTAGCCTCACAGGATCAGAACACCCAAACGGTGACGGAAAGAATACAACACCACATGGATCGACTATCCGCAACCTAGAAAAGGGCCTTCAAACTAACCGAGAGATGGTATACAGGGGAAAACATTAAATCACCGACGCCCATGGAAAAACTAATCGAAAAAAAACAAAAATGTACACAAATGCCAAAAAGGAAGTGCTCGCCCGCAACGAACATGTGTAGGCTCAAGGGATCAACACCGAACAAAGATGAGAGCCTTGATCCAATTCGTCGGATCATTTAGTTTAGTTTTTCGGTTTAACAGTGGTCTTTGGATTTAATTTAATTTAATTTTTAATTTTAACTATGCGATCCTGAAAAGTTCCAACAGAGCCCTCAACTTGGCTCTATGTTCCTGTCTTGAGCCTACACAAGCCCTTGATGGATGGAGAACTGCCAGGTCACAGTGCAGCAGCACCCTCCACCGTTTAAACTATTTATGGTCCTCAGAGTGTTTAAGCAGTGATGTGTGTAATAAAATAATAAAACCGCACTTTTCGCAAGGCCATACTGCCTATAGCTCCGCCCAGGCAGGACACACATTTTATTAAAATAAAAAACAGTTATTATAACTAATCCTTGAAAGAAGACATATAGATGATCCGATTCCGTAGTGCAGCTAGATTCGAACCAGGGATTATCAAGCCTTTTAGCCTGGCAGAATGACACCGTGCTATCTCGGCATGTGTTTGGTGGATTAATAATAATAAAATTACTCCCGTTTATTAAAGAAATCAAAGCTTATTAAAATTAACAAAATAACTATAGGGGGATGACTATATTCGACGCGAAATGGATAATATTCATGTTTAAATTCAAGATCTCTTCTCCTTCTGATCACATAAATATATATCAATACTAAAATAATGAGAGATGACTTACCAAAGGTCATTGCTGTAATGACTATAACTATCAATACTTTTGAGAATACATTCGTTACAACCACATCACTATTAATACATTTAATTTCATATTCAATGTCATAACCTTGCTGAGTAGTCACATATAGATGTAATCCATCCTCTATTGATTTTGAATTTATCTTCAGTTTTAAAGTATCTGAAATGTTAAGTAAATGAACCATTAACAACACTACAGTTACGTATTCCATTGTAGCACAATTTCAGTCTCTTGAAGGTCCCCTGAACCACAACAAATATAAATGATGATTCTTTAACTATTGATTTTATTATTCTTGGAATTTCTATTAAATTTAATTATGTTACTTATTTTTTTGGTTAAATTATTATTCTTAATAATTAATTCACTTCCACTCTCAATTTGACATTTGCTACTGCATTTTGACGCGCTTTTGAATAGATTTACATTTTCAATGTAATAATCATATTTTGGGTTATTCCTTATGCAATATTTGATTCTGTTATCCTCATTTATCGCTAAAACTTTGATATTCTCTAAATATTAATAAAATATATTACCTAATCTAATGATTTCAAATGAACAATTATCAGCGTATGTAGCACAACAAAGAGTTCCTTCAAAGCGGTTGATATCAAGATGATTACAAATTGAATTTTCCAGACAAACTTGATTATATAGCTCTACTTACTTCTTCCTTCGTAGTCTTCGTTATATTTGTACATCTGACACTGACAGTTTACAAAATATTCTTTGGAGAATATTGGGTATTCGTTAAGGAAACTCATAAATCTATGAATATCTGTGATATTTATATGTAATACTTTCACATTTAGTAGAGATAACAAACAGTACAAGCACACAGTACATTTGAATTGCTGCGCTATTTTATTATTATATGCACAATTCCACGAAATTGACACTATTCGTTATAAATTTTATATTCGATAAAAAAGGTAATAATATATATATAAAAATAAAATAATATTTCCAAATCTATTAATATTTTATTTAATATGGAACGCCACGTGCATCGACTCCCTTTATCCTTCGGGCAGCGTCGTGAGTGCGGTAGACACATTGTACCCCAGAAAGCTGAAGGGAAGAAGTAGCAAGGGTTCTTGTACTGGTTCACGGTATTGTTGCTTAGACATAAGTCCTCCAAGAAACTGGGAATTCTGGTTACACTCAGAAGCCGTACGTTAAACTCAGTTGCTCTCTATCGTGTCATGCGAGGCAACGCTGCGGGGATCAATTAAAAAATAAAACATATTTTTTTTAATTTTTATAGTATAATAACCAGTATTATTTTAATTTATTCAAAATCATTATGATTCCATAATAAATAGATTTTCAAGCTAAAACTGTAAAGATTAGTAGATTATATGAGCTTCACGATCTTTTTGTGACAGACACACAACCCTGCTTAGAACAGGGGTTACCAAACTAGCCCGTCGAGTATTGTTTGAAATAATAAATATACGTATAAATTCGAGTTAGATAAACTTTAACTATCGTGATCTATTTCCATACTCTATAATTTACATCAAATCTGTATATCAGGCAGAACGTGTACCAGAGAATGGTCATCGCCAATCTTGAAATTAGTGAAGTTGGAGAGGCTCTTTAGATATATATTAAGAATAAGCCTGTGAACTATATCTAATGTGGCCATGAAGGACTTCTATACACTTCACGAATAAGTAGACTATCAAAAACTAGTTTACCGATATTTTTGAAGGGAAACCTCCGGAAGATTTAGAGGAGAAACTTAGTTTACTTATGACAGGAACATAGATATTTCTTATAACGTCCCTTTCTTTTTCGTCCTCACAACATGGATTCAGAAGGGGTATTCAACTCTCTAACACCCACCTAACTTCTCTCAACCAATTTATCATTGAAGGTTTTAACACAAATCCTCGTCACCTCAAAACAGTCGTTTGCTCGATCGATTTACAAAAGGCCTTCGAGTCTGTCTCAAGGAAAATCCTAACCCGGAAATTGTTTGCCTCCCCGTCAACCCCAATATAAAACTTTGGCTTGCTAACTTCATCAATGGAAGAAGTGCCCGGGTATACATGGATGGGACCAAATCAATTTCAAGATTATTACCCAATGGTGTCCCACAAGGTTCCCCTTTATCAACCGCCTTATTTAACTTATCATGTCCGATTTACCACAACCCGATAATAAAGGCGATTTCATCCTATCATATGCTGATGACTTATTAGTCGGATCCCGCGATCAAGATATCCCAATGGCATCAGAAAGACTGCAAGAATACCTTCACAAAATTCAAATTTTGGCTAAGTTATAACCGGCTTGATATATCTACTGAAAAATCTTCTTCGTCATTATTTACCTCAGACAAACGACTTGGACAAATGACAGACAAAAAGTCCTTTTACGAAGAAACTGAAAATCGGAGACCTTTGTTTATGTTCTCAACTCTGCCAATACTTCCTGGAATCAAAAAGAGAGATTCCATTCTCAAAGAATTGAGAAAACACGGAATTTAACATTGAAGCCAGCTTACGGAATAAATCCTCGTATGCCGATTTCCTTATGGTTGAAAGGAAGTATGTGCAGGCTTGACGGAAACTATCGGAAATCTTATTTGAGGTTTCAAAATCCCCAAAAAAGTATCTGGGACTTATCTTCAAGGATTACCTGTGTTTGATTAATTTCTTTGGAAGACTCTGTGTAAAAGTTGGTTGCCAAGCCCTATGTATTACTTCCTCTTAGCTTAATCACCAGTGTTTTTAAAGCCTATTCACGAGAGCCATAGTATTTATAGCTCCGCATTGGCAGGACACACTTTATTTAAGTAAAGAACAGTTAATTTTTAACTAATCGTAGAACCAAGGAATGATCTTCACTTTCTTTTTTTTTCTTGTGTGTGGGTCCTTTCTAGACAATCCAGTTCCGCAGTGAGTATCCACTGATGACGGCTTCACTCGTCAAGCCCTTTCTTAGCATCGTAGATGCATGGAACCTTCCACCAAGTGAACAGCAGCGAGAATCGAACCCGTAACCTAAGTCACTTTAGCCCGACACCACTATGCCCACTGTGGGCATAACCACTATGCCCCACTAAATTAATTTAGTAATTAAATTAACTATTGGTGTTCTTGGGTTAATAATAATAATTAGTTAAGTTATAGTTGTGTGAGCCAAACCCTGGGGATGTCGAGCCAACTGGACCAGCTAGGATAGTTCAACTGAATGTAAATGGAATCAAGAGTAAAACACATGAACTTCGGGCCTATTTGGAGAAACACCGCATCGACATATTATTACTTCAAAGAATCAAAACTTTCTGCCATCTATGCAACACAGATTCTTAGGATTCACTGTCATTCGCCGTGACAGACGTGGAAAACTTGGCGGAGGTCTTCTTACTGTCATTCGTAACGAAATCTCGTACGAGGATATCAGTGACTATGTCTACACTATGCTCCATGACTGTGGAAATCTCGAACTTGTGGTAATCAAAAATCCGATTCCCTAGACTTTCTATAACATTAGTCAAACATCTCTTTCTTTTAAGTTCCTGCTGCTCCCGTGCTCCCAGATTCTCATGGAAAGATGTGATTATTTGTAATGACTTCAGTGCGAAGCATCCATTATGGCTGGCAAGACAAGCCCATGACAAAATGGGAAGATGTTAATTTATGACCTTCACAGTCTCTGCACACTCAACGCCAGCAAACATCATCTTGGAAGAATTCACCGAAAAGTTCAGAAGTCGTCCACGTACATCGCATCCTGAAGTACTGATTGGTGACCTGAGATCAGTAAACTAAGGGACGGTGAAGAGCTCAGTAGTCTGCGGAGCCTGACATTGAATAGGAGAGGGTGGGAGAGATTATCATCGAGAATCATACAGACGTGGCTGATGAACGAATAGAATTCCCGAGAATTATCCACATTACGAACCTCGCACATGGTAGTCCAGCTTAGTTCGTTCTAGTAATGGACTCATTAATTCATCGACTGGGATCCAACAAGGTGATCCTCCTGGTCCACTTCTTTTTTCTTTGGCAGTTGACGAGGCTGTCCGAGTATGATGGTTTTCAATTGTTGGTATTTGTACGATGCTATGATCATTGGCTCAACCAAGTGGGTCATGTATAGTCTAGAAATATTTCTTCCAACTCTTAGCAGTCATGGACTCGAGATTAATCGCGTAAATCTGAAATTTAAACTCTGGAACTATCGCAAGATGAATTTTTTGGTGTCCAGACATTTGGCCGACAGAAAATTCTGGTTTTAAAATTCAGAGATAAAATTCAAGATAAAAACATCAAATAAAATGAGTTAAAAAGTTACATCAATACTCATTGTTCTGTAGGTAAAGCAGTTAAGATTTACTTAAAGGTTATGAGAAAGCGCAGTCAAAAATTCTACTGGAGTGTATCCATCATATTTTTCAATGATACTGTTTATCCTTTTGTCCACATCCTGGTACTTCTTTACTTTCTTATTGTTATTCCGGCCATCACTTGTTCTACTGTGAGCTCCCACTCTGACTGTTCTTTTCGTATTTTTGCAACAAGCAGTCAAACGGTCGGATGTTTTATAGACACTCTTTGTGAAAAATCTGTGCCATCCGTCAAGTGAATTCGTAGTTCTTGGGAGGCCTTCTGCCTGTCTGTCGTGTATATTCCACATTTCCAAACTAAACAATAGTCTTCTTCTTCCACGTTGCAAAGCTCCGATCCATGTTGTCTCAAAATAGGTCAGAAAATCTCCCAACACGTCATCAGTCTCGTCATCTATAGTTTCAAGGAGCGCTCGGAAACTCTCAATGACTTGAGGTACATGAACAAATGCCAGTGCTTGAATACTTTTAATTAAGTTTGCATTTGCTGGTCATTATACCATGCCTGCAGTCATAGATTTTGTATTTTCGGCATAAACACTGCCCAAAGTGAAAGTAGAAGCCATACATATTTGCATTTGGAAAAATTCTGTTGATAGCATTGATCGCTGCTCACTCATAATCTATGGTAAATGATAGTGGATTCAATTGTGGTTCTTTTCTCTTTCAGTGTTAAAAATATTTGTTCATACATTTGTTGAGATTTTTCTCGAGCAATAGCGTACACTAATGGAACCGTACATGTTTCACATAATGTAACATGTGTATAACTGAAAACCTAATGGAGCTGAATCAAAAGTACCATCACATAACCAATGTTCTTTCATAGACATAAGATCAAGGTTTCTTGCTGTTGTTAATATAAGCAATCCATCACTATCGTGTAGTACAAAATCATCTCCTTTGAGAGTACTTTTAAGTTCATCAGTTAGAACATTACCGTCTTGTATTTGATCTGTACGCTGTCGTCGAACAGTAGGGTTTCTTTTTTGGGTAGCGCACAAGCAGCATCAATAGGGTATGTGCTTAAACAATTTTGGATAACTGTGGATGTAGTTTTTCAGAATCTCTCGCTTTTTTCTTTATTGTATTGACGGTTTTCAGCGCATGTAAACGTCCTGCATATGGTGGATGTTCGTGTAGTGTCATAGTTTCATTAAGTTCTTCGTTAACAGTTCTTACTCTGCCTTTGCGTTTTCCTTTCAGCTCACATCTCCAATATATGACATTGTCTCTCTGTCTATCCATAACGTACGCATATCCATCATGCAGAAGTTTTCTCTTTCCACGAGTGGTTTGTGAAAATTCCATTTTTTACCGTTATTAAAATACATAGTGTATTTATTGATCATTTATGCTTAATTGAATTGTTGGCTAAACGTCTGTTGGCCAAATGTCCTGTCGGCCAATTGTCCTAGTACCGGAAATCACGATGCAGGATCGTGTCTTTTATCCCCGATGTGGAACACCTCGGATATTGGACTCACCGATTATCCCTCATTTTCTAAATAAGAAACTGTCGGAGATTAGTGGAGCCACCGTTAATTTGCACGAGCTTGATTCCCATTCTCGGTTTTTTTCTCCTGAAGAATTTTCTTTTCCATCCAAGATTAATATTTTTGGGCCGATCCTTTCCTTGCAACCTATTTTCGGCAAGCCTGGAAAATTTCAACATTCTTACCACCAAATCTATTGTGAATATTCAGTTCGATAACATTGTACTGATACAAGATTTGGGGGAATCGGCTTAACTTACATTTTGGACGTTTCCTGTCCTCTTTGTCTAGCACGCGTTCCTCATCCAGAATATTCTTCCAGATTTCTGCAAATCCGCTCTGGACGACAAAAATGGTGATGGGTTGAAGAATTGGTCGGCGGTTTTGAAGAAACCCCTCTTGATCCAACTGGACCGACATCCACACAGATTGAGGAACTGGACGACTACTCAATCGACCCTTTTGGAAACGGACAACTTTCACCGTCGGGGTTGCATTCTGTCAGCCTCTTTCCCCGGCAGTGGTGTTGACTGAGCGTGTTTACATCATCTTCAATTGCTTCTGTTCCAAATGATTTCTCCGACAGGTGTCAGAGGAAACAGCCTCTCAATTACCTGAGCTGAATTACTTTGATTATTTATTAACTCAAATTTATTGTTTTGTTACGTAATTAACACCGAGAAGAAAGTTAACAGGAAACAACTAGTTGAGTGTACCCAGTTCCCACTATTGCAGAGTCCTTCAAAGTCACACAATTCCATCCGGAACCAGCATAAAAGGTAAAAGACGTCCATTCCTTGCAGTAGTATTAACCTTTCCAGTGGATTGATGGAGAGCAAATGATCTTTTTTCATTCCAGCCTGACACTGAGCGCCACCTGAGACAGGTGGATCACATGACGCCACTCAAGTAGGAAGGGAAAGAGGAGGAACAGACAAAACAAACAGAAAACTCCAGCCAATTATCTACGTAGCACCACATTGCGTTACGCGGCAAAAATCACTGTTACGTAATAAAAATTAAATATTTAATGAAATCGATAGAATTAAAATTAGAGCCCAAAAATCAAATATACTAATTATTGTAATATTCTGATCGTAACCATTCCTTCAAATGAAAAGTCATTATTAATTGAAGGTTCATAGTGATAGTAGGATTCCCCAGTTTCATCCAAACAGTCCACCAGATATGTTGACGGACCAAATATTCCAACATCATTTAGATTTTTTCCTATAATATATTCTGCCCCTGTGTCCTGATTCAGATACTGATGCCATCCATTTCCGAAATTTCTTCCATATCTTGCATACTCTAATGTGCTATTGTTAAAAGTGATTGAAAGCATTTTATGATGTACTCTTTTAGAGCTTGGCAAGGCAGCAAGTGGAGTCAGGACTAGTCCAAGGAGTACTACAAATAAATAAATTTTTACATAAAATTATTAGACCCATCACTTTATAGTTTTTGAAAAAGGGAACTTTCTTTTCCGGAATTTCGACTGGTTCTGTCATTTTTCTTGTTGTAGTTATAGATTTCGTGGTTGAACTGAATTGAATTTCATTAAGTTCTAGGATTTTTACGTAGCAAACTTAGCGAAGAAGACGATTCCAGGGATGACGAATCATCGGGAATACGGTCAGTCAAAAAAATTTTATTTATTTCTTTTTTCTTAAATAAATCAATTAAGTAACCAAGTCCTCATTTTGGGAGTCATCAAGAGAGCTGCTGTCATCGCTGTACATCGACCCTTCCGTGTTAGTGGCCATATCCTCTACAAAATTTTAAATTTATAAAAACGTGGATCTTCGTTAGTTCTACGTATGCACATTTGTTTAAATTTTTTTTCAAGATTTAACACATGTTTATTAGTTGTGTATGAAAAATGATTTGGTCTATATTTACCTAAACGTCCGTCATATGCTGTATTCTGAATCTCAAAATCTTCTCCATAATTTCTAAAAAGCAAGGTTGCAAGAAATGGGGAAATCAGTTTTAGTGGTATGTTTTCCTTTTTATATCTTTCTTTCCTGAATTTGTCAATATCGTAAGATCTAATTCTTCTTAGACCACTCTCAATCATTGACATTTCAAAAAAATGTTTATCTTCCAGTTTTTTCATGTCTTCTTTTTCTTTCTTTTCTTTCAATGTCAATTGTTCACTCATTTTGATGCAAACTTTTGGTGTACGGTAAATTGACTTAATAACTGAAAATATTTATACAAATTAAGCCTATTTCCTAAATAAACAAATTTAATTGTTGTAATAAGAAATATTAATCAATTATTAATAAATTTTAAATTAAAAACTATTTTGGCAAATTATCTAAAATTTATTAAAAATAAATCTTATTCGATCAGAACAAAATGGAAACACTTTGGAACCACAGAACCCAACTCTAGTCGTTATAATTTGGAATCCTTAATCAGTCAATCAGAAGGGGCCCTAGCATTCAAAGAATATCTGGATGCAGAACTAGAAAACATGCCTACGGAAAATCCTAGGATTTTGTATAGTAGTCAATACACAAAAGGAGCCAGCCTGCATCTATTGAAAAAAAATGAGAAAATCCTATCGCACAATGACATGTACACGGTGAAGGACCTTGCCAATAAGCAGAAGACCATATGGATGCTATATCAAAATACTGACGATTCGAACGTAAAATCAAAATTGGGCAACAAAGAAAAACTATCAAAGCAAAAATAAGAAAAACTATACGTCAACATAACAGAAATAGAGCAATGGACCAAATTAAGAAGATAGAATCTCTCAAGGACAACGCTAATTCTACGAGGATGTTAAACAGATAAAGGAAAGAGACCCTCAGTTGATAATGATAAGAGATGACAAAGGAACGCAGATTGTGGACCAAAGGGAAGTGGCGGAAATTATCGCTGCCCACTTTGGAGAACTTTTCAATCTAAGGAACGACAAAAATTGGATGAAGAAATCACACCATATGAAGTTGAACTTGCGAGTTCCAAGTTGAAAAACAACAGGATTCCCGGCCCCGACGGACTTGGTGATGGATTCTTCAAATATGGAACCCAAAAGCTGTATGAATGCATCGCTAGGATCCTGAATGAAATGTACTATTATGGTCACACGCTGACTCTGGAAAAGGATATCTTGATATCTGTACAGAAGGCGAATAAACAAGAGCTAAGGTGGAGAACCTCCGTCCAGTCATATCAATGAAGTCACTTCGGAAAATTCTGGCGAACATAACATTACAAAGGATGGAAGGACGCATAGATACTTTTTTGTAGCTATACCACAGCGGATTCAGAAAAGGAAGATCTAGTTCCGATGTTTTGTGGTCCCATAAATGGAGATCTGCGGCCGTTCAAAAGTTCAAAATGTCTACAACCATCCTCGGAATCGACATTTCGAGGGCCTTTGACTCTGTCGACAGACGGAGGCTAATACTGGTTCTGTTGGGGAGTTTCCTAGACGAATCCACTGTCAGAATGGCCACCACCCTCCTAGCTGATACTTGGCTCACTGTAAGATTCCTCTGACATTTGAGACGACTGTTGGCACTCCACAGGGAGACCCATTATCACCTATTTTTTGTCATATACCTTGAAGCTGCTTTACGAGAGTCAAAACCGATAATGGGTGAAAAGACAAACATTATTGCGTATTCTGACGACGTAGACTTTATTTCAAATGACAAAATATCGCTCACCCGCTTGTCCCAAAAATATACTCGACCTTTGCAAATTGGCCACATTTTGAAAATTTTACTAAGAAAAAATCCTATCTCCTTTCTCTCTAGTCTACTATTTAGCTTGTCTACTAGCTTAGTTTATCATCTACCATTTGAGACTGCAGCTTTGTTATGAGAGATAAAATATCCTCTCTATCGGAATAATTGGAGTCCCTTTTTTGCTACAGCCAGTCTATAATGACATGGTGCTAGTCCTGCTGTGCCTCATATAGTTCTCTATTCCTGACAATCTGTCTCCACATGGAGGTTGGCAGGACTCCTTTTGATCAGCCCTATGAAGACAATGATCAAAGGTAGGTCGAAGACCACCTAATATGATCAGAGATCAAGTTAATTCAGCATGATTACTTTCAGTGAGGATTTCCCCAGGCTGTAAAATTTATTTATTTGCAACATTATTTGGTTTGTTAACTGATATTGCACGTATTTTGATCGGTTTTGTGGGATTATGTTTTGGTGGGGATTTTTGGTAAATTTTTTTATTTAAAAATGGTTGTATTTCATGGGAGGCCTAAGAAATCCTATGCTTGATGAGATTGGCATGTCTCATCAATTCAGACATTTTTTCGGCGCAGTCGTAGACAACTCCACATTTTTCTCTTTAAGGTTCAAAGCAGTGCAAAAAGAAGCTTCTTTTTTTCTTGCCTTCTTTTGATCAGTTCTCCCGTTTTCTAATTTGCTCGCTTTCTCAGCTGAACAGCATGAAAATCTTTTAGCCGCTTTTTAATCGCCGATTTTGCCTGATCCAGTAATCTATGAATGCCTTAGCCTCCTCAGTTTGCTTAAGTTTCTGTCTCTGTTGTCTCTGAACCCGTTTTCTCTGCATGTATTCCTCCACGTCTTTCACACTATAATTACGAGTCCTGTCTGCAGTAATCTTGCCGGTTTAGAAGCCAAATTGCTTCGATTTAAATTTTCTGCCTAACTTTTTTTGTTTATTCTCATCAATATATCAGCCAGAAATTCGTTCTTCGCGATTTCTGTAATTTGCTCGTTGTTTGAAATTCCTGGCTCTACAGGAATCCTGGTCTGGCTTGTGTTTCTCGACTAGTTGTTGGAATTAGTGTTATTTTGAGGCTCACTTTTTTTGGTGGCCTCTCTTGGAAAATGGTGCTGATTTCTCCCAATTTTGGTAGTAATTTGTTCGGACAAGGGACATCCTTAGGTGGATGTCGGCCACTGAGAGCTGGGTGTGGGGAAACCGAATTACATTGTCGACGAACATAGTTCCTGAGCTATTCAAAACACAGGTCAGGTTTTGTTGCCAATTCTTGTGTGCTTTGAATTATTTTAGGAGTCTTTCTTAAGTCAGCAACCTTTTTTTTATAGTCATCGTTAATACAACGGGACGGCAAAAACTTAAAGCTACCACGTGAGACATCATAGAAACTACTTCTAAGTGATGATTGTTCCTATTTGTGTCATAAACTAATTACGTTGTAAAATGAGTCTATACTGAACTCCACGTGGGCTTAAACTTCGATGTTAGTCCGCCAGCTTCTTTATATGGTAAAATTTACCTGATTGGATAGAATAGCTGTTTCCCTGACAACTGCTAGAGAAATCCTTTGGAACAAGCATTCGATTTCCCAAAGTTTATTACTCATTTTCGATATCACTGACCCAAGCGATCTTAGAAAAGAGACCGTCTTGGGCCTGAAGACTCCGCTCGTACATGGAATCTCACTTATATTTTCTGTTTAAAATTTCGATCTTTTGTGAGAATCTTTGATTTTAGCGAAATAGCCCTTTCAACAGAGTCAGAACTTGCAGTTGAATAGACATATATGGTGGGAAATTCTTATTCAAATATTTCTAGTATTTCCAAAATACCAATTATTTGAAGTTTTTTGGAAATATATTTATTCACTTTACAAGGGTCTGTTTTGAAGTGAATATGTTGTAGGTCCAAAAATGCTTTCTTCATTGAATAATCTCAATGATGACTAAATTTTAAATTCAATTTATATAAATGAAACAATCAACCGGGGGTCATACACTAGCCCCCTGACTGCGTCGCTATTCCCTCTCAGGATGGCAAGCAAGATTCGATCTGCCAGGCCAAAGCATTTTATTTGGTCCCCGTTACGGCGGGATGCGGCACACAAATTTTTAATCCACCAAAGCAAACGCCTGTTTGTGCCGAACAAATCTATCCTCCGATAGTCAATTACAGGCTTTCGTTTCCGAAAAGACGTGGAGAAGTAGGTCCGCCTTCTTACATTTTTGTCGCACGTCCTACTGACATGGACATCAATTCTTTCTTTAGTGGAAGAGTTTTTATAATGGAAAATCTTCACCATTTGAATTGGCCAGGGAGAATGTAGGAAGATCACTTTCAACAACTTGTCGTCCAAGAGGGACTCTTCGCCTCAGTGGTGAGATCTGTTAACGAGAATTGACATTCGCTGAAAACTCCATCTTTCGGATTCGAACCCACGACTATCAGATCCGATGTCATCAGACGTTACTTACAGTCAGAACGCCCGCGCTTTAGATTCGACTTATTATTATCTAACCCCCAAAAAAGAATCCGATAAACCTCATCAGTATTGATAGCGTTTTACTGTGCTCCTCCATATACCCAAAGCTTTTCTAAATACACGACGTTTCCCGTTTGTGATAATTTGGAGAGTCGTGGACTTTTTTCACAAATTACGTGTACCATAGGCTTCTATTGCTGATTGGTAGAAGCGATCGGACTCCGAACCGCAGAGAGTAATGAAGCCATAACCATTATTTCCGGATTGCCGCGTTATTATTAACCCAAAAACACCAATAGTTAATCTCTTGAAATTAATTAGGTGATCCCGACAATCCTAATGAGCTTTCTCAGCTTCTCCCGGTGTTGGACTTTTGACCCAACACAGTCATGGTACGGACGGGGGATAGTGTTCGTGAGAAGACCAACTGGGGTGATGTGCTTCTAGAAACCGCTTGACAACAGGACGGTCTGTCGACGACAGGTCCTGCTGGAAGATTAAGGTTAAGAAACTCTTGCCGTTTTGCTTGATAAGGTAGTCAAAGGGACTAGGTAGAATATTGTTCAGCTTTGCGATGTGCGTTATGGTAGTCGCAGCTCGACATAGGGTGTTATCAACTTTAAGACGGTTGATCCACGAGAGATTAATTCCCCATGCTGCACAGGCATAACTGATAGTCGGCTCGATGAATTGCTTATAGAGAATACCGAGAGCAGGGAATGGCATTTTTATTCCACCAAATATGGTTTTGATTAAACCAATTTTCCTCTGACAAGTTCCAATGGTCCGCGTTGTAGAGATTGCCGCGTTGTAGAGTAAGATTCGAATGTTAGATATTTATTTTAATATTTATTTCATTTTTAATAATTTAAATAATAAATATTTACATTAAAATAAATTATGTTTCTTTCCAAATAAATAATATAATCTATCTTTAGATTTTTGCTGTAAATTGAGCAAATCATCGATTCGTTTTTGCTCTTTTTTCTAAAAAAATAAAAATAATTGAAACAAATTTTAGGTATTTAAAAAAGTAGATCAAAAAGAACAACAAAAATGCTCCAAAAACTAATAAAATTGGCAAAATTACTCCATATATGTAATATTCAGAGGAGAAAAACGATTCTTTCATTTCTATTTGCATTCAGCGTCACTTACTATAAATTTGGTCAATCAAATCCCGGCTAATTAGTCTCTAGAGACTTTTTGGAAGCAAAATGAATAAATTATATGCATTAAATGTAAGTGAATACGATACATAAACAAAATATGTTACCAACCATACGGCTAACCACGCCAGAAAATAGTCTAATTTTATAAAAACCGTTGGTCCAATGACGGCTGAGTTTTTGCGAGAACTCGGAGGATTGCTTGCCAGAAAGAAAAGGGATCAACGAGAAGGGTTATGGCTAAGACAAAAGATTGGAATGACCATACTCCGAGGGAACTCGTTCGCAATCCACGCAGCAGGCTTCCTCAACTGACATTTGTTTTTTAAAAAAATTATTTTGTTTAAAAAAAATTTTATGAAAAACAAAATATGATAGAGATATTGAATTAAGGTAAATGGAAACCTACGTTACCCATAAAACACAGCCAAACAAAACCAACTAAAACACTTATTACGGCTGTTAATCCAACTTTAGTCTCGAATAACATCATGGCTCTATCCGTATCTTATTAAACGGTTTCAAGTACTTTTAACCCTTTTCTCAAATTTTTTTCAACTTTCTTTCACGGTACTTGTCCGTTATCGAACTCGTGCATTTATTTAGTCTTAGGTGATGCTTTCGGCCAACTTTGGCTTGCACTCACAAGCAAGTTGACTCTAACGACACTCGCGAATAAGTATACCAGGCTACTGCAGGCCTTTCACCTTCTATGTGAGACCTGTTCGACAGTACTTGTCACCTAGCATGCACACTTAATAGTATCGCAAACGCCACACGATTCAGCGACGGACTCCCAATTCATTCGCCATTACTACTAGAATCCCTGTTGGTTTCTTTTTGCTTAATGATATGCTTAAGTTCAGCAGGTAATCATACCTGACTGAGGCTAGTTATTATCAATTGCTTACATTCAAATACTCAGCAACACTCAAATAGCAAGACATTCTAAAGAAGCGCTCTCTTAAATGCAGTGACTATCTATCAAGTCAAATGCACATCTCAGCTACAACTCCACACGTATTCCACTTGCATGTCCAATCAGACACGGTCCACTTTACATGAACCTCAAGTTGAATTCAGGATTTCAATGATCATAGGTATCGAAAATCACATTACTTATCGCAATTTTCTACGCCCTTCGTAGATGCAAGAATCAAGTGATCTAACACTACTCCCATCCCATCTCGTACCCAAGCATCAATTTACGGTATACAGTCAGGTGACACCCACATAGGTTACTTTAAACCCAGTAAACAACAACGAAACCCAAATAGTGACCATTTACTTACAACCACTAAATTCACTGTACTTATCTGTGCCTAGCTTACCAATAAGCCAACATATAATCGTTTTATCGTCTCAGTAATGATACTTCTGCAGGTTCACTCAAAGAAACCTTGTTATGACTTTTACTTCCTTTAAATGAGTAGGCTCGGGTGTCTATTCGCACCCATAAAAGTGCACGATCCAACAATCCACCAAATTATTCATCGGTAGTAGCGACGGGTTGTGTGTACAAAGGGCAGAGGACGTAAATTTCAGGCTAATGACCTGCGATTAATAGGAATTCCCTGTGCAAGAGGAATAATTATACCCCTCGATTCCTGTCACAAAGAAATTTTAAGATTTAGCTTGCTTGCCAAGCGAGACCCACTGCTTTTTTGATTGTAGTGCACGTGTAGCCTCGAACGTCTAAGAGCAATCACAGACCTGTTATCGCTGACTTTCAAGTGTTTTAAACACTGATCCCTCTAAGAAGTTGAACGACTAGAATTGAAAAACTAGTAAGTAAATTTGAGTCTCGTTCGTTATCGGAATTAACCAGACAGATATCTCCACCAACAACCATGCTCCACTACCCACACTATCAAGAAAAAGCTATCATTCTGTCAATCCTCACTGCGTTAGGCCCGGGTGAGTTTTTCTGTGTTGAGTCAAATTGAACCGCAAACTCCACTCCTGTTATAGCCCTTCCGTCAATTCCCTAAAGTTTCAGCTTTGCAACCATACTTCCCCCGGAGACAAAAGACTTTGGTTTCCCTGAAGCAACCCCTAATGTAAAAATACTTATTAACGGAGTACTAGATGGTATTGTTTATAGTTGGAACTACGACGAAATCTAATAGACTTTGATACTCCAACTTTCGTTCTTGATTAATGAAGACATCCTTGGCAAATGCTTTCGCTGCTGTTCGTCCTCGAACCATGATTCCCCGTTACCCGTTGTAATCATGGTAAGCATTACCTAACCGTCAACAATTGATGGGGACATTGATCTAAATCATTTTGGACATGACAATTTTTTAAGCTGAGAAACAAATATTATGGATTGAGCATGAAAGAATTTACAGTCACCTAATGCATGAGTACCTTCATGAAATGAAATACTAGTTTCACCACTTCAATCGTCTGGAGTGAGTCTTACTCCCTAGAATGCGATTTTTGTGAGTGAAACCAAAATTAACAAAAATTGGAACTTACTAAGCAAAACATCGCAAATAACAAAATTATGAATTCAAAATAAATTTTGACAAAGAGCATTCCACTCTCATTTCTTCAAGGATTTCTTGCCAATCATAAATGTCCGTAACCCATTCGTTAATTTGGTTACTTTTCTTTCCGAAAAGGGACATAGATATTTCTCCACAAATTTAGGCATGAGTCTTCCAAGAGAATGCCCCTTCTATTCTTGGGAGGACACTATAGTTTAGAGTGAGTACTTTCAAAAATATTTAGTTATTTATCCCCGATCTCTTCAAGTGAAGCAGGCCAGTAACGAACAGGAAAGTATCAACCAAACTGGACGTTCAAAAAGATCAGTCAGATGTGAGTCAGAACTCGAAAGGAACCAGGATAATGTGAAGAGGACTTTTCCAAAATAGACATACCCACTATTAATATTTCTAGAAAATCATAAAAGTACTAAATCACAGAATTTATTGCTAAAACTACTAATTTTAAGGGACAAATCAATATTTTCTAATATTTATTATTCCATTGGAGGAATATTCTTCAGAATTTTCCGGTGTGTACTCATAGTGGTGGTATGTATTTGGATCATCATCCTTATTTTTCACAAAGTAGGTTGCGGGTCCAAACTTACCGACATCATCAATATCGGACCCCAAATAATAGTTCAGCACATTTTCTTTATCAAAATAATGTTCCCATTCATTTTCTACCACTTTCAAAAACTTTGCAGTGATCTTGTTATTTCCTATCGAATCGATTGTTAATCCCATTGGTAGTTCTGGTGAAAAAGAATCCGTGGGCTGGTCAGTTTTTCTACTTATTCCCTTCTGTGTGAAAATAAAAAACGGAGAAGATAATAGGCATACAAAAACTAGGTTTATGATATTAATGAAGTACTCAATAAAGAAGCGAGCTTTGACTTATTTTCTTTCATAAAGTTTTGGGGACATTTTGACGTTACTGGAATATTCCTAACTGTAGGCTTAAACGATGGTCTGTATCTATCCTCTTGAACACTTTCAGTAAATTTACGCTAAATATAAAACTTGAGAGTGAATACTTTTGGTGCAGTAAACATTTCTTCCATTCTGGTAGTTGTAGTCGAAGATTTTGTTTGAACTTTTTCCGTGGTGAACCAATTATTAACTGAAATTTTAGTTACATGCTAATTTATCACATTTACAGGCTTACGGGTTTATTGTCATCAAATTTTAGGGTTTCTTTTTTGTAACTTCCTTTTAATTTGACCTGAAATTTTGGTTTACGAGTGACACTCCTTTGACTTTTTGCTCTCAAGATCGATCTGTCGTGATCTTTGATGGAATTCAGTTTTTCCTCAAAATTCATTTCAGTAACTCGGCGTTGTGTTCTATAATATTCTTCAATACTTTTCCGTCGGTTGTCAACGGCCTCTTTAAAACTGACTCCATCACTTGGCTGTCTGATAACTCTTTTAACGGTATATAATGAAGATCCTTTGCTAAGTCTGTTAGCTTTGTCACGCGCCAGCTTTGCCTCCCGTCTTATTGGATGTTGAATACCCTCCATTTTATACTTCACATCACCGTAAACTTTTCCAGCTATGTGTTTTATACTTTTTGACAAAGATTTGGCAATAGTCCCTGTATCAAATAAGCTTAGATATGATTTTCCATCATCCATCTGACTTTGTTCTTTTTTGCTTGCTTTTGAATTTCTTCTGCGCATTTGGTGAGTCCGTAATGTTCGATTATCGTAAAACTCTTATAAATGTAATTTTTATATATCGTTGATTGGAAATAATTTTATTCTGTTTAAGACATAAGACAAAATTATCTGATTTTAAATAATTTTATTTATAATGCCTAAATATGGATTTTAAATATAAATAACAAATAAATAAATATGGATTAAAATAGAACATCGTGGTTGATACGTCAGAATTTCCGGATTAGTGTACCGAAATAATAAAGAAATCCAAATTGAACGGCCATCGAGTTGGGACAACATAATTTTGGAATAGGTGTTTCAAGAATTCAGTTTAGACTCGATGTTCTGAAGGCACTTAATGAAAATGAAGGACAGTGAGCATTTTAACTCTAAACTCTGTTGTATTGCTAATAACGAAGAGCACATTATCTTAGAGGAAGATTTTCTATTATGAAAAGAAAACTTAATTCTGGCAATATAAAATTTTCGATTAATAATGTTTGAAAAAATAGTATTAATTTTTTGAAATGATTAAAGTTGAAAGTTTTTTAAATTATCATTGAAGGTCACGCCACTTGACAGTTATATTGATCAAAAATTAACTCCAAGTCTTCCTGAACTTAATATCTGATGCCTGGCGAATTTTATTGGTTAGTGAACGATTTTTTAATTACGAATAATGCTACGGAAGACTTTGTAGAGTTTGCAAGCTCAGGAGAGGCATGGATTATCGATGCCTGATGAGGAGGAAGATGGCATGGAATCTCAACCTAGGGTAGTCTTTGAATGTGGGGTGTGCAGCGACGTGAACACAGCAATAGAGGTTGCCTCAAAAAGACAAGATTGAGTCGGACGGGCGTTATAAAATAATTTAAACAACAAAATGTGCAATTTTTTGATTGGAGCTGTCATAAAAATATAATATAGAGAACTATTGTCTTATAGTCTAGAACCTAGTGTTTACACTGTGGAGTGGATTTTTCTGGACACATAATTTAATTTTCTGGACACATACTTTATTTAAGCAAAGAACAGCTATCATGACTAAATTCAACCGCATCCGCTAGCTTTCCAATTAGGGAGTTGATTAATGATCTCTAAATAAATGCCTAGTCAAAAACTCCTGGGCACGTTTCAGCTCCAGTAATACCAAATCAATCATCCGAGAGAGGTTTTTGTTTCAATATATTGTTCCAAAACTCAAGGCATTGACCATCTCCAAATCAGTGTTCATTAACTGTACTACACAGGTTAGTCCACCTGAACGTCTTTTTTGATTCATAAATATGCAATTTCTTTTTCAGAATCTTGATTTTTCAGCAATCAAAGTAGAAATTCTAGCAATCTCACCTTTTTAGACTTCTTACATCCGAATGAACATAAGACATCCACCGTTTTTGTCCTCTACATTCTTTCGAATCGTGCTAGGGAAATTATTAACTAGAGAAAGATTTTTTTCTAATTTGGTAATTTTTCAAATGTACTTTCTACAAAATTAATATTTGCTTAGGGTCGTTTGGATATATTTTGACCACTTTGGCCTGCTCAAATATCATCCATATTCCTCGGCAGAAAAGACTTTAAATTCTCATTAATTACGATATTCATTACAAAAAGCAATTTTCTATCCAAAATTTTAAAAGGAATCTTCTTTATAAGGGGGACAATTGGTCACGAGATAGAGACTGTATTCTCCCAATTTGGAAGTTAATTCTTCCAGGCATTTTCTTAACACTAAAATTTGATAGTTCTGATACATCATAAGAATTATTCCTCCTAAGACTCTCCATTCAGGGCACAACGTGGTGCTCCTTTTTAGTTTTAACGGACACAAACAAGGTATGTCCCAGTCTGCCAGAGAGGAATGACTTCAACCATCTCTGAATGCATGGAGGAATACTCATTGTAAACAACGCTCCGGAAAGTCCTGTAGAAGACTTTAGAAATGTAACTGGAGGCCAGGACAGGGTGGAGTGGCGATTTATGATTTTTGAATCTATCCTCAATAAAGTCAGTTAACTTGGTTAGATGAGTAGACGTAGAATGCTTGACGCAGAAGCCGTGAGTTAGACAAGTTTAAGTGAGGGTATATATAATTGAACTGTATCCCTCGAGGATTCTTGATGCAGCACAGAGGAAGGAAATTGATTTAAAGGATCCTAAGTCATGCGGTTCCTTGCTAGGTCTGAGAGTTGGGATTATTGTCGATTGTTTCCAGAGCATAGGCACAAATCCTGAATTCAAAGACGCTTGGTCAATTATTAATGTCAGAAAATGATAGTTAAAGTGCTAACGACTCTAGCGCGATAACGAGTGTGGATCCCCACGTTAAATTATTCCAAAGCATGCTAATAATAATAATAAAAGCCTTTTCACGAGAGCCATAGTATTTATAGCTCCGCATTGGCAGAACACACACTTTATTTAAGTAAAGAACAGATAATTTTAACTAATCGTACAACCAAGGAATGATCTTCACTTCTTTTTCTTGTGTGAGTGTCCTTTCTAGACAATCCAGTTCCGCAGTGAGTATCCACTGATGACGTCGTCACTCGTCAAAACCCTTTCTGCATCGTTGATGCGTGGAACCTTCCACCAGGTGAACAGCAGCGAGATTCGAACCCGTAACCTAAGCCACTTAAGCCCGACACCTAACCACTATGCCACCTAAAGCATGCTAGTATTCTATAATTTAACGTGTACATTTACAATAAAATATTAAAATAAATAAATTAGAAATTAATGATTATTTACGAAAATAAAAAAGTGTTAGAAAATTATTTCATGACAACAAACTATTCCCACTCAGTTGTACCAGGTGGTTTACACGTAAGGTCAAGGATTACTCGACTGATTCCTTCAACCTTTTTGATTTCTTCACTCATTTCAAGCAATGCCTAATGTAAGAAATATCCTAACTTCAAAAAGAATATTTGATGGAATAGCAGCTTTTCCGGTCATAAAATCCCGGGTAATGAACGGGCGGATTACTATTGAATGGCGACTAGGCTGGTCGGGATTCTCAAAATCAATAGGCAATAGAATCACGGGACATTGAGAAATCTCTCCGAATACATTGAATTTATCCATGATCTGAAATTCGTTAGAATAACTACTTTAGTCACAATAAAGTCGCAACATCTCAGCTTTTCCAGAATCGTCCTATTTATGTACGTAGGGAATACTTTTTCAATTTTTGATAATGCAGGCTTGTTTGAGTCTAACATCAAAGTCACCCTGAAGATAAAATTTCACCAAACCTGTTGACCCCATGACAAAGTTTAGGAATGAGTTTTGACAGGAAGGACAAGGCTGGCCAATCGACGTTCTTCAGATCTGAGACTTGCAGTACAATTGGATTCTTATAAGATCGCCCGTCTCCCTTATTTATAAATTGAATTGATAATACTTGCACTCCCACAGAACGGACTGGAAGAATAAAGTGACTGCGAACAATCTTCGAGTACTCAGCAAGCAATTTTAATGATGGTTTCGACAGGAACTCGTTTATAGTCGAATACTCAGCCGAGACGTTATTGTGGTCATTCTACGAAAATTTATGACCCCAGTAAACGCTAAAATTCAAAATTGAATCTAGCATGACGACGTCGTGAGGTGAACAGATGTAAGGCTCACTGGCACAAATTATTCGAATAGACAAGCCGGGACCTGTTCAAATGATATGATATGTACCTGGAAAAGGATGTCTCCTAGCTGTGGTGCTAGGAATGTTTAAGAGTTCTGCAATTTTCACGACTTCATGTTTGTGTAGATCACATAAAGGTTCGATAATACGACCCTCAAGGATATTTATCAAATTTGAACCTCTTGTCTTAATTTTCGTATGGCTCCCGTATCATTGTGATGCGTTTTTATGGTGTCTGCCTCATAGGACACATCCCTTGAGGCACTTTCGATCAAGTCTGGTCTAAGAGTTCCCTGGCAGAGGAGGTACTCATTGTTATCCAATCCTTCAGAATCAAGGTATTCTTCAAAGACCTAAAGAAAACCAACAGTCTTTACTTTCCTGAACATATCTCCAATGATTTTACGTTTTTCTTCAGGGTCTGTGACGGAAACGAGTGGCCCTACTGTTTTTCCATTAATATTGGTGGTTCCGTTTAAAAAAACGTCAACACCATTGATAACTGAAAATATTAAGAAATAGCACCTTTGAGTTTGATTCCCAACTTTCTGATTCTGTTGGATATATCTTCGACCTCTTCATGACGCATAAATCCGTGATCCACAAATAATCCTTGAACTTTATCAGACCCAATCAAATCTTTAAGAAGGCATCCACAAACTGTAGAATCCACTCCTCCACTCATGAAAACCTAAAAATAAGTTCTTTTTCTTACAATGACTCGTTTGTCTCCGATTTTGTCTTTGATTGACGTTTTTATGCTCTCCAAGGTATCAGGAAAACTCAGTGAGGGCTTCAATTTGCAAATATTGACCAAGAAATTATAAAAAATCGTAGATCCGCATGAAGATTCAAAAACCTCAGGATGAAACTGAACCCCGTATATTTTTTTTGATTTAAGGCTCACTCCTTAAGTTTAATTCATCAAATCTAACCAGCAACCGCAGTTTCCGAAGTGGCAATAACCGACAAGGATGGGGCAACTTCTCCCAGAGAATCTCCGTGAGTTAACAGAACCTCTTGCTTAGTGTCCAATCCTCTAAAATGAAATCAATTTAGAAACTCAAATAATTCACATGAAGGGTCCAAACTGATCTCGAATACGCCATCTTCTCTGCATCCCTTAGCCTCCACTGATCCCCCAAAAACTTGATTGATCATCTTGAAAATAATGTTGCCCATAAACCTGTAGTCCGTAGCAAATTCCCAAAACTGGTATTTTTTGTTCAAAAATATCATCACAGCATTTTGGAGAATTTTCTTCAGTTACAGATCCAGGGCCTCCGCTGATAATGATAGCACTAAAATTATCGAAATCCCCACCCGCAATCAAGGCTTTGAATTTTATCAAATGATGAATCTATTGGCAGCAGAATTGATTTCAAGCCGATGTCCCGAACACTGCTGTCAATCAGCTAAAAATAATTCATGAATTTCACCTTACTGTACTGAGCACCTGCGTCAAGAATTGCAACTTTCATTAAAAATTACGCACATAGTTGTTTTAATAGAATAGCGATAAAATTAACAGTTTATGTTAATTATCATTTAATTTAAATGAAATTTGTATTTAATCCGATTAGAATCCAATTTTAATTTTCGCGTTGATCATATTCGATCAACAGTCAATCCCCTTAACGGAAGAAATGACCCGTAATCGCGGATACGGATTTCTACGGGTCTGTGAGAAGATAGAAGTCCGTTTGGTCTGTCCTTTTCCAAGGCAAAAGAAAGTCGATTGGTTAAGAAGTTCCCTTCCCCATCGGATTTCTCTGCAGGGATGAGAAGACTCTTTCGTACGGTAGTGGGAACAATGGGAGACCAAAACGTTGGATAGCTCGATTGATTGCAGGAACTGGGATTACCGTTTTTGTTTTTCTTTCTCGGTGATTCCGAGGTTCTAAATAAATAATAATCAAAATAATCCAGCTGATAGGATGGACAAATTCCAGAAAAGTCCTTTGGAACAGCTATTCGAATTCCCTACTCTCATTAATCACTTTCGATATCATGGATCCAAGCGATCTTAGAAAAAAGACTGTCTGTCTACCACACCAAAGTTGACCGGTGTATGGGAGCCAATAGCTGCCGATCTCCTACAATTTACTGAGACCGGGGTTATTTAACTAATATATAATCTCAATTTAACTGCAATAATTTTAGGCAAAACTATTAAATTCATGTTATTGCAGTATTCTGCGGTTAATTTTATCAAAATGCGATAATTTTATCAATCTTATCTCAGTTTCATCAGGAGAACTATGCTAGCTATTATTTTCCCTGCAGTTATAAAATGGAAGAGCGTGCAGTCAGGCTTCAGTCCCTTAACAAGCAATCTTTTTTCTTTTCTCATGGAAATAGAAATTACGTTTTAAAAGTGTCTTCTTGTTTTAGATAGGCCATGTAGGGCATCCATAACTGATCGTTGGTTATGTATTTTGTTTTTTATGTATTTGATGTGAGTTTATTGATGAGTTGAAGCGACTTCCATAGTGACCCAGAAGAACCTTTACAAAATTTAGTTTTTTTGAGAGTAAGATATAGTGTTCCTGACGTGTTTACTAAATGTCATGAGTGAGTCGAACATGACCCCCAAAATCTTTACACAATTAGAGGTGGGGATAGATATATTATTGTGGACTAGGTGCAGAGTTTGATAATCTTCTATCGGAGATAAAGTTGTGGAGGACTTTTCAGAGCTTGTCGATAATAAATCAAGTGCTCAGGCTGTTTAGTAAGTTTTGAAGTCGACCAGAGGCTGTCTCAACACAATTTTCCTTTGATGTGACAATTACGTCGTCAATATATGCGAGAACTACTGTATCATTGCTGGTATTGGTTAGCTTTAGCTGAGTAAGAGGTTACGGAACGTCCAAGTCAAAGATATTCCTGGTCAGAATTTTCCTTGGGACCTTGTCGAACGCTTTTTGAATGTTGACAGAGCATACCAGAGAACATTTTTGGATTTTGATCGTTTTGTATACCTCCTCTGATGAGAAATCAATTATCGAAACGTCTCTCTTTGATATGAGAGGTTGGAGTTTGGAACTTTTTGTGAGGGATGAAGTCGACGGAAACGTAGTATTTCATGTTCCTGTTCAGCTTGGTCTTCTCCATCAGGTCATCCGTGGAAATAGTCTGGTCGCTATTGGAAATCGTCAGAGAGTTTACCACATTCTCGAGAAATTTTTCTGTTTGGATAAGGGACCCGTCAATCTATTCTAGTTGTCTCCTTTTTTCTTTAGAGTAGAATGTGATCAGCTTGACCAGGGCTCGGATTCTTTCTCTGGTTTCTTGAGACTGGGTCTGGAGTCCTTTTTAATGGCGAAGAATATTCTTTTGATATTTTTTCTCATCCCCTCCAGGACTACTTTGTTGAAAAGTTGTACGGCGTTGTCGAAGGACCTGAAATTTTGATACTGAAGCCGGAGAACTTTCTCCACTCTACATTCTTGTAGTCCGTTTAAAGTGCGCCTCTTCTTACAATGGGCGCTTTTCCTGTTATCGTAATGAGTGTAGGGTTGTGATCACTATTCATATCGTAATGCACCGACCAATTGGCGAGTAAGGAAAGCGTAAGGTCTGGGAAGGACGTCCTGTTGTTGGATGTGTAAGGCGTTTTGGTATTGCATAGGGCAGTGGTTCCCAACCTTAAAGTGCTCGCGGAACCCTTTTAGGCTAATATATTTTTTGCTGAACCCTTCCAATTTAATTATAACAATTTTCACTTCAAACATAATCGTAATAACCAAAAACAATTTTAATGTGAACATTGAGAAAACTTTTTATTATAGCATAGTTGTGTAACGTTAGGAGTTACTGATGACAACTGTATCCTCATATCAGCGGAAGCATTGAGTTTATTTCTATATTTTGTTTTGGTAGATGTATATATTGAAAACCCCGACTCGCATAAGTAAGTCGTTGGAAAAAATAGTAGTTTACTTATAGCCTTTTCTGATTAGCCGCGTGGCGCCATGTGGTGTTGCGTGGTTAATTGGTTGAAGTTTTCTGCTTTCTTGTATGTTCCTCCTGTCTCTTCCCATTAGAGTGGCATCATGTGATCCACCTGTCTAGGTGACGCCCAGTGCCAGGCCGGCACGAAAAAGGATCATTTGCTCTCCCCCACTCCACTGGAGGAGTTTCCACAACTGCATGTAATGGACGTCTTACCTTTTATGCTGATTCCGGATGGACTTCATTTCTGTAGAAGTGGAAACTGGATACACTTAATTAGTTGTTTACTTTAACTTCTTTCTCGTGTATCCGGGGTTAATAAATAAATAATAAATAGCTTTTTCTGAGATTTCATGATATTTGAAATGTATGCTCTCCAAGAATTAAAAAGGGATTCTTTATATATCTGATTTGACGTTGATTCTGATGTCAATAAGATGTCCACATTCAATTGATGTTAGATTTGCTGGTATTACTTTAACTTTGAATGGATTTTGAACCCAACCGTCATCAAATTTATCCGGAAATATTTTCTCAATGTTATCATCCAAAATTACAAATGATTCCTTAATTTCCTTGAGTACTGTGTCGTCCAATGAGCATTTTGATTCATAAATTTATTCAATTTTTCATAAATTGAAACAAAATGTGCAAATCTCTGTAAACAAAGGTTGTTTTCCAAATTTTTGTAAATTGGAAAATTTCATTTCTTGAGAAACACAACAAGTAGTTTCGAATCCGAACAAACGTTGCAATACTCTTCCACGTGACAACCATCTTACTTCTGTATGGGTGATCTCTTTTTTAACGTGGTTTTATAAGATTTTCGGCAATTATATGCGGCTCTCCACAACGTGCTACAAGATAACACGCCTGTTTAATTAAATAATTCTATACTTCATAAGATGCTCTGGTCCATTTTAAGTTGTCGTCTGCTTGTAGATGCATTCAATTTGTTTTGAAAAAAGGAAATATCTTTATTTTTTAAATGAAGATGCTTCATCAATAAATGTTTGATAGTTTGGAAGGAACAAGAGATTCGTTAGGCATTTTATGATGGCATATTATACATTCTTTTTCTTGTGTGAGTGTCCTTTTTAGACAATCCAGTTCCGCAGAGAGTATCCATTGATGACGGCGTCACTCGTCATACCCTTTCTGCATTGTAAATGCGTGGAACCTTCCACCAAATGAGCAGCAGCGAGATTCGGACCCGTAACCTAAGCCACTTAAGCCCGACACCTAACCACTAAGCCACCCGGCATAGTGGTTACGATGCAGAAAGGGTTTGACGAGTGACGCCGTCATCAGTGGATTACTCACTGCGGAACTGGATTGTCTAGAAAGGACCCACACACAAGAAAAAAAGAAGTGAAGATCATTCCTTGGTTCTACGATTAGTTAAAATTAACTGTTCTTTACTTAAATAAAGTGTGTGTCCTGCCTGAGAGGTAGCTTTCATCATATTTCTTTAGTAAAATTATAATCATAAAAAACCTTTTGTGAATATTTTTAAAAATCTCTTATGCAATTATTGTTTCTCATTATTATTTATTAACCCCGGAAAGAAGTTAAAGTAAACAACTAATTAAGTGTATCCAGTTTCCACTTCTACTGAAACAGAGTCCATCCGGAATCAACATAAAGGAAAAAGACGTCTATACTTGCAGTTTTGGAAACCCCTCCAGTGGAGTGGGGTGAGTAATTGATCCTTTTTCGTGCCGGCCGGGCACTGGGCGCCACCTAGACAGGTGGATCACATGACGCTACTCTGCGGAACCCTGGGGTTTCCCGGAACCCAGGTTGGGAAACCACTGGTATAGGGGGTTGTTCAAGGTGACTAGGTTTTCCAGAGTGAATAGCAATTGGTTTCCCCTGGTATCTCCCGACTGATTTTTAAACCACGCTGGGTCCTTTGCATTAAGATCGCCACAAAGCAATAAGTCGTGAAATCTACGACGTCCACCTCAAAAGAACGCTTCACAACTCCGTTGCTGCCTCGGGTACAGGCCTCTGCTGAAACGGTAAAAAGCGGGTGAAGTCCTTTGCAGTCCACAACAGATCCATAACGGAAAATTCAAGTGAAGGCAGCAAACCTACTAAGGAAATCTTCCCGTGTGGAAATCCTGCCCAGAAACTTTGAAAATATGATGGAGGCGACTAGTACAGTGCCCCTGCAAAGGACTCGAGTATGCAGACCCCCTCCATATCGGAAATCCGTAGGAACTCAGTCGGAATATCGAGAAAAGATGCGAAGACTGTTGAAGGAAGGCTGGAATCACCTGAATTTTGTTTATTTTGGATATGACGGTGGTTTTCTGGTTCAATGATAATAATAATAACGGATAGATGAGGTTGGCAAAGGTCGATCCCATTCCGGAGGGCGTCCTGTTCCAGAAGGGAGCCAATTGGCGCTGATGGGAATGGGTTCAGCCAAGCATTGCTGTGTAGGGAAAAGGCTGCCAGAATCCCAGCCCTACGGTGCAAGTCTTCCGTTTCTATAAGGGTCGAATAAATATTTTTGTACAGAATGTTAATCCAGTTCCTCAGTAGGTGTGCATCAAGAGGGGTTTTTCCGAAAGCTACCGACCAGCTCTTCAACCCATGAGCAATTTGCAGAAATCTGGAAGAATGGTCAGTATGAGAGAAACGCGTTGCACGATAAAGAAGACATGAATGATGGTAAGGAAATGTCCACAACAAAAGTCAGGCCGATGACCCCAAATCTGATAAGTAAGAAAGCTGCTTCAATCCAATATTGTCGAAATTTATATTCACAATCTCTTCAATATTCTTGGAGATAAGAATGTTGAAATTCTCCAGGCTTTCCGGAAAACAGGTAGCAAAAAGAGGAACGTGCCAAAACATTAACCTTGAAGGAAAAGATAATTTTTAAGAGGAAAAAATGCAGATGTAAATCAAGTTCATGCAGATTAACGGCGGCTCTCCGAAAGTTTTTTTATTAAAAATATGAGGGATAATCTCTTTGGAAACGAGGGAGCCCAATAGAATGAGGTGTTCCACATCGGTAATAACAGCATAAGAATGGAAGAAGAATTCCAAGACTTTTCATAACCGCCTTGGAATATTCTCCGATCATAGTATCGTCCGTCTTGGAAAATACAAACAATTGAAAGCCGTCACACACTAACGAGCAGCCTCATCCCCTGCCAAAGCAGAGAGAAGCGGACCAAGAGGATCAGCTTGTTGGATCTCAGTCGATGATTAAATGAGATCATCACCAATAACGAGATGTGTTGGAGTACCGTATGCGAGGTTCGTATGTGGATAATTCTTGGGGCTCTCCTCAAAACGGTTTCCAGAAGATGGTCCCTCCTCATTGAATTGAAAACAAAAAATCGAATATGCTCTCATTTACATAGATTTTACTTTTTATTTGGTGAATTCCAGTTTCTCTGAATTTGAGAGAATTTTATTTTACTTCACTAAGCTTCACGGGGCATATAGTTTATTTATCCCAGTCTTAGTGCTTAGAATGGAGATAAACGTCCCTGCAAATATAATAATGGACAGTTACTTTAACAATGAGAACAAACCATCGTTCAGAGGAAGACCCAGAGTCACTCTGCCCGTGGCTCTGAACAAGGATCTTAATGGAATTGCAAGAAAACCTAAATCTGCAGAAGACCTAAAAGATCTAAGGACAGATGCGCAAAGCAGAGGGTGATGGAGACGCCTAGTGAAGCAGATTTTGAAATTGTGGCACAAACGGGACCTTAATTAACATAACGTATGAAAATGCTTTTAATAATAATAATCCCAGTCTTTTTAAGTGAAGGAAAATAATGCTTAAGAAAATGTAGCAGTCGAAAGCGGACGCTCCCAGAGATTAGTCAATTTGATAGGGTCCGGACAAGATATGACCCGTTTATGATCTGCCTGTTCCCAATATGCACACGTGCTGTTCAACCGCTTAAGTAACAAATTAGATCTCTAGTTTAAAACCAAATTCTAAGAATGAATTAGTAACCTAATCAAAAAAAGGAAGTCACTTCAAGGAAGAATAACAATTTTCCCACATGAGCCTCCGAATGTTGGATCACCTCAGAATGGGCTTCATTGGACTGAGACAGAGTAAATGAATTTCCGACGAGAGGATTCACCATTCCTTTATCAACCAAATCATTGATCTCCTTCGTACTAACCGCAATTTCATCCTAAAATGACAAAATGAATAAACTGGCTGAGCTACAAGCAAATACATTCCCTTCACGCTCACTTCTTTAAGCAAAATATTCCGGGGGTCAATATGAGTTGATCCACGACACCCGACAATCTGAAACCTTAAAAAACACGTCAACGATAATTCGTCCACCATTTGAGGCAAGGAGGAGGTCGTTGGACAAATTCACATTTGCCAGACATTCAATAATAACATCAAAACTTTGTTTTCCATCCTAAAATATCATAAATAATGCTCACAAGTATCGACTGCACATATCCATCTTCTCGATGGTTGAAAACTTCCCTAACCCCGAGTTTTGAAAGAGCTTCTCTACCAGAATGTGATCCGGCGGTCCCATAGACTTCCATCCCATTAGCAATCGCTAATTCACATGTGGCCATTCCAACCTAAACCACAAATCAATACGACTACAACCGCACCACTTGCACCATGAACAAAAACTGACTCTCCTGGCTTTGCATGTGCGCTATATTAATGTACATTAACACTACCAATGGTAAAGAGCTCTATGAGCAGAATAATATGGAATTCCAAGGGACGCTCCCTGTTCAAATGAAAGTTTGGGACTAAGTGGGAAAATTCCACTCTTTGGAGCCACACAGTACTTAGCGTATGTCCCATGTGGAGAGGAGGCAAATAGAATGTACACACGGTCCCCAACCTGGGTTGGAAAAATTTTAATATACGTTGAATTCCGTACAATTGCTTCCCCTTTTGGCTACAATTCCGGCACCATCAATTCCAGGAGTGTACGGAAAAGGTGGCAACTTTGTATAATTTCCAGAACGAATGTATGTATCCACTGGATTTACTCCCGCAGCCTTGACTTCGATTAGAAGCTGGTCATCATTTATTTCAGGAATTGGCTTTGAAATAATGTCAATATTTCCCCCTGGCTTTGAAACAACAGCAGCAAGCATATCCGACATTGTACTTAGTCTTGATTTTATTGTTTTTAAAAATAAAAATCGAAACATAAAATGTCTAATTTAAATAAAAATAAACCAAATATAAATTTGACCAATAAAAATATGATCAAAAATAACTAAATTGTACACTATTGGTTGCCCGATCTATGGAGCTACCAACATTTCTGCGTTCCTTTTTAATAGCTGATGGCCTCCTACAAGCTAGTGAGGCCGGGGTTACTTAACTAACTAACTAAGTGGTGTCATGTGGCGCCATGTGGTTACTCGATTTAAAGGTTTCTCTTCCTTTCCTCCGGTTGGCGTCATTGGATTCACTTTATTCATGAGACGCTCAATGCCTGGCCGACATTCAAAAGGATCCATTTATCCATTCCATTAGGAGACAATTTTGCTTCTTGGTGACGAGTTCTGGATTTGACCTTCAGCTCCACATACAACGCTGATTTATTCCAATTTAGCATTAAAATCCTGAAGATGAAAAAATGGATAATCATAGTTTTCATAATCAGCCCCATCTTTGAGGATTTCCCAAATATCTTTTTCTATAGGATCACTTCTTATATAAACTACCCGCGAGAACTCCTTAGTCCTCTGGAGCACTGTGCTCATGTAAGGTTCTTGCTGGAACGCGTCAGGATCAAGGAATTAGTTAGTTTGGTTTTACCCTGGTCTTTTAAATAATTTAATTGATTAAGTACTTCTATTGATCAAAGGTAGAAGCTCATAATTAGCCAACCCAGATAACAGTGGTTAGTGCTTCGCTCGAGTGGCAATTAGTTTAGGGCTCGATTCCCATACCGCTACCTACCTGGTAGCTCGATTCCCATACCACTACCTATCTGGTCGAAAGATTCCGTTCTTCTCTGTGACTTCATCAAATCCTGAGTCGTCACTTAATTCGCTTCTCTCAAAAGATGCCCAATGAGACCTCTCTCAGACACTGTTTCATGTATTCCCAAATGTCGACTTTGCCTAACAGAGTAAACTGACAAAATACTCACCCCCCTTGGAGATCGTTTCTATTTTACTTTAGCTCCTTCGAAACTTTCTAAGCGATTATGAGGATGTGTAAATGGCTCTTGAATGAAATGTTTTCAACTAACTCAACTCTACCTCTGGGTACGGAACTACTAATCCCCATACAAAAAAATGAACAAAACCAGAGGACCGCTCGAAAATTTGTGACCCATCATACTACTAAATTCATTACGCAAAGTCTTGGCAAACATTGTGCTTGAACGAATAAAAGGATCTGCTTACAAATACCTACTAGATAGTCAAAGTGGTTTTCGAGATGGGAGATCCACAGCTGATGCGGTCTGGAGTCACAGATGGAGATGTGCAACATATCAAAGATACCGTAACGCCACCTATATTCTGGGAATTGACCTATCAAGAGTTTTTGATACGGTTAACATGAACAAATTAATGGGGGTACTGAGCGGATTTCTTGATGAGTAGAGTCTAAGGATGACCCGAATTTTACTTTCCAACACTGAGCTCCTTGTGAGAGTCGGAAAGACCTATTCAAGAAAATTTGAAACAAACACGGGCACTCCACAAGGAGACTCTCTTTCTCTTCTACTATTCACAATTTATTTGGAAGCCGCTATGAGGGAACTTAGACCGTTATACCAAGGAAAGACGGAAGAAGTGATCTACGCGGACGATGTAGACCTAATTTCTGAAGACAAAGAGGTCCTGGAAAACCTATTAGAAAAAGCACCAGATGTACTAGGGAAATGGTTTCTTACTATGAATAGAGAAAACAGAACTCACAGAGATAAGAAGGATGAGTAACGTCCTAGAAGAGAAGTGGCGACAAGTAAAGAAACTCGGTTCATTTATGGGAGATAGCGAAGAAATTTTACTCTAGCCAATGCTGCGTTATATAAACTGAAGAATCTATGAAGCTCAATCAAAGAGGCATCGACACAAAAATGAGAATCCTATTATACGAATCATTCATAAAAACCCGTACTTTTATATAACGCTGGAACTTGGGCGACCTCATCACCGGATATGGAAAACTAGACTCGTTCCACAGAGGTCAGCTGAGAAAAATAACAGGAACTACTTGGCCTACGAGAATATCGAGGAATGCTTTATATAGAGATGCAGCACTAGACCTATCAGCTTAGAAGTACTGGAATCCCGATGGAAGCTCTTCGGACACGTGCTGAAGATGGAATTAACATCCCCACCGAACATATCTATGGAAACATACTATGTTAGTCAAGAAGGTCGCTATCGTGGAAGACCTAGAACAACACTGCCAATAGTCTTACAAAAAAACCTGGTCAATATCAAAAGAAATCTAAAAAATGCCGACGACCTGGATAACATGAGAGCCTTGGCTAGGAACAGGGGAGCATGGAAAAGGATGACATCTAACCTTGTTTCTTTTGCTGCACATGCTATAATTAGTGTGGCTCTCGTGAAGTGCTTAAATAATAATAATTATCAATCAGCTGTAGAATTCCGTACGGTATACTTCTCCACTTATAGGAATCGGAATACAAATGGCAATAAACATATTCTAGCTTAAATATTTTAGTGCAATAGACTTACACTGGAAGCCCAACCTTTGACGAGAAACCGATATAGACTAGTATTCTGTAAACTTGGAGTTCCAATCAAGTAGTGTTTTAGTGATGAATTTTATAGTAAAACTTTGAAGGAGCCTTAGTGTTTAGTTATGGTCTCATTTCATGCGAACTTGAACTAACAATGTTGATTTTTGGTAACAAAGTTATAGTATTTAAAGATTCAACACCTTTTGAATCCAGAAATTGATGAAAGGAGGAAAAACGTAGGGTGTTATCAGTCGGATAGTCACACAATATGAAAGATTAATTGTTATGAAATCAAACTTAGTTTTACATATATAACTGAACCGTGTGGCTTAGTGGTTAGGTGTCGGGCTTAAGTGGCTTAGGCTACGGGTTCGAATCTCGTTGCTGTTCACCTGGTGGAAGGTTCCACGCATCTACGATGCAGAAATGGTTTGACGAGTGACGCCGTCATCAGTGAATACTCACTGCGGAACTGGATTTGTCTAGAAAGTACACTCACACAAGAAAAAAAAGAAGTGAAGACCTAGTTCTACGATTAGTTAAAATTAACTGTTCTTTACTTAAATAAAGTGTGTGTCCTGCCTATGCGGGCTCTCGTGAAAAGGCTTTATTATTATATATAACTGAGAAATTAGCTTCGCTCACAACATTCTAGTATCTATAAAGTTTTTTCGATAGTGGAGATTTGAAGGAAATCCTCAATAGAGTCGCGGGCGTATTAAATTATTAATTTGAAGGTTGGTATCACAACCTTACTACCAATTTGTATAACTTTCTCGTCCCAGTCACACTTGCCGAGCGGACCCGAAAAACCCTGAGAGGTTCCTCAAGAAAGATAACAGCTTAGTCTGGACGGATTATCGACTAGTCCCAATTATATAGTACTTTGAAATATATGGAGCAAATCGGAGAGAGAACAGCGTAATCCCCTCCCCGAATTTATGTTTTTTCAATAATAAAGAAACCTTAAAAAGAACAAAAAAAATCTTAATAAAACACAGTTTTATAATCATTTAATTACTCGAAGGGAATTGTTATGATCTGAAAGAGTGACCTTGGAGGAACACCGGCGACTACAAACCTAAAATTAGAGAAATCCCAACCAATGAGGCAAATTTAAGCGAGGAAATCATATCAGACATGTTACCAGCAGAAACATGTACAAACAATACAACTTTGCAGTTCAACGACAACACAGATTTCATGTGCTTCACCAATTTGCAGTTTCCAAAAGCCGAGGTCTTTTTGTTCTGCACGAAGTTCAATGAAATTTTCAAATTCGGTAATTGAATTATCGATATTTATCGTTACATTCGAACAGAGCTCAACAAATGTTAGCCTGCCGATGACCTTTTCACCAGAATCCTTAATCCCCTCCATATCTATTCTCAAACATATATGTTTCGAATGAACATCACGTATTTTTCTCAACATCTCAGAAAACTCAAGCTAAAAGACTCCCAAACCTGCTCCTGGGAACGAATTCTAACAGCAGCAAAACCGTCCACGTGCACAGACGTATGAAGAGGGCTTTTCCCGTAGTCCCCCAAAAGGTCAGTAATTTGAGCATCAATTCCCATAGCTGACATCGTAATGTCGTACTAAATTGGTAAAAATGGGTACCTCCATCCTAGTTTCTTTAAGAGATTCAACCGACTGTAAATAAGGTCACCTGCAAGCCGAATCACTCCACATTGTTCCTTATTACAATCTCCCAAAAAAGTGTATGACTTTCCAGTTCCGGGTCTTCCGTATGCAACGAAACAAACTCTGTGCCCGTCCAATGAGAATCGAACAAGATCCTTTACCTTATCAAACACAGCTGATTGTGTCACTCCAACCGAAAACACATGATCAGTCAAAAACTCTGAAATTCCATTAACATTTCGTGTGGTTTTCTACATATTATAACTAAGAGACTCTACCACTGCTGGAAGACAAAATTCACAGAAATGTGCCGGTTATCCTTGTGGATAGTAAATATTTTGCATTTTTTCCTTATTTTCCGGCATAAAACGACAAAAAACCTGTACATCATTCTAGGAGAGTAATTTTACTAAGTAACCTTCAATTTTTGGACTTTTTCATTGAGATATCCTATGTGGCTGTCACCCTTGCCAATTTCAGAGTAGTAGTCATTCAATATGGAACTGTAGGTCGAAATTTGTTCATAAAGTCTATTATTTTTATCCTATGCAGTAAGGAACAAATAAACTCGTAGATTTTCTGAAGGATTCCTTAAAATTTGTCGACTGTTTTGTATTTTCAGCAATCTGTCGGAGGTTTTCTTGCTTTTTATTCGCCAAAGTAAGAATCTCGACATCTTTTTCATCACACTGTTTTTTAACCAACTCGATTTTATTTTTTAGTTCACTTGAATGTTAAAGAACTCATCTTACTTAATTTCCCGGTCAAATTCATTTGTCGATTGGTCTTCATTAGATTTGATATTCTCGGTTTCCTCTATATGCTTGTTTACCTCATCTTCCATGTCCTTTATCCGTCCTTTGATGTCATAAGGGTTTCGGGAAAGCGACCTTGAAGACTCTACAATTAAATTAAACACAGAACTTGATGCTGTAGGTACCAAATTCTTTGCTGATACACCTAGATTGAGTAGATTGATATAACCTCCAATATTCTGCCGTAAACCCACAGTAGATGATGTTTTTGTGGGTCTTGATGACTTCTGTAGAGTTGGCAATGTCGTTGCTGATTTTGCTCTGCCGACAGTTTTCAGAGTGGTTGACGCTTTCTGACCCACTGAGCTAATCGTCGTAGGTCGTCTTGTAACAGTGGTATTAGATTTGGGAAGATTTGATGAGACCGCAGTAGGGCGACTATTATGACTCTGTAGAGTCGATTTTTGAGATGATAAATTAGATTTGGGACGATTATTTACCGTAGTTTCTTTAGGTAGTGATGATTTTTCGGTTGTTAAAGTTGGTTTCACGCGGTTATTTGAAGTAGTCATGGGTGATTTGTCCCTTTTTGTTATTGAGGAAACGATCCTAGGTTTTAAACAGCTCTTAAAAGTATTTTTTTATTATACTACTTTGTTCACATGAGACAAAGGCATTTTGGCGGTAATTTATTTGATTTTTTTTTAAATTTATATAATTATTATTTGACCAACATTAACAAGTTAATATTTAATAATCAACAACCTCCTTTGCCTGCCTGTTCGTGAGCCTCCTCGGGCAGGTTCGATTCTGGTTGCTGAAACAACTCCGAGAGGCCTTGTCCAATTGAACCCTCTACCCATGTGGCATCTCCGGGCTCTGCTTCCTATACTCCAGTGTCAGGCTCTCTAGAGACCGCTTTAATACAGTGGACTGTAGATAGGCCTGGAGCTTCCTATCTACCCCCAACTGCTTCAGATAACCCTTGTGCTACTTTTTGCAATTCCTTCCCACGTCATTACTATTTGAATAACGAGGACCTTGCACCAAGCATCTGCCCTATTTCTTTTTTCAAGCAAGTCGTATTTCCTTTTTTTCCATCTCCACAGTCTGCAAACGGTCTTGAGACGTAATGCCAACCTCTATGATAAGGACTTGGCCAGACTCCTTATCGTGTTCAACAATGTCCGGTTTATTGTGCTTGACTAGCATCGAGGTACGGATAACTCTGTCTACCTTAATTTGGACCCTGGTGTTCTCTACTACAGATTGCATTTTATGAGTCCGCAACTTTCTGGTGGCGAATACTATACTTATTCATAGTAGAAGATGAAGACTCCTTACTACCTCGTTGTGCCTCCACACATAGTCGTGGCTAAATGATAACCGACATACTACTTGACTTACAATGGGGACATGTATTTGTTGATCGACCCCAAAAAATATTGCAGTCTTTTATATACGTGTATAGCGCCTCCGATCGAGGTGAGTTGTCACCGTATTTTAGCTATATTGTCACGACTTAAGTCGACGTGTGGTATCCATTGCTCTGAAGAGTACTTATGAAGGCCTTTTAAGTTGATCTTTTCCATCAAATTATTATATTGAATTCGATCAACGCCTTCACATTTACTAGCCCACCATCATCAACACCATAAAGAAGGTCTGATAGTGCATAGGTGAGTTGCCCGTGTTTTCTCGGTCGTTATTATGGCGTACTTCCTAGAGAACACTTGACCCAGCTATCAAAGTGTCGTGCATTCACATAGGATACGCTCACTTAGTTGGACTACTCCACACAGTCCACGGCTGAATTTATCACGGGGTAAATATAGTCTCTCCTTATTGGATGCCAGCACATGGACATGGTTTTCTCTCTGAGTACTCACGGATCATAACATCCATCTCATCATACTCTTTGGGCTCAAACTCCACAACACCTATGTAGTGATTTAGCAGCGAGACAGCATACTCATTTAATGCTAGGAACAAATTCCTTGCATTTAGAGACGTCTTACACAATAACGCTGCTCTTTTACGGATGCCTTCAGTAATTTGTCGCTTTGTCTCAGGCATTATAAGGGACTTTGGAGATTCGGTAACACCCAGATACTTATATCCTTCGTGTTCCTTTAGAACTCTTAATAACTCGCTACATACTTGCGTGTTAGTCGCAGACTTTGAATAATTCAAATCTAGTCCTATACTCTCAAAGAATTCCAAAATCCGAGGGTGCCCCACCCCTGGGGTCTGCTCCAATTCGGGGTCGGACTGTAGCACAGAACGTGAACCGGTCAAGAAACACTTCTTAGCCGTTTTTGCAGCAGATAATTCCTTTACTGGGTTTCCAATACTTCCAAAGATTTCCATCTTAGATCAAGAAAAACCTTTTTTGAATCGAATTTAACATACAACAAGTGACTTCTTTACGTTCCGGCCCATTTTAGTAGAAACAAACAAAAAAATCTTGATTACAAAAAACACATTACACAACATTATAGAGTTGCCGAAATTTTTTTTCAAACTCTTTCAGGAACAGGATGGTTTGCTAAGAGAGCTCCTTCCTTGTCTTCTAATGACAAAGCATGTTTCCTTTTCTAATGACTCATCCTAAAAGACCTCTTTCCTTGTCTTCTAATGACTCATCATGTTTCCTCTTCTAATGACTTATTATAAAAGACCTCTTTTCTTGTCTTCTAATGACTTATCATGTTTCCTTCTACTTTAAAACAAGCAATCAGATGTAAGCACTCCAAAAGGTCCACATCTCAGCAAATTATCCTAAAAATGTCGTTTGTATATCAAAGCTGTGAGAATCCTGGAAAAAATCAAAAATCCCTTGCGGCTGATATGGGACACTGATCACAGTTGAGCTTAACACATTTTTTTGTATCATTAGGTTAATAAACGATCATCCAACATAGCTAAAAACAATCATACAATCCCCTTCAAGCTGAGGATCTTTAATGGATGACGCGATTCTAACCAGCAACATTGAATTTTCGAGCATCAAAAATGGACAAATATTTTCTTGGACTGATTCTTGACAGTTGGTGCCTGACTAATAAAGATTGGATTTAAAAAAAACAAATATTTTATCATAAATACCTCAATCGAGTAAATTAAGACGTAAAAACGTCTTCTTACATTACAATACTAAAAAAGTAACAAGTTCACCAGATTCAATTCCTTTTTAACCATTTTTTGAATTGAACGAATTTCCCAGAAATCCCGAAGGAATAGCCACACAGTTATGGTTGGGGGCCTCTCACACTAATTTTGTCTTAAAAACTCATTAAATTAGTAAAAAGAGGAATAAAAATCTACATTGAAAAAATAAAACACCAAATCACCACCCTAAGAAAAACTGAAAAATATCAGCAACAGAATCAGAAAATCTCTTAGGCGGAACAGGCATCACAGAAGCCTAAAAATAACCAATCAAGTATACAGCATTCAACTGATCAAACGGCAGTGCACCCCCAGTATGTTGAACTGGCGACTCTGTGAAATCCCGAACTTCACAATTCAATATTTCCTTAATAAATAGGTCAACTACCGACTGCTTGCACTCCTTTACTCCAACCATCACCTTCAAATGCGGCAGTTTTATGATCTGTCCGTGCATGGCCAAAGCCTTCTCAGTATTACTGGGATCGTGATACTTTATGTGAAACCAAGTCGACCCTGAGACCGTCTGAAAATGAATGAAAACAAAACTATGTGTTTGGCAATGAGTCCTATGCGGCTGAAGTACTCAAACACGTCAGAAGCTGACGAAGGAATTATTCTAACGATAAATAATCAAATAAACCCAAAAACAGTCAACCATTCGGGCGTAGAACCACATCCGATACGACTAAAATTTATCCATTTTTCACTTTAGATTTAAAGGACGGGCGATTTGGGAGATATTTGACCTATTAAGGTAGAGTGAGGAGTTATTTTGAGGATTCTATAATATTAAGTGGATATTAACATGTTTTGGTGGTTCGTTAGGATTTAGGACTGAGGAATTCAGAACACTCCTTAAATATCACAAAGAGAAAATACTTGTTTTCCCTATTTGAATCAAAGAATGAAACTCCGTGAAATCTGTTCTCTTTGGTTCTCTAAATATTAAATAAAGTATTTTAGTCGAGTTAAATTTAATAAATTTACTTCTTTCTGTCGGAAAAGATACGATTTACAAGAATTTGGGTGGCCAATTGAGGAATTGTTTGACATAACAAAGAAAAAATGAAAGCAGGGTCTTATTTTATTATATTTTGATTTAATTTAAAAAATAATATAATTAATTATTATTTTTTCATATTTATTCGTAATAAAGGAATGTTTTTTATTATTAATCTTAACTTTATTCACCCTGACCGGATGACCCAGTGTAATATTTAAGTGTGTTCATCAGTATAAGTGGTCTGAGGTTATCTACTTTCGTTCTTGGTTTGTGAGCCTTTCTGACGAGTATCAGGGTCTCCTCTCCCAGCTATAGGGTGATGTAGGTTCTGTAGAAGATACTAGTAATGCTTTCATACTGTTTTTAAGTTTTATATTTGAAGAATTCGCCGTTGAGATCGTCAGGGATCTTGTCATTTATAAATTTTGAGTTTGATACCTTTTTTTCATGTGGGGTTATTTCCTCTTCAAGTTCACATCTTATGGAGCTGTCCCAATGTTACCATGGTAATTTGATTTGAACATCTTTTCGAAGTGGCCAGCGATAATCTCACCCCCACTTACAATTGATTCACGATCTGTCTCTCTACGTAGTCCCATAAAGTTCCTGGTTGCTTCAGTACTTTGCCTCTAATTCATCTAACAGCCTCATAGAACTTACCATTGTCCTTGTGGGTTTCAATCATTTTAATCTGATGACTTATGCATTTTCATCGTGGACAATGTCGATTTCCCACTCCCATCTCTGAAACTATCCCTAGTACAGGAGGTTGCAATAAAGATCATTGGATCAAAACACGGGATCCAGTCTATTAAAATCTTCTAATTGAATTACAACGAAAACTGGGTCAGTCTATCGAATTGCGAAATATTTACAAACTTTAAAGAAGCTTTGTCCGATGAATTACAGGACTCTCGACCCTGCCGGACTCTTCCTCTTCCCTGTCGAAAATACCAGGGACCAATACATCGATTATTATCAGTGTCACTTTAAGATAAGGAATCCGAGAGTTATTGCGTTATCTTTGTGTGAATTTGTCGCTTTTGATGTGATATGTCGACGGTTGGTCGTATTGGCTGTCTGTACTCAAAATCTCAGAGAGGATGTACCAGAAAAATCTCTGATTCTGTGAAAACCCGATAACCATTCTAGGAGGAGATCTTAACTCCAATACCAAGTACTTCGGTTGTAGAAAAACAGCAGGGATGGCAAGCTCTTGAAGAAGCTATCTGAATGCCTTGGGCTAAGAATCCTTATGTCGGAAGAAGACAATCACTTCTCTCCTTTCGAAGGTGAAAATCTCTGAGATCCTCCACTTTCATATCAAAGTCTGGTAAACTGTACTTAGATCGTTTTAACCATAGATCTTCTCATCTTGACCTTTATCTTTTATTTCCTAGAAAACGCAATAATATAAAAGAATCAATTACAGTGAAGTAAATTGTTTCCTGAGTTTATGCGAAGAACAAGGAAACCTATTTCGGTAAAGGGTTATAAATACGAAGTATTCAAAGTCTTGAAAAAATAGCCCGACCGAGTTTCCTATGCAGAAATTCGAAGGGACAATTTCGGAAGGGAATAGGTCAATGGCAATTCTGGAAAGAATCAAACCACTATAAGAGAGTCCTAGAGTTACTAGAAGCTGAGATCAGTTAATTAGTTGACTTTGATACCTTGAGCATGAGGTTCTTCAACTGCATGGACTGGAAGTTTACTTCCCTTTCCACTGGTTCTGGGTTTTTTTGTGCGTGATAATAGAAGGTCTTATGACCACCTCTTATCATGTTCTGCCTCGCCTTCAATTTCTTCCCAGCGCCGGATCTTTTTAATTATCTCTATGAGCATCTTCTTTTGGCTGAAAGGTTGGATATGTTTAAACCGTAAACCACTGTACTGAATTACCAAAATTAATCTATGGATGTAGTTACTATTTTTCAGTAAACCAACGACATTGGGAAACTTGTATTCTTCCAATGGAATATCGTATTTGGATGCAAAACACACAATTCCTCAATGGCCTAATCGAAACAAGAAATCTGAGACATATTGTTCCTATGGTCATGGATAGCAAATAGCTAAAGAAGATTTTTCCACCATCTCAAAAGTCCTCAATGATGAAGACAAACCATGATTTTGTATCAACTAGGGCCATTCCTTCCCTAAAAAGAAACGCTCTTCTGGATACTCCTCCCTAGCAATATACGATTCAGAAGCAATCCTCGATAGTGCTTCTAAAAGAATCCTTCCAGAAATACCTCTCACGTCAATAGACAATTCAGAGGCAACCCTTGATAGAGATTCCAGAACTCTTCATTTTTAGTATTATATCATGAACCGTCCCTTGAGCACATATAATAAAAAACAATATTTTTTCTAGATTTATTATATTTAATGATTGTCCCTTCAATTTATTGATGGTCATTTTAAAACTCTTTTTTTAATTTCCGTATATTTGAGTAAGAAACACAGCTAGACCAGCGGAACTAGCATAGTCCAGAGCAGTTCTGACGAACTGTTTGAATATAAGTTTAAGGGTGTTTTTTTCTTGTCCAAATTTGACTCCAGAAACATCAGGTTAAGTTTCGTGTTGTCTTCAGGATGATCCGGTACACGTGGGAAGAGAAAGAGAGGGATTGGTCCTAAATGCTCCCACATATTTCTAAGTTTTTATCACAGAGAACATTCCCAGATACCTTCACTTCAGAATGAAAATTAAACTGTCTTAAAAATTTAATGTTGCAAGTAAATCGATTGTCAAGTAGCCATGTACTTGTAACTTTTTCAAGGCTTCATAAGAGAGTGAGTTTTTTGTTTCTTAAAATATTGCTTAAATTAAGGTTAAATAGAGCGGGAAAGAGGGCAGAGCTTTGCGAAACCCCGTCTGGTGATCTGACATTTATATTCGTCATTTTACGAAACAAAAAAACGTTAGCAATTTTTCTGCAAAATAATAATTGTTGGAGACCACGTGTCGTGATAAAGGCGAGAACGGTTAGGAGAGGCAGTTATGGTTATTGAATGCAATGGCGATAAAGTCAGTGAGTTTAATTAGATGGGAGGTTGTGGAATGTGGTGGACGTAAGCCATGTTGCGATTTTGATTGGTCGAACAAATAGTAGATGAGGCTAAACCACGATTTTTTTTAATTTTGGAGGTGGCACAAAAAAAAGAAATAGGGAGGAAAGATTTTGGATCACGTGGATCCATGCTTGTTTTCAGAATAGGAATGTTAGTTGATTTTCCATAAGACAGAGATATTCGACTTTATGGAATCAGTGAAAATTTCCATGAGAGCTCATAGCCCCTCTGAGCAGAGATTCTTCAGGTTGTAACTACAAATTCCATCCAGGATTCTTGCTGATGAGAGATCATTCTTAAAGCACTGTTGTCCACGTTGTGGGTTGTCAGAAACATCATGAGTTCATACCTTTACGGTATTCAGCTGTAGAATATTAAGGGCTTTAGAAGGACTCGGTTATATTCCACGTTTCTGAACATAAATAGTGACTTGAAGGGGATAGAAGGTATTTTAGTAGTTGCTATGGAGAAAATTAGCATCCAAATTTCTCCACGAGGAGATGACCGACATAGAAATTCTTTGTTTAGATTTATTAAATTAAAATTATTCCAAAGACCAAGGGTAACCAAACTAACTAACTCCTTGATCCTGACTCGTTCCAGCATTCCAGAACTTGTCTCCAGGTAACGAAATTTTCACCCAGGGAAGAATAATCGGATCCTCTTGATGCCGATTGGACGTTTCCTCAGTAATGGATCCAATGACGCCATCTGAAAATAACTTATGACCAACTAGCCACATTAAACCACATGGAGCCACGCGGCCTATTTTTTTATTTTTTTTATTTTAAAGCCTTAAGACCACCAAGAAAAAAAGAATTAACTCTAAATTAAGTGATCCCAGCCTCCAACATGTCTCCTATTCTCTTCGAATGCTCCGCCATGCGGCCTAAAAAAACTGAATTAATCTTTTTTAACTTTGTATTTCTTCTCCTTTGCTCTCATCGTTTTACGTGGCATAGAGTGTGTCTACCGCGCTCCCGACAATGTTGGATTGGGCAAAGGGGGTCGACACAAGTAGCATCCCAGACCAAAGGTTCCTTTCTTCAATGGGAAACTTGTGATTCTTCCGTCAGTACGTTTTACGTCTCCTCTGTCCAAGCCAACAAATTCAAGTATGGCGGGGTATCCCGCAGACTACAAGGTTTCTTGAAAATTCCGTTGATCGCTATATGTCTTGAGAATCGTCCTGCACTTCTTAGACAAGATGTGCGTGGTGTCCATAACAGTCGACGGTGGCGCCAAATCGGCATTTGTGAGTCTGGCAGACTTATTAATAAATAAATTTAAATGTAATAATAATATCATTAATCACAGACCGTTAACAACTTATTTAAATAACTAAAACTAATGTCAATCATTATCGTTTGAAAATTTCAAATAGACTAGATATGTTGGACATTGATGTTATGTTGACCTTTTTATAGGAAGTCATTGATATCAAAAAAACTCCAAGCAAGCCTGAAATGTCATTATTATATGATTTTACTGATTAGAACAACAGCTAAAGATATTCCATATTTTGGAGTCATTGAATTTTTTGGAGTCTCGCTTTTCTTGTTTGGAAAATGTACGCATCTTCACTTTTAGCAATTTGTGAATTTTCTGGTCTGTAGTATTTATAGGAACTTGGATTTGAAACGACGTTCGATTTCCCTAAACTATCGAATTGATTATAATTATTTCTAAAATTATAAATTTGATAAAACTTATTCGATTCGCTATCTGCCGATACGAAAAGCCTGTTTTGAGTAGTGATTGGCACAAAAGTTCTCCTCGTAGTTAGCCTAGGTGTAGTGGTCGTAGTTGGGTTCGGTGTTATAGTTTGTCTTAATTCTGTAAGTTTATTAGTCTGCTCTGTTTGAAGAGTTAGAGGAGAGTGTCTATAGTTTATCCGAACGAAGAGGATTTTTTGGTTGGAAAATGTCTTCGTATTGAATATCCACGTGAGGAAGTATCTTCACTAAATGTCTATTTGAATTAGTCTTAGTCATACTTAGGTAAGGCTGGAGTCGTGGAAAATGCTTCATGGATGTTAAACATCGTCTTCTTAGTTGTCGTAGTAGAGATCTTTTTTTTTCTTTCATATTGTTCCATTCTCATTTTACTAATTCTTTCAGTTTGTCTTGTCTTTCAACATCCAGAATTACTTCATTCTTTTGTGCTTTTTCCAGAGCTTCCTTAGCCAGAGTTTGACGGTGAACTAAGACATTTTGATCCAGCTCCATATTTTCCCGTTTCTCTAATCTATTTTTCTCTCTCTCCATTTTTAGTTTATTCATTTTTTTCTGTATCAAATCTTCTTTTTTATTTAAATTAGCTGTAGACATCATGACTGTCGCTTTAAATTGTAGTTTCGGGATTTTTTCAGTTTATATTTGATTCTTCGTATTAGGCTACTTTAATTCATTTAAAATAGAAGCAATTGGTTGACGATAAAATAAGTTGCAATTTGGAAATTTACATTTATGGAAGTTTTCATATACAATCCACTCTGATTTTCAACCAGAATTTTAAATATCTTAAACGAGGCCAAATACCGAATATATTAAACAAGCCTAAGATTGAAAAAGTTTAATTTTGTTCGCTTTAAAGAGTCAAACCAACTCTGTCTTGTTATTTAACTTACTAACAGTTACCTATACCACAAAAGAAATCGCAGAAGATACTGGGAGTCACTTTTGATACTTTCCTCTGCTTCTCAGCCCATGTGGAATCTATCATATCAACCTGCGCAAAGAAGATCAATTTTGTAAAGGCCTTCCTTTGGAACTGTGGAGGAATTTATCCGCCAAGTATCGGGACCCTCTACAAGCAGTATGTCGAGCCAACAATAGGCTATGCATGTGCTTCATGGGGATCTAACTTGTCGGCAACGAACCTAACAAAAATTCAAGAGATCCAGTCAAGAGCAAAAAATTACTAGAAAAATATACAGATAAAGAAATTGCCCCCAGAGCACTCGAGTCTATCATAGAGGCAACTGGAGGCAATTTCAGAAAGAGGAAAGGAAAAAGACCCCCGTCCGTATAGAAAATGCGTGGGATCACGGTCGGAGCATCGAGAAAAAATGGCCCGATTATTGGAGAGATGCCGGGATCACCTGAATATTAGTTATTCGTTAAGACGGTGTTTCTTTGGCTTAAATAATAATAAAAAAAACAGTTGACAACTAATTAAAATCATCTCCTCTTACCATCTCGTTAAAGCATACCTTCCAATATCACAAAAGTCTATTAGAACCAGCGAAAGGGAAGAGAACACCTTGTCTATGTAGTTGTGAATCCCTCCAATGGAGTGTAGACCAAATGATCTTTTTTTGTACCACCTTTGGATCGCAGTGGATCACATGACGAAACTTCCTCACATGTGCTAGTTCCACAAGTTGGTTTGAAGCAGAGATGAAATCTTATTAATCCCATGTTTGTGGTCACCCACCATACTTTCAAGTTTTTTTCACGGCTGATTGAATGTAAATCCTCATTGCTTCTTTGGTGGATAGTCTACAATTCTTGAAACATTTTGAGACACTCCATCCAGTCACCAGCGGAATAACCTTAACTTGATAGTGTAGAGAAGAGATAGCAGGAAGGTACTTGTAACAATTTAACCGGAGAACACTAAACGTCTCCTTAATCAAGGAATACCTTACGGAACGCCACCGAGACTTCCTCAAGATGTCAAAGTCTCTTGAACATCCTTTCGGGTCGGAAATCAAACTACGCCTGTCCGAGATACGAGAAGAAACCTTCCCCTTTGTGGAGATTAATCCAGGAAGCCAAAACTAGCCGCAGGAGAAAACCTAGTATGGACTCCGGGATCACTTAATTAGACGATAACTCTTGTCCTCTTTCTTTGGTTCCGGAGTTAATAAAATAAATTGATTCCGTACATTCTCCGTACACATATAGAATGCTTATTGCTAATTTATTCTTTTCGAACTTCACTTGTTGTACAACACATAAATCAAATTTTGTGTTTTATTGGGGACATAACTATCATAGAGGTGGGTATTACTCACCTAGAGTGTTTGCGGACAATGGAGGTGGAGAAGAAGCGTAAGTAGGCTTTTCTCGCAAATAGATTGTTATTCCCCTTACACGTGATGATATAATTACTAAGTTCCACAGAGGGTAATCGGGAGTAAATAGAAATAGTCACCCCATTATGCAATCAATTGGACTCAGAATAACTCCCGAAAGTGTGTTTCCTGATTCATGTCGAGCCATTTTGTTAGCCGACTGTGGAAAAGACTAAGAAAATAAGTTAGTGGAATTTTCGCAAGCAGAAGGAAAAGACATATGAAAAAATGATCGAAGTAATTATTTCTCTGATTTTAGTTTCGTTTTATGGATAAAAAGACATCTCTCAAATTCCACGTTATTCGCTCAATCATTGAGTCTCTTCACTATTACTCACACTTCAGTTACTAAAGATAAATCAATTCAAATTTTTCCAGATCAAAGCTTATTTAAATTATTTTTTTCTTGGTTGCGTATGAGTCCCTAAGAAAATACGGTTCCTCAGTGCTAATGATGGGATCACTCGCCGATACAAGATTATCGTATAGAAGTGAAGCTTTCAACTTTCAACAAAATGGACAGCAGCGAGATTCGAACACTCAACTGTCTGGATTTTATGGGGTACTTATGACAATGATCCATCCAGGTTTTAAAACATGATTTGCAATAAATGAAATAAATTATTGATTAGATTAAAAAAATAATTTAAAAATAAATATTCTTGATCGTGTTTCTGGTTTGTTTTGTTATTCAATGCCAATATGAATTAAAATATTAATACTAATTAATAGGATATGCCAGTTCTCCAATCACTTGTAATTCAAGAACAGGAAGCCGTCAAATCGTACCAAGTCGATCGAGAAAAGGTTAGTCACACGTCACAATTAGACATGTCCCTCACTCTTGCGAGTTTTTTGTAATATAGCCAGTCACCATCAACTCTCCGACTTTGAAAAGGGCAATCTTCCTTCAAGTGAGTACAGGATTTACACGTGGTATTGACTTTGTTGGTCATTTTTCAGGAAGGATGCCACTCTCAAGGAGTTGACCTCACTGCTACGGAAAGTGAAGCCCGAAGTGAGGAGAAGGGACACTGTCATCAAGTTTTTGGAGGTCTATCCCGATTCAAGGAGTTACAGATTCCTTAGCAGAGATTTGGGGACAATTATTGTTGGTGAGAACACTGATGGCGATGAAGTGACACTGGAATCGAAAGGATTCCGTATTGGGAACTATATTGACGTCTCCATTACTCCTCCCGGTCACATTCCTCCACGACGCAGAAGATTCTAACTGTTTTGTTTGTCAATTTGGCATTTTTGTTAATTATATCTAGAATTTTGTTGAATTTAGCTCATCTACATAATTAGTGCTCTCTTAACGAGCAAAGTACGTGGTACTACCCGAGGATTTTTTGTCTGTTCCGCTCGCCGGTGAAACAAATTTTTTCTTGAGACGCTGGAATTCTTGGGCCGTCTATGGAATCGGATTTCTAAACGAACAGGATATTTCCGTAAGCGCTGCAAGCTATTTGAGCGAATCTCGCTCGCCGTCCTAAGAGGGAATAGCCACGCAGTGAAGGCGGCTGATGTATGACCATCGGTTGATTGTTTCTTTAATAATAATACTGCACTTAGCGAAGAGTCATATTAGCAATAGCTCCTCCCAAACAAAACACACTATTTTAGGTCATGAACAGTTATCATAACTACTCGATGAGGGAGAACCAAGGAATGTTCTTAGATTATTTTTATGTTGGATGTGAGTCCTTTTTTAATGATCGGTTGCGTAGTGAGATGTTCGCTGATGACGGCGTAAAGTCAAAGCACCGTAGATACGCGGAACCTTCAGCTGGAATGTACAGCAGAGAGATTTGACCTAGGGGCCATTAGGCCTTTTACCTTCCACTCGTTACACTGATTGTTTCTTTATTCTATTTTAAACTGAGAAATTTATTATTTTTTTAAATTATTGCAGTTATCTATTATTAGATATGGGTTTGTACATAAAGGTGATCAGAAAACGGTGTTTCTTCTTTATGAGGTATCCGCCAACACCAGCTGCAGATTTTTGATTGGCAATTTTTGTTGAAAGTATAACTTCTTCCATTATTTACACTTCAAACCACGTGGATTACATGACGTCGGATTTATGGTTTCTTTTTGATTCGAACAATGTTAAACAATAGAAACAAATCAGACTCTAGCTAGCAGAGACAGTTAACATTGCCACGGATAATGGAAGTTCTATGCGCTGATAGAATCAACTCCATTTACGGAATCTCAAAGTCGCGCTGAGATTATTATTATTGGCACTAATGGTATCTCATAGCTCGTGACAAAACATGTGCAACTTGGAAAATCAAGCTACTAGTTAGTTTCTTCCATTTTTAGCGACTCTTTGCCATATCCCGTACCTTCCCGTCCCTGAGTCGTCTCCCAATTTCTTTAAGGTCTTCATCAAGGATGGTCAGTAGAGTTTTCCTTAGTCGACCACAGAAACGTGGAGCGTCCAGAACAGAGTAGTCCTCCATGGCAACATTTGCGGGGATTCCCGGGTCCAGACGAAGTACAAATACGTCTCCATCTTGCTTCCAGGATTTCTCTGACATTGAAAGTCAAGAGGGAGAAGTCTAGTCCTTGAATTCCATGTTTTCCAGAGATATTGTTCAAGAGTCATGTCACCAACTCAACCAAAGATGGCATTTCCAATTTCACTGATGACTCCTTGCCAATCATTTCACTGATAAAAAGAGCAGAAAACGTGGATCAAAATTCAATGATTAACTTGAAAAATATGGTAAAAAAATATTTTTCATTTGCGATGAAACTGCAATTATTTATAATAAAAAAAGTTTTGTTGGAAAAAAGTAAATCATCCAACAGATAAAATAAGAAAATAACGTCTCTTGCTTTTTTTATATTGCAGCTACACTAAAGAAAAGTATAAACCACTTATTATTCAAACTGACCCTCTAGAAAAAAACCCGAATGAAAATGACCAATAGTTAGAAATTCTCTGAATTATGAGCAAACCTAGAGGAAAGGGTTCATTTTAGGCCACGCCCTGCCTTGAAAAACATCCTCACGCTAATGAAAACAATGATGAACAAAATTGGATTTGTGAGAAATTTATGTCACAAGATCAATCATTTAATTCAAAATAGACAAATAATTGTAACAACTAGCAAATCTAAAGTCATCAAAGAGCTATGATGGCCTTATTAATGAGCCTCTTAAAAACATAATACTTTTCGCGAGAGCCATAATACTTATATATAGTTCCGCACAGCAGGACACAGACTAAAGCAAAGGTATGATAACTAATCCTAGAAAGGGAACCAAGGAATGTTCTCTACTTCTTTTTCTTTGGGGGTCTTATATTTTTAAATGCTATCTTCTTATTTTTCACAAATAAAATAATTTAGACAACAATTAGGACGACAGAATGGCAAAGGCGTTACCTCTGATAATCACCATTTCGAGCTTCTGCCTCAACCAGAGTCCCTTTCGTGGCTCGCACCTTTTTGAGGCGAGTTTGCTTCCAATGTTGTGGAGAAAGGCGTCAGTCTTCACGCTACAGTTCCAGTTGTCTCCACAGCAATGGGGGCGAAATGGCAATGGTCTCCGAGGGATTCGTACTTATGGATCGTCTTGACCTGGTCGGCTGCGTCTCCAGAAGAGTACGTTGCCGTCAGCAATCTGGCTTCTGAGAAGGTGTCCACACACGTTGCGATTTTCCGTGGGAGTATGGGAATAACGTCATTCCATCCGACCTCTTACCGTCGCCTCTGTCTAAGCCCAATGGTTCCAATTGGGCCGGAAACCCCGCAGCCTTGAGGGCTCGAAAAATGATGTCATTGAGGGCTGCGTGGCGCGAGGCTCGACCAGCACTTCGTCGGCAAGAGAGTGGATATAAGCCTTTCGTATCAACGTCCCCGCCGCAACGGCATTTGTTTCTCTGGCATATGTCCAGTGAGTCCAAACTCTTCTGGCAAGCGAAGTTCGACGGGAATTCCAAGTCCAACTCACCCCACAACTTACAAACTCTGTCAAGCTCAGAGTCCAAAATATGTCCGGTTGCGTTACGTAGGACTGCTTGGGCCAAGCGACTGCAGCTCCCAAGGGATAAAAAGTAGGCAGGCAGGGCGGCTTCAAGGGGGATTTCAACCCAATGCCCCCATTTCTCGCAGATAGTTTGCACATTGTCCAGCCCAGATCATCGAATTTGACATTCAGTATTGACTCCGTCGATCGTCTCAGAGTCCCATCAGTCGACAATAGTGCATTCCGGTGTTCAAAACATGGTGAACATCTCAAATATACATCATCCTCGACATGGAAATACATTTCTTGAGCAAGAAGAAAGACACATGTGGATCCAAAAATGATACTCTCTTTGTAAAGGCTTCAACTTCATTATTCTTACTGGTAAGGCAGTTTTCCAGCTCGTCGTTTCAGAGAAGGCAGCCAAGGAAGTGTACCTTGTCCAAGGAGGATATGCTGAAACCTAGATGTAGGGATCTGAATTCTTGGCAGGCAGTGGAAAACTTTGACACTTAAACCCAATTCGTTTAGAGCTGGAATGGTTGGAGGAATATCCTGATAAACATTCTCCCATGGGCCAGCTATTATGGCGTCGTCCAAGTACCACAGGTTGAGTTCACAGTTTATGTGTCAATTGTCATTGCGAAAAACAAATGCCCTAAAGGGCCTCCCTGCTGAACGCCTGTGCGTGAATAAACGATATCGTTTCCGTAAACTAAGGCTGAGTCCGTCCCATACGATAAGTGTACAAGTCGGCCAATCTCTGGAGCTCTCTTCCAACAGGTTTCCAAAATACAGTCTCTCCTCAGCGTGTGGAAGGCATTTGATATATCAAGCTTCAGGCCTAGTCTTTGGGAATTCATTAAAAAATTGACTCGGGGTTTCATTGGGACGGAGGCGTACTGCAGTTTTTAAATATGATCGAGTCGACTTTGATAATCTGAGTTTTAAACATTTTTGAGGTTACAAATCAGCAATTTCGAACAATATTTTAAACTGAAAAATATTAATTAATTAAAATTATTTTTTTAATTTAAATTAAAAATTTATTTAAATTTAAACGTGTTTATATATCGCATGGTTGTGCTCAAAAATAGAATTGATTATGAGGATTTAAATTTATTACGGATAAAATTGGCCTGTTCTATCAGAACTGGTAAATCCCTGACTATTACTACTGTTCAGCAGGATCTCCGAGGTTAGTAACTTATTTAGATGTAGATTATGAACTAAGTCTCCTTAAACTCGTGGAAAATCTAACGAACGGGACTTTCATAAAATTCGACAAAAACATGTATTTTTAAAAATTTTATTCTATCAGCAAAAAAGCTGAATTTTCATCCGGGATTTCTGATCGGAGGGCATCTTTCTTTTGACTGCGCCAAGTCACGTGGTTTAGGGTACTACCTGCAATTTTTGTTGATGGTGGTCCCCTTCGTCAAGAATGAGCTGAATCTGACTTAACTGGAGTCACAGACGACCTAACCGATCCATCAGTATAAGTTGGGAGTAACATTAGGTCGACTATTTGGTTCGCTCCTCACTTCCGATTGTAAACTGTTTTATGTCAGGAAATGACTCGACTATTGGGATTGAAGTGAAAAGAAGGGGAGTGAGTCCTAATGGAGGAGGTGTCGTTGTTCTGACTTCCTCTCCAACTAGTGTGTTCAAACCACGACAGTTAATTGACTGTGGAAAAATCAAAAGAATTCGTGGAATTGCGTTTGTTTTTTTAAACATATTTTATATTTTTTTGTTTTTATAATTAAGTTTTATTCATTTTTTAATTTAAAATTCTATTTAATTTTATTTTTATAATTATTTTTTATAAAAAATTTAATCTTAAAATTTATGTGTAGATGGACTGTGAAAGTTTCCCCAGCAATCTCGAATAGAATAATTTTTTCTGCGCGTTCAATATTGAATAAATTTATTCCCGATATCTACATAAATACACATCATACAAAGAGTATTTCAAATGAAAAGTATTTTTGCTTTGTTTTCTTTGATGTTCCCCTGGATTTGGAGTCACATTGTGGGCTCAGACTACTTCGGGAGTCATCTATAGTTCCCATTCATGTTCGAAACCCCGCTTGTCAGATGAAATGCCAGTGGAAAATCCAAGTACTCCGGAGGAAGTTGGGCTTGAGGCTGCGAATATGCTAATTTGCGAGATTTTTAAGGTTTTTAGTAATTTATAGCTAAGGGCGGTTGCACTTGTTCGGGGAATCAGTCTCTGGTATGTTGGATGATGGCGGTCAATCAGGCGGACGTTTCAAGGGCAATAATGTCCCCTCCTACGTCTTTTACGTATTCTTGATTTGCTAGTTTAGTGTGGGAGCTCTGAGGTTACTTAGGGACTTCTTTGGGGTTGTCTTTAAAATGGAGCGTGTAGAACAGGATGAAGAGGTTGAGCAAGGTGGTACTAAGTTGAGTTATACTTGTGTGGGAATCGGTTATACCAATTCCAATAGGGAAGTTATTTGAATATTACTTTATTTTTATAAAGATTTTTTAGATTGTTTATCTGCGTTAGCACCTTATTTTCAGTTATTGATATTCAAAAAACGTATTTAGTAAGTCGCTCTCATGATCGAACGCATTACCTCTTACATTTTGATGAAAATTAGTTGAATCAGCAACCCCCTCTTCTCGGATTACCCTCCACCTCTTTTTCATCAACGACACGTAAGGAGGAAAGCGACCAGAGTCCTATGATTTTTGAGGTTTCCATTTATGTGTTGTTTATGATTTCGTGTACTATATTTAGAATGAGAGTTATTCTTCTATCCTGTTAAATATGTTGAGTTTTTTGCTAGCTAGTTGGAAGCACCACCTATTTCCCATAACCATACGAGTACTTAAGGTTTCGTTTGCCGTACTCTCTAGTATTTTTTCTACTATTTTCTTACGTCTAATTTTCCTTTTTGAACGTATGTTCAGCATCTCCCAGAAGTGAGCCAAACTTTTTTATGAACCTACTTTCATCAACCCGCGTGGGCATCTTAGAAACAAAGTTGATGCCATCCGTATATATTAGTTCTACAAGACGTTCATTTAGGTAACCCAATTCTCTCCGTACGTTGTTAACTCAGCTTCCAAATAAATTGCAAAGAGTAGTGAAAGTGAGTCACACAGAGGAGTACCTGTCGTAAATTTTTTTGACTACTTTTTTTCTTCTTCACCTTCAGGCATCTGGCAGCAAAAATCATATAATTCTCGAGAGTAAACATAGTTTTATAGCCATTATTATTTAGTGGGATCGCACATTTTTGAGGTTTCTGTAAAGGAAGTAATATTCCCGTTGAAATTTTAACTGAACAGTGACTCTTGAATATTTCGTTGACCATAAACAATATTTTTTCAGTCAGTTGTGTCGATGTTTGTGTAGTCTATTCACTATTGATAGGGATACTGAAAAACCCATTTTATAATGTCGGCAGTCGAATAGTATTATTAACCATTAATTGCTGTTTGTACACCCCCATCCATTTTCACATTCATCTCCGACAGGCATGACAAGCTAATTTTGTAAATTCCCAGATCTTTGTATAATGTTCGAAACGATCCCTCTGACAGTGAAATTTGCAATGGAAAACAGAATAGACAAACTGATTACTATAAAGAAGACATTACTGAGGTCGAGAACAGAAAATTCTGGAGCAAGCTAACTCTTTCTGTGTTTTTTTGCTGCACATGCTGGGCTATAAATATTATGGCTCTCGTGAAAGTGCTATTAAAAATAATAATCCTTCTTCCAGCAAACCATCTCGCTGGTTGTAGAGTATGACTCTGTTGCGTGGAGATTCGCGCCATCGGAAACTATGTTCCACAGACTAAACTTAATTTACCGAACAACCATTTGCATGTTGGGTCCTCATACTGTATCACCAGTCACTCCCCTGCTCACTGATGCTACGATCCGTAGTCGTGGATCCGAATTCGCCCTGGACTGTGAGGAAAATGGAAACCCTCTTCCCCTGTATATATCTAAGGTAAAAGAAAATCGATTGGTACAAAAATTCCCTCACCAATCGAGTTCCTCTGCAGGAATGAGAGAAGGCTCTTTCGTACGATAGTGGAGACTATGGAAGACCACAGGCATGGTGGTGCAGTTGATAGCGGGAACTGAGATCACCTATCTTTTTGACGTTTTTTCTAACTTTCTTTCTCAGTGATCTCGGGGTTATAAATAAAAGAGACCCTGTTGAGAAACGCTGATTTAATAAAAAAAACTCAGCATAGAATAATTACATCTCCAAACACGTTCAAAAAGTAATTATTGTTCGTTCATTTTAGGAAAATCAAATATTGAAGATTTCAAAAACGAATGGACACATTTACAGGATTAAAAAAGAATCGAATCCTTTTGCTAAACAATAAAATATCCTCTTTCTTAATTCAATAACCCTAGTTATACCGGAAAGGGGTTAAGAGAGTTAATTAACGCGAAGGACTTCTCCTTCGACGTTCCGCGATCCCGTGAACGACCAAGGACCACTCTATCGATGATATTGGAAGGCGACTTCCAAAAAAATGAAAAGTGTATCAAAGAGGAATAAGACTTTGATGGACTACGGAAACTTGTTGTGATAGATAACGTTATTACAAGCTTCTCTGGTTGCACATGGTTTGTCATGACCATATCGCAGGAAAAGTGCAATAATAACAATTGAAGCTAACAATAAAAATGCCCATTAGAATGACGCAAATAACAAAAAAAATTTTAAAAATGCCGAAAAATAATTATTCGAAAACCAAAAAACCGACATTTATTAAACTCCCTAAGGTTATAATTAATCGGATCATTGATGAAAAAAAGGAGGAACAACCGAGAAGGACGGTTGATTAATCGCATTTCCATACAAATCGTAAGGGGGAATGCAGTCTCAATCACGAGAACTACTTACTAATTTATAATATTTTGTAAGTTTAATAAATCATTTTTATCTGAAAATCAAAAAATATTTCCGAAGAAGAATTTATTAGGACTAATATCTCCTTAACAGTCTTAACTTCAGCAACTAACGAAGATTTCTTATAAAAATCGAAAGATAAATTTCGAAAAATTTTGTCTATTTTCCTGTTGCGTTCGTGATTATGAGAAATATACCATTGCGTGCTCAATGCCTGCAGGCCATAATGGAGGCCTATCATAACAACTAACTAGATAATTTTAATAATTGTAATTATTTTTTAATATAAATCATTTTCCTATTATTATCGAAAATCAATTAATTATTAGCATAAATTAATATAATTATTTTCCAAGTCAATCTAATGAAATAAACTACAGAATATTTTTGCCTACGATTACCAATTAATTCACATTTTAATCTAAATCGATCGCTGCTGGATATTTGAGCGAATCTCGCTCTCCATCCTAAGAGGGAATAGCGACGCAGTCAGGATGTTGTATGACCTTTCTGTTTATTCTGTATTTTAATATCTAAATCTCAAAATAATAATAACTTAGTGAGTAATTGAAAGCAAATTATTCCTTGCGATTTGTTTGGAAATACATTCTATCAATCTTCTCGGCTAACACTCCTCCTTTTTGCTATCAAAGATCCGATGACATGTAGGAAAGGATGTGATTTTGTTTTTAGAATCCCAGACGATTCCACAACACGGGGTTGAAAACAAATTGCCACCTAAAATCACGCACTCGATTCTTTAATAGTTTGGCCCTCGATTATTATTATTATTATAACCCCGGATACACCGAGAAAGAAGTTAAAGTAACCAACTAATTAAGTGCATCCAGTTTCCACTTCTACAGAAACAGAGTCCATCCGGAATCAGCATAAAGGGTAAGACGTCCATTACATGCAGTTGTGGAAACCCCTCCAGTGGAGTGGGGAAGAGCAAATGATCCTTTTTCATGCCGGCCTGGCACTGGGCGTCACCTAGACAGGTGGATCACATGACGCCACTATATTAGGAAGAGAGAGGAGGAACAGACAAGCAAGCAAAAAATTTAAACCAATTAACCACGCAGCACCACATCTTGGCCCTCGATGAGGCTGGAAAATGAGTGTTAATTTAATTACATTATTGATTGTTTTTTATAATAATTAAAAAAAATTCAAACGCATTAATTTTCAAATTATAAGTAAGACAGCTATTAAATAGTGTGATTTTACATGGAGGAGGCTGATTCGTGTAATCTATTTAAGCATTACCCACTCCATCATCATCTTTTGTTCAATCAGGTGAATATAGCACTCGAATTCTAAGTTTAGTTCAGACTACGACATCTTGATAAGGTCATAATCCGTAATTTGAGCATTGGAGACTTCTTTGATGGCAAAGATGACACTCCTTCATGTTTTGTGACTATCCACATCCTCACTGGAGAAGATAAAAACGGTATTTTCAGGAATCTAATGTTTAGTCTTCCTCCGGAGTCCCAAAACGGACAACATCACAGTAAGAAATTTTTTTCACCCTAGACTGTCGTCTGGACGCTGAAAACGAAGCAAATGGCGGCTCTTGGCAGGGATCTCTTAGAATCCGAAGGTTGGGATCCTCTTATTTTAGCGATTTGCATCATCCTATGGGGACTGACAAACGTGGAAGATGAGATCCCCCTTATTCGGTGGAAAATAAATCTAAGGAATCTCCAACCTTTGGGAAATGATCTGGTTTTGTTTTATTTCCTCATTTTCAGAAAAAAGTAATAAACATTAAAAATGTGGTTACCCTCAGACTCCGCGGCAACACATTCATGATGACCTCGGAGGTAATGGTCCCTTGTATTTAAGACACTACGCCCTCCAACAGTCTGCCAGGTTAATTTGACCGACATAAAGAATTCTGCCGATGTAAATTCTACTTTTAGGTCAAATTATGACATATTTCAGACTTCAGTCGTATGTTCATTATATAAGAGACACCAAGGACAGGCTAACTGCCTTGTGGGAGAATTTGGATCTGCTCATGCATAGTCTCCCTAACGTATCTTTACTTTTAAGGTCTAGAACGCCTCTCTCCAGCGTGTTAGCCAGAAAGTGAGCCAATTGAACATCAAGTTGTCCTCAAGTCGTGATGCCCTGAACTATCAGCTAGCCATCCTAACCAAAAGGCAGCAGACTTTTAAAAGATTGGGTTTTGACTGAAATTATTTTAAGAAAGAGTGCTTTCCAATTATAAGAGTGACCAAAATGAGACCATTCTCCTGTTAAAGCGGCACTTTTTAGCTAAAGTACCCTATTCTAGCCATTTTAGAACAAGGATAAGTATGCCAGGCTAACCATGTTGATAAAACGGATACAAGCCGTATTTATGGCTAATTTGGGCGATATTATGGACATTTCTAAGGTTTTTAACCTTAATACGACTATTTAGGGAAGCATTGGAAGCATTATTCTTGACAATGGCATCAGGAACGACAAACGTAGTGAAAGGGGTTCATTATAGGTGTATGTGCTGCTGTCTATGGAAATTTTATACTATTTATGATAACAGCCGCCAATATTCTGCACGTGGAATACCCATACAAGCTAAACTACGACCCTTCCCTGTCATGTGTATCCTCACATGCCGCATATGAAACCACGCAGGATGATCTGTATATTTAGTGATTTATCCAGATACCCTTTATATTCCACTAGCAAATCGACAAGATCAAAGCTGGCTCAAGAATATTTGACGAAAGATATCTTCCACGTGCCCTATTGAATTATTGTTAGTTGAGACGGTGTGTGGGACTAAAGGATGCCTCGGATACGCCTTTTAAAAGCATTGTGAGCCTAATTGAGGAGTACAAACATATGGCTGAGATGGAAGGATACAAAACTGGGTAGTATTAATATCCAGTTATATTTGTAGATATCGATCAGACGGGGGTGAAATTTTGAATTTACCTTACCTTAAGTTGAGGAAGAGTTACAGTACTTCTAATTTACAAAGTATTGGAGACTTCAAGCACGTGAGAAGGTGGAAAAGTGTAGATTATTTGAAAAATTATTAAATAAAAAAAGATATTGTTAATTCAAATAAATCTATCGTTCCTATTTTATTCTTCGCTGATTGCCTTTACGTGGTGGCTTCATCATATTTCCTACACTTTTTTATTCTACTTTTTTAAACCCACACTTGAGGTACGTCGCTCGGTCTTAAGGAAAGACACCCAGATCGAGTTCCTCTGTAGGCATTCGCGGTGGTTCTGTCATTTTACAGTTGGGAGATTGGTAGAGCACTCGAGGAGAACCAGGGAATTAATGGAAGATTTATTTATTTTGTTAACCCCGAAATCACGAGAAAGCGGATAAAAGTTATCGTCTAAGTGATCCCGGTGTCCACACCAGTCCTGTTCTTTCGGTTAGTTTTGGAGTCCTGGATAATCTCCACAACGGGGAAGGTTTCTCATATCTCGGGCAAGAGTCCATATATAGTTTGATGTCCGGCCCGAGGGGATGGTCAGGGGACTTTGCCATCTTGAAAAAGTCCCTGTCACGTTCTGTAATGTATTCCATGATTGGGGGACGTTTAGTGTTTTCCGTAGTAACGAAGTGGACGTTTTTTTCGACGATCTCAGTAGTATTCTGAGACATCGGTTTTGTAAAACTTCCAGCTTTAACTTAATTAATTTAACATCTTCCTTGATAGGGATCTCAAATAAAAATGTGGTTCACCAATTTTGTAAGTTTTGGCAACGCCTAGAAGGCACATAATGCGCTTTCAAAAAGAAGCAAACATTTCCTCTCCGATGTACTCTAACCTACACAAGAGGGAAGTTTTTGCAGAATTGTCCTTTGATGATCATGAATGATCCATCACAAAATACTCCCTACAACTTAACGACCAACTCCATCGGACATTAATTTTTGTTCCCCCGCCTTGATTACGATGACGACCTGGTCTGACAGATATGAATCAAAAAATACATTAGTGTGCAGAACCTTTACCTAAATGGCTTCACTTCCTTTTCACAGAGCGGCTGAGACTATATCAAAGGCACTATCTAGGGCAAGGTCAATTTCCGTAACGAAACATTACTCTAACTCCGCTAGTGGTTAGGACAAGATCCATTTGACTCAAGAAGGAAATCGTCTTTAATGACACACCGACCTTTAATGACACCGAATTTTTATTTGAGAAATAAAATTTTTCTAGAAACGAAGAAATACAGCTTAAAGGACTAAAATAACTTGGTTAAACACTTAGTCAATACGGAACCAAAAGTTCCCCCAAATTTGTGGATTCAAACTCAGAGTTAGGTCCGCATCCATAGAGGATCCGAAGATTCTTTCATATATCCAATGCTTCCTAGTCAATCATTTTACGCATTCACCCGTCATGTCGTTCAATACAGCCAAAAATTTAATAATTTAATTAAGCCAAAAATTTAATGAATTGTCACGTGAGTCTATTCTTTATTGAGATTGTTGCTAATTATGTAATAATTAACGGGATGTCTAACGGGGACTTAACCCTCCCTCCAATTTATTTAATTTTTTCAATTATGTTGAAACGTTAGTTCAAAGCCAGATTCTTTAAATAAGGAGAACAAAGTCTCGGCCAATGATGGATATTTCCTACTTTTCTTCTATCAAACCTTAAGATGCTTCCTCAAATCATAAGATTAAAAGATAAGTGGCATACGAATGTCATTTTAATAATCCACCGCAATCCTGAGGCCACTCTATTTTTCCTGTTTCGTGTTTATTTTGACTAATAAAATATTATCAAGCCTATTCCATGAGTAAATCAATATACTGTACACTTCACAGCATATCAAGGCAGTTAATTTTCCAATTGATTGGCACATCATCAATATCAAACAATAAAAATCACTTCCGCTAATGTCAAGGTTAAGGTTTCAACCAACGTGATAGACCATTTTAATGGCTACACATAAATAGACATTAGAATACTAAATTTACTTAAAATTACAATTATTCGTTTAATATAATAAAATTGGATTGCTTACGACGGATTCCTCCTGGGGAATTTTTTTTGAAATTATAAAATATAATCGATTACGTAATACGACGTTAAATACATCATTTTTAAATTCAGCCATCGACGCTGATTATAATGTACATTTCTCTCTTCGTTATATGTATGTTACGTGAGCATTCATTTATGAGCAATCCACTTATATAACTTGCAGATAATCTGGTTGCGGATATTACTGTATATCCTGAATATACCGTAACGGATCGGAATGTTGTTGGTTCAATTTGCCAAGGGTATCAATCCGACGTTGAAGTGAGATGGCTAAGAAACAACAAACATATTCAGCCAAAGTGATAAATTGTTGATAAATTAGTGATAAATATTGCCACTGGGTATTTTATCGCCAACAAATGTTATTCTTAACATTGATGTAAACAACGAAACTGTTGGTGAATACAAGTGCATATCAGAAAAAACTAAGGAAGTAGCGACTTTCAGATTCGAGACTCCTTGTAACCCAATTTTGTAATATTTTAGTTTTTAATCGAATTTAAGAAATGTCACTCCACACAGGTTAACGCAAACGATGAGGCATTCCTCAACTGCTATGCGATCTCTAATAAAGTGATTTCTCTGTATTTTGGAAGAAGGATGGCGAGATATTAGAAGGTATTAGACTATTCTAATGTTAGAAAATAAGAGATTTCTGGTGAGTCCACTAGGACTTCACATTTCAAATTCGAATTTGAATGACACTGGAATTTACACATTAGTAGTGTGGAGGCTGACAAATATACACAAACAATAGATGTCAGGTTGACCGTAATCTGTATTTTCCATCAAATATTCTTTAGTGAATCCAGTTATCTACTTTGAGTCTCGTGGATTAAAATTTGGCGATGATCATAATATCTCATGTCAAGTACATTCAAATACAAAATTCGAAATGTACATATTAAACGCTGAGGATAAAAAGCCAGTATGTTTGGGTTTAAATTGTAGAAACAATCAATTATCAGTAATAATTATGGACTTTACAATATCACACAATCCATTATTAATCTGGACAAAGCTGAGCCTTATACTATTATAATTACACGTGCGTCGTTATTGGAGATCGAAGTTATTTATCAAAAGAAGCTTCTTTTAATTTTATCAGTATGAAACTAATGAGGTATTTTAGATCTCCCAGAAAGGTGAACCTTACTGTATATGGAACCAATGTAGTTGGATCCTCCCGACGTGAATACTTTCAGATAATTGGTACGTTGTACAAATTGCTTCAAATGAACTTCCTTTGCCGAATTTAACATTGAGTGGAAAATCTCACCATGTCGACATAAAGGCAAACGTAAGGAAACCAGGGACCTACGTCATTACAGTGTGGGCGGTTAACGATATCGGACGTTCACTACCGTCTACTGTATCCATGGATATTTTTGGTTAGTGCACGTGGGTGATTGTATAGAATATAGTAAAGCTACCATGAAGAATAACACCACAATATATATTGTTGTGGGGTTTATTGGAGTAGTTGCTGCTTTCATAATTACTGGGATCATATTTTTTTTAAATCGGAAAAGAAAGTTAATACATCCTAATAGAATTGAACCTCAAGTGTCGCTGAGATTTAATAGATCTGACGTAGATAATTCTCTTTATTTTATGTTAATCATCTTAATAAGAATTAACCACGTCGTATTTTATTATTATTGTTGGCTCTTACGATATGTCATAGGACGTGACAAAGCATGTGCAACAAGGAAATTAAAATTATTAGTTAGTTTCATTTTTGACTACTCATGCTATGTCTCGTAGCCTGTCAAGGTCCTCCCTGTTCTTGAGATGTCTTCCGATTACGCCGTATTTTGAGAAGATTAAATCTCACGCGCAAAAGTGGTTACAATGCATAATCTGTTGAAAAAATAAAAATGGATTCAGTTGATTAGTAAAACAATTTGGTTTGCATCATTTGTCCATTTTTTACAAAAGAAAATTTACAAAAACTGAGAGTGATGCACAGTAACCAGCATTAAACATCATGGTGTTTGAGTATTTACAATACTTTTGATAATCAGCCTGGTCTAGCGATGGAATGAGTTAGTTTCATTAGAGACAGCGTAGTTTGCTCATGACTATACCTCCACGTTTGGCATTTATCTCTCGTTTTTCCATCTTATCTACTTTAGAAAAGATGTCATATTAAAAATTATTAACCGCAGAAAATTTCAATTCAACCTCTTCCAACTTGGGGACTTTTCGTATGGTGCCTAATTTCGAGTTGATACTTAAAGTCTCGTTTTAAGATTCTATAAAAATCACAATTTTTACCTCTTCTAACACAGAGACCTGCCTTCGTGGTCCCTTACCTCGAGTTGACTTCCAAATCTTATTATAACAATATTTTAATAGAAAATTGTCTTCTGCATAAAAAATCGATTGCTGACAAACAAATATAGATTGACATAAGTCTAAAATTACACAGTTAAAATAATTGAATAAAAAACATAATGTAATTAACAATTAATTTACTGTAAATTTCTTGCCTCAGTGTCTCAAGGGGGGGTTTTACCCCACTCCGGGGTCAAACTGTAGTAATGATTTAATTTCGTAAAGAAAAGAAAAACTCCAAAGACCATGGTAGTAAAATAGTTCCAAATACAAGTCGTCATAAATTATGTAATATTATTAAAAATTGTTGTTATTTTCAATGCATTTATTTTTCAAAAAAACTAATAAATAAATATAGTTAGGCGGAAAAAATCGTCAATTTAATATTGGAAACTCATGGGCAACTTTAGAGGTTATACAGGTCACAAATAAGTCAGGAATAAAAAATCCACTAAAAGGGGATGAAAATAACCAGAACCTTAAAGATGCTGATTCTGAGGAAATATTTATGCGGGAAATTAATCTTCTCAGTTCTACTCAGAAAGAATTTTATGAGCAAATTGGTGATATATCGGTTTCTATGATCAATAAAGGTTCTAACTACATTAAAATCTCTAGTAGACGAAAAAGCCGGACATGAATGGCTCGTTGAGTCATATTATGAGAATTTTGAACCAACTGAGCTGTATAATTCTCTAAAAATACTTGCAGTATTCAAACCCAGCCTAACACTTCGTCAAAAACCGAATTACACTTTTTCGACGTTATTAAAGGTGGGAGGTTGTATTGTTGCAGAACAATCAAACTACACGAATGAAAGAGTTAAAACATCCCATTCAAGCCCTAAGAAAGATGTACTGCATATATTTAATAGTAGGCATCAAATAATGCGGACAAGGAGGCGACTTTGATTCAAATGGATGATTCTTGTCCGAATCAGTCGGATTGTTCTGAAAGTGGAGGGTTTCCACCACCAAACAAAAAAATTGTAGAATAAACTGTTACCGTAGAAATCAGCGACCACCGTTAATTTCATGGAAAGAGAGAGTACGATAAATTTGCAAGAACAGAATTCACTCTCCGTTACTAAAGGTGGAAGGTTATATTGTTGCAGAACAATCAAATTACATTACGACTGGGGGAGTCCAATCATCTTATTCAAACTCAAGGCAGGATGTACTTCATATATTTCATACTAGACACTAAATAATGCGGACAAGGAGGCGACTTTGATTCAAATGGATGATTCTTGTCCAAATCAGTCGGATTGTTCTGAAAGTGGAGGGTTTCCACCACCAAACAAAAAAATTGTAAAATAATTTGTTACCGTAGAAATCAGCGACCACCATTAATTTCACAGAAAGAGAAAGTACGGTAAATTTGGCGAATTTGCAAGAACAGAATTTACATCGTTTCTAGGAGGTTCCTCAAATCAAGTAAATTAGCCTTAATATTAGTCAAAAACCCCACAATTTGTAAAATGCACAAAACTAAACGAGTCGACTCTGAAAGCGGTATAATACTTATAACAAACTCAATAGATTGATAAAGAACACGTGTCTACTCAAGTAAGGGTATTATAACTTAGCAGGTGCACAAACGAACTGTAATTATGCCTAGTTAACGCAGAAGTTAGGTGTGAACTCTTGTGCTAAGAAAAGTTCAAGGACTGCAAAAGTTGGTGAAAATTCGAAAATGAAAAAAAAAGTTATTAGAAATAATCACCCACGTGGTTAATATTATAGTGAAGTTAGATATTATTGAAGTTATTATGATGAAGATTGCTAAAAAGTTTATGGATAGTTAATTATGGCTTATCGTTGATTTTGGTTAATATTTGATATTCACTTGACCTTGTTATTAAATATTTTTTCTTGACTAGTAGACCAACTCAGAGGGTTGAGATAGTAAGATGTGACCACGTGGTTAGTGCTGTCATTCGCGTCGCATTTAGCTGTGGATGTGATTCCCACTTCGCTACATGCTTTGTTGAAACATTCCTGTCTGCACTTTGCTTTTCTCAATTTGAGACTTTATTGGACCCACCAAGTTAGAAGATGCCCAATTTTTGATCGGCGATTTTCCATTTTGGATGAATGGGCACCCAACTTCTTCATGATGATCTAGAATGGGTAACGTAAAAAATAATTCACGGCACACATTAAAAAAATTAAATTTTTTCGAATACGTAAAAGTGAAGACAAAAATTGGTAATTTAATGGGCAAATTTTTATTAATATAAAACAGCGACGAAACTGTTATGCCTGCGACACCTGAGGTGCTGGAACTACTCAGACATAAACATCCTTGTGCTTCGGAAGATTACCGCTTCTGGGAAATTTGTCAAGGATGACCGTCACCAGGGGCGAAGTGCGACGCGGCATTTCGTCGTTTGCGGCGAGTAGCAGTGGAGGTATCGATAGCTTGCGGCCGGGTCACATCAAGGATCTTACGGCGGAGGTTACTGCAGAAGCTGGCTGCAACCTTGTCAACTCAATTACAAAACTGGTTATGCGTATTTTAAACGGAGATATTCCTCCACGCAAGGGAGCTTCTTTTCAGTGCACATCTACTGACCTTCAAAAAACCTGAAGTGGGGTCCGCCCCATCCGGTCGGCAACTATTTCAGACTGACAGCGAAAATCGCATGCAGCATTGTCTGTCCGAGAATATCTGAAGAATTTTCCCCCTCCAACTGGGGGTTGGTGTAAGGAACGGATGCGAGGCGGCAGTGCACGCTGCGAGGCGTTTTTTTGGACAGAAGACGAACAAAACCCACACATTGGAGTCAAGCTGGACATCTGCAATGCCTTCAATTCACTGAGGAGGGATCAAATTTTCGAAACTACAAGCAAACGAGCCCTGGAATTATTCCACTCGTCTTCCTCGCTTACGGAACCAATTCTTCACTGGTTTTCGGGGACAAGATTATCTGTTCGGAGACCGGGTTCAACAAGGGGACCCACTTGGTCCACTACTCTTCGCTCTGGCCATCGATGAAATTATCCGCTCTATAAACACACAACTAACCTTTGGTATCTCGATGACGCCACAATTGGGGGGCCGTAGAAAAGTACACGAGGTTCTGTCACATGCCGTGCCGGCACTACGAAACCTCGGACTTGAGATAAATATAAAGAAATCAGAGCTAATAAATATCACATACTCGGAGAGTGATTTCATCAACGTGTCGAGTCTTTCAACTCGGTACTACCTGGAATTACTGTCGTACCCAGGGAGCGGACATACTTTCTTGGGTGCTCACTTGACAAAAAGGAACTGCGGAGCCATCTACAAACAAAAGAGGATGAACTCTCCAGAGTCACGGAGAAACTCTCCTTACTCGATGGTCATACAGCGTTCTCCCTTTTGAAGAATAGCATCGGCTTGCCCAAACTCCTAGCTCTCCGATGTTCTCCCTGCTTCAAACATCGTGACATCCTCCTGTCACTGGATAGGACACTGAGAAAATCATCTGAATTGCTCTAAACATCCACTTTGACGTGCCGAGTTGGAATCAATTCAAGCTTCCTACACGCCTCGGAGGAACGGGTCTCAGGTCGGCGCTGGAGATCGCCTATCCAGCATATGTGTTATCGCTCTCAAGTGGTAGCCTTTTGGTCTAAGAAATCCTACGTTTTACAACCGGACTTTCTTGGGAAAAAATCTTCGACGAAGCTCGTCTCGAATAGTGTGAAACTGGTTTGGATATGCCGAACGATCCTTCGAAGCAACGTGACTGGGATGAGATCTACTCCAAGAATATCTTCGACGTGCTAAAGTCTGAGGCCAACCAGCATCGTCTTGCATGCCTCGTGTCCGCAGCCAACCATGGGAGCGGAGCGTGGCTGGATGCACTCCCGTGTTCCTCCTGGGGACCCTTTGGACAATGACTGTATTCGGATTGGATCGCACAACGCCTGGGAGTTATGTTTGCGTCGAACACCAATGTCGCTGTGGAGGGATCGTCGATGCCAAAGGCTGCACCCGCTCTCGTGCAAAAGGAGTGCGGGCAGAGCACCCCGCCATGCTGCTATGAACAACATTGTCATGCGAGCTCTTGAAGCGGCAGGCTTCCCAGTACTGGAGCCTGTGGGATTGGATCGCGGTCATAGGAAAAGACCAGATGGGTTAACTATCTTTCCGTTCACTGAGGGAAAGTCGACTAGCACATTTCCTGCTACTGGAAAACTATCAAGACATTTATTGACGAAGCATCCTCATTTAAAGAATAAAGATATCTCTTTTATCAAAACAAATTGAATGCATCTACAAAGTGCAAGTTGGAAATGTCCAATTTTGCGAAAGACGACAACTTGTTGTGTTTCAAAGAAACGAAATTTTCTAATTTACAAAAATTTGGAAAACAATCTATGGTTACAGAGAATTGCATATTTGATTTCAATTTATGAATAGAGAAAATCACCAAACTTCCGCACTCACCCTTCATCCTATAGTATCTGGATGATGCGGTCCTCGGAAGTCCCCCGGATACTGTTTTCCGGGATTTGGAAATGATAATTCCAACACTGTCGGATGCTGGACTGGAAATAAATTACACTAAATGCAAAATCTACAATTGATGACTTTCAGAATATAAGTATTCAAAAGCTTTGTCATCTTTCGGAAATTTACTGCCTGGAAGTATTTCCACACCCGATTAAGAACTTATATTCCTCGGATTCCCAATTTCCATGATTGCAATGGGAAGAGGTATACGTTAAAAAGACTGTTACTCGGAGAGATTCAGAACTGATTGTGTCTACTTGAAATGCATACAGCATTATTCCTCCTGAAAAACTGTTTCAACGTACAGAGGCTTGCATATGTCCTGAGGACTGCTCCCTATTTCACTCAGTGTGATCAACTCGCACAGATTAACGAGATCTTCCGTACGACAGCGGAACGTATCTTCAACGTCCGGTTCGAGGATTATTCATGGAAGCAAGCCACGCTGCCAGTGAGACTCGGAGGAATTGGAATTCGGAACCCTCTGGACCTTTCTCTCCCTTCATACCTATCATCGCTAGTAGGCTGTAACTCCCACGTCAATAGGATTCTACACTCTCTACCTGAATTCTCTATACATGGACGCCAGCCATGCTCGTGAGGCCTGGAGCCGCACTTATCAGCTTTCACTGCCTTCTTCGTTCTTTCAGGGGGGCTTGGACGATGCTATATGCTGGAATTCTTTCAAAGATTTGCTAGTGTCATCTAGCCAACATCGACGTGCCTGTTTGTTTTCGGGGCGTTTCCGAGAGCGGTGCCTTGCTCAACACCATTCCCATGGAGCTTTGGGTACCTTCCTGGATGATGAATGCGTCCGTATTGGGATTTCATTGCGACTGGGATTAAAAGTCTGTGTTCCACATCTGTGTCGATGCGGAGTCCAGATCGACTGTTTTGGCCTACACTCTCTCTCCTGCAGAAAGAGTGCAGGCAGATTTCCCAGACATATGACCTTGAACGAAGTCGTTAGGCGAGCTTTGGACGCCGCCGGACACCCTTCCAGGCTCGAACCAGTTGGTCTTTGCAGGCGGAACGGGAAACGACCAATCTTCCCTTTTGAAGCCGGAAAACCCCTTGTCTGGGACGTTACCTCCACGACACGTTTGCCTCTTGCAACCTACTCCAGACTGCCTCTGTAGCCTGTTCTGCCGCTGAGAAGGCTGAGATGAAACGGGAAAAATACGCGGTCCTACCCAAGGATTTTTTTGTTTGTTCCACTCGCCGTTGAGACGTCTGGAATTCTTCTAGGAATCGGATCGCTACACGAACAGGAACCCTCGTGAGCGCTGCTGGTTATTTGAGCAAATTTCGCTCACCATCCTGAGAGGAAATAGCCACGCAGTCAGGGCAGCCGCTATATAACCGTTTACTCTCTTTTCTTTCCTTAATAAAAAGTTAATATTTATAAAAAGCTGAATAAATTTACATTATCGCTACAAGAAAAAGATCAAACTTTTTATTTTGAACGATAAAGTGGCCTTAAAACGGAAAATCGAATTTTGGCGGTCATCCGTAAATAAAAATAACATCACATGCTTTGCCATTTTGCAACGTTTGTTAGAATAGAATAGATATAAATCCAGTACATTCGATTATATAATTTTTTTTTATAAATTAAAATTAAGGACAAAATATAATTCAAACAATTAAACAAATTTTTGATAAAATTTCAAATTTGATTTAATTTATATGATTAAATAATTCAAACAATTAGACATGATTATGGCCTTGTTCAGCTTGGGAATTGCCCGTATCACGGAATATTGTTCTACTCTCTGAAAGTATGGTATCTGGATGATTACACCATGGGCGGTCATCCGATGGATTTACTGGATTGTTTGAAAAGTCTGATAGTTCAAATGGAATCCCTATGCCTAACTCTAAACACATCGAAGTCTGAAGTTACCAATTTTGAATTTCCGCAGGCTGAATGGGACTCGATCCTTGCGATGTTCAGAGAGATCATTCCGAAAGCCACGGAAACCAAAGCAGAACAACTGGATATACTTGAATGCTCCTCTTACTGATGCTGGAATCACTAACACTCTCAGAACAAAAGAACAACAAATAAAAACAACATTCAGACGTCTGGAGATGCTGGACTCACATACCTCCCTATTCCTGCTGAGAAACGCCTTATGAGCACAGAAATTGAACTACGTTCTTCTGGGGCACCCTGCTACCTGAAAATGCAACAGCTTGATACCATCGATTCCCTCTTCTGGACCACTATTAAACGTATCACCAATGTTAAATTTGACGACCGAGGGTGGGACCAAGCGACCCTACCCACTAGCCTGAGCGAACTGGGAATCCCTTTATCTAAGAATCTGGCTTGCCCTGTGTTTCTGTCCTATTTGGGCTCCAGTCGACTGCTGATCAGGATGATTCTTCAACTCCGAACAGAATCGTCTGAAATCACAGAAATGGAGCATTTGATTGGGATGATGCCTGAGCAGAAAGACCGTTACATGACCATCTGCGAAGATAAATATGAGAGGCTTCTGACCAATCAAACCAACACAGACGTGACTGTCTAATCACTGGAAGATGCTAATGAAGTGACGCTTGGATCAATGCCCTCCCCATTGGTAGTGTCGGGACCCACCTTGACGATGACACTGTCCGCATCGGCATCTCCACCAGACTTGGAGTGAAGATTTGTCAGACTCACAAATGCCGGTGTGACGGCACCGTCGATTGTTTAGGACACCATGTTCTCTCTTGTAGAAGAAGTGGACGATTCCCAAGAAATAAGGCGATCAACGGAATTGTCAAACGAGCCCTGGAGTCTGCAGGATACCCCACCATACTTGAACCTGTTGGCTTGGACAGAGGAGACGAAAAAACAGTCTGACGGAATCACAATTTTTCCATTTGAGGAGGGGAAACCTTTAGTCTGAATGCTACTTGTGTCGACCCCCTTTGCCCATCCAACATTGTCGAGAGCGCGGTAGACACACTCCATTACGCGGAAATAAACGATGAGGGCAAAGGATAAGAAATACGAAGCGCTACGCGACCGATTTGCGTTTTATCCCATTGTGGTCGAGACAACTGGAGGAATAAGTGGGAAATCGCTTCTAAAGCAATTTGGACGCCTATCTACACTAAAAAGCCACGACGCACGTGATACTCTGTGGCTTATCCAGTTGATCTATGTTGCGATCGTGAGAGGCAACTTAATGTCGATTATGTCGACGGGTATCATTTTGATTGATTTTTGTGTTTTGTGAAAATGAATTTTTTCATTCAAAATATCCCGATTTTGACGACTTAATTGGAAAAATGAAAATTTATCTTTTGAAATCAATAAGCAAAGAATACGTCTGAGATTTAATTATCACAAAATGGGGGAGTTTCTTAAAGCGGCATTTTATTATTCAGAAAATGTCGTTGCAATAAAAGTCACATTGAACAATTTTGAAGATGACGGGATTATTCTTGCCAATGTAAGGCGGTCAATTATGAATGAAATTTTTTCTCATGAACTTTTTAAATTACGAAATATCAATGGCTAAAATCTAATTTGGAAAAATTGCAAAACTCACAGTATTCAATCGAATAAAATTATGCAGATTTTAAAAAAATCAGTTCTATTTCTGTAAAGGGGGAAATTGAAAATTATTTTATTACTCGATGATTATAAAATACTACACCGGCTCCTTCCTGCCATAGACCAATCAGAATCCTCTTTTACGGGGGACATCCGGGTAAACCTGGCTCGTCTACGATTTGGGCACCACTCCTCTCTACCGACGTACGATGTCATCTGTCCCTTTTGCAACCTCTACGTGTTGACAACAAACCACTTTTTGAATGTCATAAATTAGCACAACGTTCGTCTACAATAAAAAATAATAAATTGTCCTATTTTTTTTCTTAAGATGTTCTTAATTGTACTATTTTGTTTTTAAAATGTCCTAAAAATTGTCCTATTATTTCCGCCCTAGTCATCAGTGTGTCAAAGGTTACTCCATGAATCTTGACTGAGTTTTGTGTGGGATTTTTTTCTATTCAAAAACAAATTGGTATATAATTTTCCATTCTTCTATTTGATGTAATTAGAGAAGTCGAGGATTTCTCCGTCGACGTAGAAATTGAAGTAGATTCTAGCCACACGTTACGTCGATAGAGCATATATTTAAATCGTTGGTAGCTGTCGAAATACATTTGTTTTTGCTCGTGAATACACCGAGAAAGAAGTTAGCAGTAAAATACTAAATAAAAATTATTTTAAAGCCTAAAGCGTTCCACCGATTCCAGAACTCATCGCCAGGTAACGAAATTGTCTCCCAGTGGAAAAGATATTTTGAGCATATAATTTTGTTATATTATCAAGTTCCTTTGGTTTCTTTCAAATTTGTTACCCTTCTCACGAATTTTGACTTCGAAAGAGTGTTCCATATCTATTTTTGATTTAGTCGTCAAGAATCGGATTATGTCTTAATCTCTTGTGTTAGTTTTTGGAGGTTTTTTAAATGATTAAGTTTTTTAATTCACAACCAATATTTTTATTTATTTATTAACCACAGGCTTATAACATTGATAACCATTACAGGATTCCGCTTACAAGATATATCCTCCAATAGTCCATTACAGGATTCCGCTTCCAAAGAGAGGTGGAGAAGTATGTTCGCCCCCTTCATTTCATCACCGTCGCGGACATCACTTCATTCTTAGGCGGAAGAGTTTTCATAGTGGTAATCTTCACCAGTGGAGTTGGTCAGGGGGAAAGTAGAAATATCCCATTCAACTACTTTGTCGTGCCAGAAGGACTCGTCGCATCATGATGGGATCTGTTTGACGAGGATTGACCTCCGCTGAAAAACCACATTTTTCGGATTCGAACACACGACCTTCAGATCCAGATCCGATGTCATCAGATGTTCAGCCAGAGGGCCACCACAACCAATATATAGAAGCAATCTAATCATTTGTGATTAAAAATAATCAAAAAAAGACAAAACATATTAAGTAATAAATTAGATTAACTAAAACCCAAAATAAAATGAATAATTATTTTTCTTATGTGAAAATTTAGTGAGCCATTTAATGCAGAGGTCAATATTATCACATGTTAAACAGGAAGCAGAATATATGCCACAATGTCTGCCTTCGACTGCATTTGAGATTCCTTACACTGTGATTAAAACTCCATTACAAGTGAGTTTTTATCTCATTGAGATCAAGAGCAGCAGATAAATCATTTTTATTAGCGACAACTAACAAGGGAATCTTTTCGAGTTCCGTGTTGTAGAGAAGTTCAATAAGAAGGGATTTCGCCAAGTCAAGTTTCTCTATATTAGCCGAGTCCACCATAAAGCTACGCGTTATAATATCTAATACAGAATGCAATCGACCCCCATACAATATCGAGGCCACATAGCACGAAAACGAGGTTGCCCACCAATATCCCATATTTTCATATTGACTGATCCTTTGCTAACTCTACGAAGATTGAATCCTAAGGTAGGCACTGTTTCATCCTTGAAGTTGCCGGACTAGTGTGATCACAACAAACATACACAAAGTAGCTCAACGAAGGTAGTCTTTCCGGCAGATTCAGGCCCAACGATGCAAATATCCATTTCCTGTTTGAAAAAAAGTTGACGAAGCCAATCGAGAAATTTACGAAACCAATCCATAAGAAAACCCGTAAAATTCAAAATAATTTGTAACAACTTTTATTATTAATAAACATTTTAATATATTTTTTTCTTATAAATAATCAGAATAAATTCAATTTTGTGTGTTAATCAAACCTCCTAATCAATTACAAGATAAGGAGTCTGCGCTGAGCCACCGAAAACCTCATTAGTAAAATCACGAGGATAACGCCAGAAGTCAATTTGAATGATTCTCCGATCCTAACCATAAAGACCCTTTCTATCCTTGGAGTTACTTTTGATCATTTTGTGTCATTAATACAATGTAAGTTAATATCTTCGAGGATCCAATAAATGAGATTACTGAAGGCTTTTTTGTATTTTCCGGCGTCTACGGATCGCCCCTCTTTCGTTATCGACGCAAAGCAATTGGATATAGTGCAAAACCTCATTCTTATTACGATACTCGAAACGGACGTCTACCTCGCTGTTTCGGAAAACGGTAAATGGATAACATGGCCAGCGAGGTTTTCTTAAAGTGGCTAAATCTCAGAGTATCCCCTTGAACCAGAAGTCAGGTCATATCTGGAGATTTAATATCTTCGTAGTGCATCATCTAATAATATGATCTAGTTCAGTAAATAGACTTGATGACAATAATTTAACATTTCAAAAAATGTTTGAACCTCTGAAAGATCAGTTAGACAAGTGGTTGATGGGTCGCAAGGTTGAGGTGATAACGTACCTCTTGTGCACAAGATGTCTACTTAGCTTCATGATTAATGCAAACCATTGCCTTTTTTCTCATTGGCATGGACAAGGAGACGGATTCAGGAGACACTGGAGACCTGAAGTTCTAAACAAATAAAGCTCCAGTTACACGTAGAATCCATATTCGAAGCTCGTCGAGCTAAAAATTGGAAGAGCTTGGAGGATCATTTGTCAGAAGCTACACGTGTTAATATAATTGCTAATTTTATGTAATCAATCATTATGCCAATTAATTTCAAATGCGATCTTCTTGATATCGGATGCGACTCACCTGTTTCAAATGACCCTCACTACCAGGATGGCTACAAGAATGATCATTTTTTATCCTTCATTCCGCTAGGTCATTCCTTGGAAGGGTTTTCTTTACGTTTTATTCATTTTCTCTGGATCTTGATAGACCGTAAAGTTCCCTTCTCATACGTGTGGATCAGCTACTAACGACAACTTACTGACTACTAAAAGCAACATCTACCAAAAGAAAAGATAATAACAATTATGGCGTGAAGAAGGCCAAACCTCCCCTGTGACATTTATTTATAAACCCCGGATACTCCTAATTAAATGTATCCAGTTCATACAGTATGAGTCGCAGAAAAACAAGTCGAGGGTGATTTTTTTAATAAATCAAAAATTCATGTTTTTTTAAATTGTTTAAAACACTTATAAAAACGTTGTTTTTAATCAATTTATTTTTAGGTCAATAATGTCATAAAATCAAGATTTTTTAGTTTTTATTGATTTTTATTTATTTTTTTAAGAATAATTTTTTAACAATTAAACAAATGTCAGTTGAGGAAGCCTCTGCGTGGATTGCGAACGAGTTCTCTCGGAGTATGGCTATTCCAATCTTTTGTCTTAGCCATAACCCTTCTCGTTGATCCCTTTTTTTTCTGGCAAGCAATCCTCCGAGTTCTCGCAAGAACTCAGCCGTCATTGGACCAACGGCTCCCGATGATTCGGTCGCAACAGGAGTAAATCGGTAGCGATCCCCGAGGCAAGAATATTTCTTGATTTTTAGGTTCTCCGCAGTCGAAGCAGCTGCTCCAGGTGTCTGAACCGATTTAAAAATATTCGTGATTAATTTTTATTTAAATTAAAAAAGGGGACAAAATTCCCTTTTGCTAATGGTCAGAACCTGGTTTGGGGAGCTACATGTGTTGATACATACTCTCCGACGATCTAGACGAGTTGATGAAAAAGTTGAAGAAATAGTGGATGGCAAACGACGGTTCTGCACATCACTTCGTTTGATTGTATGACGCATTTGTCAAGCCGATCCTCGATACAATTTATCATCTAAAAAACGTCAAAAACCGAACAACTTGGACTAGATTCTTTCCAACGAGAAAACTTATATCCTTACTAGGACTGAACTGGTCAATAAGAATAAACAAGGAATCACTATATAAGAAATGCTACACTTCCAGAGACACTTGATGTAGATTTAAAACTTGTGAACAAAAGTCTAAGAAGTGATGACGATCTAGACGAGTTGAGGAAACTCTCTTACGACCGAGGAGGTTGGAAGAGGTTGGTTCGGAGGATTGTTTTGAATGTTGCACGAGTGAAATTATAACTATTATGGTTTTAAGCATGTTGCCTATAATAATAAGAAGACCCGAGGAACGTGCCGTTACGACTACGGGAAACCAGTTATATGGTTGATGCTTACTTGAGTGGGCTCGAGGGAGGAACATCGTGTCCTCTTTTGGAACGTGTCAGGATCACGCGATTAGTTAGTTTTGCCTTACCGTGGACTTTGGAATTTTTTTTATTTCATTTTTCATTTCAAAAAAGTTAAATAGATTGTTGTAAAATATCCTGAGATATTTTCGAATTGGGCACACTTGGGTGATTTTTGTCAATAAAATGAAAAATTCATATGTTCTTTAAAATTGCTTAAAACTTATAAAAAATGTTATTTTAATCAAAAATATTATAAACCTAAAGTTATAAAGTCAAAAAATCAAAATTTTGAGTAATGTAAAAAAAGGTCAAAATTTAATTTTTTAGGTCAATAAATTTTTTTATATAAATAATCAGTTAATTTATCCCCAGTAAAGCATATTTAAAACTGCCATCCATCCAAGTGGACCCCCGCCGACATTATCGACGTTGCGTTGCCTCTCACGATTGCAACAGAGATCAACTGGAGTAGCCACCGGTCTCACGTGCGTCGTGGCTTTTAGTGTAGCTAAGCGTCCAAGTTTCTTTAGGAAGCGAAGTGATTTTCCACTTATTCCTCCAGTTGTCTCGACACTATCGGATAAAACGCGAATCGGTCGCGAAGCGCTTCAATAAATTCAATTTTTTATTGATTTTATTTTTATTGATTAATTTTCAGAGGTTTTAAATAAATACTAACGTGTAATCAGCTGTTTTTATTGAATCTTTTGTCAAATAAACATTTCAAACTAGCCAGTCTATCATTTTTATTACTATTTTACAGGTTCTACTGTAAAAATATCTGATTTTCTCATTACATCTACCAACACTATGATCAATGAGGTCACTTGCTTAGTCGAATATGATTTTCTTTGCATATGTTGAACATTTAATTTTACAAATCTTGTTTGAGGGTATTGGATATCGTTTTACTTCCTACTATGCAAAGTGTAAATTTATGGTAATGGTAACTTGACCGAACCTTTTTTTGAGTTTTAAATGTTTTTAAAATATAGTTGAAAAAAATTGGTTTGATCTAAGAAATCGATATAAATATGCGTGAATACACAAAAATTTCTTCCGTAAAAATAGAAAGTTTTATTGAAATTGGCAATCTACCCAAAATAATTCTGGTCAGAAGGAAAATTTTTTTTGAAATTGTTAAATATTATTGTAAAAATTTTATTGAAGTAAAAATAAATTTAATTTTGATGGAAATGGAAAGATGCTTGGAAGTAATCTATTAAAATGAGCTAGATTATCACGCGCAAAGAAATTATGGTTGGGAAATTTTTTGAGTGGTCGACGAGAACGAGTACACTATGGCAATTGATGTTCCGTATCGAGACTATTAGCAAATGCGTTCCTTAGGGCTCCCCATTATCTCCCCTCTTGTTCAACGTTCTGATCGATGACTTGCTACTCCCTCAGGGGGACAATGACATATTATTAACGTATGCTGATGGTATAGTCATTGCCTCAAGGGATGTGAGTATTGTGGAGGCAACGAGAAGAGTACAGGACAATCTGAATAATCTAAGTTTATGACTTTAGGAAAATCAATTGACTGCTAGCCCGGAGAATTCGGTGTTGACACTATTCACGACAAACATAAGACTAGGGAAAGTATCAATTGACGTCACACTGGATGGGAAGAATATCCCGCAAAACAAATACCAGAAATCCTGGGAGTCACCTTGGACACCTTCTTAACCTTTACAAAACATGTCGAAAATATGTTATTGATTTGTACGAGGAAAATCAACTTCCTGAAAGCGTTCTTGGGAAACATAAGAGACATCTGAGTGGACTGGATGTCATATACAAACAGTTCATCAAGTCTTCAATAGGATACGCATATAATGTCTGGGGATCTAACCTTTCTGCAACGAATTTGGACAAGATCTGCAACATTCAAGTGAAGGCAGCAAACCTACTAAGGAAATCCCGTGTGAAAATTGATAAAGGTGACAGGAAAAACTTACTTCACGTAGAAAACACAGCTAGCATATTCAAAAATTGTATTTCAGTAAAGATTTATGCGGAATTGAGAAGTATCTGGAATCTAGATTTTATGTTAATAAGGTTTTTCTATTAAAAAATGGAAAAACAACATATTTCTACATTCATATACGGCAAAAATATCCTTTAACATTATTATCTATTAAGAAAAGATTTTTATTATTGATAAATTATTATCTAAAGACCGAATTTTTTAACCTGAAAAACGTTTTGAATTACATTATTATATATTTAATAAATTTTAGATTAGTTTTTCCATATTTAAAAATTTTTTTCTAGATAAATTTTTCATAAATTCAAAAATGGTCAAAATTTCGAATTTATAAGTCAAAAAATCGCCATACTTATAACTGTAAAGCAGTTTTTTATTGTTCACCTAAGAAAAATCAAACTAACAGGTTTATCATTTTTTATCATAATTCTAAGGCGCCAATGCTGTAAAAAATATTTGATTTTCTCATCTTATTTACCGACTCGTGGATCTAAAGGCCACTAAGGCTTTTGTCAAATCCGATATTCCTTTCTCCCATAAGTTGAAAAGCTTACAAGACTTGTTTGAGGGTATTGAACATTATAAGTGTAACCAGAAAATTGCATTTTTTAAACAAAAATTTCAAAAAAAATTTCTGAAAGGTTTCATTCACGTGTTTGAAGGAATCTCACGGAAGCGGATCTAACTACCACTCTTCGGACGTTGTGTACCGATTCTAGTCCAATGAATTCCTCCCCTGAGACAGTTTCTCTTCTGAAGGCAAAACACCCTATTATGCAAGACGATATTTGTGTGCCCGTCTGTCCCGATCCTTTTCCGATTCTGCCAATCTTTGTAATGTCCTTCGATAATTCCGAAGGAGTAGTGGGGGAGTTGATGGGCTTAAGCCAGGACATCTCATGGACCTTTTATCTCAATCTATTAGCCAGCCCGCTATACTTCTAATAATAATAATAGCCTTTTCACGAGAGCCATAATATTTATAGCTCCGCATAGGCAGGACACACACTTTATTTTAGTAAAGAACAGTTAATTTTAACTAATCATAGAACCATAGAATAATCTTCACTTCTTTTCTTTTTTTTGTGTGTGGGTCCTTTCTAGACAATCCAATTCCGCAGTGAGTATCCACTGATGACGGCGTCACTCGTCAAACCCTTTTAGCATCGTAGATGCGTGGAACCTTCCACCATGTGAACAGCAGCGAAAATCGAACCCGTAATCTAAGCCACTTTAGCCCGACACCTAACCACTATGCCACCCGGCTATACTTCTTCTTCGGGAGAATTCTGGATCTTCTATCCAGAGTCGCAAGTACGATTTCTCCAGGGTCGTGCAGTTGAAGGACGTAACCACCTCAGCTTACGATATTATGGAATCATACTTTCTCTGCTCAGGGGCTGTAGGGGGAAGCCATAAACAAATTTTCCATCAATAATAAACATCGATCTAAAACATATTGAAATGGCATTAGGAGATGTAGATGATTTAGACCAGAGGCATGTCAAACTCAAAAGCTCCAAAAGATGATTTGATTATACACGCGGGCCGCACTAACAAATCTATAAAACGTCGTAATCTTATTGAAGTTTATTTGATAATTTGCACGACTACTACAACAGCTATATTACGCTAACGCTCCATAACGACAAAAATAACAATTTTAATCATTTTTCGAGATTATTGAATCACTCTTTAGTCTTTGTTTTGTCTTGAGGTGCTTCCTTCCCTGCTTTGTCATTTCAGTCCTCGGCAATGAAGCATAAGTATGCTGAAAAGAATGCGTTATATACTCTTGTGTGGGTAGAGTGAAATTCATCGAGTTCTTCGGGATTTTCAGAGGCTCAGATTTCAGCCTGCGCGTATATTTTGATAATTGTCACCCTGAATTGGGTTTGGTTCACCATTTAATTTGTAGCACATCAATTCTATCCGAGACGGACTATACTTTGGATATAAGATTGTACATTTTGCGATGGATTGCAAATCCAATTACATACTGAGGACAGGTAATCAGGCAGTAATTTACAACTTGCAATGTTCCGTAGTCTGCAATTTTCGTCTCCTGTCGACATATGGATAGCTTGTATCGTTCCAGATCTCGTACGAACTGAAGTTTTTCGAGTCCTCTAAAATTTGGAATGCAAGAGAGAATGGCCTGGTGGATATCAAATTTGAAAAGACATTTGTGCAACAGAGCACGGCACCACCTCAACCGAACTTAAAAAAGTCATTTCCATATTAGAAGAGATTGATGTAACAGGGACATCAGTTTTGCATTCAAATTCTCAAGTTGATGTGAATATCCCAAATCAACTTTAGTATCATTCGAGTTCATTAAGTTGATCATACAAATCACCAGTTAAATCAAGGAAGTTCAGAAGACATTTACATCGCTCGACATCAAACTCAACTCACTACGTATCGGCGCAATGGAGTGGAAGGCATTCTGTGGCATCAAAAAAAAGATATCATGCGGAACGCTTGTACTCCTGATCAACAATTCGAATAAAATATCAAAAGTCTATGTCAAAGTGGATTAAAAAATAGTGACGAATCACGACAAATCATGATTGAAACTGCAAAGGTAATCTTTTCCCTGGTCAACCTACACATTTGTGAAATTAGAGAGAATGAATGTCACCGAGACGTAGCAATCTTATCAAAATTATAAAGATTTGAAAATGTTTCAAACTATAGTTTACATATATACCACATGCAGCGCATCCATAGCTAATCGTTGATTGTATGCATTGGTTTTATGTATCGGATGTAGAGTTTATTGATGAGTTGAACCAACTTCCATAGTGGCCCAGTCGATTAGAAATTATAAATTGAATTGAATTATAATTTTAAATATACAGTATTCACAAATTGAAGCAAAAATAATATAAATTAGATTAGAAATATACCGAACATCGCAATGGAAGATTACTACTCATCCAATGTAAAATGCTTTCGTGAAAGACCTAGAACTACCCTCCCGGTCGTTCTACAAAACGATCTGAAAGCCGTGAAGAAAACATTGGCATCTGGTGACGATCTGGACTCACTGAGGGTCCTAGCAAAGAACAGAAGAGCTTGGAGCAACCTAACTAATTCTCTTATATTTTTTGCTGCACATGCGGGGCTATAAATATTATGGCTCTCGTGAAAGTGCTAATAATAATATACCGACAAACAGGAAGTAGCAGTTAGGTCTTCCTTATGAGCGCATATAAAAGAGAAGAGTAACGAACGAAATAAATTAATACATATAATAAGAAACAGTAGAAGCTTCAACACAGAGAAGAGAGTGGTGCTCTTAAGAAGAGAGGGCAGCCACCGAAAAAACCAGAAGTAGTCAGGAAACCCTGATTAATTCCCGTTCTCTTCCGGAAACGGGCCCTCAGTGCTGGTTGCTATAGCCAGCACGATCCAGATGGAAGTTCTAATTATAAACGAAACTAAATGGATTGGATTTTAGCATCTGAAATTGATGACGAATACGAAAGAAAAACGAGAAGAATCGGTGATTTATTACATTGCTTGTGGAAACTCGCATTGTAATTGGGGCTTTTTACGGAGAAGAGACATACGGTGTCTCATGAGAGTGCCCCGATATAGACGACCCAAATCTTGGCTTTCCTCTTTAGTTAATGGCTCTTTACCTTGTTTAGTTAGTTGGGGTTTTGCGAATAAATCATGTTATCTGTATCTTACGAAATAAATTATTGAAATGACCGGTTGGGTTATCCTTTATAATTTAGAATACCCAAATATGTTGGATATGGAAGTTTTTAAATAAATATCCCGAGGATATCGACGTTAACATATTTATAGCATTCATGGTGTATCATACAAGTTTAAACCCAAGAGTTTGCGTAGAAATTATGTTAATGTTCTATCAACTGTTTCCAGATCTTTTTAGAATATTTTATGATGGTACTATTTGATGTTTACCTTTAGAGAAGAACATGTCGAGTCATGTCGAGAACAACCTGTTAGAGAACATGTCGCATATGTTAATCTTGACGGGACATGCGTTTACAGAGTATACGGAAGAGGTCCATTGTTTAGAAAAAATTGGAAAGGACAATACGTCCACGTGAAAGACCAATTTTAATTCGATTTTAATTCGATTAATTAACTTAAAATTTTTTTTTTAATTTTCCGTATTATAACAAATTATTTTTTATGGAAACTAATCGTAGAGGGAGAACAAAGGATTGCTATTCACTTTTTTCTTTTTCTTGCGTGTATGTCCTTTATAGACAATCTGGTTCTGCAGTGTAATATTCACTGATGACGTCGTCACAAGCCGAAACATCTTAGATGCATACAACCGGAATGTAGAAGCGAGATTCAACTTGGGCCATCAGGCCTATTTTTGACACACAAATAGAGATAAAGAACCTCAAAAATTGCGCACATATAAGCAAACTATATTTCCGAACTATTTCTTGCGCAGTCCAATACCTATTGATATCGGCCCACCGGTTGGAGAATACTGTCTTAGATAACGTCGGTCCGACTGTAATTCGTTTGTTGAATGTATTTCAAGGATGAATGCAATCAATGGTTTTATTACTGAAGATATCATTAGCTAAGGTATTTGTGAAAAACTTGGAATCAATAGTATTGAATTTAGTAAAGCTACACAGATTTAGAGGAAGATTTGAATAAGCCGCATGGCGCCATTTGGTGCTTCGTGGCTAATTGGTTGAAGTTCTGTTTGATTGTCTGTTTCTCCTCTCTCTTCCTATTAGAATGCCGTCATGTGATCCACCTGTCTAGGTGACGCCCAGTGACAGGCCGGCACGAAAAAGGATCATTTGCTCTCCCCCACTCCACTGGAGGGGTTTCCACAACTGCATGTAATGGACGTCTTACCTTTTATGCTGATTCCGGATGGACTCTTTCTGTAGAAGTGGAAACTGGATACACTTAATTAATTGTTTACTTTAACTTCTTTCTCGGTGTATCCGGGGTTAATAAATAATAAAATAAGGAAGATTTAATCTTAAACTAAAGGTTCTTTTTGGAGAAGCCAACATCTTAGCCAAAGATGAAATTAATTTGAATAGACAAAATATGATTGATAATTTAAAAGAAGTACCCTGATGAATTGCTAAACATGGATGAAACTGAAATCTTTTTTCAATCTTTCCCTTCTATAAAAATTTCATATAAAAATAGAAAAGCATAAAGCAATCAAAAGTGAGAATCAATATAGCTTTTTATGCTAATGCAACTAGAACAATAAAAATTAAACCTTTTGTTATTAGGGAAGTCAAATACCAAAAATTTTTAAAAGATTTTGACTTAGAAAATTATTTACTATGCAAATAAAAGAGTTTGGATGACAACTGAACTTTTTAATGTTATCATCAGTCATCTTAGTGATGAATTAAAACATATTTATTAAAACACAAAAATCTATCAAAAGTGGTCCCCGCCTACATAATCGACGTTTATTTGTCTCTCGCGATCGCAATAGAGATAAACTGAAGTGATGAATTAAAATGTTAAGAAAAAAGTTCTTTTTATTGATAATTAACCATAGGGTTATTTGGTCACAGATTTATACGAATCTTCCATTTTGTGACAGGTTTCTGAATAGACCTGACAATCCAGTAGGTAAGATTAGAATTTTGTAATACCTGGTCCAGAAACTTGTGGTCGACGCTTTTTTGACGTCAATCCAAGTGGAATTCAAACTGTTTCCATTTTGTTGATTTACGCACTTGTTGACGATAGCCTGTTCTTTCACGCCTTGGCATTCATCCTTTTATGGAATAAGATACGTTATCCCAATATAGAACCAATCACAAGGCGTATATTCATAATTCATAATCTTCTTAATCTCCTCACAAAGATATTTATTAACCGAAGTTATGTTCTTAATAACAAAGTTATAGACTCCATTACATCAAGATGCTTTCCAATTTAAAAGCATCTTGATGTCTCGGTAATTTCCTCCTCAGTGAAATCAGCAAAAGAGTTCTCTCATCCGGTCATTTTTTGCTAATAAAGAAATTGCTCTTCTTTCTCTCTTCCTTATTTTAAATACTACTCCAAAATGGAAGACATTCCTCCTCATTGAAATTGATGACCGCCTTCTTATTATCTCCATTTATAATTCTATAAAATCGCCTTCTATTCAATTTGAAGCACCAGTTGGCACTTCTAAACCTCTTTCTCGGTTTGTAAACACGCAATTTATCACAAGTTTTGTTTGATCGCGAACACATGAAGAAAGCCTCTCGAATTATACCCCTCTTCGATTCTTAAAGTTATATGAGCATAAAGTATTGCGTATTTCTCCAAGCCACGTTTTAACGAAATATTTTGAAAATTAAAAATTTTATTCCTTCTAAAAAACACAACTGCTCATCTTCAACCAATGGATTCAGGCATAATCAAGAACTTTAAGCATTATTATGAAAAGACTTATTTTTGATTATATGGAAGTCCTTAATTTGGAAAAAAAGTTTCGTGAATTTACGGAAGGCCATCATTATGGTATCTCACGAATGAAGTAAAGAAAACACAAAAATTGTTTCAAAAAACATGGGCAATTAAATGTCTTGAATTAGTGCTAATGAAGATATCAAACAAGATCCTTTAGGTAATGAGTAAAAAAAGAACTGGAAGAACTTGCTAATGAAGAAAAAAATAACTCAAACAGAAATGCTCGACGATAACGAAATCTTTTTTGTGAAAATTATAATGACGACGGAGAAATTATAGATGCTGAAAATGGAGAGATTATTATGGATGAAAACATAAATATTAATTACAATGAAATTAGTATATTTATTGTCTTCACAATCAGAAATTCTTCAAATCGAAAGGCATCAAATTTTTTGTTCGGATTAATGAGGGTTTACTGTATATTCCTCAACAGCGAATTTCTCCCAGTGGCTAATTATCCTAAAACTCTCGGAGTCACGCTACTCTGTTTTAACAAACACGTTTAAGGACTTTTTATAAGAGCAAAGTGAAAATTAAACATTCTTCGAGTAGTAGCTGGGAAAAAAAGTATCTTACGTTTTTGTACAAACAATTAATTAAGACGACATTAAACTATTCCTCCCCAAGCTGGGTCCCATGCATAGCACTCTCCCTCCTACAAAAGTTGTGACAGGTCCAATTAAATGAGGAACTTACAATATCTCAAACAAACGCTTGACCCATACCACCCAACCTTCCCAGTTACTTGATTCAACTAACTGCAGACACATAAGAACATTCACTAATCTCCAAAGAACACTCAGGAAAATCCCATCTCCGGCAAAAGACAAAATCTGGACCAAAATTTACTTTTTGTCCACTCTATAGGAACCCTCTAAGAAGAACGAGATACTGGAACGCAGATCTCATGTATCTGCTCAAATTGACGTATTATTTATAATATAGCATTTATAAGTCAGAAAATAAATTAATACTCCGAAGAAACTCGTTCGCGATCCACGCAGTCGGCTTCCTCAACTAACATTTGTTTCTTTGTTAAATAATTGTGTAATAGAAAAAAATAAATTGAAAATTATATTTTTGAATTATTCAGATTAAAGTCTACTAGAATTTAGATTGGCATAATCATGAGTCTTAATTTAAATATTTAAAAATAAAAAAATAGTAATTTGTCAGGTCACCATGTGACATTAATAATGTTGGGGATAACACGGCGAAATTCGAGCCGTTTGGGAACAACAGGAAATTTATCCCAGGCAGTAAAGTTGGATTCTTCCCTGCAGAGTTTTTCAAGGGAGTCAACATCAGACTGACCGCTGATCTGTCCGCCCCCACCAAGACATCCATTATTACAGGCCATAATCTCCACAAAGTCGTATTCACACCGATTCCGTTTTATCCGTTGTACCAAATTATGAATATTCCTAAAGCCATAGACATAGCCAAAACGGAGATCTCTACACAGTCCCCCAGAGGACGCCTCCAATACGACTTCTCTTAATCCCTTCGACCTAAATGACTCGCAATGTATACTTTGTAGCAATAAAATGCTGAGATGGTGAGAATTCCCCACGGTTAAGCTCCTCAAAAGTTCTTTTGTAAGCACGATAGAGAAGTGAACCAGAACAATCGTCATGTGGGATAACCACTTCTCTTTCAGACTCATCGAATCTATATAAGCGAGACAACATACATTATGTCAAATCTCTCCTCTGGCGAATCTCTAAACCACGTAGGAAACCCTTCAAAATTCTCACAGAGTATGGTATACAATTCCTCTACCAATTACCCACAACGAAAACCAGTAGTGAGGACAGAATCTATATGGGAGTCAGTCCGGAGTGCCTCAATACGTCTGTCATAGCAGGACATCACTGAAACAACATACAAACTGCTTTTTGACCAACTTAATGGTCTAAGGTTGCTACAAAAAAAGACTTGAGTCGCTCTTTAATAATCTGAGCCATAATCGTCTGTGCTGAAGGGATTCTACTCATGTGGGGGAAGAAAAGCTCTCCCAACATCTTCTCAGCATAGGAGACCCAACCTGAATAAAATATCAAAATACCAGGACACGTGGAAGTCAATAGAGGAAGCTTGCCTTCCTCCTTTAACGCAGATAGGAACTCATCGGCCACATAGGTGACCATTACTTCGCTGGCTACGTTGAGGTTGAATACAAGATCGACCCCTTAGTTATTTTTAAAAGCAAACCGAGTGTCTTCAACAATGAGACTAATTTACGAGCAGATTTACTGATTGATTCCCCAAATTGAGATGCAAAAGAAACGAAGGTCTGATTGCAAACAAAGACGACAATAAGCGGACTTTTTTGCTAAAAATAAATGAATCAAGCATGACATTTTTATTTTTGAGGGTTCTTTTGAAATCCTCTGCGATGGAAGAAGAAAGGAGTAGGGACTCTGTGGACGTGATGCATCCACTACATGACAAACAATCACTCAAATTAATTTTAACTTCTTTCCCTTAGAATTATATTTATTATTAAAACTATTGTCGTTTCTTGTGGTTTTTGCATCATTTGTCAGGATTATACAACTCTATTGATTATCAGTGCTTAATACCTGACTGGGCTTCAGAAAGTCGTTTAGAGTGGAATTATTGATTATCGAACTGAATTTATTCATTTACACACATGGAAGGAAACGTGCAAATACATAATTTAAATTTTATTTTTTTCTATATTAATTTAATAAAAAATTAATTAAAAATATAAATTTAATTTCACTCTTGCAAATAATGTTGCGAATTATCTCGTGGCCCCATATGGTGCTACGTGGATAGTTGTCATTGGTGCTACGTGGGTAGTTGTATTTTCCTTCCTTCCAATGCGTCACTGAATCCACTTTACTGAGGAGGCGCCCAATGCCTGGCCGTCATCAAGAGGATCCAACAATTCTTCCCCGTCGTTATCTGGTGACAAGTTCTGGAATGGTGGAACGAGTCAGGATCGAGGAGTTAGTTAGTCTGGTTACCCTTGGTCTTTGGAAATAATTTTAATTTAATTTTTAACTATTAATTATCAGATAAGTGGAAACAATTAGACGTTGAAAGTAAATCTCAGTGGGAAAGTAAGCTAAAGATATACAAATGCTTTCTCGTGCCAATCCTAATATATAATTGCTGGACATGGGGCTTGTCGAAAAAGGCTATGGAGAGTATTGACAGCTTTCACCGCATCATGCTCTGGAATGCACTCAATATACAATATAACGCAAAATTATATAAATTATGTAACACAGAAACAATATCGATTGAAATCCGGCGATCAAGATGGAGACTGTTAGGTCACATTTTGAGGATAGACTTGGACTTACCAGTAAATCGTGTGATGGAGGAATATTTTTTAGAACAAGGAAGATTTTTTTTAGAAAGTCCAGGACAGCTCTACTATCTTTACTAAAACTAAAAACGGCCAACGATCTCGATGATCTAAGAGAACTTGCGAAAAGAGGGGACCTTAAATAAGACTGGTACAAAGGGTGGCCTGCGGACAAGGGAACCTTAATTGACTTTGTTTTTTATGTGTTCTCGGCGTTGTCGATAATAATAATTAGACGTTAGATAAACGTGGTGTGTCTTGTATTATTTTCTTTTTAATTCTGCTTATTTAAGAATTTCTGTAGAAGTTAAATAACGTGCTGTGTCTTTTCGAAAATGTCTGTTTATTAAGAAGCGGGTTTTTGGGGCTCGATGCCAGTTTTGGATGACTACAGTAGTAGGGGAAGATAATCCCTGCAACATTTGTTTTCCTAGTAACTAGCGAAAGCTTTAAATTTTGATTGTTCCTTCATAACTAACCTCCTCTCCCATTTATCAAAGTCATCATTTGATTCTTACTTCCCTCACTCAATCACTGGTAAACTTTTCCTAATATCAGTCTCTCTAGAAAGCTGATCAACGTCAAAAAATTCACTTTCATCTTCCTCATACTTAATTTTTTTGGGTTCATTGTTGTCTGCCAAATCGACTGACAAGACCAACTGAATGGAAAAAAAACTACAAATCAACACAGTGAAGATATTTTTCGTTCAGTGGAAAAAGAGACTGACTGCTGTTAATAAACTAAGTGCTTTATACTGGTAAGGCCCGGACTCCGAAGCAACGTTGTAAAATACAAAAACGCGTTTCTTGGACCGATCTATCCGAGAGGCGAATAAAGGTGAAATCCTGAATAACGACCATAATAAGAAATATATTCCCATTAAATATAAAAAAAACTGGAATATATTTATCAAAGTCTTAGAAAAGTGAGAAATTGGTGGATGCACGTGAGCTAAAAAGAAGGCGAAGTTCATGAGCACAGATGGATTTGAGGCCGAGGATGTCGGAAACTTACAAAGAAAGTACAGTACCAACTTCTTAGAAAGGAGTTTTTAATTGGTATCAACACCGCAATATCACGGATATTGTTTATGCTGGACAGCGGGCGTATGAGGTTTTTTCACATCGTGCCCGAAAGAAAAGCGATTGGATCCACAATATGTAAACCAAACTTACAAAACTGAAGAAGCAGTTTGAACAAATAGTAGAGCTAACCGAACAGAGAGGAAATCAAAAATATGATGATGAAACGAGAGATATACGTTGTCAATATGGATATCGAAATTCAAAAAAGGATGAATTCGGGAGAATAGATGATTGTATTCGAGATGACATATTGTGGAGAAAATCTAGGAAGGAATTAAGAAAACATAATTGATGTTGTGAACTCAATCGAAGATATTTTATCTTGGCTTAAACGAGGAGCAAAAGAATGCTGAATTCAACGAAAGCGAGTGTCATTTACCTTCGGAGAATATTTGAAAAAACAGGCGAGCAATGAAAATACATTTTTGCTGAACAACGAGTGACCGGGGAGAAGACAAATTTGCAAAATTAAGCAAAGAAAGCATCCTTGAAGTAATTAAACAGCCCCCGAAATGGAGAGCTAGTGGATGTGATGGGTGTACCTAAAAATTCACATCAATTCATGACCACCTATGTGGAGAAGACTCCAAGTTAATATACGGAAAGTATACTCAGATGAGTGGTTTTAAACTGAAATTACCTCTTTTATCCCTAAGAAAGACGTGTCCCCACCCAATAGGATATGAGACAAATTACATCCCCAATTTATACAAGTTAGTTACGAAGTGTGTGATAAATGTCAGACTATATTGAGGCATACCATCAGTGACAATCAATTGGGAAGCTGAAGGATGTGTCGAGGGGCTAAAGAACAGGCAATACTTAACCAGTGCATCAACCAGCAGAATGGGAATATTTTACCTCTGTCGATGGTGGATCATGACTTATGTATCGTATAACTCTGGACTTCCATTCTGGATTATAGATTTCGTGAAAGCTTGATCACGAAATGGAAGATTAAGTTAATTTTTATTCACAAAGTTATTGGAGAAATCAAGATGAAGAGAGGGATACTGCAGGGTGACTCTGTCATCGCAGATCTTGTGCTGTAATGAACTTTCTAAGCGAAATATCCCAAAAAAAACTATAAATAAAACAACATCCTTGAATACTGTAATTACATATCTGAATAAGGAAATTACCAATAAAATCAGAAATAAAAACAAAAAAATGGGAGGCTGCTTTGATGTCTGTAAACAGACACACAAAGACATCATCCTTATGGAGAACACTACGGAAACTCAAAAAGATTCCCATACAACATACACCAGGAATTAATCCTGACACGATTATGAAATTTTATGTCAGTTTAAGCCACAAACCATATTTGAAACTGGATGATCAACCGAAACACAAGAAGAAAAAATATCCATACATCGAATATTTCAAACCACTGGATGTATTTTATGCAATTAAATACATGAAAAATACAAAATCCAAAGGGGCGGATGACATTTCAATAACTTAATTGAAACACTTGGGGCCAATAGCAATCGATGCCCTTACTAAGATTTTCAATTTCTCAGTGAATAGAGATGAGATTCCTCATTATTGAAAAAATCACTTATACATCCATTAACTAAAAAGAACAAAGCTTTAGACAACCCCCGGAGTTATCGTCCAATATCAATTCTTTGTGGCTTTTCAAGAACATTGTAAAATTAATCCTCCACAAGATTACTCATCGCTTATCTGCAATCCAAAATTAATCCTCCACAAGATTACTCAACTTAAACAGATCTAACAAAACTAACTCAGTTCATCTCGGATGAACTGAACTACTCAAAACCGCATAAAAGAACGGTACTTGTCGCTCTGGATATCGAGAAGGCGTTTGATTCGGTACCGAGGAAAACTCTAACAACAAAAATTTTTGACACTGTTATCCATCCGAAATCCAGATGTGGCTGCCAATTTCATTAATGGTAGAGGCCAAGTTGTCATGAATAATAGAAAATCAAGACAACGATACCTCCCCAACGGGGTCCCTCAAGGATCCCCTTTATCACCAACCTTGTTCAATTTATTAACAAGAGACTTTCTAAATCCAAAATACCATCCTTCTGTCTTATGCCAACAATCTCATTGTCGCAGCAAGACACCAAGACCATAAAGAAGCTGCGCGAAGGGTTCAGGAGACCCTCGACATATGAACCCATGGTTCCTCAAAAACCACATGAAAATATCTCCTGGAAGTCGAGCACTGCGATTATCTCCTCCTACAGGAAACATACATCTTTCGATCTTAAATTAACTTGGAATGGAGAGCTTATCCCAGTTAATAAGAACTCATCAATCTTTGGAGTTACATATGACCCGTTGATGACGTTCACACATCATGTGGACACAATAATATCAAGAGTTCAAAAAAAGATGGAAATCCTCAAGACCTTTGCTAGATCTACAATATCTTCACTTTCTTATCTTAAATTATTATACAAACAGTATATTCTACCGACAATGGAACATGCATGTACGGCGTACACCCTTGTCAACATCCACGCAGAACAAATTAGAGGTCATACAAAACCAATGCCTCCGGATCCTTCTTAAATGTGACAGAATGACGCCTACGTCAGAAATGAAGAACACATTAGATCTCAAAAAAGTTATGGAACATCTCGGTGACGAACAACAAAAATTTTTGAAAATGATGCGATCTTCTGGTAGCCCCTTGAAAATGAGTTTTTTGCCTACCAGAAGTATGCTCGAAAATTTGAGATCAAACCCTTCTTTTTTTGGACGATCATAAAAGATTGCAGACAAAGTCGAAACAAAGAAGGACGCACTGACACCGGGATAACTTAATTAGATGATAACTTTTTCCTCTTTCCTGTGTTTCCGGAATTATAATAATAATGAAAAAAGACATCAGACAGAATGCCAAAAAAGTATAGAGACCACTCAACTTTTTTTAGTAAAGATAACTAAGAAAAATTGATATCTTTTTGATTAAAGTATTATTAAATGCCGATATTCGACCTCAGAAATTAAGGAAAAGTTATATAAAAAGATATTTGTCAAATTAAATTATGTGTCCTTTCAACTACAGCACTCCGAAAAAATATACATAAACTTTATGATCTTCTAAAATGTCCGCTACTTCAATTGAAATGGAACAATCTTTCTCTAATTTAAAAAAAACATGTCAAAAATAGAAATTTCAATAAACACTATATTGAAAAATATTTCATGCTAAATCATTATTTCTTTAACCTTGCGCCTGCGACGCTGGAATTCTTGAGTCGTCTAGGGAATCGGATCGCTACACGTAAATGAGACCCTCGTGAGCGCTGCTGGTTATTTGAGCGAATCTCGCTCGCTATAATAGCCATGCAGTCAAGGCAGCTTCTATATAACCGTTTCTCTATTTTCTTTCTTTTTTTACATTCTAACCTCTACACGATTGTTTGATGATAAAGTTAAAACTTCTTTATAAATCGGAAATTTTGACCTAAAAAATTGACTTTATTGATAGTTTTTGTTAATTTCAATATAAAATATCCTAAAATGATTTCTTAGATTGATTATTTTTGAGAATAATTTAAAATACAGATTAAGTATTTGTGATATTTCGTTTACAGTTAAACGCGAAAAAAACAAAATAGTTTGAAAAAAAATTAATTGTCTTATGAGACACTCTAAATAGCCTTTTCCTTTTTGACAAGAGTTTACAACCATGACTCACCAATTGACTTTTCAGCCGATCGGCTTTTTGGGTGAATTGGTGACGACATCTCTATTGCACTATGTCTTATTCGTATTCTTTACCGACTTCTCCGTTCACTCTGGGAACTTTCAATTGCAGAGGACTTAAACAACCTCACAAGAAACACCAACTGGTATGCGACCAAGCCACAAGAAAAGGATAAAACTAAACACCAGGCTCAGAATATACAAAGCTTTTGTCATCCCGGTACTAACCTACAACTCTGGGATTTGGAGAATCTCTAAACGGAAAATGGACCGTCTTGACTTTTTCCACAGAGCTCAGCTCAAATCGGTAATCAAGATTAACTGGCCTATAAAGATCTCTGATGCAAACCTTTATAATAAATGCAAATACAGCGTGCTGTCAGATGATATTTTCAATCAAGACGTCTAAATGACCAGGTCCCCTCAAATTTCGCAATGGTCAACTACTTCGCACACACAGGAGCCGGATTTCGTGGAAGACCAAGAACGACACTTCCGACTATCTTGAACGAAGACCTATCGGCGGTTGGTATGAGACTAACTTCGGCGGACGATCTGAACTACCTAAGAGAACTAGCGCGCAACAGAGGATCATGTCGAAGTTGACGGAGAGGATGATTAGGAATACGGCACAATTAACTAATTTTCTCGCGAGTGATTTTAATAATAATAATAATTCCTAATTTTTTTCTTAAGATGTCCTAATTGTACAATTTTGTTTTTAAAATGTCCTTGTGGGAGACATAGAACCGGACCGACTACTCTGGAGGCCCTCATTAAACAAAACTCCGGCATGCGGGAAGGTGGCCCTGCAAATACAGTCAGCCGCCCTGTACGAGCTTGTGTGGTACGAGGAGGAGCACCGGAAAAGAATGAGGATTTTGGCGGAGCGCATCGGGATCACGTGATAGTTAGTTTTGGTTTTACCGTGGTCTTGGTGTTAAATAAATAAATAAAATAAAAATTGTCTTATTTTTTCCGCCCTAATAATTACTATATTGGGCAAATAGATATATAGAACCTTCCGAATTTGAGCTAATCGACCAAAACATATAGAAAATTCTTTTAGAGAATCGGATTCATTCGAAACCTGGAAACAAGCTTAGAAGACGATCGGTATCCATTACCGATAAATAAAACTTAACTTTAGCCTTTTAAAAAAATTAAAACGCCCTATATTTTGGTACGTAATTAAATCCAGTTTTTTCTGAACAAAATAATAAAGAGAACAAAAAAATCTATTTTTTCCAAAGTTTTTTGAACCCATTTTTATTTTATTACACGTGTTGTTTCTTGTTACATGGTTCTACAAGTTACATACCAAGAAAAAGGAGAAATTATTGCTTATTATAAAGTTTGAAAGTCATATCGACAAATTCGAAATCTTACCGAAAGATCCCTCAGTGCTATCTCGAGAGTCATTAAAAACTTCACCATGAATGATTCCTTTGAAAGAAAAAAAGGCTCAGGCGAAGATTTTCCCTTAACTCTGATGATCTCGAAATAATTGAAGGTGAACAAAAGTGATGTTAATGTCAATTCTGTAAAATGTTCGGAAATTTTACGTTATGAAACGGGAACTGTTGTCAGATCACAGACAGTGATAATCTAGCTGAAAAAACTGAATATATCGACGTTTCAACTCACGAAAAGGCCATATCTATCGAAAAAACACAAAACGACGAGACTTTCTCAGTGCACAAAGTGGAATCATTTAACAAAGTTAATTTACGACAAGCACTAATTTAATATCTGAGGCGTGGAAAAATATAGATCATTATTCTGTTGTACAATGGTGGAACAGAATTTACAATAAATAGTCTCGGTACACCAGGAAGAAATCTATGATTAAATTTTATGGTGAAGCAAGAAAAAGTGAAATAATAAAAGAACTTTCAATAAATTAATGATTTGGAAGAATCCATTTTAGATATTCGCATTCCCTGAAAGATTTTTACTCGTTTAGGAAAAAACTAGAGCTTATTATTAGCACTTTAACGAGAGCAATAATATTTATAGCCCTGCATGTGCAGAAAAAAATATAAGAGAATTAGTTAGCTTGCTCCAAGCTCTGCTGTTCTTAACTAGGTCCCTCAGCAAGTCCAGATCGTCACCAGATGCCAATGTTTTCTTCATGGTCTTCAGATCGTTTTGTAAAACGACCGGAAGGATAGTTCTCGGTCTTTCACGAAAGCGTTTTACATTGGAGGAGGAATATTAATCTTCCATTGCGATATTCGGGGAGGGGGATATCGGGTCCAACCTCAGGACGTGTCCAAAAAGTCTTCAACGAGAGCTAATGATTTCGAAACTTAATGATCTACAGTCACACTTATTGTACTAGTCCTTTCCGCGAGATCTTGGATGCCTAGGACATTCCAGTTATGTTCCTTAGATGATTCATAAGCTTAACTTGAGAAAGAAATATGGACTTGGTAGTAGAATTGAATTTTTTTGATAATACGCCACAATAAAATTTGTTAAGTTTTTTATATATATATTATTATTTCATAAAGTTATAATTATAGTGCAACCCCGCCCCAATAAAATTTCGGCTTGGGGCACCCTCTATATATCGGGCACTTTGCCTTTTATAACGAAAGGGGAATGACTTAATTAAAAAAGAATTCTTGTGTCTTGAAACAAAAATTTTTTGAAACCATAGCAAGGAACTGAAATCTAAGATGTATAAAGTTGGGAAAGGGACACTATCTAGAATAAGTTGGGAAAGGACAATATAAAGTTAGAAGGGACGCCAAAAAACAATTTCTGATGAAAAGAATTCTTCCGACAAAATTCAATTAAAAAATTTTATGAAAAGTATAACGAGTTTTGACCAAGTTTAATATGGAAGATATTTTTAATTATGATGAAACTTGTCTTTCAATTAAAAAGAATTCAAAAAATCATTTGTCACTGAAGATGAAAATTGTTTTGGTAATAAATCTGTAAAAATATCAGTCTTTCTATGCTCTAGCATTATAGGTGAGAAGTTAAAACCGTTGGTTATTGGAAAGTTCAAATCACGGAGATGCTGAGGATTATGAGGTACTAATTTTAAATTATACATATAGGTTATATACATCAAAAAATGCATGGATGACTAGTGATTTCTTAAATTGGTTACAAAAAATAAATAATTAAATGTTCCTACAGAATCGACAAATTTTAATTATTCTTGATAATGCTTGATGTCACATTTGTCAAAATTCATTATTTATTAAAAAATAGTATAAATTATTATACTCTCTGTACTTGCGGCGCTTTCTATTGGTGCAGTGGTTAAACTGGATTTTTAGAACAATTTTAGAACAACCTCGGTTTTTGGAACGTTTCGTGTTTAAAATCGAGGTCAGACTGTATAACTTAA